>CM038005.1:6016916-6658264 GCA_021234005.1 Nephelium lappaceum
TAAATTGGAATTCAACATCTATATACTCACATCGTCCTCATTCTTTTGTTTTAGAAAACTTAATGAAAATCGATTGGGTCCACATCATCCTCATTGTCTTCGTTGATAGTTTGTCCTTCTCATTAATTAGTTATCTCTACTTGTCGTTTGAATAGGTTAAAATTTTTGGGAATTCTTCGTGGTATACAAGTTTGAATTTTTTTTTTTTTTGGTGGATTTGAGCGATGTTTCAAACGACAAGATTGAGATTTTAGCTTTAGGTGTGCAAATTTACAAAGCTGAAATTTTTAGAAGTATGAAAGGTAATTTTGTCTTTTCATCTATTTAGAAGAGTCAATTTTGAAAAAAAAAAAAAAGATTTGGGTTAGTTTTCAACTTCTCCCCCCAAAAAAGGGTGAGTTTATAATAAAGCCCTTTAAAAAATTTATAAAATCTGCCAGTAAGTTAAATTAATCTAAGAGAACATATTAAATCTCCACCATTTGTTCATGTTTTTAAAAAACTTAGATTAAAAATGAAATTACTAAAAAAACATATACATCTTTTTGAAAAAAAAAAAGAAAGTAACTAAGATTTCCATTGTCCATCACGATATGGTGGTAGAGATATTTTCACTAAAAGAAAAGAAAAAAAATGGAGATATAGATAGGATCTTCACCTATCTTTAACTCCATAGGTATTGAATTTCCATCAACAATGAAGACTTAAAAAGCTAGGTCTCCATCCACACAATGATTGTGATCTAGAAATTTAGGTCTTCGTCCACATGTGGGAGACTCTTGTTCAACGGAGATCCGACGAGGATCTTTATTGCTGGAAATTTGTTCAACTGGGGGAGATCCTAAATGGAATCTTTATCGTTCATTATTTTGATTGATTGTGAATATTTAATTTGAGATTTCCACCTTCAATCTCTTTTCTTTTTTTTTTTTTTGTTATAATTTTTTAAAAACATGCTTTTAAATTTATCTCCATCGTCTATCATAAAAATAATAAGTGAAGACTAAAACATCATTTTTTTTTTAAAATTTAAAATCTAATATTGTAAAATGATTAATTTACCTCTTCAACGGTTATATTTGACGGTCAAATATAATCATCACTAATCGTTTGGGGCTAATTTGTTAGTAAAATAACAAGTTGGTTTTACTTGCTAAAAGTAGAATCTATGTAGCTTCATTGTAATTTCCTCTTCTTTTTTTTTTTTTTTTTTGTTTTGTTTAAAAAGCTAAATTCTCTCGGTTTTTATTTTCTCATATTCTTTTATTTAAGTAAAACAAAACTTGGAAAACTCGCTCCTAATATAAAACAAAGGCCCCAAAAAACAGCCAGTGTATGGCACTGCACTGTAGTCAACAAAAAGAATCAAACAAACAGAAAGTGGAAAAGACGAAAAAGGGTCTGAGTAGGGTTTAATAGTGTGTTTTCACTGTCTTGGTCCTTCTCTTTCGCAGAAGCCGAAATTGCGCTCTGCTTTCTAACAACCCACCACACACTCATATACCACCAACTAGGTTTTATCGATTCTTGGATTATAGTTCCTAAAAACCAAATCTTTTTGATCGATTTCTTGCTTTGAAGAGAAAAAGATGGAGAATTTAATGACCCAAGTGAAAATTGAGACCGGAAGTGGGTTTTCGGATTCTGGGGTGGGATCATTTTCGTCATTCCAGAGGAGGATCGAGTTCCACCCAGCTAGGAAACCCTTTTCCGGATTTAGCAGTAACGGCGGCGGCGGTGGAGATTTCAAGCTGGAGACACTAAACCCTGGTGCTTCGGATCCTATGAAAAAGGGGTCGGGCACGGGTCAGTCGGTGAAGAAGGTTGATGGGTCTGAGCTTTGGGACAATGGGTTGGATCCTGAGCTCAGTTTTGGGATCACGTTTCGTAGAATTGTGAGTTTCTTGTGTTTTTGCTTTTTATATGTTTTCTAGTTCTTGTAAGGTTTGGTTTCTATGCTGTATTAGAGTGCGTTTGGCAATTCAATTTGGTGTGTTTTTAAATTTGTTTGAGGTGTTTTAATGTTATTTTGAGTAGAATAGCCAGTCAGTCCTGTTATATGAGGTGGTACGGGTTGTCTAACTATGTTCTTGATTCTATCTTTGTCCTCATTTATTGAGTTTTGCGATTTTGGAGATATAGAAATGGTGTGTGAGTTGTTATATGTGTTCTTCGCGTTTGAATGTAAAAAGTATAAGGACTAGAATTTCACGTGGTTTCAATTTAGTTTTGAAGATTTTGTTGAGTTTTACCCATCTATATATATATTTTTTAAATTTTCAGGGTGCCGGATTGGAGAATCTTGGAAACACTTGTTTTCTGAATTCAGTATTGCAATGTCTGACATATACAGAGCCTTTAGCAGCGTATTTGCAGAGTGGCAAGCATCAAAATTCATGTGAGTGTCTTTCTCCTCCTACCACGCTGTCTTCTCTTATGCTATTCTTCCTATGGACACAGTTTTATTGTGTAGGCATGCATCTTTGTGAATCTATGTGTAGTTGTATATGTTATATAATCTGGCTTTCATTGTGGCATCTTCTTCATTGAAAAATATCTTTACAGAGTTGGATGGCCATTGGAGAGGTTCTGTTGGTTTATAATGTTTCTAGACACGAGTAATTAGGCTAATATTAGGTTGAGATGAGAATATTGGAAGGTCATGCTACGATATAGGTCCAATAATGTTGCTAACAATCCATACGGGTCCTCTGTACTAGCTGAATACTTATTTCAATGTTTGTATTTTTTTGTTCTTTTAAATTTGTTTGGTGTTGTGTATCAAATATTTTTTTGAGGTTGTTTTGATTGTGTTATCTTTAGTAATTGTTTTGTCTAAATTTATTTGATTGTAATTATAAATCTTTTGTGCATTGTAAATAATATTGTTATGTCTCGTTTCTCATTGTTTTCCAATCATTTATGAAGGCCGTATTGCTGGGTTCTGTGCCTTATGTGCCATCCAGAAACATGTTAGCCGTGCTCTACAGGCACCTGGGAGAATACTAGCACCAAAGGATCTTGTCTTAAACTTGCGATGTATCCTTTCTTGTGCTTTATGAATGATTGATTTTTTTTTTTTCCGAGACGTCTTGGTAGAAATTGGTAATATCTTTTACTTGCACATTTCTTGGTTAAATGTTGAGGCTAAATGCACATTTCTTGCTACTCAAATTTTGGGTAAATATTTTTACTTGGCTGTCTCAGAAAGCATTTTCCAATAGTCTACATTCTTCTAGGTTCAGGATCAATAAATGACTCTTTTTCACAAGAAAGAGCCATCTACTTACGTTTCAAATACCAGAATTTGGAATTCTTGACCAATCAATAGGCATATCTAGAAACTTCAGAATTTCTAGACAAGAGGATGCTCACGAGTACATGGTGAACTTGCTGGAATCAATGCATAAATGTTGCTTACCTTCAGGAGTGCCAAGTGAGTCCCCTGGTGCGTATGAGAAGAGTTTGGTACACAAGATCTTTGGTGGTCGTTTACGCAGTCAGGTAACCTTTTCTTGCTTATTGATGGAGTTATTAGAGTGGTGAGTTAGTAGAGGGGAATGACCAAAAATGTTAAAGAATGCCAAATCCTTGTACTCTTGGAGACTTATTGTTGGAGACTTATTTGTTTCTGTGGAGCTGGGAGAAAAACTTCTGTTTTGATGTCTCAAAGCTTGATACTTCTGTCTTGCCCTGATTGGTCTATTATGTTTTTTTCCCTACTTATGCAGGTGAAATGCATGCAATGTTCTTACTGCTCCAACAAATTTGATCCCTTTTTAGATCTAAGTCTTGAAATAATTAAGGCGGATTCTGTGTATAAAGCCCTTACAAACTTCACAGCTGCAGAGCTTTTAGATGGAGGGGAGAAGCAGTACCAGTGTCAACGATGCAAGCAGAAAGTTAGGGCTCTCAAGCAGCTGACAGTTCACAAGGCACCTTATGTGCTTACCGTCCATTTAAAGCGTTTCCGTGCACATGATCCTGGACAAAAGATAGACAAGAAAGTTCAGTTTGGTTCAACATTAGACATGAAGCCTTTTGTCTCAGGTTCCTATGTGAGTAACACTTTTTACCGTGTGCTATCTGTAATTATAATATGAACAAAGTTGGAGTTATTATATATTTGTCTTTGGCTTCTTGTTTTTTTATTGCCTGTGACTTGCAACTTGTCAATGGAGAATTGTTGTAGGGGTTTGGAAAATTGTACATTATTGAAAATGAAAATAACCCCACTGAAAATTACTGAATAATATTTAATTATGGACACTGAGAAGAATTAGTCGAAATCATTATGCAAAATTGGTCACAAATGGAAAAGAGTAAAAAATTTGATCTTATTTAAAATGTGTTATAATTTATAGGTGAAATCATTACAGATCTGTTCCGTCTATTTGTTCCTAGAAAATCTATTATATATCTTTTATTCCAATTGCAAGGTCGTAATTGCTGTTGAGACTGAAATGTATATCTGAAGCTGGTTTTAATGCATATTCTGGCATTTCCTGTGTGTGACTTTGTAGCCTGTTTGATAGAATTATATGTGCTTCATGTCAGTCTTTTGCTATTTCTGATGGCTGAGTTGAAACTGTGTACCGGTTAAAAACACTTTAGTCAACTAGGTCATGTGATTATGTAGTTGGACAATTTCCAGTAGAAATTTTGTGGTGATACTGATCTAAGGAGGCATTAGCCGATCATGTTTGAATCATGCTTCACTAATCACCCAAATGGTACCCTTGTAAGTTGGAATGTCGAGTGCATGTCTCATACACTGCATTCTGTTATTTCCAGTTAAATTTTCAGCATTTAAAAATAACTTCCGGATCATGTGTTCACATTATTTTCTCTTTAGTAGTTAATTTTTTCCTCGCTCTTGTGCATGCAGGAAGGGGATTTGAAGTACACTCTTTATGGTGTTCTGGTTCATCATGGTTGGAGCACTCATTCAGGCCACTATTACTGTTTTGTTCGTACATCAAGTGGCATGTGGTACTCCCTTGATGACAACCGGGTACTGGAAATACCTTCCTCTTTCATTTATGTTTTCTTGGAATGCTGGTAGGATTTTGTTTTTCATAGTGTCATTCCATTTTGATTAGAATGTCCTTTTCCTGCTTGTCAAGGTCTTGGTCTGAGTTATACTAGAAAGCAATTTAAATGCATTTTGAAAAGTTTTGAAGACTAGGACTTTACTTAAGATGTGTGATGTAGTATCACATCCCGTATGATTTATTGTAATGCCCCTTTTTGCTTATTCCTATAGCTCCTAGTGTGTGAGACTAAGGCAAGGTTATAACAGAAAGTTGCTGTTACCTTACTATCTTTGCAAACTATTGGGACTAAAATTGAGGGACTCTTGAAGCTTATATGATAACAATGGTAAATTTATGTTTTAAATTTATGTTCATTTTAGGTGTTGACCTACCCATAAAATAACAAGATCCTTTTGTAAACTGGCAAAACTGTATAAGACCCAATATTAAATGCCGGATCCCTTGTTATTGTATTTGGGGAATTGAAAGTTCTAATTGGCTTCCTTGATTTCATGTGACAGGTTGTCCAAGTAAATGAGAGGTCTGTTTTGGAACAGAAGGCTTACATGTTGTTTTATGTCCGTGATAGAAAAAATATTGCTCCAAAAAAACCCATTGATGTTGTTCACAAAGAAAATTTGAAGGCAAATATCATTGGGAACAATACATCTTCCATTTTGAGCCAACGATCAAAGGGACATCCACAAAATTGCCTGAGCGAGAATAGTATACATAATGCTGAATCATCTGCTTCCTTGAGACAAAAAGGTGCAGTAAATTCTGTGTTGTCAAAGGAGACTCCTGTGAAGGAAGTATCATCTCAACCAATGAATGAGCGAATCTTGGCAGAACACTCTGTATCAAAGAAAGACCCTTTATTAGGAACATCTTCAAGTACGTTGATACCAAAAGCGCCATCAGAAATTCTTACTGTTCCTAACTCAGGTCAAGGAGAAAGCTTGCAGTCATCAGCTCCATCTGTGAACAGCAATGGTGACACTCCTAGCATTGGAAATACCACTACTCCTACCACTGCCAGCATCAGCAACTCCAATGAGAATGGAAGTTCCAAGAATATTTCAGAAGTCTTGGGTCCCATGTCCCGCTGCAGTGGGCGCCAAAACTCTGCCACTAATATGCCTGTTACAAAAGATGCCTCACAGAAGGTAACTGGACGTCTCACTCTCAGTGTGGACCCTTGTCCACCTATGTCTCCACTTGTATGGAATCTAACCTTATTCTAATCTGTAAATCTATTTATGCATCCAGATTAATCCTGTTTCAAATGATGGAGCATCAAGTGTTTCTCTCTCCCAAGATATTAGTGATAAATCACTGGATGGAGTTTCAAGAACTGCTCCATCTGGGGAATCTAGTGATAAAATGTTGGAGAGTATGCACCACTTAAAATCAAGCTGTGAAAACTTTCAGGTGATTTTCTTTATGGTTATTTCATGGATAACTATAGATAAAAAACCTGTTTGGTGTTGAATTGTTTTCTTTCCAATTCTAGGCTGGAGATAATTCTAATGATTGTGTCAGTGGCAATTCCTCGAATGAGAAGGGCGGTGGTAACAGTCAAAAATTGGGGCCTGAGTCAGTGGAACCATCAATTCCCTTGATGATGATGAATAAGTCTTTAGAAATGAAAGTTCTTGACTGTGCAACCCAAAGGAAACTGAAGAAGAAGCTTCATAAGTGTCAGACAAGAAACATGTATATTGGCTTAAAACTTTTCAAGGCGTCCTTAGTCCTGCGCAAGAAGAAGAAACACAAAAAGAGTAAACTGTGCACCTCAGACCCTCAGAATCTCATAGCAGAGATGTTGGATAAAGATTGTATTTCATCAGATCCTGGGCCATCTAAATCTGAAAAATCCACCAGTTCAGTATCTATACGTTCTTCTCGTTCTAGAAAGAAAGCAGCTAAAGGTGCTGCCCATGAGAAAATTAAAATTTGCAATGGTAATTCCTTGATAAATGTTGTAAATGGAGGATTGATAGATAGAGTATATCAGAGTGGTGCTGTACTTGCAACAGATGAGCACTCACAAAAGTGCTCTGGCTCCATCTTGGACGTAAACCAACAGGGAGCAGTGGAACCTAGTTCTTCAAATGATTGCAAAAAAGATGTGCTGCAGGAAGGAATGAACAAGCTGACCCGAGGGCTGGAAGAGACAACCAGTGAGTAATTTTAGTTGATCATTATAGTACATAATGTTTGGTGCTTCCTATATCCTTGCTCCATCTTGTTCAATGAGCTAGTGTCCGTGGATGTCATGGTAGCATCATATCTACTGATTTTATTCTAGATTCATATCTGGTCTCCTTTCATTACTACTGCTACATTGTGTCCAATGTCAAATTTTAATGATTTTTGTAACATAGGGCTTCGTGTTCATGCATATGTCTGCCTTAGCTGTAAAATAAACCCCTACTATTAAGACAACTTTGCTCCTAATGCCAGAGCTGCGCCTTTGTTCTATCAATTTCATTTTATGCTGCTCTCCCTTTATATGTGAATTAACTGCAACAAAATTGTTATAGGCTTATAGCTTTTACTTGCAGAAAACTGAAGTTTCCCAAATTAACTTTGCCCCTAATGCCAGAGCTGCATCTTTGTTCTATCAATTTCATTTTAAGCTGCTCTCCCTTTATATGTGCATTAGCAGCCACAAAATTGTTATAGCTTTTACTTGCGGAAAACTGAAGTTTCCCGAATTTGTGAGCCAAGTTTCGTTTGGGAGATGAACTCCCATTCAATTTATAGACCTGGTTAACATGTTCGGTTTGGTTTTTTGTGTTATGTCTAATCTTTGTTTGACTGTGCAAACTGAATGCTATGTTCATTGGCCATCTGCAGTCGCACGTTGGGATGGGATTGAATTACATCCTCAGAGTTCAGTATTGAACAGTACCAGGAATCTCAGCATTGGTTATGTTCCGGATGAGTGGTGAGTTATAAATTGTCCCGTTTTCAATCTTTTTTTATTTTTCTTAGGTACAAATTGTTCTACTTTGTGAGAGATGAACTAGGGAGCAATAGCCTATTTGGACCAACCTGTTTTAAGTTATGCTGAGTGGTCAAAGGTTGTGAAGAATTCGAACTGATAAATGATTTTTAAATTTAGGGTGTGATAGTAGTTTCCAGTTTAGCCCCTACTAAGCGAAAAGATTAAAGAATCTCTGGGTATATGATTCGTATATAAATAATAAATAATAGAGTTATACTTATTCTTCTATTCAATTCTACAGGGATGCAGAATATGACCGCGGTAAAAGGAAGAAGCTAAGGCAAAATAAGCACAGTTTTGGTGGGCCAAATCCTTTCCAAGAAATTGCAGCCAAGGAAACACAATTAAAGAAGGCAAAGTTGGAGCATACTAGTTCTGGAAACCGGCCCTTCAGGATATGATGAAGAAAATGGATCCCCACGTCCGGTGTGGATAATTTTTGACCTGTGAGCCTGCTGTTATATGAATGTGTAGTAATGGTGTTTGTGTTTAGCATAATCAGAACTCCGAGAATGTCCAAAGATACTACAATTTCCTCTTTTCCTTCATGGGATATGTTTGTTCATCTGGCAACAGATCTTGGGGCTAAGTTTTGGTTCTAATCTGATTTCTCTTAGCCACTCTCTCTTGTTTCTGTTATTTTTGGTGGGAATTGTTTAAGCCAACAGATCATGCATATGCTGCATAATGTATCTGCTCTATTGTTCACAACAGACACTTCGATATTATTAATATTTAATACCAATCATTTTCTTTTTTATTTTTATTTTTATTTTGTGTAATGAGTTCTTTATTTTTGGATTTTATTTGTGGAGCAAGAGGGAAACATACATTTTATCAACAGTTATGCTTAATCACTAGTTCACATTTAATGGATTGACTTAATCAATTTCAATGCATATTTAGATAAAAATTATTATATATATAGTTTTTCTACCATAAGAAATTATTAAAATCAGTTCATAAGAGAAAGAATATAGATATTTGTGGAGCAAGGTCGACAACACAAAAATTTCTAAAAACCGTTTGTAGTTCAATAGAAGGGAAACATTCAAGTGAATCTGGGAGACGAGAGAGAAAACTTAATTGGTAAGTTTTTTCCATTTAAGATGAGAGATAAGAGAGAATGTAATGATTGAAGAGAGATGAGAGATAACACATATTTGGAGCATATGATGTGGTTGTATGTAAATATGTGAGTAGATCTAGACCATTAAATACTCAATATCCAATGATTAATAATTTATATAATATTTAGGGGGCTGTAAATCATAAATATGGAATTATTTTCACCTCTGTGAACTTCATCTTCTATTTTAGAGATGGATAGTGATGAACTATTTTTTTAAAAATTTTTTATCTACTTCTATATATATATATTAATTTTATGTTAATTAAAATCAAAATAATTCTAACGGACAAATGAAATTACCCTTATCTTCATTAGCGATTGACCAATGATTGACTCACAAGAGAAATTAAATTGATGTATTTATGGAACTTTAAAAAACGTTGGATCGTTTTTTAATTCACAACTAAAAAATCAATACTTTCTAAAAGTACAAAAATTAAAATGAAGCTTTCTCTTTCTGTTTAGTGCGATTTTCTTTCGAGGATTAAAGTCGTGATTTTTAGTTTGGAGAGATCACGTGTCAGAGTGAAAAATTATAATGTTCAAAGAAAAATCTATGATTTTGTAATATGTTAATGATCTTGTAATATGTTAATGATCTCTGTGGCCCCACCCTAGGTTTTGCCTGATATTGAATGCAACCAACGTCCATACCTAATTTTCAAGTGGGAGATCAAAGAATCCGATCAAATATAGTGACATGACTACATGCAGAGCATTTTATGTGTGCGCCACAAGGATGGTAAATTCACACACACTGAATGATCATATCTCTCCAAGAGAGTCATGATTCTCCAAGAAAGTCATGACACTCAAAGAGGGGTAGTGGTTCTCCAGAAGAAGTCATGATTCGCCAACAGAGTTGTGTGTCTTTGTAATGAGACACAATTGCTCAGGTTGATGCTTATAACAAGCCCTAAAAGCCTTCATTTGAAATTTGCTTATGTATCCAAAACCTTTTGGGCTAAAAGGGTACAAGGAAATATTGAAGGCAG
This sequence comes from Nephelium lappaceum, assembly GCA_021234005.1. Taxonomy (NCBI): domain Eukaryota; kingdom Viridiplantae; phylum Streptophyta; class Magnoliopsida; order Sapindales; family Sapindaceae; genus Nephelium; species Nephelium lappaceum. Next base: position 6,027,093 of record CM038005.1, read on the forward strand.
TGAGTGGCTCTGCATACGACCAACAACCTAACAGCATGACAGGTCACTATAAAGGAGTTCCGATGATCAATTCCTTTAATGTTAGTGGTGTGTCCTTTCCTCCTAGACTAGCAAATACTGTTGCTCATACTTCAGCCAGAATGGTTCTCTGTGTTAGAAAAGGTTTTCTGTTTCTAAGTTGGTCATTCCAAAATGAGTGTAGCCCCATGATTGTTTGGTAGTTTTGTAATATTTATTTATGAATTTTTGTATAACACTAATCTTGTACGAGACAGTTATAAGATTTAACAATTTTTTTAGTTTATTATTTTTTAATTTTCAAACATATAAAGTCTCTAACCCTTGGATTGAAATCTAATGACTATTAATTATCCAAATAAATAAATAAATAAATATATATATATATATATATATATAAAATGGCACATAACCTATTAGCATAGGTGATGGTGCACTTCCATCTATATAGTGGGGATTTAAATTTCACCAAATATATGTAGAAGTTCCGTGTAAGTACTTTGTCTTTTAATTATAGAAGGACAGATGAGTGATATATAAATAGTCATTGATATCGGTAGATTTCAATAAATCTCTAACTCATTTAATAGCAAGTTAAAAAAAAAAAAAAAACAAAAAAACAAGAAAAAACAAAACTATATAATAGCATATCCTAATCCCAAATTGTAGTAGTGCCAAAAACCACTCAAACTATCATTTCAGAATTGAGATAGAGATAACAATGATGATTGCTCAATATAATTTGGCAGTAAAGAACACTCCCCACCGTAGATGGTACTTCAGTTATTATTAAAAAAAAAAAAAAAAAATTACTGAGACATTATTCATTGAATTGAGATAGAGATAATAGGGGATAACGGGAAACCTTTATCACTAAAGTATGTTCTTTTAAACAAAAAGTGCTTATGAAAATTTTAACATAGCATTAAAAGATTATTCAACTTCCGTTGCACAAGACAAAACGAAATCCTTATTTCAAGTTACAGAGTAATATTTACTTTAACATCTTAATCCTAATCATACAAGGATAATAATTAGCAATTTTTTATACAAGATAAAATGAAATCCTTCTTTCTAACAACTGATCAATTGATCTCTGGCCTGAATTAACAAAATGTGTCTGATCAATTGAATTTCTTAATGCAACTAAAAAGGTATTTCACATAATTTATGTGTCTTGTCAATCAAAATAGGTTGTTTGAATGGATTAAGAGGGTGTTATTTTGGGGACTGTTTGTTGTATCGTCAATGCCTTGAATGGTCTTTTCTTATCACTAAATTTATATAATCTGTAATTAATTGAATAACTTATACAAGTTGTGCCAATTTATACATTTTAATGCATTCTAATTATATTTCCCTTCCACAATCACTGAACTTGTAATACTTCAAAGCGTATAGTACAATAATAATCTTGAATTTTAATTAGACTTGTAGAGGTATAGATGACAAATTTTGATAATTTAGTCGTCTATCATATTGGACTTATCTTGTCTGAGTTTGTCTAAAATTCCTTTTCTTTTTTAAAACTATCTTGACATTTGATACAATTAATTAAATTAACAGATGTTGTCTGAGTTTGCCTAAAATTCTTTTATATACATATTGACGCAACCAAAAGGCCAAAACCAACAAACAAAACAAACGCAGATTACCAACTGTGATTACACAGACATAATTATAATTATAAAATAAACTACATATTTTCTCCGATACTTCCATTACAATATCAATCAAGCATGCATGAGCTAAAAAAATTAAAATCACAATCATACTTGCACAGTTGCACCTCAACTTTACAAGAATTAATCGGGTGCTATCTAATTATTAAACATAGAAAACTCAACTGAATCATTTCACAGGTAATTAACAAGAGACCTGTAAGTAGCTCCAGGCTTCCATCCTTGAGGAATGACATTTTTGGCAACCAGGGTTTGGCCAGAATATTGTGAAGTCAATCTGATTGAGAATGGAGGGTGTAATTCTGAGCCAGCATCAAGCTTCCAGACTGCACCCCATGACTGTTGCATGGGTCGCCAGTTTTCAGACGCGGTCGAGCCCTCCTTCAGATCGACGCCGGCAAGATCTCCATCTCCCTCTTCAAATTCAATTACCATGGCGAAGTAGTTTGGATTGGATCCCTGCTCAACATGGAATGCTAAGGTTTTTCCAGAGTAGTCACAGGCAACCCTGGATTCCAAAAGCAAATTAAGTTGACAATGGCTAGTTAGTCATGTTATTTAATTATTCAACTTTATTACATAAGTCAGAATTGTTCAACGAAATAATATTTTAGGACGTGCTTAGTTTCATGTCATGATCATAACACTCTTTGACTCTTGTGAATTGTGATCACTGGTCAAATGACCAAAAATGCTTCCATAGCTAATAGGTTTGACTAAAATAGATGAAATCCGTTTTGGGGGAAAAAAATTGGATATAGACCAAAGATTAACTTCATTTTAGCTCCCACCCTTGCCTTTGATACCAAGGTCACAGGTTCAAGCACGAAACCCCCACTTTGTATGGATAATTCTTCCACCATTAAATGAGTGGTTCTCTCCCATCTTTTAGAAACAACAATTCGAATTATATTTTAGGATTCTATCTCAGCCGAAGTAATGTTAAAAAAAGATAATAATAACTTCATTTTAATTTAAGAAAAATACTTTTATATGATTATAATTTTTTTTACAATCATGATCGTATTGTTGTAAGCAATGACCTAAAAATAAGAATATGTTCAATCTAATTTAAAGAGAGTTACACTGAAATTTTGTGGAATATGTGGCATATATAAATAAAATTACTTCTACCGTTAATATTTATCTTTTTTTAAAAGAAAATAAATATTTGCTTTAAATAAATAATAATAATTTAAAATTATCTCGAGATAATAACTAAATTATTATCAAAAGTTGATATTATCACAACAATATCTGTCGTCAGTAGTAGTTGGGCTTGTGAAGTTTAGTATGATTATAATTTTATATACTTATTTGATTAGTAAAGTTTACCGTGCAAATCGGACTTCCAAGACACCGGCAGCCCGGAGTTTTTCCTCTTGGCCGGGAAGGGCCATGGCGCCGAATGCAGCTCCACTAAGGTCGAAATGTGCAGACTCAGTGACACAAGCACCTCCGGGACAGAAGTCTGTAATAACTACCCTTACTGCTTTACCAGAACATGAGGGGTGTTTGGTACATTTCACCTAATTAAAAATGGACAAAAGCTTCTCGTCACATTATTATTATATTTAACAATCCTCTAAGCATCTAAAGACAAGAGTATAATAATGAACTAGTGGTTAAATAAGTTTGGCAAAAGTAGCAGACGGTTCTTCTTTTTTTTTTTTTTTGGTATAAAATAGAAGTAAAATAAGTCGAAATGCAGGTTTCGAGTTTGCATGTTGAAAATATTTTAAGATTTTGATTGTTTGATCTTTACCTGATAACAGGCACCACATTCCTTGCCTGATTTGTAGAGACTTGGGCCTATTGCAGTTACCAGAGAAGAGAATGGGCGCTGTGATACAGCATTTCCGTACCCACAAGAGCCTCCTGCACATATTACAAAAATATTACATTGAATCCCTTAGTGAGTGTACATATGAGATTACGTATCTGTGTTTTCATGTATGCTGTAAAGCACACGTTACCATCACTTCCTGCACCATCAGGGCTGCCATACCAGGTGGCTCCGGCGGTCGACCAATGGGTTCCGGTGACTGACAAGTTGAGATGTTTGGGGTTGAAGCAAAAACACAGCTCTAAGTAGCAGAAGAAAGCTAGGAAATAGGCTAGGGATAACCCATTATTAGCCATAGCTTGCACTCACTACCAGTCACTTGATCAGACTTGGTATTTGAGAAAGATAGTGATTATACACAAGTTTTAGTTGGCTACTTAGCTTGTGATTATTAACTGGAGAAATGCTGGTATATATAGAACAATGCATGTGCGTTGTCACTATCAATCCATGCAATCCTGATTCTACCATTTTTTTTTTAAATCTTTTAATAATCTAATAACACATCAGCTTTTAAAAAAATAAATAATCAAAATTATTAGATCTTTTTTTTCTCATATATGTTAATTATAATAAGCTTGAAATGAATTTTTGTGAGTAGTATCTAGTCATCCAATATATATATATCTCATAATTTATTACACGTACATTTTCAATAACGTGAGAAATCCAATATTTATCTTTATATCTCCTTTTCTCGAGAAGTCTCGAATACAACATCATATGTGTGAATATTAATTTAATTATCACATATCAATTAATTTTATTTTATTTAAAAAAAAAAGAAATAATAGACAAGATGATCCTTTACACTTACGTCCTAAAGGGTTGTTAAAAGTTTGAATGTATTTAATTCAGATTTCAATAAATTATATTGAAATATAGATGTATTTAACCTAGATTTGTATAGAATATGTTAAAATCTAACTGTACTTAATTCAAATTTATATGGAATCCAATAAAATTTGGATGAATTCAAAAAGTTATTGACTTAAATTTTATTTAAGTGATGAATTTTGATGAATTTGGTTAATGTTTAAAGTGATTTTTGTGAAGAAAAAATGTTTATAACCAATCTTATCATTATCTTTACGATTTTGTTGGATTTTTTAAAGAATTCTAACAAAATTAATACAGAATCTATAAAATGTGTGAATTTTATCAAAATCTATCATTAAAAAAAATCAATCAAAACACAAGTCAAGAGTTTGAGTTATTGTCTTTCCAAATGTTTGATTTAATTGTAATATTTATAAAAAAAAATTATACAAGTGATGGTAAAAACGGGGATACAAATAATTATTGTGTAGTATTATTCATCAACATATTTTATTATCTCCATTTAACTTTGCCACAAACTATTACATGCAAAGTCATCATTCACATGATAAAAAAAATAACAATAATGGATACAACCCTGTTCACAGCTCCATCAAGTACATGATTAAAGTTCTCGATTTGGGAAATGGATTTGAAAATATTACGTTTGGCATGGAAATGGGTCTAGCTAGAGTATAGTACACTTTCAACAACAATACCATTGCAAATGTAATCAACAATATGTTGGCCTGAAATTAAATCGTAAGGGAATCCCACCTACCATTTTTGGTAATATTTTCTTTCAATCCCACTTTAATATATTAAAATTCGGATGCTTTACGAATGCATATAATCCGGATAGAATTTCATCAACACCATAACTTTAGGAATTTCAAAATGCATATAAGCATTTAAATAATTTAAAAAATATTTTAAAAATTATCAATGTCTTGATATAAACAAAAAAAGAAAAAAAAAAAAAGAAAACAGATTTTTGAACAATAAAATAAATGCATAGAATTAGATATATGAGATCATCAGATTATAAGGATATGTATAAAATAAATTTGAGTGCTTGTACACTCTCAGCACCAATCGAACCTCTTTATTTTTGAACCGTCCAATACGAAATTTCTATGCATAACAATCATTTAAAATTTGAAATTCCTGTTTTTTCTCAATCATAAATCTAACGAGCCGATCCAACTAAAGCATTCAAGCAGTTGTTTTATGACCGAACATCAATGGTTTTTCAATGAAGTCTTCTTTGATCGTTAATAAATCCACTAGAGAAACAGGCTTGTCGGTTGAAGTGGGGTCTTTGATTGGAAACATTTTGTATTCGATCCTTGTACAAATACTTTTTCCTTGGGTTCTGCCGTTGATGGTGGTTATTTGATCGTTAATTCATCGAGATTGCAGCGATTCGTTTTCATGAATTACAGATTGGACGGCCCTGATTGAATTTCAGCCTATAAATTATTGCTCCATGAAGATGAGGATCGTTTTCAACCGTAATTAAGTATATTGATAGTTGCGTTTTTGGATTCATTTCTACTATAAGTAATCTACATGAGTTTGTCAAAGAAAAAAAAGAAAAAGAAATCTACATGAGACTGAAATCCCACCCACCAAATCTATCATATTGTTAGTTAATTTAATAATTAGATGTGATTTTTTTGCACGTTATTTTGAATTTATTCATTAATAATCATAGTTTATTTTTTAAATACTGAAAAAGAAAATGAAAAGTAATAATATTTTGACCATGCAAAAACCTTTTGTGCTGTTTAAAAAAAAAAAAAATTGTATTACATTTTTTGTTTAGTGGAGAAGAGGAGAAAGGTAGACGATTACCCAAGGGCCAAGCCTTTGTGTGACATATTTCTTTTATAAATTAATGATCGTGGAAGAACCACTACTGTAAACAAGGGAAAACATAATTGTAGTTTATTAATTTTTCAAATAGGTCTTAACATCATATATAATTTTTGTTTTAGGGTCATGCAACCAAAAAGGTAGATCGTCATTGAATATAAGGAAAGTGAATATAAATTGTGTAGTGCCTTTGTATATTAACATCTCACAAGTTTTGGAGATAATTACATCCCAAAAAATTGAATGTATATAACATGTATACCTTCTTAAAAAATGAAGATTTATAGTAAAGTATACCCAGAAATTCATACATCGGAAGGTTAAAATCAATGTCGAGAATTAATTATTAGAGCAGGGTAGGGGTGCAGTGGTCTGCACTGCTGCACACACACACACATGTGTATATATATATATATATAGATATATTGTTTAAAAAAAAATTTAAGCAATCGAGATGGTTACACTTTGAGAAGTTTATTTAGAGAACAATTCGTGACACAACAAGTCGCATGCCAGACGGAGAATGTTTTTCCCACCAGCCACATATGATCTATATGTGCTTTCATTTCGAAAAATAATAACTTAATAGACATAGCTTACTTAAGCAAATTGTCCATTAAAGAAATATATACGTATTACAAGGTTGAAATTATAAAAATAAATCCGTACATATAATAAAATTATATATATTTGATATAAATATATGGAACCAATTGCAACATATTATTCAAACAACTAAAACTGGTTTCTAATATATATTCACAATTTTATATTTAACTAAGATTATATACATCGAAGTCTATTATATATTTTTGTTATTTCTTTTTTTCTTTTTTTTTGAAAATTATATTTTTGTCATTTCGTGAACTATGAAAAGAGTAAAATTATAATAATAATAATTTTTTTTTTTTGAAAGTAATGAAAAGTGTAAAATTATGGTGAACTGACAATGGGGTATTTCATTATGATCACGTAACATAAAATAAGGTAGCATTTTCTCTTATTTGTAAACCCATACTTGTAGCAGGGTTGGATTATTTCACCTCATCCCCCACGATAATTTTGACATCTCTGATTATATATATATATATATATATATATAGTAACGAATGGCTTGAAAAACGAAGAACGTATATTATTACTCTAAATTAATTAATTTATATTGAATTGGAAAGTGAAGATGCATATAAAATATCTTGAATCGTGAAGTGCTTAAAATATCCCTAATGATGGACTGATATCTGTCATAGGCCATGGCAGGATGATAATAACAGCAAAAACAAGTGGGCCGGACCAACCTCTCGTTGTGTCCAATATTTCATTGGCCATTCCAGTGTCATTGTTAATTAATAAGCAGTCCAAAGCAGCACACAAGCTTTTTTTAAAGAAATTTTGTAGCCCAAAGCCACTCCTGAGTCCTCATATACCAATCCAAGAGTTTTCGTTAGTGGATATGTAGGCAAATAATGTATAACATGGCAGTATTACGCTATGGGCTAAGAAGTAAGAACATCTGTAGAGTAAGAAGGAGAACATAAACAATCAAGGAATTCATCCATTCATTTATTGTTGTATCATTTTTTTTTTCCTTTTTCTTGCATTAATTTATTGGATGTCTATGAATTTCAATTTGCCAACACTACCTTATATGATATTTGCATATTAAATAAAATAAAATGAGTAGTTTTCTAAATTTTGACAAAAAAAATGTTAACCTATAAAATTAGATTTCTTATTAACGAATTTGGATCCTCACCTGATTTAAGTTTTTTCCTAATCCTTTTTTATGCAGTATGATTAATGGTTGACAAATTAAATGTGAAAAATAATCATATCTTAATCATTTATTAATTATAATACTTATATATCATGAGATTATATTATATCTGTAAAAAGTTCAAATTATGAGAGGAATTAAATTCTTCAATAACATATGCAAGAACCATATTATATTAGATGATATGTCGATGTCATAATGTTTTCTTAAAATGCTGCATCTACATAGTTTTTTTTTTTTTTTAAGTGAAATATTGTATGTGACATAATGTAACAATATTTCACTACGTGAAATGTTGATCTACTTAAAATATTGTGAGAATGGAAAATAGACAAAAAAAAAGAAAATGAAAAAACCATCAGAGTTTTGTTTGGATAAAAAATAATTAACTTTTTTGCTTGCCAAAAATAAAGTTTCACTTGTTTTTTTTTGGTTTGATATTTTCAATAATTTTCACGAAAATAAATGTTCTTGAAGTAAGTTTATTGTATTATTTTGAATTATTTTTTTACATATATTTATTATTATTATTATTATTATTAGATATATGAAAAAGAGGGACACAATTCAAACTTATAATTCAATAATATAAATGTAAGAAGTATAAAAACTCATGTTCTCAATTATTATTATTATTTCCTTTTGAAGTACTATATATTGATTATTCACAATCCTCTTAATTATTAATACATTTTAGTATTCGCAATATAACATGGTCAAATATCTAACGTTATCCTAATTAATTATTCACAACATCAGAGGAGGTTGTTCAAACAATAAATTGTTGAAGGTCATAAGCCCATATATATATATATATATATATATTATTGTTCTTCTCTCAATTATTATTTCATCTACTCTGTTTTCTAATATCAAATTCCTGCTCAATAAAATGAATTAAAGGAAAAAAAAATATTTTAATGGAAAACATACATAAAAGAATATTCTCTTTTTTTCCAAAGTGTGTTAGTACAGTGACACTAATCCACCTGTCAATTATTCTCCAAAAAAAATAAAAATAAAAACCCCTATATGTCCAACTCTCTCAAAAAGCAAGGGGCCGGGCAAGATTCCAATGTTGATCCTAAAAGATGTAGGGTAATTTTTTCACTTAATATGGGTAGATTTCTCCCATTTTTTGATAGCAATATTCTGGACCTCGCGGTAGAGTCTTATTTCATATGGATCCCAAAAATTATTTGATCTAATATCAGTATTGGATATAAAAAAAAAAAAAAAAGAGAATATTCGCCTTTCAATAATAACGAAGGTACTGCGTGTGAGTAAATATTTAATTTTCTAGTAATACTTTTCAAAGGTTTCGCTGATCTCTTGTTCCATAATTCAAAATTCAACATCTTATGTGAGGAAAAAGATCGAAGTGGCCCCGATTGATTTCATAATTATTATTACTTGCCTGATAGTGAAGTACTCCATAAAACGCCAACTACTTGTCTTTAATATTCAACTTTCTACTCCCGCTACAGTAGAGCCACACTAACCTTACTATAAACGTCCAAATTAAGAATGAACGATATTTCAACACTACCGAAATGTTGATATGTAGAAATTATCATCTTCTCTTTAAGTCAACTGAGACGGCTCCTTCAAAATATCTTCTGTTCTCTAAATCTTATATATCTGCAAGTATATATATATATATGTATATATATACATATATATATATAATCTTTCTCTGTGTTGTGTGTGTGTGTGAGAGCTTATACAATTCGAGGAAAGGTAAGCTAAGCCATGGCGACAGGGGCGGCGATAACAACGGGTGGAGGGCAATTACAGTACAGTGGAAAGATGACAGCATTTGTGGTGGTATCTTGTATGATTGCTGCCATGGGAGGAATTATTTTTGGCTATGATATTGGAATCTCAGGTCTGCGTGTACTTGTACTTTTTCCAATTCTGCATGTTAATAGTATTTGGAAGACAAATATTTTTTTCAGTTGTTAGCATTCGTATGTTGAATCTTATTGTTAATTGTCCTTTTCTGCTATAGATTAACATAAAAAAAAAAAAACCTTTAAATAAGAATAAATATAATGAAATAATGAAGTGAAATATAATTACATAAGCATAAAAATAAAAGAAAAACAATTTCAGTGGTATCGTAAGAAACTCCATTAAAACTCTAAAAACTATGTCTAGATTTTTGTCTCACACGAAGTGCTTGTCATGCTCATGGCCCATGGCATGCACAGAGCTGGCTATCTTTGCTTTTGCCAATTGTTATGGGAGACTATATTGGAGCTTTAAGAAGTATCATCAAACTAAAGATGAGACAAACATACATGGATGAAGTAGATCCACGCCTGGTCCATATTATACATAGTTTCTATTCCACTCCCATATCTTTTCTTTTTTGGTAGGACAAACAATTAATACATCCACTGCCGACAATTTATTTTCAGTTTTTTTTTTTCTTTTCTTTATATGCAAGGGCATTTTTGTTTGAAAACCTAATATAAACTCCAATGATTGATATGTTGACAATACCCAAAGTCACCTAGTAGAGGGTGCTAGTAATAAAAATATTCTCTTGTTTGATTTAGAAAAATCTTTAAAAAATTCCCAACTTATTTCGGTGTCAATTTTTTAAAAACGAAATTAAAAATAATTGCACAGTTTTAAAATTAGATAAAAAAAAAAAAACATTATTACAAGGGTCTTGGTTAATAGCAGAGATTTAGCTAACAACAAATATATTTTTAATTTAATTAAACGTATCTTAATTAATTTTTTTATTTAGATTAGATGAGGTTATATTATACTATTATCTCTTATTACATCACTCACACAAGTTGTGACTAAAACGATGGATGTGAAATACATCATGTGGAGATGAAAGGAGACAAAAGTTTATATAGCCTAGCAATGCTTGTGCCAAAAGGTTACAGAACTTTAGATTTATAGCATTTTTCTTCATTCTTGTTTTGTGAGATTAGTGCCAACATAATAGTTTGAGTTAAATTAGAATCTAAAATAACTTTTACATAAGTTGTACTTGTACCAATAATTCTTTCCCCGCTAAGATATAGAAACAACAAATAAATAGAAGAAAGAGAAAGAGAAAGAGTAAGAATAAATATGGAACCAAGAAAAAGAAGAGAGAGAATAAATTTGCAAATAAAAAACTACAAGTAACTCAAATTGAAGAAGAAAATTTTGTGAATTAAAACTTGAAAACAAGAAGAAAACATAAAATAGAAAAACTATGATATATCTGAAATTTAGAAAAAAAAAAAAGCAAATGAATTTTAAAAAATTATTTAGTTGAGACTTGACAATGGAGATTTCCCTTTTTTTCTGAAAGAAATTTCTTTTCCACAATTTCAAATTTTTTTTTCTTGTTTTCTAGTTTCAATTTTTAAAATTTAAATAATATTAAAATCCAAATATAAGATTAATTGAAAAAATATAAACCAAATCTATGGAGTTTTGTAAAAAAAAAAAAAAGAAGCAAATTTTAGATTTAAACAACAATAAAGTTTTCTTTCAATAAAAAAACAGAATTTGTTGAGAAAGAATATGAGAATCGAATGTGAAAAATGGTGACAGGTGAGAGAAAGAGAAAGAGAAATAGTGAGAGCAATTTATTTTAATATATTAAGAGTGTTTTTCGTATTTTAGGTGCTATATATTAAAACTCAAACTAATAATTTAATAATAAGATAATAACAAGTGATAGTGTAGATGCCATCCTATCAGTAAATTTTCACAAAAAGATTGTATAGAACATCCTTAATAAAAAAATAAATGAAGTGATTTTGATTTATAAAGAAGACGATGTATTTAATAGATACCTTGCATAGGTACCTTACTTATAATAATTGATAAATTATGCATAATTATTAGTATGTAAATGAGTAAACACCGCCTCTTAGTAAAAGTAGTTGAGCATTTCTCTCAATCCAAAGAATTTGTCAAAAATTTAAGCCTCAACCTTATTCTAAAATATAATATATGAATTTCTTTGAACTGCTCATAAAATACTTAATTTTAATAGGTTTTGATATTTTTTTTATCCATTTAATTTTTTTCCTAAAAAACAAAAATCATAATTATATATCAATAATGATCTTGTATTACATTTTGACGTGAGCTTAAATAAAATATTTAAAGTAAGATGATATACAAAGTAGCCAAATTTCAAGATATTAGCCTAGTTACGATAGTTAATACCATACGATAATATTAATAATTACAATTGACATTAATTTTCTTTCCTTTTCCTTTTTAATTAGTAGCATTTTTTAAATGCTTAATTTTGAATAGATCTCTAAATTACTGCTTTGTGTTTATTTTAATACTTATTTATTTTTTAGACAAAACTACCTCAATACCCTTTTAGAGTGAAAATTGAAAAAAAAAAAAAAAAAAAAAAAAGCCAACGTTGATTTTAAAAGAATATACGAAGAGAAAGAGAGAAAAAGCAATAGAAAAAGAAAACATCGAGTGATGACAACAAAGACAAGAGAAAGGGAGACGAAGTTTGGATGATGACTTCGACAATGGCTGTAATGGTGGCTCTGATGGCAATTTTGATCTCACTATTGATGTCATGAAAATTTGACCTAAAATGAACATTTGGCTCCCACATGATTAGGTTTACTTCAACGTTCACACAAACTCGGCCCAAATACGAAAAAATAGTTTAAAAAAAGCACAATAAGGCAATAAGCTTTATCTCAAATATAATGTTTATGACAACACTCAATAAGCTCTATGTAGGACGTTTTCGCAAAGACAAAGATCAAAATTTTTCCAAATCATTACACAATGATTTATCTTGTTGTAGGCTATCTAAGTCTTGAACAAAGAGAAGCTCGTGTATAGGATATTAGATTTGATTTGTCGGTATATAAAGCAGTATGTAATTCCTAGTGAGAGGAAAGAGAGGAGCTTGTGAAAAAGATATTAGATTTGATTTGTTGATATAGAGCAATATGTGATTCCTAGTGAGAGGAAAGAGAGGAGCTTGTGAATAAGATATTAGATTTGATTTGTCGGTGTATAGAGTTCAATAAAAATACAATAAAACTCAAACTATTAATTGAGTGTTAGGATAAAAAAAAAAAGGAGAGTAAAGTACTAATGCTATTTCTCCTGATTTTCTTGAAAACAAAGAGCAAAATTGGTGAACACTCTAAAATTATAAATACTCTACGATAGCAAAATTTATGGCATCATGTTCATTTATTTGCACTTATAATTTTGTTGGTTTCTAAGGGTGAGACCAAAATCAAGCTGGCCAACTATTCACTAGCAAATCAAATCAGTCAATATTTACCTTGAGAAATAGTAAATACACTCTTAGAATCATTGAACAAAAACTCGGCTGAGTTGGCCGATTTCTTATCGAGAAATCACCGCTTGACCGGTTCCCGATCCAAGAACCTTCAGATCGTGGGTTCAACTATGACCTAGTAAAAACTTGGCCCAACTCGGTCTCAATTTGACCCAACTCGGCCTCAACTCGGCCCAATTCGGATAACTCGGTCAACTCGGCCTACAAAAGAGTATTATTTGTTTTTTGTTTTTTTTTTGTTTTGCTTTTAACACTATTTTTTCACATATATTTGTTTAGGGATGATGATTAATTAATTATGTAAGCTATAGTTGTCTAAGACATTTGGATTTTGGAATTGATTATGTCATTATCATTTTTGTGTATTACAGACGAAACTGTTGAAAAATAGAAGTTATGTTGTCGAAATTTTTAAGGTATCTAGTATTTATAATTATGTGACTGTGTTAAAATGACTTTGAAGATTGCATGAGATAGGCTTGATAATGTTTTATGGTCATATGATTGTATTTTGATCCTATAGAAAATTTTTAAGTTTTATTTTTTACAAGTTTGACCTGGTTTGACCATTGGTCAATGGTCAAACCGAGTACTCGCCGAGTTGTCGAGTACTCGCTGCCTCGCCAGTCGAGTAACGAGTAGCGATTTTTGGAACACTGCTTAGAATACACTCTCAATTCAATATATGACGCATATGCAAATTTGTATTTTCATGATATAAGATTTATATCCAAACTATGAAAGTTTTGATAAGGTTTATATTCAAAAAGTACGAACTTGTATATATGTCATACATTGAATGAAGAGTGAATTGAAAAGTATAGTTAGTATTCTCTATTTACCTTTCTTAAGATTAGATGAGATCCAAATTCCATCGCGAATTAAAAAAATAAAAATGCACAATTACTTAATCCATAGTTAATATGTATTTGTGTGTATAATATAACTAATTAATTTAAATACTTAGCTGATTTATATTCTTTGAAAAATGGTATCATAATTACTATTAATATTCTAAACAATGATTGATAACTAACAAAAGTTATTAAACATGAAGGTGGAGTGACATCAATGGAGCCATTTTTGGAAAAATTCTTCCCGGAAGTGTACACAAAAATGAAAGAAGATATCAAAATCAGCAATTACTGCAAATTTGATAGCCAACTTTTAACCTCCTTCACATCCTCTCTCTATATTGCCGGCCTTGTCACTTCGTTCTTTGCCTCCTCAGTCACCAGAGCATTCGGCCGCAAACCCTCGATATTAGCTGGTGGAGTAGCGTTCCTTGCCGGTGCAGCCCTATGCGGTGCAGCGTTTAACGTTTATATGTTGATATTAGGACGTGTATTGCTTGGAGTTGGAATTGGTTTCGCAAACCAGGTACGTGTACGTGATTCGAGGATTACGTTAAAAAAATGTTTATACTAGTGGTTCGAATACTTCTAAATATAAACTTTTTAAAATTTTATGTTATAATGTTTGAGCAAAAATATATATAGAATAAAAAGTACACCTATTTTTGAGTTTTGAGACTAGAAAGTACTTGGGAGTGTTTTAGGGTTACAAAAAATGTTTTACAACAAATAGAAAAAAACTATATATATTAAAATCTTTACTCGAAAATGAATATTAATTAGAAAAGTTTTATATTTTGTCCCTATATATTTTATCGTGAATTATTAGTTTTTTACTCACGAATTTATTTTTTTTCTATCACCCTTAAAATTTCGAAAATTCATTAAATTAGTCTCTCTAACCTAGATTCTAATGATCAAACACGTAACAAAAACGGATGAACAACTATTTTGCCCTTAGACAACTGTTAGATGTGAGGAAAAAACCAATTTACCCTTTAAACAATATAAATTAATTTACTAAAATCTACTTAATCAATTTTATAGGGTTATTTTTATTTTAACTAAAATAAAATAACGTAAACTAAGAAAAGGGATTTCCATCATCCATCTTTAAATTGGACAATGAAGATAAAAAATAATTAAAATAAAATTAAAAAATAAAATAGATAAAAAAATTAATATAATAAAAAAAGTCTCCATTCTCCATATCAAAGATGGATAATAGAGATCAACATTATTAAATAGAAAAAAAAAATGGATCCAGTTAAACCATACCGATTGCTAATCTAAAAACCAAATCAACAGTCAATCTGGTTCAACCAAGTAACGATGCGTTAAAACTAGAACATTTGAATGATCTGCAACTAGATTATCATTGATCGATTTGGTCATAAATCAATTGAACGATCTGGTAGAACTAGTCATTCAATGATTTAGATCCATCATTAGATCGATGGTCAATGTGGTGATGGGCATCTTTATCGGATGGATCCCGCCAATGATGGAGGTTTTCTGTAGAACCTCTATCGTTGGTGATAGAGATCTAATGGAGATCATTCATTCTGGATCTCCTTCCGTTATCTGGAGATCTTTCAATCTAGATCTCCATCTATGGTTGGTATAATATTATTTATAATTGGATATCTATATTTGTTGCATTGGATGATAAAATGCATCCAGTATATTGAAACTTGTTTCCTTCTATGGAGAGCTATACTTATACATTTAGTCCTATATTCCTATTGAATTTTGAAGAATATATAATTTCAAAAATGAAAAAGTAGGATGATGTTTGGCACCATTTTTATAAATTATTTTTCATTTTTAAAAACGAAAAACACTTGAAGATGTATTTGTCAATCGTTTCAAAAATATATTTTTGGAAATAAAAACCATGTTTTTAAAAATGTATAATAAAACATAAGATAAAAATTAAAAATGATTTTTTTTTTTGTTTTCTATCATTTTCAAAAACTATTTTCTTTTATACAGTAAAACTCAAAAAAGTAAAAACACTCATCTCTAACAATCATATCGTCATTTTTAAAAATGATTTTTATCCAAACACATTTTCAGTTTTTACCTGTTTTTAAAAATTGTACCAAACAACTTTTTATCATTTTTCATTTTTAAAATGTATTTTAAAAAATACTATTAAACGCATTATCGTTTTTTAAAACGTTATTTTCAAAACATGTTTTTTGTTTTTAAATATACTTTTCAAAAACATTATTTTAAAAACGTATCCAAACGCACTCTAAAAGACTCGATTGATTGTGCTTTTTTCAGCCTATTCTAGTGATGGAGTTCAAAATTCATAATAAATTAAAAGTATATGATAGTTTTTTTTCTTTTATTGTATAAATTGTTGTCTTTCTATTTACCTAAGTGATATCGGAACAGTAAGTAGGATTGATATAAGGAAATTCCCACCTTTCAAAATTAAAAGAAATTCCGTACTATTTAAACTCTATGATCATCTTTATTCAGTTAACACAAAATTCTCCAACTTATTAACTTTCTTAGCAGTCAGTCCCACTATATCTCTCAGAAATGGCACCACCAAGACACAGAGGAGCAATCAACATTGGCTTCCAATTATGCATTGGCATCGGTTTTCTATCAGCTAACCTTATCAACTACGGTACCCAAAAGATCAAAGGCGGTTGGGGCTGGAGAATCTCTCTGGCAATGGCCGCTGCCCCCGCTTCAATGCTCACACTAGGCACACTCTTCCTGCCAGAAACACCCAACAGCCTGATCCAGCGCAAAAACGACCCTCAAAAGGCCAAACTACTACTTCAAAAAATCCGAGGCACCAATGACGTTGAACCAGAAATCGACGATCTCATCAAAGCAAGCGCCATCTCCAAAACTATCAAACACCCTTTTAAGAAAATTGTACAGAGAAAGTACAGGCCTCAACTGGTAATGTGAAACCGGTTTCTATGTTTTCATGCAGTCTTACAACCGAAAAGCTTAATATATGTAAGTGATCTGCTTACAGGTAATGGCAATACTGATTCCATTCTTTCAGCAAGTCACAGGTATCGATGTCATCTCATTTTACGCTCCGATTCTCTTCATAACACTCGGTCTAGGTGAAAGTGCAGCGCTTATGTCTGCGGTTCTGACCGGTCTTGTGGGTACATTCTCAACATTCGTATCCATGCTCGTAGTGGACAAGTTCGGCAGAAAAACACTATTTTTAGTTGGGGGAATTCAGATGTTCTTGTCACAAATTTTGGTTGGAGGAATCGTGGCGGCTAAGTTGGGTGATCATGGTGGAATCAGCAAAAACTATGCGTACATTGTTTTGGTTCTAATATGTGTATATGTATCCGGGTTTGCTTGGTCTTGGGGGCCACTAGGGTGGCTTGTTCCTAGCGAGATTTTTTCACTAGAGGTTCGCTCGGCCGGGCAGAGCATCACGGTTGCAGTTGGTCTTCTATTCATTTTCCTCATTGCACAGACTTTTCTGGCGATGCTCTGCCATTTCAAGGCTGGAATTTTCTTCTTCTTTGGTGGGTGGGTGGTGGTGATGACTTTCTTTGTGTATTTTCTTCTACCGGAGACCAAAAATGTGCCGATTGAGCAGATGGAGAGAGTGTGGAGAGAGCATTGGTTTTGGAAGAGAGTTGTTGGTGAAGTTGGTGATGAAGAGAGAAAGATCCAAGAATTATAAAAAATAAATTGAATCAAAGTCGTAACTTTGATGTACAAATTTCAAAATTGGTGTCACATATAGTCATCACATAGATCATGAAAATTAAACGAGAAAATCTTTTATGAGATGTTTAGTTTCGTGTATCATGCTAATAGTAATATGATATTATGATAATAACGTAATATGTAATATTTTTCTTCTATTAAAAAATTAATATTGATATATTTTTTTATTTACGAGAAGATATTTATTTAAAAAGTTATATTATATATCAGTTATTGAAAAGTTGTATTAATATTATTTTTTTATAAAAATGAAATGATATGTATTACGCTTACTCAATAAATAGTATAACGAGTTTATTGCACACACTCGTTCCGATGACCAATAGCTTTCAAGAGCCCATGCGTGACGGTAATTGAAGTGGCCCCACATGGATTTTGTAACAATATTATTACGTGTTTGATTATTGAGAAATCGATAAAACTCAAACTTCTCATCTGTCATGTTCAACCTTTCAAACGCCACATGCCACAACCCACGACAAGCTATTATAAGTCTACAAGAATCCAAAGAAAATTCAATAATTTATTTCGAATGATGTCTCGTCACTGCCAATATCTTGATAGTACAGATAATCTTTTCTACAAGTCAACTGAGACGGCCGGCTTCTTCCAAGTCTTATTTGTTTAAGTTTATAGTCAAAAAACTTAATTTGAAAACTCTCTCTCATTCTCACTCTCATAATTTCTGCTAGCCTGCGTGTGCGTCTGCTGAGTGTGAGCTTAGAAGTGGGTTTATCCATGGCGGTAGGGGCGGCGATAAAGAGCGAAGGAGGGCAGTCACAGTACAATGGAAAGATGACACCATTTGTAGTGGTATCTTGTATGATGGCTGCCATGGGAGGAGTTATTTTCGGCTATGATATTGGAATCTCAGGTCTGTACACCTACTTACATGTACTCTTTTCTTTTGAGCAGAAACCTCCATTTTTGTTTTGTTCTGTTTTTGTGTTAATTTCTGTCTTCTTGTATAGTTGCATGAGTTACATAAATTTTAGGGTTTGGCGGGTGTCCAATATTTAATTCGGGTTTGTTAAGCAGCATAAATTTGTTCCTTATACATGCTTCAGCTATCATGAACGTTTAGTACATGATGCATTTAGTTAACTAGCTTGTGTGAACTAATTTCTTTAAAGTCATCCCACCTTACACATTTTTTCATGATGAAGACTAGATAAAATAATCTCTTTTATTTTCCTTAAAAGAAATATCATCTTTAATATATTCATTCAAATCTAAATATTGATAAACATAATAAAAGCTCTTTATCACGGAGTTATATTGGGCAGTGATTTTTTTTATTATTGTTAGTATTGTCTATTAAATTTTAAGTCTATTTGTTGAATGTCTTTTTTCTTTCAAAAAGATTGAAATGCCTTTTAAATGATATGCATTGTCTAAAGTAAAAAAATTAAATATATTTAATATAGAACATTAAAATTTGAAAAATAAAATCTTGGAAGCTTTTATAGCGAATATTTTGTTACATAAAAACAAATTCAATGGTATCAAAACAGTGTCCAAACATTAAAACTAATAGTAGGTTTTAGTCTCACATGAACTGCCTGTCATGCTGGGAGTAATGGCATGTGCGGACCTAGCAATAAATTGCAAGTGGTTTTCCAGTTGTTAGAAATGAACATTGTATCGGAGCTTTAAGATAGCTAGACAAAAGATGAGACAAACATGTGTAACATGCATTTTGTACTTCCATCTTTGTTTGTTTCTTTGGACAATTATTAATTAATTATAGCACTCCCATCATTGAAAAAAAATTAGACCTAGATTTCGATATTTGTTAATATTAATTATACCTATGACAACCATCGCATTTTTTGTTTAGTACAACAAACAAACAATACATCCTTAATAAGAAATTATTTTATCCCTCGAATAATGAGATTCAGAAGATATGAGTTGTGATAAATAATTTAATAGCTAGTTACAAATTATTTACTGCATAAGTTTAAATTAAAACCGAAGATTTTTTTTTTTCCTTAGATAAGAAATGTAGTATACTATTACTACGTACTTTAATAAAAAAGTGTATAATAAAAGAACAGTTAATAAATCTTTAAAAAAATTAGGAATTAGTATAAGTTATCTGTTTCATTTTTTTTCTTAAAAAAAAAGGGAGAATTCAAAGAGTTTTGTTTCAAAATTAAAAGGAAATCCTAATATTTGAAAGGTTCGTTTTTTTCTTTTTTTTAAATTCTGGGACTAGCCCATAGAATAATTGGGATCTTCTGGGATATCACTTCGTGGTGCGACCTAAAAAATTGCTCCCAAATGGAAGAAATCTATCCATACAAAGATGGAGAAAAGATCCACACGAAGATGGAGAGCAATCCACAAATAAGGTGGGGGAGACAACTTATTTATTTATTATTATTATTATTATTATTTGGATTTTTTGGGTAGATGTCCAACCCAAACGTATGGAGTTAGCTGACACCTAAACCAATGGTGTCAGTATATATATATATATATATATATATATATATATATACTATAGATTATTATCTAAAAGATCTGTCACTTCTATAATCAATAAAAAAATATATATATATAATCAATAATAATCACACATCATTTTGATGTAAGCAGAAAATTAAAATATTTTAATTCGGATTATCTATATTTAGTTGTTTAACCGGATTAAGAAGTCAAACTTCAGGATATGGCCCCACTCACGGTAACGTATATACCTAACTGAACAACGTTCCAATGATTAATATCTAAATTACCTACTTCAATAAGAAATAATAAAAAATTAGTGAAACACTGTACTACCATTATATGGCTAAATACTTAAATGCCATGAAGTAGCGAAATTTATAGCATGCCTACAGATTTTCATTTGTATTAATAATTAGCCTTTATATATATATATATATATCTAGGGACAGGATCGGGGGACACAAGTTTTGACACAAATTTTGACACGATTTGTTAACCATTGGATTAGGAGGATTTTAATGGTTTAGATTTATTCACATCACTATATACAACTTCATTTTACACTTTACATAAATGTTTTCTCTCACCTCTCTTTTCATTATTACACTATCTCTCCTCTCTCCCATTAATATTAAAATCCCAATATTTAAATTATTTTTTTCTCACCCAATCCAATTATATTTAAAAGCCCATCAAGAAAATTAAAAAAAAAAAGCTACAATTTTTTTTTTTTAACTTGATAAATTTATTATTTAAATGATAATTTATTTTTTAAAATAGTTTAAACCAAACAATCTTTAGTAAGAAAAACTTTTTGGTTAAATGTTTTGTGTTTTTGAAAAATAAAATCTATTTTACTTATTTTGGTTAGAAATTGTTTTTGAAATAAGAATTTTTTTTTTAGTGGTAGTAAAAATTTTCTTACTAAAAATTGTTTGGTTTAAACTATTTTAAAAAATAAATCATCATTTAAATAATAATTTTATCAAGTTAAAAAAATAATAAATAATTGCTGCTTTTTTTAAAAAAATTTTTTGATGAGTTTTTAAATATAATTGGATTGGGTAAGAAAAAAATAATTTGAATATTGGGGTTTTAATATTAATGGGAGAGATGAGAGATAGTGTAATAATGAAGAGAGAGAAGAGAAATGGTGTAATAATGAAGAGAGATGAAAGAGTTAATGTAATGAGAGAGAGAGAGGAGAGAAAATATTTATGTAGAGTGTAAAATTGAGTTATATGTAGTGGTGTGAGTAAATCTAAACCATTAAAATCATTTTCATCAAATGGTCAATAAAATCGTGTCAAAATTTGTGTCAAAACTTGTGTCCTCCGATCCTGCCCCATATATCTATATCTATGTATATATGTAATACCATGGTACAACCATTTCAATCGGCTCATTACCGGATTAAATTAGGATTTATATATATTTCTTGGAAAATATTATCATTACTATTTAATTGTCTAACAAAATAATAATACTAATAAAATCATTGACTAACGAAATTTATTAATGATGAAGGTGGAGTGACATCAATGGAGCCGTTTTTGAAGAAATTCTTCCCAGAAGTGTACATGAAAATGAAAGAAGACACCAAAATCAGTAACTACTGCAAATTTGATAGCCAACTTTTAACCTCCTTCACATCCTCCCTATACATTGCCGGCCTTGTCGCTTCCTTCTTTGCCTCATCAGTTACCAGAGCATTCGGCCGTAAACCGTCCATATTGGCCAGTGGAGTAGCATTCCTAGCCGGTGCAGCCCTCGGTGGCGCGGCCTTAAATGTGTATATGCTGATATTTGGCCGTGTATTGCTTGGAGTTGGAGTTGGTTTTGCTAACCAGGTACAGAGTAGTTTAGAGAATGTTTTAGCTAGTTAGCAATTATTATTATTATTATTATATATTAATGCTTCTACGGTTAGTATATCCTAACTTTTAAATTATTAGAATCATCAATCAAATTCATTTATTACATTTTCTCCTAAATTTTAATAATGATATTTTTAGCATGCATAGTTGTATTTGATAATATTATAATAAAATTGACTCTCACATTACATGATATGGTAGCAACATTATTTGTGATTTTAAGTCGTATTTATAAAAGTTAATTGGTACGTGATAAAATAAATAAATTTTATAACTTTCCGGAATAAATCTGGTTGAGAGAACTCAACATTCATTTTACTTTATTTCTATGCATGCAGTCAGTCCCATTGTATCTCTCAGAAATGGCACCACCAACATACAGAGGAGCAATCAACAATGGCTTCCAATTCTGCGTCGGCATAGGCGCTCTGTCAGCCAGCCTTATCAACTACGGCACCGAAAAGATCCAAGGCGGTTGGGGCTGGAGAATCTCCCTAGCAATGGCTGCTGTCCCCGCTTCAATGCTCACACTGGGTGCACTTTTCCTGCCAGAAACACCCAACAGCCTAATCCAGCGCAAAAACGACCCTCTAAAGGCCAAGCTGCTCCTTCAAAAAGTCCGAGGCACCAACGATGTTGAACCAGAACTTGACGATCTCATCAAAGCAAGTGTCATCTCCAAAACTATCAAACACCCTTTTAAGAAAATTATTCAAAGAAAATACAGGCCACAACTGGTAATGGCAATAGCTATACCATTTTTTCAGCAAGTCACAGGCATCAATGTCATTGCATTTTACGCTCCGATTCTCTTCATAACACTTGGTCTAGGCGAAAGCGCAGCGCTCATGTCTGCAGTTCTAACCTGGCCTGGTGGGTTCATTCTCAACATTCCTATCCATGCTTGTAGTGGACAAACTTGGCAGGAAAACACTATTTTTTGGTGGAGGAATTCAGATGTTTTTGTCACAAATTTTAATTGGAGGAATCATGGCAGCTAAGTTGGGTGATCATGGTGACATCAGCAAAGGCTATGCATACATTGTTTTGGTTCTTATATGTGTGTATGTAGCTGGGTTTGGCTGGTCTTGGGGGCCACTAGGGTGGCTCGTTCCTAGCGAGATTTTTTCACTAGAGGTTCGCTCGGCCGGCCAGAGCATCAATGTTGCGGTCGGCTTTCTGTTTACTTTCATCATTGCACAGACTTTTCTGGCGATGCTCTGCCATTTCAAGGCTGGAATTTTCTTCTTCTTTGGTGGGTGGGTGGTGGTGATGACTTTCTTTGTGTATTTTCTTCTACCGGAGACCAAAAATGTGCCGATTGAGCAGATGGAAAGAGTGTGGAGAGAGCATTGGTTTTGGAGGAGAATTGTTGGTGAAGTTGATGATGCAGAGAGTAAAATGCAAGCATCATATTAGAGATTGGAATCAAAGTTGTAAGTTGTAGATATTGTTGTCGTACAAATTTCAATATTTGTGTCTCACATTGCATGTAGCTCATTGAAATGATGATAAAATTAAATGAATACATGTATTAAAAAAGATAATGTGTGGCACATCCTCTTTTAATATAGAAAGTTATGTAATTTTCCATCTGTATTAATAATAAGAGTTCAAGTCCTACCAAACACATTTGATAAGTTTTGTATGGATAGTTTATATATTAATTATGAAAAAAATTATCTCTCATTATAGGGGTAAATTTACTTTTACTATAGTTTTTTCCCCTTAATGTATGAATAATTGTTTTCAGTTTTAAAAATAGATATTTGAACCATACATATAATAATTAATCTTGACACAAAAAGAAAAAAATAGTGTACATCTTGTTAATTTTTGTTTGATAAGATAGTATTTTTATGGTTCTTTGAAAGAATCATGAGCATTAAAATTTTAAAAAACCCAGTTTAAAATTATATTAAAAAGAAAATCATATGAATGGTTGGGAACTTTTCACTTTTATCCAAAACCAAAAGGAAAAATTCGTTTTTACCCACTTTTCAATAGAAATTCATTTTTAACTTCTCAAACAAACTATTTTCATTCTATACCCAATTTTATCAAAATACCCTTAATTGAAAAAAAAAAACCATGGTTTTTAAATCCAGTTAAAAACCAATGACTTAAAAACTGGTACTGGTTGGACTTAAAGATTGGTATAACTCAATCTTCGTTTTCACACTGTATCTCATTGAAAACCCTCATTTTCAAGTTAAATCTAATCAAATCTAACCCGAAACATCAATACCTAAAATTCAATCCAAAATAAAAAAAAAAATTAAAAAAAAACTTGAAAAATCACAAAAAAAAAAAACTAAAAAAATCTCAACGAAATTCAAACAATCAATAAAAGAAGTCAAAGATCTCATATTATGAGTAATGGAGGAAGAGAACAAGGTATACGAGGACAATTTAGATATAGACTGTAATTAATTTGTTTGAGGGGTTAAAAACAAATTTTTTGAAAAAAAAAAAAGTAAAAGCAAATTTTTTGTAATTTCCATCGAAGGAAATGTCATTGAGTTATCTAATTATAAAATTGTTTGCTAGACCGGCGAACTCTTTTATATGATTTTTATTTCCTCATATTAGGTCTAATATCACAATCTTTGGAAAAATCAATGTGAAATGCACGAGTGATAAACTAGTAAAATGGACAACAGTAGGAATAAATGAGACTAATCATCTTTTAATAATGTGATGCATGAGATATTCAATCTTCAGAGTCCCGTTCAACTCTTCATCATTAGACAAATCAATACATCTGTTCACACTCCATCTGTTCCAATTAGAAGTTTCCAAGAATTATTCACGACGTGGACGCACCAAATTTTTGTCTCCCAGTTTTGTGGCTCGTTGGAGTCTTCCATTAGAAATAGAAGTCCTATTGACGGTAGTTTGCAATTCAGTGGTCATTTTCAATTCAATTCTTTAGGAATATAATTCATTGAAGTTTATAGATTTCACGTTTCTTTTTCGAAGTTGATAATAAATATATAAATAATTTATTTAAATTTATCAAAATTAATTATTATTTATATGATTCGAATATATAAGTATATAAATAGGAGATTACCGTTCTCATTATAGAAGTGAATGAGAGCTCCACCAACTGTCAATGCTAATAGAGCATGTTCATAGCTGCCATATTTAGTTTACAAATTTAACATTATTTTATGGATTGAAATTTTCTCTTAATATTTCACTTACCTAAAACATTTGATGATAGTGCACTATATTTGTAAGAGAGGAACTATTAAAAAAAAAAAAAATCTCAATCATTAATTAAACATGTGATTAAATCCATATAGGGTAACAAAAATATGAATATATGATAGAAGAAAATTTAATTCTTAAATTATATTGATTAATGTTTATATAGATCAAATATAAACTTGCGTGCTACTTTTTTATAATATTAAAATTAATGTAAATTTTAAAATTAAGACTAAACTATGAAAATGTCAATTTTTAGTCTGTATATATATATATATATATAGTCTTTCTGTTATAAGGACTAACTAATTTTAATGAAATCAGTTTTAACATTGTGAGTTATTGGATATATTGAGTTTTTTTTTTAATTAATACTTGATATTAATTATTTTCATATAATCAATGACTCATAATGTTAGAAAAATATATATATTTATTTATTTTGTGCACAAATTAATTCATATTTCAATATAAGGCCTATAACATTAAACTTGAATATTCTTCAAAAAAGAAAAACATTAAACTTGAATATGAAATGTATGTATCATGTAATAAATTTGCGATAGAAATATTTTGAAAAAAATGTTGAAATTGGAATTGGAATCCCTCCTTTGTCCGTTGAATTTAAATGTGAGGTGACCTCTCCTCTACATTGGAATTAATCTCCAGTTATGCTTGTAGCAATCATCCTCATAGTTTTAATGAGCTTAAATTCTCTATTGATCTTATTTTCTATCTTGACTTTTTATAAGATAAGTTGAAACTTGAGTGACGTATGAAATAAGATGAGTATCTCCATTATACTTACAAGAATTAAGACCTGTTTGACATAGATTTCAAAAGCTAGTTTTTAGCTTTTGGAAGCTAAAAGGTAACTCGTAGAAATGTCTACGTGTATTCTCAGAAATAGGTTTTAACTTTTGAAAATTATTTCAATATAAGCCAAGTTTACTAGCTTCTTCAAGAAGAGCTTTCTACAAAACAAAAGAAACTGTTTTGTCATTTTAATGAATTTTTTCATATCGATAATTTTTTTATTTCTTCCACCAATAATAAATCCAAAATTTCAAAAGTTCTTTTAAAATATATTATCCAAATAACAATAAAAAAACTTGGACTTTTACTTCTCTCCTTTTATAAGTAAAAGTTAAAAATAAAAATTATTCCAAACTGATGCTTTAGTCGTGCTAGGTTTGGATAAACTTTTTACCTGTTTTTTTTTTTTTTTTTTTTCGAAATAAGGTTTGGATAAACTTCTAACTTAACTAGTATGGAGCAAGAAAATTACAATAAAAATACACGGTATAGAAGCGCTGGGCGAGCGAGCGCGTGGGACTAGCAAACGGCAGCCGCCGTTATATCCGTTGGAAAACTCCAGAAGAAGAACCAGTGCACACGTTCAGTGGAAAGTCTCAACGTGGCAGTAAATGATTGGATCTATTTAATAACAAAATCACAGTCCTGTGACACCAGAACGCGTTCCTATTTTGAATTCCACACAACGACTTTCTCTCTCCACTCAATAGAACGACTCTTTACAGCTCTTCTCGCTCTAAAAAGAAAACTGAAAAGGAGGCTCCGACTCTCTCTTCACTCTCTTCTTTTTTCTTTTCTTCATTGATTGATTACTCTCCAGCTCCTCCAATCGTCAGCTACTTAAAGCAAAACAAAAAAAGGGTGAAAAAATAATAATCTCTCGTAGTAATCTTGTTTTCAATGATTGATTCTGCTGATTCTTATATATTCGTTATTATCTTTAATATATATATATATATTCAATGTGTAATTGCTGTTGCTTTTTAGTAATTTTGATGTCTGAATATCTGTTGTTGATCGGTTGTATTCGTTTGATTATGATCAAATATCAAAATATCATGTTGTTATTATTGATTGATGAAGAAGAATCAATTATAGAACAGAAATGTATTGGTTTTTGATTGTTTGATGAAATTATCATCTTAGTTTTATAAATGAAATTTAATGGAATTTTTGGTGTCGTTTTGTAAAGAAAAATTGAAATTATATGGTGTGATTTATTATCACTTATAATTTATGTTTGAAACAGGTTTTGTGGTGTTATATTTGGAATTTTGTTTTGGGTGTTTGTTTGTTGGGTCGATGCCTTCCGCGGCGTCTCCGCCATGGCAAGAGAAGGCCAGTGGTTTCTTTTCTTCTTCAGGTAATTTGATTGATTAGTAAGAAGCTTGTGTTGTGGTTTGTTTGATTGCATTTGTTGCTTTGTGTTTTGATTAATGTTTTTGGTGCAGGTGAGAAGATTAAACAAGCAGGGCAATCAGCTGGGACGATAGTGGGGGAAGCTGCCAAGGATGCGAAAGGGAATGTTGCTGATGTGGCGGAACGAGTTGGTTCGATGGTCAAAAGCCGATGGGCGATCCTTCAGCAGCCATCCACTAGACATGCTGTCCAGGAACGTCTTATATCTGCTGCTGCTACAACTGGCTTGTTTCTAAGGCGGGGTTTCTCAGAAACGAAGGACAAAGTTTCTGTTGGGAAGGTTAAAGTTGAAGAGGTACAAATGCTAGAAAATATATGAAGGAAATGTTCGAATATTGGATTTTATAATATTGATTGGATTTGGGGTGCTTAAATTTGTTATCATGAGTCTCATGCACAAGGATTATTGATAAAATGTGATAAATAAATATTGGTAAGAGTCTAGAAACTAGTGTTTTGGTATTGCACTCAATTGGGCAGCTATAATTATCTTTAATTGTAGTAGATGGGCATGTCTAGTTTTGATTTTGCCTATTGACTAACAAATTTGAGGTGGTGAATTTCTTTCAGGCAGCGAAAAAGACTGCACAAAAAAGTAAGACTATTCTGACTGATATTGAACGTTGGCAAAAGGTATAGGATTTTAAGGAATTGCATGTTTCTTTTAAATACGTATTTCAATTTTCATGAAGATTCAGATTTTCATATTCTTACCATGCTTTTTAACTTTTGCAGGGAGTTGCTAGTACTGATGGTAAGTCTTGTAAATGTCTTTTGCTTATCAATCAGGTTTATATTTGGTATTTTTGTTTTTTGTTTTCTTTTGAACCCATCAATTTTCCTAAGAGTCATAACAATGATATCTGGGTTCTTCTTTTGCACTTCTCCTAGCAGGATGATTAAGGAAGATACTTCTCTTAGGTTTCTTCTTCAAAAAAACGAAGTACAAATTCTTAGGACTTAATATTCTTGTATAGTTCTTAGTCTATCCTTATTTTTGAAGAGGCTTTCTACTCATCAGGAGTATTCAATGTTCCTTAGTAGATATTAATCATTATTGCCAAGTTTTTTGGCCTAATTAACAGCTTGGAGTTTATGATGTCCAAGAGAAAGCAACCGCACTAAGAGTATTCAATGTTCCTTAGTAGATATTAATCATTATTGCCAAGTTTTTTGGCCTAATTAACGGCTTGGAGTTTATGATGTCCAAGAGAAAGCAACCAGCACTAAGTAATAAGTTTTATTATCTT
This sequence comes from Nephelium lappaceum, assembly GCA_021234005.1. Classification (NCBI taxonomy): domain Eukaryota; kingdom Viridiplantae; phylum Streptophyta; class Magnoliopsida; order Sapindales; family Sapindaceae; genus Nephelium; species Nephelium lappaceum. The sequence goes on from CM038005.1 coordinate 6,056,057, forward strand.
GTGCAAACAACCCATCAGTGGATCTGACTCAACTTTGATGGGCAATATAGCAATACAGTTTTGTACATTTTGATCTGTGATTCACTGCTGGTTCTCCCAGTTTTCTTCAATCTTTAGCTCCATAATTTAGTGTAGGTCTAGCTCCATACTTTTTGTGTATTGCTGATATTTTTATTTACACGTTGCCTTGTTTAGGCCTAGGCTTCGTTAGGTTAGAAAATTATATTACGTATGAGTTCACACATTTCTCTGTTTATGCCTATGCTTACTTAGGGTGAGAAAATTATTTCACATACCAGTTCATCTTTGTACTTTTTTTTAATTTTTTATTTTTTGAAACATCTTTGTACTTCTTATTGCTTATTTTGTTTTCTTCTTAGTATTTGGAGTTCCAATCGAGGTTACTGTGCAACGACAACAATATAGCAGGCCCATTCCATTTATTTTAGTCAGATGTGCAGACTGCCTCATATTGTCAGGTGATTTTTGAGACCTTAGATGAAATAGTTGGCTCTTCTGATATGTTACCATAATATGCCTACTATTGTTGAGAGTAACATGTTTAATACTTTGACTTTTAGGGCTTAACTCATTGTACTTGTTTAAAACCTGAGGGAGATAAAAAAGTCATTCAGCAGTTGGTCTCTACATACAACCAAGGTGTCTTGAACATTTTCTTCTTGGAGTTGGCAGTTAGTTATTCTATCTGTTTGACATTATTACTGATTACTGCCAGTATGATGTAGATTTCAATGCATCACTGCCTGAGGGTGTAAATCCAGTTGATGTGGCTGCTCTGGCCAAATGCTACCTTGCTAGCCTTCCTGAGCCTCTGACAACATTTGAGCTCTATAATGAGATAAAAGGTGCCCGTTCTAGCATAAATGCAATGAGAAATGTGCTGAAAAAGCTCCCCAATGTGAACTACATGACACTGGAATTTGTCACTGCACTTTTGCTCCGTGTTAGCCAGAAGTCGCTTCTTAACAAGGCATGAAACATCTTTCTCTCTTGCTGCTATTTACTTCACTGCTGCTGGTAACATTTATTTTTTTATTGAATTTGAACTCCTCTGGGCTATATGTCTGAATTATCTGAACCAACAGAAGTTCACATGTTACTTGAGTGAAGATGATTTATTATTATTGCTTTCATTTATTATGACCAGCCAACCTTTTATTCTTAATTGAATAAATTTTAACATTTGAAAAAAATTTTAGATGATATATAAATAAATACATTATAGTATAGAAAAGTACATGATAAGCAATGCTCAGTTTTTGTGTACTTTTCTGCAGATGGATGCTTACAGTCTTGCCATGGAAATGGCCCCTGTAATAATGTGGCAGAAGGGGCGGAAACCAGAATCTTATAGGCAATATTGGAATCATCAATCCAGAAGTCCTTCCAAGAAAAACATTGAACAGGCACCTGCTTATAGTGAATGGGACATGCTTGCCGGTGAGTGGTCCTATCTCATATATTTTCGTGAATGTATACTTGGTCCATGGAACTTTACTCTGGCCTCAACTCAACTCATGTCGGTGCATCATGCAGGCCAGCCAATTGAAGTTTATTTTTCTATGGACAATACAAGATTAATTTGTTCCTAGGTTCTCAATTTCACATTTCAATTATTCTGTTTTTATCATACTAATAATGCTTTATATCATACACCTTTTTAAGCATAAAGAAATTATGAAAGAATTAGCCTGAAAGATTCCAAAGTATCTTAGTTTGTGAACCTTTATAGGCTTTTAGAATGAATCTTTCGTTCTTTTACCTGCTTTTGCAAACAAAACGAACTTCAACTGGAAAAGAAATACCACGTGATAAAGATATTGAGAATATAGAATTTGAAAGACCATAATCAAGAGCATAAATTCCTTATTAGCAGTGACAATTTATGCCATACTGTTGCGTAGATAGATTTTTCATGGGAAATGAGGACACAGAAAGACATTCACGATGGAGAAAGAGATTGAGCACAACTTTGTTTTTGTGAAAGTATGAAAAGGAGGATCAGAATTACGCTTGGACAATTAATGGGATTGTAGGATTAGAGGCATCTAGAAGCGGAAAAAATGCCTTGGAAATTCCATTTTATCTTTTTACTATGAATTTAAAAATTTCACAAAGTACTTTTCAGAAAAAAAAAAAAAACACAAAGTAGGTTTTTTTAATGCAATGCAACTGAGAGTTATAATTATAATCTTCTATTAAATGTTGATTTAACAGATTCTGGATTTTATGTTGTTTTTTTCTCTTGTTATTAAAATCTGTACTGATAATGGCTTTTGTTGCAGCACTTCTTAGGGAATTGAAAGCAATTGTTCTAATTTTTTTTCCCTTTTCTTTCCTATTGTGGCTACAGAAGATGGTGAAGATACGGATGCCTCCTCTCACATTCCTTTGGATGATGGCATGCCAATGGACTTTGGTGCAATAGAGGTTATTCAGTGTTTAATAGAACAGCACAATGCGATTTTCACTGATGCAAATGAGACAGTTTGGAGGTGATTCAAATCGAACCTATTTCACAAAACATGGATTTGGACAGTGTAACAATATCTTGCAATCAGATTTTTCATATTCAGCAGCATGACCAATGTGCAGCAGCGGATATTCTGTTACAAATTTGGGAGAATTCTGGGATGTGGGTGTGTAAATTTTGGTGGTTAGGTAATTTTATGTTTAAGATTGATTTTTTGGAGTTGAAAACATTTTGATGTTGTCAATCTTTTTGGGTTTCTGGCCCCTGGGACAGTAACTTTGGCATGAAGTAATAAGATTAGTGATTACCTGGTTTGTTGATGGAAACTTCAGCATAGCATCATTTTTGCAAAACTTTATTGGCTTGGCTTTTAAATAAACTGAAAATACCAACACCATAAAAAGAATAGTAATGATATGCAATTCAAAAAATTAATTTAAACAACGTGTGTTATGTGATTCGGTCTTATTTTATTATATAATATAGCATTGAATGTTTTATATGATAATTTAAAATTACATCATTTAGATTGATGTTTTAAAAGATTACATAAAAAATTTTAATATGTTAGAGGACTGACTAAGAAATTTATAATTAAATGATATAAAAGATTTGCTTGGGGTACATGGACAAGAATTTTTTCAGAGGAACAGAGCAGAGAATTTATAATTTATGATAATTCCATGATCTATGATTTGGTTTTTTGCTATTATTTTCACCTTTCCGATCCCGGATTCGATACAATACGGAGGCTTTTAATGAGCTGGATTTCAAACATAATTGAAACAAAATATTAGTTTTATATCCTTACAAAATAAATTTTCCTCCGTATGATTAACAGAGCTTAAAAAAAAGTGTTTGTAGAATAAAATTTCATGGTTTAATGAAATTATATAACTAAATATCGTATCTGCTGAATCCATAATAAAATTTGATTTTGATTTTTTTTTTTTATAATTTGAATTTCAATTTTTATATCAAATAAAATCATATGTATGTGCTACAAAATTTTGATTTTAATTTGCATCAAACTAAATCGAATGATCATTTACATGTAAAAGAAAATATTGAAACAATATCCTATACAATTTTGATATTTTGATATTTTAAATATTTATTTTAATTTTTTAAAAAATATTTATATTAATAATATCATAAAAAGTAATATTTTCCTTATTTTCAATTTTAGATCGTTATCATTCTTTTTTTTTTGGAAAATTGGATCAGTATCTTTGTAAATTTATACTTACCAAAATAAATATTTTCTTCCCTATTTGCATTTCATTGACTCTATATCCATACAAAACTAATTATGATATTACTCATAAGTCCTTTTTTGTTTTTTTTTTTTTTTAAATTGAGGGACGGGTTGAATAGTAAAAGTCTCACAATATAAGTGGATAATTTTTTTACCTTTATATAGATAACCTTCTTCGATCTTTTAGGAGTAGAGATTCGACCGTACTTTTATAATTATATCTTTTTATAATTATATCTCAGTTGATGTCAACGTTATATGCTTGGGTGCTGGCCAGTAAAAATAAAAAATAAAAAATAAAAACAGCAACAACTAACGGTGATGTCATATCATATATACGTCCATATCTGCACCCACAAGGTTTTAACTGCGATACAGGACAAGCAAAGTAAACCTTGCCTTTAGTACTGATTCATATGCTGACGTGGGAAGATACAAGTGGCTCCTGGAACAAAAGCTGTGGTTCAGTAGAGAAGCGAAGTGAACAAAACTGCCGTCAACTACAATTCAAATCCAAGCAAAAGCAGTTGAAGAGCCGATCCTCTTATGTTGCTTAAACTTGCCTTCGTCTTCTTCTTCTTCTCTTCCTTGGTAATGTTTATTTTTGATTACATTACTGATGAATCATCATCCTTTTGGTATTCATTTTATCAATCTGTTTGATTTCAGGCCCTGGGAGGGAATTCAGAGAAGTACCCAATAGTGGTCAGCACTTGGCCTTTTGTGGAGGCCGTGAGAGCTGCTTGGAGGGCTGTTGATGGTGGGTTTTCAGCCGTTGACGCCGTCGTCGAGGGTTGCTCTGCTTGTGAGGATTTGAGGTGTGATGGTACAGGTGGGATGACTATGCTTCTAGTTCATGTTATTTACAAGTGTTCCTTCATTGATTATAATTATGATTATTTCTTGTTGACGCTTATGTTTAGACCATGATCAATTACTTTGGATGATATTTTTTGTTGGCATTTTTGAGGTACTTGTGGCTTGTTTAAAACAAATATGTGTATATACTACTAGTCATTGAATACAAATGCACATGGTAATTACTTCGTGTCATTGAATAAAAGTGGAATATATGAACTGCCTATGTAGCTGTATGTGAAAATGTAATCTAAACCGGCAGATGTTATGCTAGACCTTACTCTTGTTGTACTTTCCAAGGCTCGCTTAGTTTTGTAGGCGTGTGATCTTATTGATGACATGAATTTGGTGCGAACAGTGGGGCCTGGCGGGAGTCCTGATGAGAATGGAGAAACTACAATGGATGCTCTGATCATGAATGGGGTAATGACCCTTTTTTACGTGTTGCTTTTTCATTATTATTGTTGGTTGCTGGGTGTTTATTTGTTTAGTAAGAATGACAATTCATCATGTGGTTTTGGTAAGGACATGAATAGGTTACAATGGAGGTTGGAGCTGTGGCTGCAATGAGATATGTGAAAGATGGTATTAGAGCTGCAAGATTAGTGATGCAACATACTAAACATACTCTTCTTGTTGGCGAGAAAGCATCAGCCTTTGCCATTGCAATGGGTCTTCCTGGCCCCACAAACCTCAGTTCGTCTGAGTCTATGGAGAAATGGTCTAAATGGAAAGAGAATGGATGCGAACCTAATTTTTGGAAAAATGTTGTGCCTGTAAATGGCTGTGGCCCTTATCATCCGAAGAGTAACGTGGAACTTAGCAAGCGGGATTGTTTTAGTAGCAATCTGATGGGAGTCGCTGAACCAACGTCATCGCATGTTAGTCTTCACAATCATGACACAATATCAATGGCTGTTATTGATAAAGTAAGTTCATAAAATATACCTCAAAAATATGTGAGATATTTAAGTATTGTCATTTCACCTGAAAATATTTCTTCGCTCATACAGATGGGGCATGTTGCTGTTGGCACATCAACTAATGGAGCCACTTTTAAGATCCCAGGCAGGTAAGGTTGATAGTTATCTAGTTATTAGAGGTGATTTTTCAATTGTAAATGTTGCACATCAGTTGTATATGTAGTGCTATAATATCTTTTGTAAGACTCAAAATCTACTCATCTTAAAGCTCTTTGGTGTCTTGCGTTTCTAATACTGGTTTGGAGTCATGTTTGCTGAATTTTTGTATGTATGCGACTGCAGTAGGTTTGATCTTATAGTATCAGATTCCATTTCTCTTTATAAGAATGCTCATGAAAATGCAGTCATTTTGTTCGATTAAAAAATGACAAAGATGACTCTTTGGTTGTTGCAAATAGAGGACAAGACTACAAATAGATATCTAAAATGGATTCACTAGCTAAACAGCTAAAATCATTGTTTAGAGATCAGTTATCTAATTGTTATCTAATTTCTTATTCACATCTTTTCTACCCCAAATGTTTAATTTGGGATCATTTAGTGTTCAAACTTCAAATTATGTAAGCTGCTAAAATCATTGTTCAGAGATCAATTATGAAGTTCCTTTTCTTGATAGCAGGGTTGGCGATGGACCCATTGCTGGATCTGCAGCTTATGCTGATGATGAAGTCGGTGCTTGTGGAGCAACTGGTGACGGTGACATCATGATGCGCTTCCTTCCCTGGTACTGTATTATGATAAAAGTTTTTGGCTTTTGGCTTTTAGGAATTTTTTGTGACCCTTATTTTGAGGACAGCTAGGTTCTGTTGTCTAGAGTTGGACACATTCAGTTCTCAGAACTGAAAGGCCTGCATTTATGGTTTGAGTTTATTTGTTTGTTTAATTACTCGTGAATTGCAGTTGCTAATTAGACAGAGTAAGCCCACTTTCACACTCTATTTTCTTGTACCAAAGCTAATCAATTTCTTTTATGATTTACAGATATATTAGGAATAGTTGTTACGATGTCTCAAGTATTTCAGATTGCCTGTTTGTGTTTCTGACTGTTACAATAAACATTTATAGACTTTAAGGCTCTCCCCAGCTTAAAGTGAATTTTATGCCTTCTAACCTCCAAATTTTATTCTCCTTCATATTGTCCCTTTGCTTAAATCTTGATTGGTTTATCATCTCTGTACAGTTATCAAGTTGTGGAAAGTATGAGGCGAGGGATGGAACCAAAGCTTGCCACTGAGGATGCAATATCTCGAATTGCAAGAAAATTTCCAGACTTTGTAGGGGCTGTAGTTGCTGTGAACAAGAATGGTGTGCATGCTGGTGCTTGCCATGGTTGGACATTTCAATACTCCGTAAGAAACCCGGAAATGGACGATGTGGAGGTTTTTACTGTGCTACCCTGAAATCGCTATGGAGTATAGCAACTGTTGTTGCTTTGCTGTAAGTGCTTTTTGTATTCACCAATCATTCGTCCCCATCTCTGAAGAAATTGTATGGATCTTTTCATGTACATTGGTGAGGAAAAAATAGCTTGTCGATTAAATTGTAATTTTCATCTCCCTAAAAATATATAACATGGTTATTGTTATATGTTAAGACACATGACCACCATATGAATCCATTTGAGAACTTTATTGTCCCAACTCCAAAATCAAACTCTTAAAATTGATGATCTCGAACTGATTCACCAGGCTTGTGGATGCTGATTTTCACCAAAGAAAGAAAATTTTGTTTTATTGTTTTCAGTATAATTTTATTGACCTGCTCAAAAGTTTGTTTTAAGATAGGTGTGGACCATATATTTTATGTCAACAACCTTCTTGTAGGTGAGATTTTTAATGTATTTAAGATATTTTTTTATAAATTTTATATATTAAATTTAGCAAATTTTGAATCTACTCATAGGCCATAGCATTTTATAATTGTAGTGTAGTTGTGAAATGGTGTTACTAATTAGTTGATTTTATAAGAAGTTTGGAGTAATAATAGAGTTGATTTTATCAATATGGAGTTTGGAAATTTTAATTATATATTTATGTACTTTTAAGTAATTACAAGTAAGGATACAATAATAATAAAATATTTTATTATTAAAAATTGGGTATAGCAAGGAATTTTTTGGGTGGCAATAGATCCTCCTCTATTTTTACTACAAATTTTACTTTCAAATCCATCAAAATTCCTTGAATTGCATCATTACACAAAATCTACAAAGTTAATACTTTTTGAATATAAGCATATTCAATCTAGAGTTTATTGAAGTTTGATGAATTTTTTTTAATAATAAATTTTGGTAAAATTTATAGATTCTACACTACATAATGATTTTGTTAGAATTCTTTAAAAAATCTAATGAAAGTTTTAAGAAAATAGTAAGATTAGTTAATGATTTTTTTTAATACAAATGAAGAGTGTATAAAATCTACTAAGTTAATAACTTTTTTAATACAATTAGGAATGTATTCAATTATTGAAATTTGATGGACTTTTTTTTTTAATATTAGATTTTGGTATAATTCACAGATTCTACAAACTTCTATGTCGATTTTATTAGATTTTTTATTTTAAGAAATTTAATGAAATCTTTAAAAGAATGGATAAATTTTGTTATAAACCTTTTTCTTTATAAAAATCATTTTAAAATCCACTCAAATCCATAATTTAAATAAAATATGTGAAATTGATGACTTTTTGAATACATTTAGATTTCATTGGATTCTATACAATCATGAATTGAATACATCTGAATTTTAATAGATTCTATATAAATTTTAATTAAATACAACTACATTTCAGTGAATTCATTCAAATCTGAATTGAATATACTAAACTTTTAAAATGTTTTAATTATAATGAATTCTAGATTGAATACATCTTACTAAATTTGTTTAGACTTTTTGAAAGTATGAATTGAATATACCTATATCTGTATGAATTTTAATACAATCCAAACAAATCTGAATTGAATACATCTAGATTTATATGAATTTTATATAATCAAATAGATCTGAAATTTAATACATCCAGATTTATATGGATTAATTAAATAAATCTAAATTTGTATGAATTTAATAGTTTACATACAAATCTACATTAATACACCTAAATTTTGATAGACTATTCAGAAATCTTAATTAAATATACCTAAACTTTTAAAATTCTTTAAATTCGAATGAAATCTTAAATTAAATACACTCCTTTTACTTTTAGAAATAATTTGACAAAGTTGTTCATTAATAAAGGTCCAAAACTTTATGCCCAAAAACCCACCTAGCCCAGTGAGGCCCAAACTTTGAACCAAATAGAGGTGTCAGTTGAGCAAGGAGGAAGGAGGCAAAAAAAAAAAGAGGAATAATCTAGAGGTGGTTTGGTCATTTCATAAAAGTTTTCATAAAATTGAGTTAAAAATGGTATTTTCCAAAATAAGGCTAATGCAAGTTCCAAAAATAAATAAGGGTAAAGCCTAAAATTGAATTTTTATAAAAAAAGTTTGTGCTTGCAGTTATCTATTAACTATAATTAATTAATAAAAGATAATTAAAATAGAATAAAAAATAATTCACTAAAACTAGCTTGCATTCATTTAAAAGAAAGTTGATGATACCATGTTTTTCTTTCTTGAATTGGATTGTGTTTGATATGAAAAATGGAGAGGAACCAAACCCCACCATCTGGTGAAGAAGCATCGGTGTTGACTTCAAATCTGTTCTTGGATCACGTTGGACAAGTAGTTCTCACTCATAATTCAAATGGCCTGTCCTGGAAATTGCTTGAATCCTCTGATAATGTAACTTTTCTCAATTCTAACTTTTTTTCTTTTTTTTTTTTTAAAATTGAATGTCATTTTGTTGCTATGTGGTTATCTTGGCTGCATTTTACTACACTGAATGTGGTAATTACGAAAGTTTTGTTCAATTCTGTATTGTTTGGATTGCAAATTTGTTTGCTTTTAGTTGTTCAAAGTGTAATAAAGGGGAAAGATGAGTTTTTTTTTTTTTTTTTTTTTGATATTAGGGTTTGTTAGGTACAGGATGAGATTGCTTTAATTTCACCATTTGTGGCTGATTTTGTATGTAATGGAGCAGGAGGGGTCGGTTTGTTTGGGCATTAAAGTTGATCCTAAATTTCCAGATGAGATTAAATTCTCTGATATGTATGCTGTTGAGCTTGCTGACTATGGTTCGATTCGTGGATCGAATGCTGGAAACTTTTGTTTCGGAAATGAGTCTTTTGAATATGAGGTTCGATCTCATGCGTGTGTCTGTATGTGCACTTACTCCTCATATGGTGATTTATGTTTATGGATGGTACATTTTCTGTTTTGATTCCAGATGTGCCGATTTAAAATTCATGGTTTTGAAAAGTCGAGGACTCAGCCGTGTCTCTGGGTTCCGGCTACAGTACACCTTTGGTCATAAGGATGTGACAGTGTGTGAGATGTGGGTGAATAAAGTTAATGCTTCTCTGAATGGACAAGTGGGTAGACCGAAGAATCTTCTGGTGTGTGTGCTATAATTGATTAAAGACCTTTTTCTTGTTTATTTTTTTTCGTTTTTGGTTGATGAAATCAATAGTAAAACTTCAGAAATTATTGTTGACCCGCAGGTTTTCGTTAATCCACTGAGCGGCAAAAGTAGTGGCTGGAGAACCTGGGAAATGGTGGCTCCTCTATTTGCACAAGCTCAAATAAAAACAAAGGTAAATTCTTAACCTTGTGTTGTAGCTATAGTGTTTTGTTAGCATACGCTTAAAACATAAGTTCACATTCATTGGTGTCAGCTGAAATCCCCTCCCTTTTTTCCCTTGGTAGAATCTCATGTTATGAGCTAATTTTCTTGCAAGGGGATGTCTTCTGATTAGAATTTGTGGTGCTCAATGAGTCATTTCAACAACTTGGATGGTTTTATAATTTGCATACTAGGAATATTCCTATGGGTATGACAGGTGCTACTGTTTAATAGATGATTAACCTTTGAGAGCTTAGGAAGGGAAACCATGTAAGTCTGAAATTTATTTGGCCAACCATCAGTTGTTGACAATCCTATATGAAAATCTGGAATATTGGTAGGCAATGTTTGGCAATAGCGTAATCTGCATGGATCTGTCTTTGGAGTTTGTAGTATAATCAGGTAATTCTTAATTTTTGGTACAACTGTTAGATTTGCTATATAACTCCCTAACTAAAAAAATTGATATTGTTAATGAATTTAAATAAAAAATAAATAAATTACCAGAACATGGAAACCAATGAAGATAAATACAAGCTGCTGTCTTCTTTGCTAGAACAACATGATTTCATGCTATGTTCTGATCTGTCATTGTATTTTCCTTGGAAAAGATTAAGAAACCACTAATTCTAAGGTTTCAGTACCAATTTTCATGAAGTAATTGACATGTGATGATAATGGTTCAATTTCTTCATCAGGTAATTGTGACGCAAAGGGCAGGACATGCATATGATGTGATGGCATCTATCACTAACAATGAGCTCAGATCTTATGATGGTGTTGTAACTGTTGTAAGTAATGAAGTTTCTTCATACATTTCTTGGTTGCTTAGAGTTTTAGTAGTAGCATGTAGTAATCTATGTGACCAGTTGGTAAAATCATAGAATCATGGCAAATTATTGTTTAATGCATTAAATCAACAGCCTTTAGAGCTTTTGATAACTGCACCTTATTCATTATGACAATATGTGCAATGTAATTGCGCACTCCAAAATGCAACATGAAAGAAACTCTGTTAAATTGACTAATGTCACGTAAAACTATTTCTGTAAATAGCACCTGTTTTGACATGTGACTGTGAGATGCTACAATATGATCTTGGAAAGCCCCAGGCATGCCTTTCAATGAATTTAGAAAAAGCTAAGCAGGAGAATTTATGACAAGGCACAAGGTTCTTGGTTTTAATATTTGTTGGACATTGGAAATTCTTAACTTAAATTAGAGTAAAGAAAATTAGAGAAGGGAAAAGTGATAGACAGCTAGTTTTGAAGGTGAAAATCATTTTAAGTTTGGCAAAAAAAATTTTTCTAATGATAAGTATATTGGTTATACATTACTAAAACCAAATAAAGCATATATTATATATAAAATCCCTACGGTCAAAAATAGAACTGACCCCACGCTTTAATTTTGAATTAACAGCTGCCTGTCAATCTAAGCATAGTGACACATCAGCCCTAGGCCTCCCACCTCCATAAAGGTTTCCATTAATAACTGTTGTAGTTCAAGCTGTTTCTAAGTGATAATTGCAGCTTTTACCTGGATCCTGGAGTGTATCTGTTTATGTTGTTTTATGATGACTCTTTTAATGGCTTTAATTATATATACTGTTTTTGTAGATGATATAATATGCTAAGTTCCAAGCATTTTCTCTCAGCTTGTTTTCTAATTACTGTTTTATTTGCCAATTGATCTGTTCCTAGGGTGGAGATGGTTTCTTCAACGAAATCCTTAATGGGTTACTTTTGTCAAGGTATAAAGCTCCGTATCCACCAGCACCTTCTGATTTTGTTCAATCTGTTGGGATTGATGGCTGTTCTGTAGTTGATGATCCAAATGAAACAGTTTCTGAGAAATCTGATCAAATGAAGATGAGGATCCTCTACTTGCAGATCCACGGCAAAATGGATCAGGTTCATCAAATTTGCATATGTTTCGTAAGAACTACATTCTCAAATGAGTTAGCTTATGGATTTTATTTTTTGTTGTCATGATTATATATCATTGGCACTCTTTGGAATCTACAAATTAAGCTTACTTTATAACTTCTCGGTTTACATGTAGTAGTAGTTGTTGTTTTTGTTGTTGTTTTTTCTTTTTTATTTTTTTTTTAAATTTTAAAATTTACTTATTTTTAATGTATTTGTTTATATAATCATGACATTCTACAACTGTTATTTTCTTCTTTGATTAATGAACAGATCAAGATGGTGGCTTTCCCCTCCCCAATGAATGGTTCAGGTTTGGAATCATTCCAGCAGGTTCAACTGATGCCATAGTCTTGTGGTACTTTCTTGCTTTATATTAATATTTAGTTTCTGTCCAGGCATGACTGTTGATTCCATTTTAATGAATTTAAAATGACATCCATCTTGTTAGAAATATTACAGACATACTCTGCTATCAAATCTTTGCAAATATAGCAAACAGAAAACTAATTAGTGATTTGTTCTTAGTTTCATATAATTTGCTTCACTTTATCTTATTCGCCAGTTAGTTTGGTGCATTTTTTTAGTGTTATCATGCTTGCTTAAAATGAATTTTCAAATTACTATCTTTCATTACCAGAGTGTTATTTGGTTTTTGGTATTGACCTTAAATAGATCATAATACCATATTAGCATTTTTCAGTTTTGTCATTTTTTTCCTATTCTATCATTTGGTCCTATTTGAGTTAATACAGTCCTGATTTTCATGAATAGTGCATTATTTATCTATTTTACAGCACCACTGGCGCTCGGGATCCTATAACATCTGCATTGCAGATTGTCCTGGGTAAAAGGCTATGCCTAGATATAGCTCAAGTAGTGAGATGGAGAGCAACAGCTGCATCAAAGGTTGATCCATGCGTACGCTATGCGGCTTCTTTTGCTGGGTAGTCTTTTATGTTACTGTCAGTTAATAAGAAAAATATATTTTAAATATTCAGATCCATAATTTTTATGTAGTTCTTTGTCCACCCGTTATGTCTTCTATGATTCTATCCTTGCATTATGCCAATTTATGGCCATTATGGTTGTTGATATCAGAGTATCTTGATGGGGACGGATCATATGCTGTAAACTAATGCATCTCATAGAGAAATTACTCCAGAAAACCAGCAGCCTGCATGATTAATTCATTAAATTATGGTTTAGTTGCCAGTATGTTTTTAGCCCCACGTTCTCCACCTGGTGCTGTCACTGAGAAATATGAACATAAGTGCTCCATATTTTTGTGGTGTTTTTAGTTCTCTTGCATGTTATATGGCTATCTCTTTAGTTAGGATTCATATCACTTTGTCTTTTTTAAGCATTGAAATCCTGGTGGTGAGTAGTAGGAAGACTGGAAGAGTATCATCGTGCTTCTGCTTTTCTTGTTCATAAAATATTCTTTGAAGATGTCTTTGACTATTTTCTGAATTCCTATGCTTCATGTTTATCAGGTATGGATTTTATGGGGATGTCATTTCTGATAGCGAAAAATATCGCTGGATGGGCCCCAAACGCTATGATTATTGTGGGACAAAAGTATTTTTGAGACACAGGTAAATCTTTTAGCAGGTTTGTAATTTTTAAAGGTTCCCAGACATTTTCTTTGGCTTGTGCACTAAGGTTTGCCTCAAAATTTATGGCTAGATTTTGGCTATGCTTTTGCATTAAAAATGAAACTGCTGTTAACATAAGGGACACTGAAGGGTATTAAGTTACTAACTTCCTTTTCATGAGCCCTTAGAAATTCAGTCAAATGAATTTGATCTCTTGGTATTATAGTATATCTAAAAGAATCTCCCCTGCATCCTCTAATCTGCTGCAAAGATTAAGAATAACAATATATTTTGAAAATTATTGCTCTGGAAAAGACTCTTGAATGCTTAATGAAATTTGAAATATTGAAAATTATAACTTGGAGCATACACAGTCTCTAAATTTAGTTGAGTGCACACGTGATCAATGTTATGTTCCACAGATGCATTGCTTCTTTGAATGATTATGAAATTTGTTTCATGCAGGTCATACGAGGCAGAAATAGCTTACCTAGAAGTTGAATCCGAAAATACAAATTCAGTTCCTGATAGAGGTCGTCTTCTTAGCAGAGTTCGAGCATTGTATGGTCCAAACAAGTCTGAAAGACTGATTTGCCGCACAAACTGCAGAATTTGTAACACAAAACCAGTCACCTCCACAAAATCTGTCCGTCCAACACCTTACTCCCATCCTGAAGGAGCAAGATGGTTAAAATCTAAGGGTTGTTTTCTTAGTATTGGTGCTGCCATAATGTCTAACCGAAATGAAAGAGCACCTGATGGTTTGGTGATCGATGCGCACCTCTCCGATGGTTTTCTGCATCTCATAATGATTAAAGATTGCCCTCGTGCTTTATATTTATGGTAATAGAGAGCATATCTTTTTTCTCTCCCTTTGCTTTTGGTTGATTATTATTATAAAAATTTTGAAAAGTCTCTTACTGGGGAACCAATTTTAGTTTTGTATTTCAAAATTCTCTCTCCTCGCATCAATCGTGATATGTACAAGTTCTTTGCCACTTAATTTTTTGAAGATTATCTCAAAACTTGTCATAAGTCATGATTGATACATACAGGCACCTTACCGAGCTTGCAAGGAAAGGAGGAAACCCCCTTAATTTCGAGTTTGTGGAACATCACAAGGTTCATTTCCTTATCACCTTTCCTGTTTCTTCACCTTCTGAAAATATTTTTTGGGTTACCTTGTTCATAAATGTTGTGCAGACTCCTGCTTTTACCTTTACTTCATCTGGAAATGAGAGTGTCTGGAATTTAGACGGCGAGCTTTTTCAAGCACACCAACTCTCTGCACAAGTATTTCGAGGCCTTATTAGTTTATTTGCATCCGGTCCTGAACTTTAATGGAAGACCATCTAGAAGGGTTTCAAAATGGAACCTGAGTAAGCCTTGTCTTCCCTCATCTTACTACTAAAGTTACTGAATAGATATGTATTGTAAATATCCAAAGAGATCTTGAGCATTAGCCACCCTATCCCATTTTTTGTGAAACTATGATAAAATTATCTCACCCGTTCGTACGAGTTTTATGTAGTAGCATGATCGATGAAAAAAAAAATATGAAGGAATGCGCAACTGATAGAACATGTTATCCGTTGTTTCTAGTGAGAGAATATCTCACGGTCCGAGAAAAACAAAAAGAGCAATTATGCAGTCTCACTAATATGTTTTTGTAAAACTCTGGTGCATGAATCTTGTATAGAAGAGAGGGCAAGATGATCATCTTGCTTTGCTTTATCAGGAACCTAATCTTGATCTTCCTCTTCTCTTCTTCATGAGAAGCACCATCATTTGCTGGATCATATAGTGTATATATGTAAATGGAGGAACTGCTTTATTTATTTCCGTGAAGCAATGATATATCGGTTTTCCAAAGTTTGCTTAAATCTTAATCGGTAAATTAACTTATGATCTTAGTTATTAATATATGGCCACAGATTTGAGTATTGATCAAATTATGGCTAAGATCTGATCCAAGATTTAAGTAGAGTTTTTACGAGTAGATTTTTTGGTTTAGAGTTTTGTAAGAGCTTCTAACAAAAAAGTTTAATGTTGTTTGATTTTGAAATTTTTAAAAATTTATCTGTGTTTGGTTTTGTCTTCTTTAAAAAATAAATGATTTGAGAAATTATAAAAACGTGTTTAAGAAAATAAATGAGGGTTTTGTATTTAGATCTTTAAATTTGTTAAGTATATTGAAGAAATCCAAAGTTTGAGTTTATTGAAACTTCTAGAATGTGAGTGTCTATTTAATTTGAGCGTCTGTCAACTTCATTAGATATAAAAGTAATTTTTTTTAGCTTTTCAATTTGATGTTAAACAATAAAGAATTCTAGCATTAAAATTGATACATAGTGATAGAACCATACTACACATAGTCGTAGGTTCTAATTTCAACAAAAGAACTACAGTCTTAGGGTCTAATTTCAATAGAAAAATTGCAACATGATCAAATGTCAAAACTCTTTTAAAAAGAATATTATTTACATCTAATACGTTAAACTTGCATAAAATATACCATGTCAAAATTCACAAAGCAAAACGCATAGGTAGAAAGCGAAGATAGAATTTGTGACTACATATTCAAATAAAAGCTATCGGGAAGGTAAAAGCTACGAATACTACATATTTCAATAAAAATTTGACCTTCACAATGTAAAACGAGTAGGTAGAAATCAAATGTAGAAATTGCGACTATATATTCCAATAAAAAAGTATCGGAAAGGTAGAAACTACGAATACTATGTATTCCAATAAAAAATATATTCCCATGACATGCAGAAAAAATTCACATTATAAAGTGGGAAAGAATGAACTAGGAATGATGAATATTCCAATACAAAGTATCATAAGATTGAAGGAATCAAAGATTTTTGGATGACTCCAAGATTTTCGGATGAAGGTATATTGATTTGCCCTTGAATGATCATAGAGATTCTTACCACAATCTGGCACTCATGTTTCTGTCATTTTAGATTGGATAGATTTTAGATATGCAACTATTATTGTTATTATTATTATTATTATTTTTTATATGAAGACGTTTTGTTTTTCTTAAAATTTGATACATTACATTATTTTAACGATATGCTCTCACACCTATACATTAAAATTATTGGTTCCAGGCTTTATATCTTTCTCTCCCAGGTTTTTATTCATTCAAATATAATCTAGTATTAGTGGTAACCGAACTCTGTTTCTACAAAATTTGCTTTTACTTAGAAAAAAAATGCACCAGTTCAGAATAAAACGCACCTGTTAGTCAATTTAAATCACAATTAAGATTAAAATTTTAAGAAATTAAAAGACACATAACTTGAAGAGTGACAGAGTCTAGTTTGATTCAAGTTGACTCTCCTTGTGTGTCAGGAAGTGAAATAGCTTGAACCAAACTACACACCAGGCCCGCTTAACAGGGAGATGGCCAGTGCAGTTGACACGTGGCGTTACAGAGTCGTGAAAAAACCAAACTATACTTCAATGATGACAGGGAGAAAATACAAGTTTGTAGACATTATCCATGACAAATTTCGCACTTGTGATGGATGGCTTCTGAGCGGTCTTGTAAACCACGAGAAGACTTGGAAAAATGAAGTCTTCTCATGACATCTTACTAATTAAGAAAACCCCAGAGTCTCATCTTTGAAATTTTCAACCCAAATCCTGAAGAATTTAGATTCTTCCCATCATATTTTCAACATAAAACTCCGGCTATACTTTACTAGTGAAAACACATACAAAGTTCTTCAATGTCTACACCAGCAGAGTAATCTCTCTTATCTCCTTTTGTTTCTCTAATTATATATGTTCGTTTTGAGTTGCTAATTGTTCTAAATATGTACCAATAATGATTTCAGATATTATCATTCTTTACCTCCGGTGAGCAAATTTTATGGAGTGACCTGTTTAATGGCTACATCTGCCTATTATCTCCAACTTTACCATCTTTCGACCGTAGCTCTAGTTTATGAAGATGTGATCAAACGTTTTCAGGTATTTCAAAAATGCTTTTTGAGGAAACATTCTAGTCAAAAGCTCTTAAAGTGCTTTTTCCATCTCCAAAAGTGCTTTTTATGCATGTCAGTACACCCTTGATCATGCTATACATATATGTATTGCTTGTGGTGCAGGTTTGGAGGCTTGTAACTAACTTCTTCTTCCTGGGGCCGTTTTCATTTTCATTCGCAATTCGTCTTATAATAATGTAAGAATTTAATTAATGTCCCTCTTTCGATCTTTTAATATAAACTTCATGTATCATTAACACTGCATTTGGTCTTGCGACATTCATTTTCTCCTATTTTAAGTCTAAAATCATTAGGTACACACTGTCTTCCCACAAGTGTATGATAATATTAAGTTCTTTTCATGATGTTGTTTTAGTGCATTGATAGGATGGTTTGGTGTTTTACAGTTTGTTTTGATTACAAAATTAAATGATTTAATGAAGTTAAATTTGCATAGAGCAAAATATGGCGTTTCACTAGAGAGAGGGCCTTTCGACAAGAGGACAGCCGATTTCCTTTGGATGTTAATCTTTGGAGCTTTTTCACTTCTGGTTAGTCAAAACAAAATCTCATGTATATTTTTCTTGTTATTAAATTCCTACATATTCCTTTCAAAAAAAAAAAAAAAAAATTTCTAGATCATATTTCTATGCCAAAGATGAAGAAAAACAAAATTCTGTTTCCAGCAAATCTTGTTTTTTGTATTTTTAGTGTTTTATGCTTAGATTTTTCTAAACTAATGTGAAAAAAAAAAAAGAATAATAATAATTAATTAATGTTGAGTATATACTATATACTATATTGACAATTGACAAAGTACTGTTTGCTTTTAGGCCATGGCTGTGGTTCCTCTTCTATGGGCTCCTTTCATGGGAGCTTCCATTGTGTATATGATCCTTTACGTTTGGGGTCGTGAGTTCCCAAATGCACGTATCAACATATATGGTGTCGTGTCGTTGAAGGTATGCTAGTTGCCTTTTACTAATCTTATTATAATTGCACTTTATTTGTAATAGGATTTTCCCTTTATCTATATTTGTTCTAGTGTTTAAAGATGTAGTTCCATTTGACATATGTGTACTAATCAAGACATATATTGTTCCAATACTCCCTTTATCAATTGCCAATCACAAACTAATTAACCTGTTTTCATGTCAACAAATAATACAAGAGAATCTATAGAATAGGAACTTACGCGGTGTGGTTTTGTTTTTCGACAGGGCTTCTATCTTCCCTGGGCAACAC
The DNA here is from genome assembly GCA_021234005.1 of Nephelium lappaceum. Lineage (NCBI taxonomy): Eukaryota > Viridiplantae > Streptophyta > Magnoliopsida > Sapindales > Sapindaceae > Nephelium > Nephelium lappaceum. Next base: position 6,075,149 of record CM038005.1, read on the forward strand.
TAGCTCTGGATTTGATTTTTGGGATTCCATTAAAGCCAGGGATTCTTGGGATTGTGGCAGGACATCTTTATTACTTTTTAACAGTTCTCTACCCTCTTGCTGGTGGAAAATACATCTTCAAGACTCCTCTCTGGGTGTATCCTTTACTGATATATGCATCAAAATTAGTCTCAAACTCACTTAAACCTGACATTAATATTTATTTGAATTTTTTTTACAATAATATTTGTTTGAATTTTTCCATTCTTTATAGTTCAGTTCAATATAAGAGTTATGACAATTGTGCTAATGCTGTTAAATAGTATGACCGTGTGATTTTTCTAACACCTTTTTCAAGGATTAGAAAACTACCGAGACCGACCCAGATGAGAGTATAAACTCTAGTAGTAAAGTTTAGATTACTGCTTTTAGGTATAGGGAGGGTAAAGTTCAGATTATTGCTTTCAGATATAGGAAGAGATCTATTCACACCTTTCAGGTATAGAGAGAGATCTGTTCATACTTTTGTGAATGTTATATAAAAGGTGAGACCTATTGGTCTTCGAACCTTCTACTTGTGAAGTAGTAGGTGGAGGTGGCTAACTATTAAGTCATCCCACTTGTAAGTTCATTTTTTCATTTGTAACTAAACTAATTATGAGAATTATTAGGACATTATTCACTTGTGATCATTAACAGTGTATTAGTCACAAACTAGTTGTATTCTGGGGCAAGGGGACTCAAATAAACTCCCCGGTGCAACGTGACCCACATGCTGGAGTTGCATTTAGAGGAAGAGGGTACCGTCTCAATGGAACTAGCAGCACCAACACACAGCAGCAGCCACAAACTGACAATACTACTCCTGTTCAGCAACCCAATGCGGCTGGTGATGGAGCTGTCTTCCGTGGTAGAAGTTACCGTCTTGATGGCAATCAATCCATTAATCAGAGCTAGTTTTCTTTGCGTTGATGCGTAGACAATGAGTTATGAGTTCGTGGTATGGTAAATCTGATTTGTGAATCAAACTCTGTTGTATTGTATTTGTTTTCGCTTGATTAATGTAATTGTGCAACGTCTCTATCACATTTTGTAAAAACTATACATCAGTGTTGTGTCATATTGTTCTTAAATGATCTCTAAACATGTCATAATTCGAAGCCTTTGTTAGGCTAATCCAGTGGCGGAGTGTTGGGATTTCAAATTTGGTGGTCAAAAGAAAATTTTTATATTTAAGTTTAAGCAAATCAAATGCAATAATATTTGAAAAAAATAAAGTATTTAAACCCAACTTAAATATCTACTGTAATGATATTAAAAATTAATAAATACGTATAAGTGTATAACATGGATTTTTTTTTTTGAATCTATTATCTAAATTATTTTTTACGTTATGACTTTTGTTAGTATTTAGAAAGGTTTACAGTACATGGGCAATTACAGGAAAGGATTTATTTTCATTTTTCTTTTATTAATTTTTTTGAACTTTTAAACCATGAAATTATGCGAAACATTGGGTTTAAATCTAATTATCTCTAACCACTTACTAACAAAATAGATTGTGCATATCAGTAAAACCCTTAAGTTATAAGTTTAAAGCAATATTGGTGGTAAGAGTAGTAATATTTGTAATTCTCATAATAAAAACTAAAAAACATATACATATATATATACAGATAGTTAAAAAAAAACTAAAATTATATGTACTATATACATATTAATTTAGTTAAATAGAGTTCAATTCAATCTCAATTATGCCAAACAAGATATATTACTAATTTAATCTCATTCAATTTTGTCTTATTTCAACTTATTTAATCCGAATTATACATATGATTAGACAATGAGAAAACTTTATTTTAGTCCTTGAGATTTTGAAAAATATCAAATTTTTAAACATATTTTGGAAACAGCTCTTTTAATCTCTTACTTTTCTAAAATTCTTCAAAATAATTCAAACTGTTAGTCAACTAATGGTCAAAAGAGATGAAAAAAGCAAAATAACTCATTTACCCTCATTTCATTTTAGATGTAATATATTAAATTACTATTTTACCCCTAGTTAAATAAAATTATTATAAATAAATAAATAAATATATAATTAAATTTTTTTACATTCATCTCTGTCATCATCAACAAACCACCAAAACTCTCTCTCTCTCCCTATCTCTCTTCAAAAACCGTTCTTCTTCTTCTTCGTCTTTGTCTTCTCCAACTCTCTTCTCTTCTTTTTCATCTTCTTTTTCTCCTTTCCAACCTCAAGTTCTGGGTTTGATGAAACCCAAAACCAGAAACTGGTCTGGTTTCATCAAACCCAGAACCATCTAGGATCAGGATCCCAGAACCATAGGCTTCTGGGTGAGATCGAACCCGGAAGGTTCTGGGTTTCAATCGAAACTCAAAACCTTCTGGGTTCTGGGTGAGATCAAACCTAGAAGGTTCTGGGTTTCGATCATCTAGAACCCAGAATACAATATTAGCAAAAAAAAAAAAAAATGAAGTTCTTTTTTGGTTTTGATTTTGTTTAGTTGTTTGGTTGCGGTTTGGATGTTTGAGTTTTGTTTTTTTTTTTTTTTTTTGGCTTGAAAGAGTTAGGTGAATGCATATTAGAGATCCATATTGGTAGGGATTCATGTTGGTTTTTGATTTTCCATCTCCCTCACCCCTTTGTCAGATTTGTTTTATTGAACCCAGGATTGAACCCAAAGCACGAACTTCATATTCTGGGTTCAAACCCAAAACACTTCATGTTTTGGTTTTGACTGAACCAGAACACGAAGTTTTGAGTTCGATTGAACCTCAAAAGAAAAATGAAGTTCTTTTTTTTTTTTTATTTCTTTATTTTTTCTGGTTCTTTGGTTGTGGTTTTGATATTTGATTTTTGTTTTTTTGGCTTGAAAGAGTTGGGTGAATGCATATTAGAGATCCATGTTGATCGAGATTCATATTGTTTGAAGGATCTGGGTTGGTGGTAAATGAATTTTTTTTTATTCAAAATTTTAAATATAATTTTTAATTTAAATATAGATGTGGAAATTTATGATTGGTGCAAAATTGGTTTTTAAGCTTTATTTATATAATTTTTTTAATTATAAATGATGATGTGGCGATTTATGATTGGTATAAAATTGTTTTTTAATTTTTTAATTTTGTAAATATTTCAATTTTTCTTTCTTTATTTTGTTTTTTTTTTTTTTTTGAAACTTATTTTGTTTTGTTTTGTTTTAATTATTTGGTTAGCCTCTCATCCAAAAGGACCATTTTACACTTCACACTCAAACTATTTGTCACCGTTGACCGTTAGTTGACTAATGATTTGGAGTATTTTGAAAAGTTTTGAAAAAATTAGGGATGAAAAGAACTGTTTTCAAAATATATTTAAAAATTTGATATTTTCCGAAACCTCAAGGACTCGACAATCAACAATGAGTTGCAAGCAGTGTGTTATAACATATAGGAGATAAATTATATACAAAATAGGTATGCTAAAACAAGTAAATGTAGATAGTTAATATTCTTCTATTCATATATATGTAGAAAAAGAGAATTATCTTCAATCCTCTTTTAAGTTTTATTATACATTTTTTACCTCTTCAACTAATAGTTTAATTGTTAACGCTCACATTAGATTTAAAAGGCCCAACATGGTATAAATAACTATATTTCACATAATGTTAATCATTAACAAAGCGTGAAACATTGACAAGATAAAAATTTGAAGCATTCAAAAATTTTGAAAAAACCTTGGTGTTCATCAACCCATATTTCACATTGTATAATACAGTGTGGAATACAAATATTTTATTTAATGTGAAATATTAATACTTTTTATAGTATTCTTCAAAAAAAATATTTTTTATAGTATGAAATACCAATATTTTTTACAATGTGAAATGTAAATATTTACACAATGTGAAAACTGAAAAACCTAATAAATTATGACAATAAAAAACAATATTATACAACAAAAATGAAATATATAGACATATTTGACAATAAACTTGTAAAATAGTTGTATTTTAAAGTATATAAAATATTTATTTCATATTATGTAAAATAGTTGTATTTTACATTGTTTAACATAGTTGTATTTAATAAAGTGTAAATAATTTACCAAGAGTGAAATATAGGGAATGAAATTATAAAATTAAAAAAAAAAATCTATACAATTAGGGGTAATTTGATAATTATCAGAGTAATGAATGAAAAACAAAAATGAAAATGAGTATAATCAATAAATAATCAAACTATTTGTTGTTGAGTAAAAAAAATGTTTTAGATGATTGGAGGAGACACATGTAACTTTTTCATTCTCTCACCCTCTCTACACCCCTAATTTTTTATATTTTCAAAATTCCGATATTACCCAGTAGATTATTAATGTTTTTTTCAAAATATATTATCATTTTTAACAGTTTATTTTTTAATTTTCTATAAATAAATTGTTAAAAATAATAACAATTAGAGTGCTGCTGATATCTATGCTTTTCTCAAAGAAATCCAACCCGATTGGAGTTCATCAGCTATCAAATCTGCAATCATGACCACAGCATCAAGGAAAGATGGAATTTACACCATCTTTATTATAGAAAGCTCTGTTGTCTTCATAATATGCGCCATCTAACTATAAATTAATAATTAATTAATTTATATTTTCAAATCTAATTAAAAGTAAGAAAAAAAAATTGAATGAAAACATTAAATAGAAATACATGAAGACATTGAATGGAAATATATGAAAACATTATAGAACAATTTTTCAATCTGATTATCTATTAAATGATACATATACCATATACGAAGTAAATATCTTGATGATATGATTTTTTTTTTTTTTTCAAAAAACAATTTATACGAGTAATAGAGACGCTCTTAGCACCCCTTTAAAATTGTATTTACACCCCTAATTTAATTTTTTTTATAAAATTCCAATATTACCTTTATATTATAAAGCAAAAAATCATCAAATTTTGAAGTTACAAAGCCATGAAAGAAAATGCTACCTGGTTTTTTTTAGGAAGAAATAAACTTTATTAGAAAACGCTACCTGGTTTTTTTGTTTTTTTTTTTTAATTTTATAGGAAGAAATAAACTTCATTCGGCAACTAAAAGTAGAGGAAGACCTCTTTACATTCTAGGTATGTGCCTCAAAGAATTGATGTAGGTATTGTTCAGGTCTATCTTAATATCAGAAATTATGTTGTTCAGATTATCCCAAATGACCCCAGTTCCATTACATAAATTAACAACCTGTAAAGAATCTGATTCCACCAAGATCGGCAAAGGAAAACTGTTGGCAGCAAAAAGGATCCTTTGTAGAATAGCTGTTGCTTCTGCTGAAACTGGATCGCTTCTGCATTTAGCATTCAAGGCAGCTGCTGCAACACAATGTCCTTCCCTATTTCTGATAATGACACCCATGCCAATTCTGCATCTATCTACATCAATAGCAGCATCCACATTCATCTTTAGAAACAAATGGGGAGGAGGGATCCAATGCACAGGTCTAATACATGACGTTGAAGAACTGCTGGAAGACTCGGTTGAGTTATCAACGTTAAGGAGGATATCCAAAGTCTGCTCCCATATACACGACAAAGAACTAATATCAGACCCATGAATAATCAGGTTTCCAAATCAACCAAGCCATCACCAAAAAAGCTCTACATGTCGCCTTACTGGTTGAAGCAACAAGATGATTCAACCTGTCAAAAAAATCACAAAAAGAAAGGCCCTTAAAAGGAAGGCGCACTGGGCAATTTCTCCATGTTTTCTGGACAGTAGAGCAACCCCAAAGTGCATGATCCACAGATTCCTTTGGTAATGTATAAGGTGGCTTGGTGGACACAGAAATGAGAAACTATATGTTAGCTAGAGCATTGAGTCCAGGAATTTTATTCATATTTAATGAGAAACAACACCTAAGACCATGTGGAATACTAAGGATGCAACTTTTCAGCCCAACCATAGCAGTGACTGAATTTCACATCTTCATGATCTGAGTATTAACATGTTTACGTTCTTTTGCAGTGGCTTCTCCAGGATATTTAAGTTCAATAGACCAACTTTTATTTCAAAGGACGGCAATGGGTAAGATATACCACATCTGCTTTAATCATACATCCTATTCTGATATTTTTGATTCATAATCATTTTTGTCTTCTGAAATTACAGTTCTATTTTTGGGTGATTGGAAGCAACCTCATTCCGCGCTGCGCCTGGACTTGCAAACTATCTGCTCATCTGCTCCATACTATCTAACAGTGATTACAGTCACCGCCTTGGAGATGCCCAGTCGCTTCCAGTGCTTTATAATAATAGAGCTATTATCATTTCAACTTTTCACGTTTGAGAACTCATCACTTTCTCCTTTGATGTTTGAGAAAACATCAAAATAATATCCACTGCTATTATATTGATGTTAAAAAAGTAGTATTTTGATACCATCAATCCTTTAAAAAGATAAATTTAATCCTCATTTAGATTGTAATATTATTTTAATTAATTTAATACTGATAAAATTGAAGGTTAAATTTATCTTTCTAACACCACTTTTTTAATGTTAATGTAACAATATAGGGTATTTTAATGTTTCCTCAAGCGATAAAGGAGAAAATGATGATTTTTGAAAACATCAAAGGAAAAAATGATAATAACTCTATAATATAAGGGTACTATTGGAATTTTATTGAAAAAAATTAAATTATGGGTGTAAATACTGTTTTAGAGGGGTGCTAATATCACCACTCATTTGGTAATCTATGAGGTGGTTTTACAAGATATTCTCTATTAAAATATTTTAATGAGATGCACAAACAAAAAGGGGTTCATATACAATTTTTTAAGGGGTGTAAACATCGACACTCGTCTAATAATTATTGGGATCTTGTTATGCCAGACTTATATTGATCCGATCCATTATAAGTCTAAAAATATAAATCATAGAATGGCAATGTTTCCATTACGCAAAAAGGGTATGTACACCCCTTTTGTTTGCACACCAAATAAAAAATTTAAAATTTTTCTAATTTGTTTTTTAATCTCATTTAATATCAAGACTATCATTTTCTCTTAATTTACTGTATATATTTTTGAAAATACACCCCTTAAGTCAATCATAAATAAACTATAATATATATTAAAAGTAAATCCAGTCTAAATTATTCTGTTGTCACTTGTTAGGAAATTTCTATTTTACCATTTAAAAAGTTTTTTTAGCACCTTCATTGTATATGAAATGAACCTATACTAAGTAGATAATGTAATACAAATTTATTCAATCCATTATTATTTTTTTTCAAAATAGAGATTTATGTATAAAATAATATCTATTTTATTATTTTGCTCTCTCAAACCTTAATTTTTCATTTATATCATAACACTTGCATGAACGATCACTAGCTAATTTTTAATTAAATTAGATTGTATGAATGATTGGAGATGATTAAAGTTAGGGTTTGATGATAAACCCTTTTTAATTTTTATGATTAAAGTCATAAACCCTTTTTTCCACTCTCAAGTTCTAATTTTTCATTTATATCATAAGAGTTATATGAATAATTATCAGTTAATTTTATAGAACCCTAAGTAACTTTTTTTTTTTTTGATAAATTGTGAATGTCAATTTAGATCTATAATCTTTTGATAATTTGAAGAATACCCCTTTGTTTGTTTGCTGATATGATGAAAAAATTAGAAGAATCAATAACATATTTATTTGGTTTGTGAGAAAATCTGATAAGAGAATGAAAATGCCGATATGGTGATTAAATGTTTAGTAATATTTTTGATGACTAAATTAGGATTATATAAATGATTAAACACTTTTTAATTTTTGATGGAGAAAAGTTAGGGTTTGAAATAGTAACAAAAAGAAAAATTAGGAATTGAAATGATAAAAAAAGTTTAAGATATAAATGATATTTTAATTAATAATTGGTGGGTGTACATACGATTTTTGAGGGTGGAAATATCACTACTCTAAATCATAAGAGCATTACAATAATCAATGGATAATTATAGGAGTAATGATATTAACACCTCTAAAAAATTATATGTGTACCCCAACAAGGTCTATTTTTAAAAAATTCAATATTATTCTCAAAGAAAACAACTAAAAATGATAAATAATTTGTAACTATACCCACAAATATTAATCAATTCCTCATGTATATGATAAAACCTTTTTATTTTCTCAAACTCTTAATTTCTCTATTAAATAATAATTTCAAATATTAAATAATTTTGAAGGAAACAAATTAATTACAGAATATTAATTATTAATAATTTTCAAATACTAATTTAAAATATGAAACAATTTTTAAGATAACAAATTAATTGTAGAATATTAAGAGAGAATCAAAACCATAATGAAATTATTTTATTTAGTTAAAAAGGAAAAAAATAAAAAAGGAAAACATGTTTGAAAGAAAATTGCAAGAACGTATATCAAAAAGTCTGTTTTATTCTAAATACTCCATGTAGAATACCAATCAATTCAAACTTCTTTTCTTCATAATACAATACATCCATTGAACTGAAATAAAAAATTATACCTTAATCAAATATCAAGAAACTTATTTAAATGCTATCATATAGCTCTAAAAATTAAAGACCAATAAAAAATTAAACCGAGATAAACTTTCTATACTTTTTTAAATTCTAACTTCTTTAAATTAACTTTTTTTTTTCAAATATCAAAATTTTTTAAAAGAATACAAATTGATTGTAAAGTGTGAAAAATGATTTAAAATATTCCCAAGAAATTGATTGTAAAATGATAAGTTTTAAATTAATTATTATTAGAAAAAAATCATAATCTACTTATCTTGTATGTCGGGAAAAAAATCTCAAAATTTTAGCAAAATTAATTAGATAACAAAATAACTATTATGAGTTCTACTTATAAAAATATAGTACAAAGACAATAAAAGAAAAATAATATTGATATTAATTGGGATTTATTTATAAATTAGAGACTTTTTATAGTTTGGATGAAATGTACTTATAAAATGGATGTACACACAATTTATAAGAGGTGAAAATATTGTCACTCTAATTATAGCTATGGATCTTTTAAGACTGTACCTATATTTATCCAACCTATTATGGATCTAAAAAGCTATAAACCTAAGAGCATTAGAATAAGAGTACTGGTGAGATTTCCACCCATCAAAGATGGTACGTACACCCCTTTGTTTGCACACCCCTCAATAATCATGCCTGCTGCGAGAGCTGATATGAATTCATTGCTCCCAGGCTCTTGTGTTTTCCTCCACGAATCACACTGCCACTTGTAATCACTAGTCTGCAATCAAAATGAAAGTAAATTAATCAATTTCCGATATAAACAAAAACGCTTAATTAACACCCACAAAGGGCATTGCTCAAATGCAGATACAATTATTAGAACCTGTGTAAGGACTAGATAACACAGACCCCCACCTTCTAACAATTACACACAGAACAACACTGGCACACGAACCCCCACGTAGTAGTAACAAAAATGAAAATGCTTGCTGCTGCAGTGCAGTTCTGCAGACCCAAGAGGAGATGTTTTTCGAGTTCCTCACGGCAGAAGAAAGAAGATTACTTTTGTCTTTTGGCTCTCTCTAGGAAAGGCAGCTGGAGGGTTCAACAGCACGTAATAAGTATTCAAATTTGTTTGATCTTTTCTAGTAGTTGGCTTGCATTTGTATTATTTTCATTGTCTCTGGCATTGAAATTACAAGTTATGCATCATGAGTATTGAGCAATGCCCCTTGTGGTGGGTGTTAAGCTTTGATGTTTATATTATAAAATTAATTAATTTGCTTTCCTTTGGATTACAAATTAGGCATTACAAGTAGTGGTGTGATTCGTGGAGGAAAACACAAGAGCCTGGGAGCAATGAATTCATATCAGCCCTCGCAGCGGCCAGCAGGCATGACTATTGAGGGATGTGTAAACAAAGGGGTGTACATACCATTTTTGACGGTGGAAATATCACCACTCTTACAATAATCAAGATCACTGGGTTTGGATACCAAAATGGACCATTAGCAAAAGTGATTTCAAATTAAATGTACCAACACAAAATTCTTTAGAATATATGATACTAACCATATTTTAATCCGAGTTCTTCAGAATATAATACAATAATTAGTCTAGTTTCACTAAATGTATAAAATAAATACAACAATTGAGACCAATCCATTTGTCGATGTATTTAGACCTTCAATTTGTGACCCTGAAAATATCAAAAGGACTTTTAAAGATCCTTTATCCCTTACCAGCTTCAAGGGTTCATCAAAGTGAGAGCTTCACTTATTGGAAAGGTCTGAAATTGAAAAATAATAGAATTAAAATAAATAAATAATGTTTCAGTTGGTTGGACAGCTGTTATGTTAGCAAGGTAAAACTTGACGTATTTATGCAAGTATCAAACAAACAACTTTATAATATTAATTGAGCTATCTCCATAGCTGTTTAAGGCACGTCACTTTTCTGTCATTCATGGGATAAATAAGACTCTGATATAAACTAGAAAGTATAAGATCAATTGTTAAAGTGAAAAATACCAAAAATAACAACTCTAAAAACTGAAAATTCATATATAACAAAAAAGTTTTAAAAATTCATTTTTAACCTCCCAAACAAACTAATTTCTTCCTATACCCAAGTTACCCATTTTACCCCTAAGTCAAAAGTTGACCATACACCCTTGTTTTGGTAAAATTCAAAACAAAATACCAACAAAAAATTACAAAACTGCCCTCATCTATATCATGGCACAAAACTCGGTCACCTACCCATCCAAATCAAATTCAACTAGTTTCATATCTACATCACAACCTGGTTTGCCGATCGAAAGAGCATCATGCCCGACCGCCGCCCATTGCTAGCCTTGTCTCACTGTTTCAGACCTTGGCCGACCTCCTTCAACCGCCGGCGAACGTTTTCACCCATCCAAATCAAGTTCAACTGGTTCCATCAAGGCATCACGACCCGGTTTGCCCATCCAAGGACCATCACGCCCGACCGCCCATCGCTAGCCTTGTCTCACCGTTTCGGACCTTCGTCAACCTCTTCCAACCGCCGGCAAGTGTCTTCATCAATCCAAATCAAGTTTAACTGATTCCATCAAGGCATGACGATCCGGTTTGCCGATCCAAGGACCATCACACCCGACCGCCCATCGTTAGCCTTGTCTCACCGTTTCGGACCTTCGTCGACCTCTTCTAACCACCGGCGAGCGTCTTCACCAATCCAAATCAAGTTTAACCGATTCCATCAAGCATCACGACCTGGTTTGCCGATTCCATCAAGGCATCACGATCCGGTTTGCCGATCCAAGGACCATCACGCCCGATCGCCCATCGTCAGCCTTGTCTCACCGTTTCGGACCTTCGTCGACCTCTTCCAACCACCAACGAGTGTCTTCACCAATCCAAATCAAGTTTAACCGATTCCATCAAGGCATCACTACCCGGTTTGCCGATCCAAGGACCATCATGCCCGACCACCCATCGCCAACCTTGTCTTACCGTTTTGGACCTTCGCCAACCTCCTCCAACCGTCGACGAGCGTCTTCACCCATCCAAATCAAGTTCAATCGGTTCCATTAAGGCATCATGACTCGGTTTGCCGATCCAAGGACCATCACGCCCAACCGCCCATCGCCAACCTTGTCTCAACGTTTCGAACCTTCGTCGACGTCCTCCAACCGCCGACGAGTGTCTTCACTGCCTCCATTGCCGACGGTAAATGACAAAAACTCCATTTGATAGTTTGAGTTCTATATGTTAAATGTTTTAGTGTTGATTTAGTTTGTTTGTGTTATGGATGTTGGATTAGTTTAGTATGGTTAGATTAGATTAGTTTTGGTTGGATTTAGGTGGATAAGACATGAAAATGGAGGTTTGGGTGTGTGTTTCGTCGAAGAAGACAATGAACTTGAAATTTAGGAAAATCGGGTTTAATGCACCCATTAAAACCGGTTTTGGTGAAAACCGAGTTTAATTGATGCATTAAACCCAGTTTTTACAAACACCGGGTGTAATGGATGCATTAAACCCGGTGTTTGTGAAAACTAGGTTTAATGCATCTATTAAACTCGATTTTGGGTTAAAACCAGGTTTAATGGGTCCATTAAACCCGGTTTTCACAAAACCGAGTTTAATACAATTAAACCCGGTTTTTTGAAAACCGGGTTTAATACACCAAGTTTTTTTTAAATTTTAATAAATAAATAATTATTAATGGCTTTTGAAATAAGTTAATTAAATTATAAATTTTAATAAAGTTAGAAATAAATGAAATGTAATATATTATTCCAATAATTAAAATAAAAATATGCAATAAACGTGATTAATAAAAATTAAAATTAACAAAAATAAAATAAGTAAATGAAATATAAAAGATAAGAAGAATTAATTAATTAAATTTTAAATTTGATTTAATGTAATTTTAATATGTTAATTTAATTTGTTAGTTAAAATTAGATTTATAAATGAATAAAAATAGGACAAAATAATAATTAAGTGTTATTTTAAAGTAAATAGTCAATTAAATTAATGTTATTATAATTATTTTTATTTGTTTTGTATAAATACAGGTCCATTATAAGTGGAGTTCACAGGTTATTCCAAAGGAGATGTCGTTGAGTACACATTGCAGTTTCAAAGAGATTGCTGGTCTAAAAGCAGCTCTTGAAAAAAGAGAACTCCTAAAGTAGTTTTTGGGCATGACCCCGCTAAGATATTTCATGGATATATCTCATAATTAGTTGTTAGTTTGCCCTTTGATTGCAACTATTCTTACTAGAGAGTTGGAAATTCCTCGTGGTAGCCCTGATGAGATGTGGTTTGAAATTAGAGGGCGACCATATAGGTTTGAAAAACAGGAACTCTTATTGGTAACAAGGCTGTGATTCGAGTATATCGATGCAAATACCATTAAGGCACGACAAAATGACAAGAATAGTCTTTTATGGCGACTTTTCAAAGGAATTCTATCGTCAGTAAAAGCTATTGTCCTTATGATCAAGTCACATCGAATTTAGATGTTGACGACACCTTCAAGTTGGCTAATTTAGTCATAGCTTTCCAGTTATTTTATGGTTTAGATGAGCGCCAAGGAGTGGATAAGACGTTATGGGTCATGATAGAGGATATAGAAGTGTGGAATGCATTCCCTTAGGGTACAATGGCATATAGTATAATTCTCTATCATCTCCGACAGGTGATTACTGAGGAACGACTTATACACGGACGGACGGTTAACCTGTACGGGTTTGTTTGGGCATTTCAGGTACAACACTTACTAGATGTTCATTATTATTATTAATGAAAATTGTTTAAATATATAAATGTATTTATATATTCTAATGATATATATTTGTTTTTGTTTAATATGCATTATAGTGGTGGCTTGTTGAAATATTCTCATACTTAGATAATAAGGTAGGGAACAGAATAGCGGGCGATGTAGATTTGCCAAGGTTTAGGAATTAGCATTGTAATAAGAGGATTAGAAAGGATGCAAACAATTGAAGGAATGAGCTTCATTTTGTAAGTGTCTATCTTACTCTAAATTTGTTTTATTTGTTTACTGTCTTTGCGTGTAATATACTAACTATATTTATACATACATGTATTGTAGCGTATTGCATCGAGAGGGATTCTTGTGCCCATCGATGATGAGAGAGAGATGGATTATTGGAGATCCTTCAACGCCAAGCATTTGGTTGGAGAGAAAGTGTGGAAATGTGGCGGTGGAGTGGGTGAAGATGATGATAATGATGAGGGTGATGATGATGATGATGTTAAGGGTGATGTTGATGATGAGCAGACAGCGAGTGAGAATAAGTTAAATAGGGAGGAGGAGAAGGAGGAGGAGAAGGAGGATGAGGAGGAGGGAGAGGATAAGGATTAAGAGAATGAGCCGAAAACAAAAAGTGTGCATGATGTACGACCAGGGAGCAATTCGTCAATTAGACCCTCCCACCCTCGAGTGCGAATTTAATATTATTATTTTATTTTATTTATATTTTACATTAGGTGTATATTATAATTTATATAATTTTTATATTTATATATAAATTATATAAATTATATATAAATATAAAAATAATTTATATTTTATTTATATTTTACATTAGGTGTATATTACAATTATAATTTATATCATTTATATATAAATATATAATTTTTATATTTATATATAAATTATATATAAATATAAAAATAATTTATATTTATTTATATTATAAATTAGGTGTATATTATAATTTATATCATTTATATATAAATATATAATTTTTATATTTATATATAAATGATATATAAATATAAATTATTTTTATATATAATTATGTATTTTTTATTTGTAGGAGCCTCAAACAAATGTGGGCAAGATAATGAAGCTATTGAAACCTATTGCCGGGGTGCAGCAATCACAAAACAAAATGATTGAAGCACATAATAGGATGTTGCATAAATTGGATAAGAGATTGCGAAGGGTTGAAGACCGGCTAAAAATTAGTGGGCTTATGGATGATGATGTTGCTAAGAGCTCTACCCGGGACCAGGATCACGACCTGCACATCCATGATTCAAGATCAGGGAGGGATCCTCACATTGCTGACCATATCGATAACTCTTGACTAGGGAGAGATCATGACATTGCTGATCAGGACCCGACCATCCATATGCATGACTCAGGACCAGAGAGAGATCATCACATCCATGACTCGGAGAGGGATATAGACATCGGTGATGTTCAGGTAAATTTTATATTTATTTTACGTTATAGTCTTACGTATTAAATTTAAAAATCTAATTTAAAATTGTGAGTTGCTTTAAATTACAGGGAGGGATTATCCGTGATCGAGGTAAGCGAAAAATTAAGCCATCAGCATCTTGTAGGACGTTATACACGGATCCCATACACCCGAAAAAGAAAAAGAAAGAATCAAAGAAAGTGGTGGAGCAAGTGATGGAGCATGTGGCAGAGCAGGTGGCGAAGACTGTACCCAATGTCTACACGGAGTACAAAGCTGCTTCTTTGAACCTCCGGTATGAATAAAAAAGTAATATTACATTATCTTAATTTGATTACTAATGTAATAAAATATCGTCTAATTCTTTTTTTTTTTCAGGCGTAGTATTGATAGATATCTGGTGCCATGCACCCCGGATATGTTTCGTACTATCGAGGATGTTAATAAGTGGTTGACGGGGATTTATATTGATGCTTATTTAAGTTGTCTTAGGAAGAAAGCAAAAGTTTGCGGGTGATGGGACGAGGTCAATGATTATAGATACGCAATCCATAGGACAAACTTTTTTGTAAGTATTTACATTTTAGTTGTTACAGGTTGGTATCGTGTTTATTTAATTAATTTAATTTATTTTAAAATAACATGTTTAATTTTAATGATTACAGGCGGATATAGTGCGGGTTTTCAATGTTGAATACATCACACTGAAGAAGGAGTTTGATTCGTCTACAGCTGTTGTCCCGAATTCCTGGCAAAACTGTGCTACCGGCATAGGAGATACTAAAATGTCTTGGAAATCTGCTGAAAATGTGAGTATTATTATAGAATTAATAATTTTTACATTAGGTGTATATTAATAATTTTTATTTAATTTATCCTTCACATTGGTCTTATACCATTAAGGTTTTGAAAATACAAGTGCTACTCTCCTATTGTTTATCTCAGATACATTGGGTCATTTGTTAGGTATGCCTGAGAGAGGAGAAGATAGTGGTGCATAATTCCATGAAAGAAGTAAACTTTGAGCAATGGAGGCAGGCCTTGCAGCCGCTTGCATGTTTTATGTCGACTATAGGAAGCAAAACAATTTTGATCTTCAACCATAGCCGGACTTACAAATCTATCATCATCTGTCTCCACACGTCTTACGTCTTCTATTGAGGTGGTGGTATATGGAGGGACGATAGGATTAATAACTGTAGAATCTCTTATATTCTTATCAACATAAATCTCTCTATAATCAGCTTTGTTGTCTGAAATCACACCCCGGACACTAAGATCGGTTGTGATAGGTATCTTAACTGCAGGCATTCCCCTAACTCGGAGTAAATAATGCAAACGGATGTCCCATATTCTTCTATCAAGCGAGAAAAATTGACATTCTACGGGGCCCCCATCATGAACGTCTCACTCCCAACATAGTTATTACTATTCCACTCTCTGTTGCATTTGATTATTATTGTCACTTCACTCATTTCTGTAAAACTGAAATAAATTAGTCTCATCCATACTCACATAATATTCAATAACCAATTGCTTTGCATGAAAAACAAATAAAAACCATATTTATTAAACGTTTCAAATTTAATTGAATTATTATCAAAACATTATATTACTTAAGGTTAATTCAATATTTTCTAAATATTATTTGCTAAATTAATTAAATAAAATCATAAACAAAATCGAGTTTTAATATACAATAAAACCTGCAACACGAGTTTTCAAATTAAAACCCAACCAAATCCATTAAAATCTAATCAAATCTCATTGTATATAACTTTAAGTATCACTACCAAACATTCCAAAAAAAAAAATTGCAAAAATATCTTTTCGGATAAACCGGGTTTTATGGTGCCATAAAACCCAGTTTACCCGAAAACTGGGTTTTATCACCATAAAACCCGAACCAGGTTTTATGACCTCATAAAACCCGGTTCCAGGTTTAACCGGGTTTTATGGGGTCATAAAACCCGATTCCGGGTTTTAAAGCCCGTTAAAACTCGGAACCGGGTTTTATGACCCCATAAAACTCAGAACTCATAAAACTCGGTTCCGGGTTTTAACGGGCTTTAAAACCCGGTTTCAATAGCAGAACGTAACGACCTTTAGATTTCCTTTAGTTTCTTGTAGATCACACTTATATATGATAAAATCACAATCATAAATCACTTTTAAGGCCTTCACCTAAGCAATGTCAACAAAAAATTTTAAAACCAACCAACAACAATCACATACCTTCAAACTTGGAGAAGAACTTCCATGTAAGGATTATTGTTAGAGAGAATGAAGCTTGATTGAATGTGTGTTTTTTGGATTCAAAGAATGTTGAATGGGTGCACAAACAATCTTCAATGGATGAGAGAATAAAAAATGATGGAAATATGGTGAAAAACCATAGGAAGGAGAAGAGTAGTAGTCATGGGAAACTTAGGGGTGCTTTGGTCATTTCATCTGAGCTTGGAAGGAATCTTTGACTTGGGGGCAATTTGGGTAATCTGGGTATAGATGACAATTAGTTTATTTGAGAGGTTAAAATGGAATTTTTGTAAAATAGTTGTCAAAAATAATATTTTTATTTTGTTATGGGCTAAACCTGAAAAACTCTCATTATTAAAGGAAGTATTTAAAAGACAAGACAAAATTACAAGGTAATGTTTGATATGCTGCGTAGCTCTTTGATGTTCCTATGTTTAGACCACTAATGAAGTTCGGTTCAATTATTTAGAGGATGATGTATGGACATTAGCTATTTTAAGGTTATTTTGTTACACAAAATTTAAATTCAAAATGTAAGAGCTTAAACAACTTTAATATAGTCTTTGTATAAAAAGTTGGATTCTCTTAAAATTGATAAAACACCTTAAAAAGAACATAAATAATGAACAAATTGAATGAATAAGTTGATTTTAGTTAGGGTTAAAAACAAAAATATATACAAAGAGATTGCATAATTTATGTCAAAGAAACTTGAAAAATCATTTGTGTTCAACTTCCGAGGTTAAAATTTTGGATCAAAATACCCTGTAGAAGCTTTGTAGTAGTGTATTGCTGTAACTTACGATAGTCATGACTTATTATATTGTCGTGATTCACAATTTATTGTTGTGAGTCATAGCACATGATAAGTTCTACTATCGTGACTCACAACCACGGACTAATAAATCTACAAATATGCTTCATTCTCCTTATCAGAGAAGGAAGAAGGTGAAGAAGGGAGAAGGACGAATAAAGAGGAGTAATAATTAAAAATAAAAAGATGAAAATGAAGAAAAGGAAGAGGAAAGGTATCAAATGAAGAAGAGAGAAATTTTATCAGAGAGTATGTTGGATATCAGAAAGGATAAGTAAAGGTGGAAAAGAAGGAGAACTTAGTGAAAGTATATTTTTGTCCAATTTTATATAATTTGGGACACAAATGATATTTTAAGTTTTTCGGATTATCAATGATGCATGCCTATTCTTCTCATAGGAGATGTATTTCAAGTCGTTATAGTAGAAGTTCTATTCTAATTCGTATTTGTAATAACCAATCTCATTAAGTTCAAATAGATTTTATAACCTAAACGGTTTCAAATTTGTTTTAAACAAAAAAAAAGCTGTAAATAAAGTACTTATATTTTTAATTTCTTAAATTTTTTGTGTTGATACGTGGTGTATAAATATCTAAGAGCAAAATTACCTTTTTTGATAATTTAAGAACTATTGAAGGCATTTAAGCAAACAAAATTAAAAAGTAGAGGTAACATTCAAAAATTAGTGAGTAATACGAAGATTTCCCATTTCATAACGCAAATGGTTTCAAATTTATTTTAAACCAAAAATATGGGGGGGAGGGCCGGCGGGGTCGCGGGGGGGTTGATTTTAGTTGGTTAAAAATAAATAAAACTGCAATGACAAGTGACTTGTCTGGTGACTGAACACGGGCTAGCCCACACATACAAAACGCCGAATATTCCTTTTCGTGCAAACAGGTCAATGCTGCTAAGTCAACAGAAGCCTCCGGACTCAACAGTGCAGGCTAAGAAGTCGTTTTCAAAGTAAACACCACCTAGTATACATTTCCAAAAAGAAAAAATAAAATAAAGACACCACCTAATACAAACCTTGTTTAATCAGAAAGTTAATTACCGTGACCACGAAGTTACTACAAAAATTGACGGGCAAGACAGCGATTTTCATTTTCAATTTTATATTCTTGTGTACTATTATAACGTGATAAATATTAGTTTACACCCAATAAATCAAAGAAGAAATGCTTATGTATTGAATTTTTTAATTATTATAAGTAATTCAAAACTTTAGATAATAAAAATGGCTTAAATACATAAGCTCAATATTGTAAATGTGAACCACTTATAAAGTGATTGATGAGCAAGTTAATCAACTTGTGTAATAATAGATTGGGCATCGGTATTGCCACCCATTAAAGTGATTTACACACCCAATTTGATTAGTATACTTGTCCTTGTATTCCTAAAATACTAAATTTACTATAGGCACTCAATAAATATTAAAATTAACCTTAGTAGAGTATTATGAGAAGGTGAAAAGTTGGCGCAAGGTCAGTAATATGCATTATGCAGTTTGTTTTAAATATCATAGAACAAGGGAAATAAACTCAGAATTTCATAATCTAATAGTCGAACAATGTAAATAGGATAATTAAGACTAAAGATGTTTAACAAAGGGAATATATGCGGTGCCTCCCTGAATGAATTTTTTAAATTTTCATCTTTGTGGATTATCTAGTTGTTCATTAAATATCGTCTCTTTTGCTAAATGAGTTATATATCTATGGATGAATGACTATATATAATGATTGGATTATGAAAGATTCAAAATTTTATGGGTTTGAATTTGTTCATCAAGCACTTGTAAAAATACTAAAAATGTCTATTACATTTTTTCCTTTGAATATATGATTTTATTTCTAGTTTTTTAGTTTTAAATTGTTATTCAAGAGAAATGTTATTATACTATTTGATTTTATATATATATATATAAACGGTTGAATATTTGATTATTTTATTAGGTTGAACATAAAGATAAAAGAAGAAAGGACATAGGAAAAAAAAAGGAATACAATTGGTGTTTAGTATTTGTTTCGTCCGTCTTAGCAATTTTGTATGAGAATAGTTTTGTAATACAAAATTTTAATAAAAAATGGTTATACAAATCACTTTAATGGATGACAATAACTATACTATAATAGATTAATAATTTCATTATTTATTATCTATTTAATAAAAAAATAGAGTAACCAAACGATATTGGCCCCGTAGTGTATCCCTCGCAACCTATTAATAAAATTGAAGGCTTGTAGGTTCTAGTTATATTCATGCCCCAAACCTCAAAGGATTTTAGTGTTAATGGGATAGAATAAAAATACGAAAACAAATAGACTTGGGACTATGGTATAGTGGTAAAACCACTACACTCTCTACATTCATGAGGTGGTAAACTCTAGATCTATCCCTCATAAATTTGTGAGTTCTTTCCCCCACCTGCTGTGGTTTGTCATCCACTGAATATGAGTTAGTCTTTCCCTTTTTATAAGAGTTGTTCTTCTATTGTATCATCAGAGTCATATTTCAATCAATCTCGATTGTTTTTTAGGCTAGTACCAATACTCAATAAAAAAAAAAAAAATCAAACAAATTAAGGAGATCTGAAATAAGTGATTAATCTACCATTTTATCTTTTATATTCTAATTGATGATCTAATAAAAAGTGATTTTTTTGAGTGAAATAAATAATTATTAATTAATATACCATTCAATGGAATTGTCATCAAGTTGATATTGGATCATATCATTAATTGGAATCAAATTGAATTTGAAATATAAAAATGGAATTTATAACATTACTCTATCTAATAAAAAAAAATTGAGTTACGCGAAACAGAGAGAATATTTTTCGTATATAGTAACAAATATATAAGGTAAGAATGAACTAGTATATTTAAATTATGAGTGGAGGTGATAAATTTACTAGTCTTGTCATCCATAAAGTCAGTGTTACATTGTATAAAAATTGTGAAAAAAATGTTCCAAAAAAAAAAAAAATTGTGAAAAAAAAAGTTGAGATGTTCCAAAAATGCATTAAGATTTAAGAAAGGAGGAAGACTAGCCCAAGTCTCCTCCTCGTGCTGGCAACTGTTGGAAGTCAGCTCCCCATGTTAAGAAGGATCATAAATGGCCAGAGGACTTACAATTGGGATAACAAAAAATGGACAAGACAGCTTCTAAATATCAGCTTTTGCTACCTCATCTTTAACGGCATTCCACCAAACACGCGTATTGTGACCGCCATAACTGCTAGCGGAAAACGCGTTGGATCGGATGGCTGTGGCATTCTTCATGTCCTCTTTCGGAGAAATTTCTTACTGGTTTTTTTACACACTCTAATTTGTATACACATCATTTTCAAAAGAAAAAAAAATTGTATATGCATCATTTCATTTTATTTTTTGGATAGAAGTATATACATGGTATAATCTTATATGGATATTTAATTTTTATATCAATATAATTAAAATTAAATATATATGATAATTTTTAAGTCTGTATCAACCCACCTGTTCAGCTTTCTAAAGAAACAAAGGACAAGGTTCGAATATTAACTTATAAAATATAGTAATTTTCTTAGTTAATTTGGGTAAACTTTTCTCGTTTTCGGACACTACCTATAAAATGCGGATAATTTTTTCACTTAATATAGATAAATCTCTTTCATCTTTTAGGAGCAGTATTCCTTATTAAGTATTAGAATTATATCTCGACTAAGTCTCAATAATTATGAGAGCTAATATCAGGAGGTAAAAAATAAATAAATAAATAAGATATACCTGCATGTACCTAAGTTTACTCAGGGTTCTTAACTATTGCCATTTCAGATTTTGAGTTTGGCATTTAATAGTTATCTCGATTTCAAAATTTTAATTCTGTTGTGTAATGGTTATCTCAATCTCGTTCTCCCGTGGCTATGTTTGTTTGGGGTCGTAATTACTTATAAAATAATCACATATATCTTTAACTTCGGAAACAATCCATTTAGATGTTTGGTATTAATATTTATATTTGAAATAATTAATTTTGTAAAAAAAAGTAAGGAGGATGAGTTTAATAATTTTAGTGATTATGTCAAATTGGAAAAGTAGACATAACTATTAAAACGTAAATATGATTTTTCTTCCAAATTTTTTCACGTTTTTATTTTTATTTTTCAGCTTACATTGTTTCCAGTTTTTTTCTTTTTTCTTTTCCAGCTTTCTCTCCATTTTTATTTAGTTTTTTCAGCTTCCATGTTCTTTCGTTTTTACATTGTTCAGATTTTCTTTCTATTATTACTTTTAAATTAAATTTTTATATCTTAAAATATAAATTAAAAACCATAAAACAATTATTTTTTAAAATAAAATAAAATGAATATAAATAAAAACAAAAAAAGAAATATAATTAAAAAATAATTAAAAAAAAAAAAGAACGAGGTGGCCACCGATTACTAGCGATGGAGGCATGCGGGCTCGGGACGCCGACGGAGGACCCAGTTCCTCCTCCGGCTACATTGAGGTCGAATATCATAATTCAAATTTATTTATAATTGAAACTACTGCATGAAATTTAATTCCAGAAAAATTGATCAATATTGGAATTCACAAATAGGAATCAAATCAGTAAGGCACTCTTCTAGAATAGGATTAGCTCCAAGAAATAGCCCAAATCCTTACATCACAAATTTTAAATAATTAAGAAACACAAAACTTTCTATAAAATTATACCATTTAAAAATAAATATGAAACCGCTTGTAAGTAGACTATTCAGGTTGACAAAAAACAAACTAAAATTCCACAAAAATGAATAATAAATTTACAAGTGGCTCCATCAAACTGACGTTTAGCAGTGGGAACCGGGAAAAAAAAAAACTAACAAACAAAATTAATAATTATCATCTCAAGTCTCGACTATCAAGTTGACAAGAAACAAAACAGTGTCTTTGAAATGTACACAAAAACCTCAACAAACAAACGAACACAACTTTTCTATGAGAACCAAAATCACATCACGAGCTGTGATTCCTAAGCCCCACTTGGACATACGAATGTGATAGATAACAAACGTGGTTTTCAAACACGGTCAATGCCTTGCGCCACACCTGCCTCGAAACTTTGATGCAAAAATGGTGCTTGTGGGGCACCCTGCTTTGCGTCATCTCTGTGTGTGAATGCCAAACCTAACCCAGCCTCCTTCTACTTATATAGTTAGACAAGTAAAAGAAGTAAAATTTGTTTCAACTTTCTTGATAGAGAAGCTAGGTGGGTTCTTCTTCTTAGAGAGTTTGGTGGTGCAGAATCCTGGTACTGTCTTTTGTGTGTGTGTATGTGCTATGCTGCTTTGTTTAAGTTTGCGTGTCCTTTTATGAAATTGTTTTTGAGTTATTCAACAGCAACATAACGGGGTGACGCTTCAGAGTATGTATGTTCCTTCAATTTCTTAAAATTCATTCAGTTTTTCCACATTCATCAATCTGCTAACACACATTTGAAAACAAAATAAGTACACGTTTGATTTCCTCGTCAAATGCCTTGAATTGGACCTAACAAGGATTTTTTTCTTTGTTAAGAAGATATCAGTTATGTGGCCAGCGTTGTACTTATTGATGTCTTATGTTCTCTAATATTGTTTTGAAAGAGCAAGAGTTTTTATTTGTTCATTCAATTCCGAGAAAAAGGAAGGTGATTTTTTTTTACCTTATTTGTTCAATTCCAAAGGATCTGTTTTTAATAAATTTTTATAAGAGGAGTCTTTATCTGGAAAGTTTCAGCCTAAATTGAGAAGAAATTATTTCAAACAATTCTATATACTATAAGATTAGGTGTGCTTGAAGCCTAGAACCCTTCATACATGGCTTTGATTTTCAAATTTTCAATGCAACAGCTGAGTACTAATTCATGATGGTTTTGTTCCTGTTATGCTTCAGAGGATTCAGTGTTATGTGAAGCACCAAAATGATGAAGGTAGAAGAAATTGTTGACCAGGAAGGCGATGTGGCGTTGCCAGCTTCTCCTCCTTTAACTGTTGCAGTAGCTATCAAGGGAAATAGAAAAAGCAAGTATATTCTTTTGTGGGCACTGGAGAAGTTCGTTCCTGAGGGGATGGTAGCCTTTAAGTTGATACATGTCTGCCCAAGGATTACTAAAGTCCCTACAGCTAGTAAGTCTTGCCTCTAAACCGTTTTCATTGCTCGTTCAATGGATGCATATAATGGTAGAGCAGACATTTTCAGCTATTTCTGTGTATAATTTGCTAGTAGTAGGTTCAGTCTTATGCTGTCACTGATGGCAGTAAAATTCACTATGTCTACTTTAAAATTATTGCACTATCAGATCATCAGAAGCTTTAATTCTGATTTTCATATTGATTTCTGTTTTACTTGGCTGCGTCAACAATCGAAAACGCTCGTCAACCGTTGTGGAGTTGATAATTGTGTCATGAATGAAAACTGTACGTAGATATTTCTAGATGAAATCTGAACATCTTTTACTGTTGTTCTTGCAGTGGGAAATTTTATGCCTATTTCACAAGTACGAGACGATGTAGCAGCTGCATATAAGAAGGAAATGGAATGGCAGACAAGTAAACTACTGCTTCCTTACAGGAAAATGTGTTCTCAGAGAAAGGTAATTTTCCTTTTCGAATCTGATTCTGGCATGAGTATTGGAAAACTAGAAATTAACTTGATTTTGAATTTAGGTGCAAGTAGATGTGATGGTGATTGAATCGGATGATGTAGCAAAAGCAATAGCGGAGGAGTTAGCAAACTGCACAGTCAATAAGCTTGTTATAGGTGCTGCATCTCATGGCATGTTTTCAAGGTATTCATTACTACATATGTGGAAAAAGTAAAGTTCAAGCTCTTTCAGTTTTATGAAAGGATGCTGCGTCCAGTTTTCGCATTTTAATACACACAACAATTGTCTGTGCAGCTGAATTTGCTCACAAAATGTTGATTTGATGGGGGTGTTGGCCAATTTATAATAACCATTTTTTTAAAAGGAAAAAAAAGTGGAACAACTTCATTGTTAGCCTCTGCTCTACAGTGTGTAAGCAACATTTAGAACATTTTGGTGTTCTCTCAACCCTTATTAATACTTGTAAGAAAATAGAAAAAAAATTGCATAACTGGACTTGGAAACCACTAAGGGAACGAGATTTGATGACAAAAGACGGGTTGTATGTTCTATGTTGGTATCTCTCCTGATTTAACCCAGAATACCCATGTTTAAAAAAAAAAAAAAAAAAAAACAAATTGACATTTTTCAGACTCTGATATACTGTTGAGTGATTGGCATACGTTTAATGGTTGAATAGAATCCATGTATGAAGTTTCTACCATTGGCTAGAGTCGCTTAATTAACTTGTAAGAGGAGAAAAATGAAGGGACTGTAGCATGAAAAGAACATGAATTCGTGCATTTCAATTTGTTTGTGAGCAAACCGAATACTTATATATCATCCATATAAGCTGTTTGTTTGCTTTATGATCTCCAAATTTCACATGAATTCGGTTGGTAACAAGAATATATATATATATATGTATATATATATTTTTTTGGTAGGAAAATTAAGAAACATGATCTCTCATCAAGAATCTCACTGTGCACTCCAAGCTCCTGTACGGTCTATGCTGTTTCAAAAGGAAAATTGTCCTCTATCCGCCCGTCTAACCTGGAGACCAATGGAAGCATCAAAGATGACAGTAGTAGCTCAAGTTGCTCTAACAACAGTTCTTCAAGTTACACCTTTAGCTCAAAATCAGGTACTTGTACTTTGTGTTAGAGCTATATCTGCTTACATGTGAAGCATAAGGATGCACGTCTTGTGAGAAACAACTCTCTATGGTACCATAATTATAAAATTTATTAACTTGGTCTAGTTCACCAAGCTCACCTGTACCCAAGAGAAATAGTGTGATCAGAATTTAATGGATCAGATTTTAAAGTCTTATGTTCTCTGCTGATACTCTTCTCCTGGAACTGGCGTAAGCCAATAGAAGTACTAATTCATCTTTTCTTCTGTTTTTCGAATGAGCAGATCATGGCCCTGTTACATCGTACACTCACTTTCGTTCTGCTTCCCTTCCAATGCAACGGTTTCAAGCTCTTTCAACTATTAATAAGAACCTTTTACATACAAGAACAAGTTCCGTAGATACTAGTCATCCACTAAGTCAGTCTTTCAATACTGATGAGGGGAAGGATGCCTTGAATTCTTGTCTTGGTAATTCAGAAGTTGGACAATCAATCAGTAGTGCTTCAAGTTACAGGAGCTCACCAATGGATAACCATGATTTCTCTGATCAAGCTTCAAACTCAGATGCATATACTGATTGTTCTTCTTCTGATAGTCAGGTGACTATTCCACTTTCTTTGGTCCTTCACATATATTGCTACCTGCTGATTAGTTTATTTGTGCTATACATGCTATCTCTTCTTCCTGTGAAAAACTGCAAGTGAAACTGCTTCTGATATATTAAAATTATATGGTAGTTCAATCTTTTGTGTTAATATATTCAACTTTGATTTAAATGCATATATTGGAAGCCATGAGTTCTCATGATGCTATCATGGTCTGACCTTTATAATGAATTAACAGTAATTCTTAAATTTGAAACTGATCTAATCCAGAAATTAATTTTTTTTTAATCAAGACACCTTAGTCATCTCCTAGAGACAAAGAAAAGCTAAGCAGAGTCTATAGGAAAGTCAAATCTGGTTTTGCCAAAGCTTGTTATTGTAGAGAGGTGCCTGTACGTGTTCATTTTTAATAAATATAACAGTTGCTACTTCATAGGCTGCCAAATGTACTAAAAGATACTTATTGTCTTGAAGTTGTTTATTTATTTTTTTTAAATCATTTATTCAGGCAAATATCAACTTTGAGTTAGAAAAGCTGAGGATTGAGCTTAGGCATGTTCGAGGGATGTATGCAATAGCTCAAAATGAGGCACTTGATGCTTCACGAAAGGTTGGTTTTGTCATCATTCTCTTGTGAAAAATAATTAAATTTATAATTTATGTTCTCATTGATTACGAGAAAGTAATTTCATCAAGTTCTTGGGTTCCAACTTATTCTAGCTAGGGTGATCCACTTAATATTTATGTGACCCTTCATTCCTTTCTCAGTTTCTGTTTGTTTTTCCTATTGTTGTCTGAATTCGGATCATCTAATCTTCATATCTAGTATGATAGGAAGTGAACTGACCAGCCTACTTTACACCAATGACAAGCCTGCAAAATCCATTTTTTCCCTCGTAATTATAGAATTCTCAATTCTTGCATCATTGGCTATTATACTCCTACTTGATATATTATGGAGTAAGAATATTTGTCTGGACAGAAGTCCCAAAAAACCAGGATATGTTAATGTAATGCTACTGCATTTTTTTCTCAGCTAAGCAGTCTCAATAAGCATCAACTAGAGGAAGCAAAACAGCTCCAAGAGATAAGCCTTATGGAAGAAGAAGCCATAGAGTCAGCAAGACAAGAAAGAGAAAAGTGTGAAGCTGCAAGAAAGGAAGCTGAATATGTGAAAGGACAGTGCCGAAAGAGAAGCTTCACAACGACGAGAAGCAGAGATGAAAGCTGAGCGTGATGCCAAAGAAAAAGAAAAGCTTCGGAATGCTCTTGTGGGTCCTGTGCAGCAGTACCAGACAATATCATGGGAAGAGATTGTGTCTTCCACCTCATCATTTTCAGAGAACCTTAGAATTGGAATGGGAGCATATGGAACTGTTTATAAGTGCAGTTTGCATCATACAATTGCTGCAGTGAAAGTTCTCCACTCCAAAGATAATCACACAACTAAGGAATTCCGGCAAGAGGTATAAATGTTCTTTTTTATAAATCAAATCAATGATATTTCAGTTCAAAACAAACAGATATACTTTTAGAATTGTGTTATATAATCCCTTTTAACTTTTCTATCGAAGTAATCAAATGCTATTTGAGCTTCTATGGCACCGTGTCTGAATTTATGTTATTATTGCTAGATGCATGATTTTCTGCTCATTGAAGTTTAAACGATTACCAAAAGTTAGTAAAGCACATGTTTATTTTAAGCTTTGACTGTAAAATCTTTGGTTTGCATGTCTACTATAACGTCTAAATTTCAAATGGCTTGTTCAACTTGCTTTGGTTTCTGTGGAATTATAGGTTTTTACATTTTGGACCCTATGAATTCTCTGGGGTCCCTGGAACTCTCAAGCTCAGGACTTCAATTGATTACTTATAATCGTTTCTATTGATTTTCAGCTTGAAATCTTGAGCAAAATTCGTCACCCGCATTTGCTTATTCTTATTGGTGCATGTCTGGATCGTGGTTGCCTTGTTTATGAATATATGGAGAATGGTAGCTTGGAGGACAGGTTATACCAGAAGAACAATACACCGCCCATTCCATGGTTTGAGAGGTACAGAATCGCTTGGGAAGTAGCATCAGCTCTAGTTTTCCTTCACAATTCGAAGCCTAAACCAATCATCCATCGTGATCTGAAGCCTGCAAACATCTTGCTTGATCATAATTTAGTGAGCAAGATTGGTGACGTCGGTCTTTCCACTATGCTGAATTCAGACACTTCCTTTGTATCCGCTACATACAAACACACGGGACCAGTTGGAACACTTTGCTATATAGATCCTGAGTATCAAAGAACTGGATTGATCTCTCAAAAATCCGATGTTTATGCTTTTGGGATGGTTATTTTGCAACTGCTGACTGCAAAACCAGCAATAGCACTAACCCACATGGTGGAGACAGCAGTTAGTGAGGGTAACTTGATGGATATTCTAGATTCACAAGCTGGGAATTGGCCTATCAAAGAGACAAAGGAACTAGCTGTCCTGGGACTAAGCTGTGCTGAGCTTCGACGTAGGGACAGGCCTGACTTAAAAGATCAAGTACTTCCTGCACTGGAGAGATTGAAGGATATTGCTTATAGAGCCCGAGATTCCATCTCAAGTTACCAACCTGCTCCTCCTAACCATTTCATGTGCCCTATACTTAAGGTATTCGTGTATGACTGGCTACAAATGTACATGATTCCCTTTCATTTTTCTCTGTTTATATCATATAATGCCTGCTTTCCAATTCTTCATTTTGTAAATTATATATATTGTTCTCAATCTGAATTTCTATTGTTATGGTATACAGGATGTGATGAATGACCCTTGTGTTGCTGCGGATGGTTACACATACGACCGCAAAGCAATTCAAGAATGGCTTGAAGAGAACGATAAATCACCAATGACAAATTTAGCATTGCCAAACAAGAATCTGCTACCAAATTACACCCTCCTATCCGCTATCATGGAATGGAAGTCCAAACAACATTAACATTTTGCCTCTCCATTCATTCTTCATGGTAACACAGTCTGACTACATTTGGTGGTTCAGTTTGATATGGTTTCTAGGAAGAGAGGCTTCAGTGTGCATGGCGAATTGAAATTATGCCATGAGATATGGGACCATCATACGAATGTTGTTCAATACGTCTCATGTTAAGATTTCAGTGACCAGGGCTACTGAAGATTTTCTTATACTGCTGAGATAGGAAAAGGATGAAGTTGTACATACATTGACACTGTAAAAAGGCTACATAAATTGCTACATTTGAGTGGTTTGGCATGAGATTAAACCAAATTAGTATTGACTGTTTAATATTTACTAACGTTTAATGGCCATTAAGTTCAACAAAAGGAGTGGGCCTAGTGGGCCTCAACATGATGATTCTTGGGCTCTATCACTATGATGTTGACACTCTATGTAACTTGGGCCATGGATCATCTGCAAACAGAAGGCTCAATGCAATCTATGGTCACGCCACCAACATTAATGAGTCAGACCTGACAAAGGAAGGACATATCTGTTTGGACGGTGGAATTAACTAGGATAATAAATGATTAAATCTTCGTAAACGTGAAAAGTATCCTTGCACTTGCTTTGTTCCGATTTATTCACCGACCTTATATTGACATAATTTTTAATGAATAGGATTTGGGATTAAGATTTTGGTTTGAGGGTCAGGATGCTATGTGGATTAAAGTGTGCATGCACCTTAGATGTTCAGATTTATTAGGTAGTAGCAAAGTAATTAATTTGCATGGATTTCGGGTGTTGTTTGATAGTCAAACGAGATCCACCGACCAAGAAGAATAGATCGTGACATGAGTTGAGTTTGTTACATAATTTAGCGTATTCAACATGAAGATATGAGGCATAGTTTTGACATTTGAACCAATTCGATCCAAACCATTTAAAAAGGAAAGAGTAACGAGATCAATTGTAAATTTCTGCTAATATTTTGTGTAAATAAATATGGATAAATATTAGTAGAGATCTTTAATCAATTCTAAAAGCATTTTTGTGTCACTCTGTAAGTTTGTAACTTAATGATATCTCAAATTAAAAATTATTTTCCTGAATAAACTATGAATAATTAAAATTCATATAGAATAATAATGATTATGTTGATTCATGCTTCTATAAATTTCAGATTTTTATTGACATTTTGAATCTTGACCATATACTCTAATTTTTTTTTTCTTTTTCCTTAAGAAATATATATCCTATAACCATATATGTATTTTAACTTTTTCAGATTATGATACAATGATGAGAACTCTATCAAGACGTACCAAAATTAAATACTAGATGTATAGTTTAGTATAAAAGATCTATGGATTTAACTATATTACCCAACCACTAACCTTATCCCTTAATTGGAGCCCTTGGATTGGCTTCAATAACTATCCTTATAATCAATTCAAGGGCTTTAATTGAAGGATAAAGTTAGTAGTTTGGTAAGGTAGTCAAATCTAAGATATATTATTATAATATCAGAAAAACATGTATTTACATACATTAGTAAATGAGCAATACTAGACTTTCAAATATTTTATTTAAATTTTGCTAAAATTATGTGACATATAAGTTGTCAAAATATTATAAATTACGAGATGATGTGATAATTAATAAGATCTTGATAATTTACATATCATATCATTTGGACATGAATTTAGGTAAAATATTTGGAAGCTTAACATTACTCTTAGTAAATATATGAGTAATATTAGGCTTCATATATAATTTGTTCAAATGATATAGTATATGAATTCTCAACATTTTATAAATCATGTGATGATGCGATAATTAATAGAATTTTAATAATTCACGTATTATATTATTTGAGCATGAATTTGGATAAAAAAATTTGGAAAGCCCAACATTACTTTAAATATATATATATATTAAATTTCAAATTTTTATTAAATATATGGAAGGAAAGTATACAACCTCATAGGTTTTGTTTGGCAAGCGGGATTAGAATTAAATGGATTGGATTAGAATGGAAAATCACTATCCCATGTTTGGTAAAACTTGGGATTATATTACAAATGTACTATATTGTGTTCGGTGCAGGTTAAAATTGAATTGAAATAAAATTAATTTAAATACTTTATTATATACTTTAAATTAATTTTTAATTTTATAGGAAAATCTGAAAAGAGAGAAAAAATATTTTATTAATTTAAATACAATGATTAATTTTAAATAGTAAAATGTAGGTTGGGTTTGGATTATAATAAAATTAATTTAAATATATTATTATATAGCTTAGCTTATATTATACATAAATTCAATAATGTTTTAAATAAAATAAATCCTATAGATCATTTTTCTGAAAAGTTATATTGATTTTTTTTTAGAATTATAGTATTTTAAAATATGAGTAAATAAATATTAATTTTAGAATAACTCTTATTTAAATAACAACATAATAAATGGGATTGATAGAAGAAATAATTAATGAGGAGAAAAAGAAAAATTCATTCTCATTGAATCTATTTCTGTTGAATGACATAATGAAGCTTGAGATTCGACATTCCCATGAGAATGTGATTAAAATGAAGATAGAATTGAGATTTTATTCTCAAGTTGATCATTTCAAGCATGAGATTTGAAAATTTGGGATATTTTAAATCCCAAACCTATATCAAATTTTATGCAATAAATATTATCCTTAAAGTATGAGTTGACGTGCCTAGGACATAATAAGGGATTTAACAATAATTAAACAAATAAATAGAAAGAAAAAGAACTTTATTAAAAAGTTGAAACATGGTATTTTATAACCCAAATTCGTTGTCTTTTGTTCCTAATACCTAATTTAAAAAATCCCGCCACGTAATGATAGACATTAGACAAAGACTTAATAGTAGTCACATGCTCATAATAAAATTGTCAGTTGCAGTGACTTGCTTCCATTTGGGATTGCACTTGGCCCCTCCCGAAAATTAAAACGACGCGAAACGGACACCACATGATTACGTCACTCTCAAGGACCACCCACTCACATCTCGCCACCTCATCATCCCAACATAACACAACCAGTTAAATTGCCTCATCACGTCAGTCTTGTCTTCTCCAACAATATTAAAAAACCGACCAACCCCGTCCTTTCCCTCCACATATTAAACCCGAAACGTTTCTCAAAAGGGCAAATAAAAAAAAAAAAACCGATACAAATCAACTTTCTTCACTCACACGTCAACTCTGTTTTCCATCTCTGCATTCTCTCCTCTCTTCTCCTACAGAAACCAGAGAAAAACTTGTTTCCTATTCAAAACTCTCTTCACAAATCAACTAGCTTTCCTTTGAATTTCATCTTTTCTTCATATTCCCGTCTCGCTACACACATCAAGATTAGTTTTTTATATTTTCCCCATAATTTTCGTCATGAGTTTCTTGATAATTCTGTGTTTGTTCTCCTTGTTTTCAATAACTTTCTCACATGAGACATTGAACGGTCACGTTCTTCCGAGGCCTCTGATTGTCGAGTACCCGGAAAACACGATCGAGACTCACTTCAAGGAGCTGGAGGAGGAAGTCAAACTCCAGTGTACGAGCTGGAGATTCGCGGTGGAGGCCAACAATTTAAGCCCCTGGAAGACGGTCCCACGGGAATGCGTTGAGTACGTGAAGGATTACATGATGGGTCGTGGTTATAGAATCGATCTCGAGAGGGTGTCCAAGGAGGCTGCAGCCTTTGCCAAGTCTGTTGAATTGGTTGGTGACGGAAAAGACGCCTGGGTTTTCGACGTTGATGAGACTCTCTTGTCCAATCTTCCTTATTATCAAGACCACGCTTATGGGTTAGTCTTCATTTCAATTTTCTTTTTTGTTTTTTAAAGCTGTTTGTTTGCTGAGAAAATTTAGATTGAATGTAAAACAATAAATTGTTTGGTTTAGATGAGGTGGCATTTTTGTATTTAGATTCGAGAATAAAGAGAAAAAAAAAACAATATTTAAAAATGAGGCAAAATATAGGATTTACTATTATGTTTTCTATTGGTTTTTATTCAATTGTAGGGTAATTGGACTGATGGTTTGTGTTGATTTGATTTTTGTGTTTGTGTGATGGATATTTATTGGGTGTTTTTGTAGGATGGAGATTTTTGATCCAATTGAGTTTGATAGGTGGATTGAGAAGGCCAATGCACCAGCTATAGAGTCCAGTCTGAAACTCTATGAAGAGGTTTTGGGATTGGGATTTAAGGTTTTCTTGCTAACTGGGCGAAGTGAGAAGCATATGAGTATCACTCTTGACAATTTGAATAATGCTGGGTTTCGGAATTGGGACAAACTCATTTTGAGGTCAGTATTGGTTCTTTTTTAAATTGACAAAGTCTAAATTTCAAGTTATAGTGCCATTTTAATATGTTTGCTATATTACTTACCATTTCACTAGTATTTATTGGCATTGCATACAGTTTTTATATTGTTATTAGGCATATTGAGTAGCAAACCTAGTAATCACTATTCTCAAATGTTTGCAACTTGTTTGGAGTTTTATTATGGATGCATCTCTATTTTGAATCAAGTTTAGTCTTCGGTGATTAGATAAGCTTAAGATTATCAATTACGATCAAATTTTGCCCTTGCATTAGCAGCTGAAAGTAGGTATGCTTAAATCGAGATAAAGGGTATGTGCTATTGTTTCTTGAATACTTAGCGATAGATGTTGGAGTCTATGAGAATGGTGGTATTTTCTCATGTAAATTGTTCGACAATGTTTCTCTAGTTCAATTTCAACTTAAGGCCCTTTCTCATGTGGGCAACAATGGTTCATAGCCTCCTGCAATGAGTGCATGTTTGGAGGATATGTGTTTTACATGAAGGCCGTATAAAATGCTTGCTTACATTGTGTATTGAAAAGCTGCACCTTACATGAGTTAGCTTTTTCTCGGACTGGTATCTTACACTACATAGGAGAAATTGCTTTTGTTTAGATTAGCTTTATGTGGGCTGCTGCTTACGTTTTTGTTTCTTTTCCCTTCTTGTGATCGCCTTCTTGAGTCAAGGTGAAAGAGGTAAGAGTTTGTTGAATTTATATTATATTTGAGTGTTGAGAGAAAGTAATGGTTGTTTGAGGAAATGAGAAATTATATTGCCTCTTCAGGAAAATGTTAGGGGCTAATATGTCAATCAAGTCTCCATTTCCTTGCAAGTTGGCTTCCTGTTTTTGTTATCAGAACAGGTTGCAAGATCACATTTCCAGCTTCTAGAAAGTCTTAAGGATTGCCGTGTGTTACCATAGTTGAGATTTGAGAGGCTGCTTGAGCCAAGTTTGCTACCCTTTTGATTGATTTATGATATACCAAAAATCAAAAGTATGGTTTTATCTTGGGTAGTTTGGGTTGTAAATGTCTTCAGCCAAGATACTTAATGGCAGCTGAAGTATGATTGAACTTGTGATGAACAAAACCTTTGATTTCTAAAATACAAACGAGTTCAGTGACTTAAATCTCAAATTTCTTTGTCATTTTCCAGTGCTGTTGTTTTTTCTTTTCCCTGTAATCCGTTTTTCTATCATACATATGAAATTTTACTTTTTACTATACTTGATATTTGTACATTCCATCAGTGGTATACATCAGAATCATTCTGCTTCTACTAGTTTCATGGTCTCCATCTTAAGTCCTCGCTTTTTTCATTACCATGCAGATCCATTGATGACCAAGGCAAACTAGCAACTATTTACAAGTCAGAAAAGAGAAGTGAGATGATTAAGGAGGGATACAGAATTCATGGCAACTCCGGAGACCAATGGAGCGATTTGTTAGGTTTCCCAATGTCCAATCGCTCATTTAAGCTTCCAAATCCCATGTATTATATTCCCTGATGGTTTTACCACCATTTACAGTGAATAAAGTCTTAGAATACAGGATCATCTTGTTCTTGTAAATTGTACAGCCCTTCAAACTCAAATGATATCATATTGAGTAATTTATGATACCATACATTCAAGTGTAAGATTTATTGATTTTAACAAACGAAAAAAGAATCAAGTCAACATATTTAAAAGTTCTTCAAGTACACCAAATGATGTATGAGTTTTCCATGCTTACCGCAATTAGTGTCTAGAATTGAGTGATGTATAAGTTTTCCATGCCTAATGTGATTGATTTCTAGAGTTGAGTGATATTTGAATTTTTCATGCCTAAATGTGATTGAATGTTTGGAGTTGAGTGATGTATAAATATTCCATGCCTAACTTGATTGATGTCTAGAGTTGAGTGATGTACAAATTTTTCATGCCTAATGTGATTGATGTCTAAATATGAGTGATGTATGAGTTTTCCATGCCTAATGTGAAGTTTTCTTAGTCAAGGGATCTATAATGCTTTAGAAAATCAATTTTTAAAAGTCTTCTGATTAAAATGCACGATAGTAAAGTTCTACTACTATGCTGAAACAATATAGTTGTTACAAGCAGGATTAAAATATTTTTAAATTTTTTTGTGAATTTTTGGATTAAACTCCAATGAATATTAAATGTTCACTGATTATGTAATTAATGTACAGAAGCATGCTGTGATATACTAACATAATTGTCATTTAAATTAGAGTGATAATTGGAAATTCCTATGCCTAGTGACATTACTGGAAACAATAAGTCACCATGGACCTGACCATTAAACCTTGGCTAATGAAGATGGGCTACAATTGGGGTAATATTGGGTGGATTGTGCCAACATTGTGGATTATTATCTGTTTACTAAATTATTATAAAACGAGGACCTGGACCACATGTATAGCACATTCGCACTTCCGCATTAAGACAGCCAGTAGCTGTTTCTTGTTTCTACATCCATATTTTGTCCCTGCCTGGGCTTGTGCAAGAGATGTTTTTGTTTTCGTTCGATCAATAAGTGAAAGGACTTTTGTGGAGTCTAATAACATATTTTTGGATAATATTAGAAACACTTTTATATATTATAAAATATTGTTTTTTTTTTAAAAAAAATTATAATAAATCATTGGCGTACTTTGTGAGAAAGTATTTGATAAGAGTAGTTCAAAACAAGAAAAGAATTATTTGATGGAGACTGAGTGAAGATCTCATTCATTCATATCAAGTTGGAGATGATTTGAAATAATACTTTAATTCATATCATTATTAGAAAAAAATTAGGCCTTAAGGAAGAAGAAAACTCATATGGGTGGATGCAACATATATGTGACACTCATACCATGTTATGTGATATTATTGCATGATGCAATTAGATATCTATATTATTTATGTGAGCCAGCCAAATGTTGAACACAACCCTATAAAGATTTTCCTTTCAAGGAGATATTGAAATTGGTTTATTTCAAAAGATATGGATATAAATTTACAGTTTGATGCCTTTAGGTGTATCACTTCAAAACTTTGTGCAATTCTCATATTATTTTGGAGAATGGAGGAAAAATTTTCAACAACCCATTCTCCCTGAGGCCCGGTCACCACCCACACCCCACACACCCCATCACCCCCTCACACACACACACACACACATATATATATATATTGCTGATGGGATTCATGTGATGTCGTATGAAATTATAATATTGCAAATAATAATAAAGAAAACGAATGAATCAGCCAACTAATTGGTAATGGGTGGTTATCAAATTGTTTTAATTGAGCTACTGTTGGGAGAGAATTTGGTTAGATGGCATGTCCCATTAGAGCATGTGCTTTCGTATTTTTAGTGACTTTTTCTCTATTTTTAATTCTAATACAAAACCAAGATTATTTCTATGATCCTACATCTACTTTATATTAAAATCAAATCCTCCATCATTCTAACTTTATAGCGAAATACAACTGTTCTTCAATTATTTTGTTACTTCATGAGGATTGTGTGGGCTATCTTGAGGGGATAAAGTTTTTCTTCCATTTTTCTCTATAAATATAGTGCAATCGTAAATACACTGATACAAACATTTAAAAGTTTACTTAGGTAATTTAACATTAAAACAGTATGTACAAATTGAAAATATATTAATATAATAAAAGAAGAAAATTCAAGATGAACTAATTTTATTAGTATTAATTAATAATACAGATTTCTCCTTTTTTTTTGACATATAACAAGACTCAAACCAAGGACAACAACAAAGAGCAATGGTCTTGCCACAGTTGATTCTTTTAGAAGAGATGGTAAAAGAGGCTAGGTTGTGTGTTAATCTATTTCCGAATTGAAAAATAGCTTGACACTTTGAGATACCAACCTCCCCACATAAAGCCTTGACATCTTCAAAGACAAATCGAGAAATACAATTATTAGGTTGGAGCCCTTCGACAACTTCAATAACGTTTGAAGCATCCAACTCAGCCCAAGACACTGATAGCTCAAATTGTTTTGCCAACAATAGTCCTTACCTCAAAGCAAGGGCTTTACCAATCTCAACGGACAAAAAACCTGGTAACAATACGGATCATTACTTTTTCATAATTGATATATTTATGTATGATCAATTATATGTAAATGCAAAATTGACATTAACAAAATTAGTTTAGTGTAAGAAGAAGAGAAAGGCTGTATGTATACTTCGGAAGTTAAATATGTGTTCTTTCCAACCAGATCATTATTCGTTTAATTTCATGAACGATATGGTATATGAATTAAAAAGAATGAGGCGTTGAAGACGTGATGGTATGTGGAAAACATCGAACAATTAGGCCCTTCTAAGAAGACAAAGCGGCTGGATGGTACGAAGCGGGAAAAAAGAATGACAGCAATAAAGTCATGGAAAAACGAGGTGGGGGTGTGGCCCTACTTGTTGAGAGTCGACGACACCAGAAGTATTAGATGCAGAAGATCACGCCTCACGAGGTGGGAGGGGGTCCTGGCCACCACATGATTTTGCTCTTCCAGATACCTTAGAAAGAGGGGGGGCCACCTATTAACTCATCAATCACCGCCGTTAACATCTACTACGACTCAACAACCACTTACTCTTACACGTGCTTCTCTGTCAGAACACTTTGACCTTTTTCAGATTGTTGCTTTTTCCCAAGCGTGACCACATCTCGTTGTCATCCATCCGTTCTAAAACGTTGGCCACCTCTATTATTTGTAAGAAACACTCACTTTCCTTATCATTCCATTTTATTTTTATTTTTGCTGCTTCACAACAATATAAACCTAAAATAATATCAAATTACATCAACAATCTCTATTCCTCGAATGTGACTTGGTTAAAAAGAATAAAAAGGAAAAATATATATTGAGATCTACTGTCATATAGCATTAAACAGTGGTTGTTAGTCACTATATTTCTGCGTTACAAAAATTTTTGAGAGGATAATAACATTAACATAAAATATGAGTAAAAATAGTATAGATAAAGATACTAGCCCACGAGAATGTGAATCTTTATTTTCTTGCAACCATCTCATAAACAAATTTAAGAAAGTAGACATAATTTCGTAATAGCGTGACATAATTGAATAATAACCTGAGAAGCAATGGGTTGGTGGGTTTAG
Organism: Nephelium lappaceum; assembly: GCA_021234005.1. NCBI lineage: Eukaryota > Viridiplantae > Streptophyta > Magnoliopsida > Sapindales > Sapindaceae > Nephelium > Nephelium lappaceum. Next base: position 6,113,766 of record CM038005.1, read on the forward strand.
TTAGAAAGTTAATTTCACGAATTGGTTAGAAATTCACTTTTATTTACTATAGCAATCCATTCCTTTTGAATTTTTTTTTTTTAAATATTGTATATATATTCTATGGATATAATACATGACAAATTCATTTTTGGCTCAAATAGGAAAAACGAGTAATTACCAAATAGGAAAAACGAGTAATTACCAAACAAGTATCAAACTTTTTCTTTTATTCAAAGTAGTTTGTGACCTTTGCAAACGTGACCAAATTGGTCATTGACTATTTCAATTGTGCTATTTTTGTCCCAAAATTAAACAAAATAACCAAAGCAGTACTTTATATTATTTTAACAATTACTTTGACAGTAATTTATCATTTCAGGATAGACACACCATTTCTTAATAGAAATGATTGAGTACTATTGAGTACTATTTTTATTGTAAGAGGTAAGAGTTCAAGTTACATTTTTATTCAATTAAAATATAAAGTGAGAGTGTGAGCCTCCTCTTATAGGGGTAGTTATCTCTCGATTGTGAAAGTAATCATATGAGTTGAACTATTAGTTATCAATCTTAACAGGTTCTGATAATCTTTTATATTAAAAAAAAAAAAAAAAAAGAAGATAGAATTAGCCCTTAAAAGTCAATTAACCATCTAAATAAAAAATAGCATCATTTAAATAAAATAATAATAATTAAACATTAACCAAAAGAAAAATAAAATATTTTACAAAAAAAAAAAGAAAAAGAGAAATATGAAAACCAATAGAGGTGCCTTGACGATCTTCTTCAAGTAGGAGGAAATCTCTGGATCTCGAGAGGTCAATTTCCTCCTCGAGGGAGGAGATTGATAAAGATCTATTCCTAACAAGAGGAGATCTCCGTTAATTCCTCCTAGTGGGAGGAAACCGGATCTCTTCCATTTTGGAAGAGATCAAACAATCTCCTAAAATTGGAAGAAGATCTAATCTTCGACAATCTGCTTTAATGTAGATGATCGTTGGATTCCATCTCTATTGGTAGTTAATGTGGAAATCTATTTTTTCTTTTAATTTCTTTTTGTTATTTTTTATAATTACTTTATACTATACATAATAATTTTGTTATATATTAATGGATGTGTGGATGCCATTTTTTGGTATTCCATAACTCGCTTTTTAATATCTCTTCTTTACTCCCTTTAATGTCATATCTAACTCATGTTTTTATTTATGGTTTTTATGACTCTTTGATATTTCACAACCCCTATCAATAATGCTCTCCTTATTAAGGCCTTAATACCATTTCTAACTTGTGTCTTTTTCAACCCTTATAAATAATGCTCTCCTTATTAAGGCCTTAATATCATCTGTAACTTGTGTCTTTTTCATTCTCTCTACCTATAATTCTTAGCCTATAAATAGAGGGTGTATGGTGTGTATTGTTATACAATTAAACAAGTGAATGAAAGAATAGAAAATTATTATCCCCTAAACTTCTCTTGTGCTCTCTTCTTTATTATTTTGGTTATTGTTCTAATGCTTTTAGGTATTATTTCATAACAAATTTTAATTTTTTTATTCTATTTTAAGATTTTATTATTATTTATATAAATTAAAATGACTAAATCATCCCTCTTGACACAAACTTATTGTAATGGAAATTAGTTTTAAAATTTTCCATCATTTAATTAAATTCGTGCTGCAATTAAGAGAGTGATTGATGGAAGTAAATTTGACAAATTATATATTTCCTAATCTCTACAATTAGGGCTTAAAGGCGGGTGCACACACACCCACACCCACCCTCCCACATATATATATATATATATGTATATGTATATGTATATATATATATATATATTCTCAACAACCAACTCTCCCCCCAAGAAAACATATATACATTATTCAAAAATTTTCTTTTTCATTAACATATTTGAACCCTTAAAGCATCTCTAATGCTCTCATGAATTGAGAAAAAATTATATATCACATATAATGAATAACCATCGAGTTAAAATAAATCTCTCAAATGCAATTATTAATTATCAATGTTAAGATGAGGTGACAAAAAAAAAAAAAAAAAAAAAAAACATTGTCTACATGACTATCTATTTTCGGAGGGTGTATTAGATAGTTATGTCAATAAATCGATAATTATTTAATTTTAATTTTTAAATCTAATTAAAAAGTTTTTTTAAAAAAGAAAAACATAAAAACATTAAATGGAAATACATTGAGACATTAAATGAAAATACATTAAGACATTAAATGGAAATGCATAGAAGCATTAGAGAACAATTTTTCAATTTGATTGTTTATAAAATGATATTTATGTCATAAATGAAACAAATCTCTTGACATTGATGACATGACATTTTTTTCTTTTTAAAGTACAATCCATAAGAGCATTTAAAATGCTCTCAACCATAACAACATCGAAGATCAAGGTTAATTTGGAAGTGTTCAAGAATCGAATAGGTTTTCTTCCCATTCGTTCATTTTTATTAATATTAAAAGTTTATGATATAATAGATTTATGATATCAAATTGTTTAGGTTTTGAGCTATTTCAAGGTTAGATTAAAATTTCATGGATTATTTTAAAAGAATTAGAGACTATTGAAAATTTTACTTCCCAATAGACTTGTCAGTGTTATTCGATTGTTTGAATAGGTAAATCAAGATATGAAATTATGAAATTTGGTATGAATGCTCTATAGGATGTTAGGTTATAATTTGAAAAATTTCATTGTCATATGATAAGTATGAAATTAATTAGGAATTTTTGTTGTCATATTATTTTTTAGATTATAAGCTATTACAATTATATGATTGAGATATTTATTAATTATTTGATTGCATAAGTATAACTAGATACAATTATATTCTTTCTCATAAATACTATATGATATCAATTAAAAAAAAAAAAAAAAACTACTATACGATAGTACACCAAAAGTATAGTAGTGATAGCATAATGAGACCCATTTATCATAGCAACTTTAAAATTTACAAACACTAATATGGATTGCCCTCTCTCTTATCTGTGAGAGTAGTTTATCTTCCGTTTCAGAAAATAGTTATTGAGATCATGCCAGTAGTGTGTAATCTCGATAGGTTTCGACAGTTTTCTGATTTTTAAGGTGTTAGCCTTTGAAAAAATAATAAATAAAATTTGTAATGTTTTATTTTGAGTTATTGATGTAGATTCTTGTATTACCTGTAGTTGTACGTTTTTTGTATTTATTTTTATGGTGGGTTCAAATCTTACTAAAGACGCTTTATAGGTTTTAAGTGGATAATTTTATTCTACGATTATGACGGATCATACAAGTAGTGATTAATCTATACGTGTTTTGACAAAGTTTTAGGATTTAAAAAGAGAAATTTAGAGTACTATATATATATATATATATTTTTTTTTTTTGAATTTTGACATTCAATTACTCCGGGGATGCAAAGATGCAAAGATGCAAGCTATTAGAAGTAAAAGGCGATGCTCATCATGACATCATGCTACTATTTTTAAACCGTTATATTAAAATTTAATAAAAGATACATTACCCGTACAGCTATAAATACTATACAACAAAAATATGACCCACAAATGCAGACGAAATGTTGGGTAATGATTTTAAGTGGAGACAATTATACAGCTACTCAGGTTGTAAAGCGATTGCATTTACAATGCCGTGGACTGGGAATAGACAAAAGAAGGAAACAAAGTAATCTAGCACCTGTAAAGTCTAAATCATAAGGACATCAAGTAGCTTGTGGATACCATTTTATTTATTCTTGTCCATTCAGTGGTCCAAATTTGGTGTATAGTCATATACTTATCATACATGTATAATTTTAGGAATAAATTCACATTTAGTTAGTCCATGTAAGAAAAGATTTATTCCAAGTCAAAAATAGTTATTCATTATTAATCTTAAATAAAACCTTAATCATTTTTAGTTTGTTTCTAAATTTGAAATATTTTGTATGTAATGATATTCCTGATATATTTCAAAACCTGAAAATTGAACAAAAAGAGGTTAAAGTTTCAATATAAAGTTATAAACGAATAACTTTTTTTGACAAAAACAAATTTTTACTTTTTTCCTTCAACTGTTGTTCGTAGTTTCCACATAATTTTAATATAAATATTGAACTTAGTTGTGTGTATATATATATATATATATATATATATATTAAAGTTATTGAATACTGCAATAGTTCGTTTTTAGACTTTTGTTTATTAATATACTAAAATATTTTGAGAACAATTTGTTGTCAAACATATTTCTTAAATTAATTTTTCCTTCTCTATTTTCAATCTTTAAAAGAAATAGTATAGGTAAATTGCCAATTAATCAAGTCCAGAAATTTCGAAGAAGAAATTACACAGCTTCTTTCTATATTAAAATATTAATATATAATTAAAAAATAATAAAAAAGTATCATTATTTAGATTCATTGCTGTTATTCACTAACTGATGTAAATTAGACTCAAATTTAATAATTTATAAGTGAAAAATTGTTGGTTAAAATAAGCTGTAACCTCTATAGTGTAATCATATATCTCATGTATAATTACAAAGTCTTTGAAGGCACAATGTTGCTTCAGTTTTTAGGTAGACTTATTTGTTTAATTTTCTAAAAGTGTTACGTAGTACGGTAGTAGCAAGCAAGCAATAATGGTTTATTTTATTTTTATTATATATTATATATTATATATTTTATATTGATATATTTTTTTATTGTAAGTACAAGAACAATTACAACTATTGGGATTTCTAAATAAAAATTCTATGGCATGACTCAGAAATTTAATATTTTATTTTACTCTACTCCCTAATAATAGAGAGAAAAAGATCTATACTAAGAGGTCGTTTGGTTTTTTGTCTGAAGACTGAACAGTGCTGCTAAAGACTGAAGATTGAATAGTGACTGAATCCTGAAATCTGATTGACATGTTTGTGTTTTTTTCTTTACATCTGAATGTATAATAATCTTGTTTGTTGTTTAAAATTAAAAATATCTGAAAACTAGTAATTTGACATTTATATCATTTTACTATTAGTTGTTATGTAACTTTATTTAATATAATACAAATAATTATAATAAATTATTTAGCAAATGTTAAAATACTTTTATGTATATATTAATAATATTTTTATTCATAATTAAAATATGATTAATTATTATAGTAAAATATATTTTTAAAAAATTATATATACATAAATAAATTATTATAGTAAAGTAAATTAAGTAAAAATAAATAAAATGGTATCAAGTTGAATTACTATTGTTATATATTTAAATAAAAATAATATTGAAATAAATATCATTAAAATGAATATGTATAATGTAAAATTAGGTCAAATTTGGAAATATGTTTTTTGAATTATTTAAAGAAATTTTTATAATGTAAAACTAGAACAAACTTGAAAATTTGTTATTTTGGGAAGAATAAAATTGGAATAATAAATTTATTAAATCATCAAGTGATTTGGTATTCAATGAAAAGTCAGAAAATAGTTTTTTATTTTCAGTGGTTTTAAGTGGTTTGACCACTTAAAAAACAAACAAAAATCACTTAATTGACCCAATTCAATACTATTAAGTGTTAAGTGCGAAAAATAAACTACCCCTAAATGAAAAAACTATCATCCAATTAAAATAACTTATGAATAATTTGTCAACATACAAATGGAATAGAAGGTAATTGTTCACTTCTTGTGGACATGAGTACTTGAACTCTACCATTGTTTGTGAAAGCGGGTTAAGTGGTTTGACCATTACACCAAACCACTTGGTAGTAAGCAAACAATGGTTTTATTTGGCCAACAAAGTGTCGAAAAATGGAAAAATGGAACAATCAACAAAAGCTATTTCTATCGAATGATTTTTCACCAAGCAATTACTAATATTTCCTGTATATTTAATCATGCTATCACATTGTAAGCTGTAACTAAAATTGTGCAGTAATCAATTTCATTGAATTCTTCTTAGCTAACGAGGTTGGTGGATGACTTGATGTCTTGGTAATGAAAATGAAAATTTTGTTAGGTATTAATATTTTTTAGGGAAGTATCAGGAAACTTTTTGTGCTCTTTTTTCATGTTAAAGTATTTCAATAAGATAAATCGAATCGTTTATCGGAAGATCTGTAGTTTCCAGTAAATGTTTTAAGTATAAATCATGATATATAAGCACAAAATTTTGTTGGGATAAATTCAATTTTGTGAAAATAAAAGGGAATTTATTTAGTCAAAAGAAAAAGTAAAGAAATTCTAATAGCTTTTAATTCATTTTCAGCATCCAAATACGAAACATTTTAAGGACATAAAACATTGCATGTGAAAAGTTCTCAGTTGGGAATATTTTATATAGGTGAAATACTGCACGTGATGTATTGCATAAAATGTTGGGCAAATTGCACAAACCTCCCCTGAGGTTTGATGAAATTGCACAAAAATGACGAAGTTTGAGTAACTCGCACGGACACTACCTGAGGTTTTAAAAACTCTACACAAACCTCCCTTATCGTCAGTCAACTATGATTAAATCTTAACGGTCAACGTTCAAAAGTATGAAAAGACGAAGATACCCTTTAGGTCAAACTTAAAGTCAATATTTTATTTTTTTTAAATTTAAAATTAATAAAAAATCTCTTTAATTTGATTAAAAAAAAAAAGAAAATTAAAAAAAATATATTTTTTTTTAAAGGAGCTGGTCTCCATGGGAGACCAAGGTCTCCCATGGAGACCAAATCCTTGTCTCCGGCGATGGAGACCATTCCATCGCCGGAGACCAGTCTGGTCTCCAGCTGGAGACGGTGGTCTCCAGCGCAGGAGACCACCGTCTCCAGCGTTGGAGACCATTTTATCTGGTCTCCAACACGCTGGAGACCTGATGAAATGGTCTCCAGAGCGCTGGAGACCAGAATATTCTGGTCTCCAGCCAGAGACCAAACTGGTCTCCGGCGGAGACCAGACAACTGGTCTCCATGGGAGAGGAGACCAGTGGGTCTCCATGCGCGTCTCCAGCAATGGAGACGCACCTGGAGACCACTGGTCTCCTCTCCCATGGAGGCCAGGACCACTGGTCTCCATGGAGGCCAGGAGACCAGTGGTCTCCAGGTGCGTCTCCATTGCTGGAGACGCGCATGGAGACCACTGGTCTCCTCTCCCATGGAGACCAGTTGTCTGGTCTCCGCCGGAGACCAGTTTGGTCTCTGGCTGGAGACCAGATCTGGTCTCCAGCGCTCTGGAGACCATTTCATCAGGTCTCCAGCGTGCTGGAGACCAGATAAAATGGTCTCCAATGCTGGAGACGGTGGTCTCCTGCGCTGGAGACCACCGTCTCCAGTTGGAGACCAGACTGGTCTCCGGCGATGGAATGGTCTCCATCGCCGGAGACAAGGATTTGGTCTCCATGGGAGACCTTGGTCTCCCATGGAGACCAGCTCCTTTAAAAAAATAAATATATTTTTTTTAATTTTCTTTTTTTTTTTTAATCAAATTAAAGAGATTTTTTATTAATTTTAAATTGAAAAAAAATAAAATATTGACTTTAAGTTTGACCTAAAGGGTATCTTCGTCTTTTCATACTTTCGAACGTTGACCGTTAGGATTTAATCATAGTTGACTGACGATAAGGGAGGTTTGTGTAGAGTTTTTAAAACCTCAGGTAGTGTCCGTGTGAGTTACCCAAACTTCGTCATTTTTGTGCAATTTAGTCAAACCTCAGGGGAGGTTTGTGCAATTTGCCCTAAAATGTTTTACTGATCTAAAAATGGATTCAATAGAGACAAAAAACTAATAGTTTTTTCTTTGAGTAAAAAATAAATTTCTATCATTTTTTTTGAGATGCTTCTTTTATAATTTTCACATTTCTTTTGCTTGTTTTTAAATCAATAAAACAAAATAGAGTTCTGAATATCTTAATCACGTTATGTGTTCATATAACTTGAAAAAAAGGAAAACCTTATAATAGGTACACGTAAAAAAAGATTTATCATATGGGTACCAACTTTATATTTTAGAATTTTGATTTTTTAAAATCATAACATGATGTGATTGATAATGTAGAATTATAATGAAAATTAATATTAAAAAAAAAATCAAATTAATATTGATCACAACCCTTACCAATCTTTGATGATGACCATAATAGTTTTGATCACCACAATAATTTTAACAAAATTTGATTATAGTAATATCTAGAATGGTGAGAAGATAACGACTCATGAATAACTTTCACTCATGAATGACTTTTACTTCAAAATAAATCAAGTTGACGTAATGTGAAAGAAAACCATACCAGAATGTTTAAAACAACCACTAATGGCATGGAAAAAATTTCACATTGCAGCAAAAACCAAAGCTGTCAAGATAAACGCATCACATGGGCAGACCTGTCTCACACTATAGATTCTGCTAAAGCATATTTGCATTCCAACTCCAAATTCCATTATCAGTTTTTCTTTCATCAACCAACAACATTACAATCGATCTAAAGTTACTTCTGATTAGCTTTTCTTTTTTTTTCTTTTTCATAATTAAGACTAGTGTTGGGTTCCACACCCCCACACGACGGTCACATCTATCTTCTTCTTCTTGTCTTTGTATGTATTCCCTCTAGACTACGAGACCAACCCAGAAAAGAAGAGAGAACATTTTTCCATAAAAGCTGAACTGATATTCCATTAAATCTTACACTTTTCAATTTTTGACACTCTACCCAGATCTTATTTTTCTTTGTAAAACCACTTGAAAGAATCAAACTCTGCATGAAATGAGAACCTTCCACATGCTGAGACCAGTTCTTGGACTAATTGCAGCAGCTGTTTTGATCATTGCAATACTGGTTTTCTTCTTCTACTACCGCAAAAGAGCTTTGAAAAGTGGGCAGAATGACTTGGAGAAGAACAATGAGCTGAAAAATGGAGAAGAGAAGCAGAGAGAGGATCTGGTCACGTTCCAAGGAGGAGCAGACCTCACAATATGTGACATCCTTGATGCTCCTGGTGAAGTCATAGGTAAGTCCAACTATGGCACTTTGTACAAGGCCTTTTTGCAGAGGAGCTGTGCAGAGAGGTTGCTTAGGTTCTTGAGGCCGGTTTGTGCTACAAGAGACAAAGAGTTTGGTGACTTGATTGAGTTGTTGGGGTGCATTAGGCACAAAAATTTGGTTCCTCTTCTGGGATTTTATGCTGGGCCGAGAGGTGAGAAGCTCCTTGTCCATCCATTTTACAAGCGAGGAAATTTGGCTCAGTTTATCAGAGGTCAGTTCCTTCACTTTTGGTCAGCTTCTAGTTCATTTTTTTTTGTTTGATTTTTATATGCTTCAAGTTTTGAACAACTGATAATAAAAGCTGTAATTTTTTTTTTTTTTTGGTGTCTTAAAAGCACTTAAAATAGGTTGATCCTGACTAACTTGGTGTTGAGAGAATTTTGATGATCAAAAAATGGAAATGAAAGAATAAAAATTTTATTAAAGTCTCACATCTTTTACTCTTACAAGTACTTTCATTTTTCGTGTGTCCCTGCACTGATTTTCCATTTTAGATTAGGTAGATAGTTTTGCTTTATCAGGTCTGTTAACTAAATGAAACCAGGAACCTTCAATTGAGCAGTTGTTAAATTCATTTCTTTCAAATTTCACCTATCGGAAAGTTGAAAGGCAGTTGTGAGCTTTTATACATTTTTGTCTAGTAAGTTCAATTCCCAATTATGATCTGCAGCTTCCTAGAGATCTCTACTTGTGTCTTTTTCTTCTCAGCCTTATTTACCTGGATTCAGATTGATTGTTTTGCTTTCATAATTGAGATTTCCTTTTATGCACATATAGTCAACCATACCCCATATAAGTTGTTGCATAATTGATTGGTGTCGGCACCTACTTTTGTCCTTTTCCTTTTCTGTTGAAAAAATGATGATATTGGTTTACCTTGTTAATGGTAAAAAACAATCAATCACCAAACAAACAAATCCAGTTTCTGAGGTTGTGTTTTTGGTTGCAAAGGTTACATTTTGATTATATTATGTTTCCAATGGGCAGGCGGAAATGTTGAGTCTCACAAATGGAACATCATTTATAGGATCTCGATTGGTATTGCTGAGGGATTGGATCATCTTCATACGGGGTTGCATATGCCTGTTATTCATGGGAATCTTAAGTCGAAGAACATATTACTGGATCGTAGTTACCAGCCGTTTGTCTCTGATTTTGGTCTACATTTTCTTTTGAATCCTACCGCTGGGCAAGAAATGCTTGAAGCTTCAGCATCTGAGGGCTATAAAGCCCCTGAGCTTATCAAAATGAAGGATGCAAATGAAGAGACGGATATTTATAGTTTTGGAGTTGTCTTGCTTGAACTACTTTCTGGTAAAGAACCAATCAATGAGAACCCAACTCCAGATGAGGATTTTTATCTCCCAAATTTCATGCAAAGTGCGGTTCTTGACCATAGGATTGCAGATTTGTACCATCCAGACCTGCTTTTAAGCAACAACAGTAGTCATGAATATCCAGTCACTGAAGAACGCATTCTCAAACTCTTTCAGCTTGCCATGGCTTGTTGTTCTCCTTCCCCTTCTCTTAGGCCAAACATAAAACAAGTCCTCTGGAAGCTTGAAGAAATCGGAAGATAGGAACTCTGGCCTTTTGCTGAAAATCAAGCGGGTATTGGTGGTAGGTCGCTCTGAGGTTGATTTCATGCTGTATCTTGTATATTTTGATTTTCTAACATCAATATGTTCGATGGTCATGACAAATAGTATTGACAATGACATATTTGGGGAAAACATATATGGTTATTCGCTTGAAGCTAGAACGTTGACATCTTTGGTTATGACACAAGGATTGTAGAAAGTAACATGGAAGAAGCATATCAGAATTTGGTGATCAAATTTGTTGGATTTGAGATTTCTTGATTGCTAAAATATAATCAATGCAAGACAAGGGATCTGATTTGGTCCCAGCTTGGACATGCGGAGGCATATGATGAATAACATGAGAAGAAGCACTTGCCAAGCAGAACTGGATCTTTAAAAGTGGTTTGGCTGACTGCTTCAATCAGTGAAGTAAGAAATTTTGGCTCTTTGGAGATTGGTTTGGTTCTAAGATTGTCATGGACTTTGAACCTGAAATTCTCAAAAGCTACAATGAGGTTAGTTCCCAAACTCCACAGGAATCCTATAACGCCAGTAAATTCTAGTTCCCTGATTGGTTTTTGGTTCATTCGTTGGGCCCATTTCTTGGATAATGACAGCAGTGTCATTGTGATGTTTTGCTTCAATGTCAGCAAATTGTATATTCAAACAATTACATATGCTTCTTTTTTATCAATTTTTCTGCATAACATTCTTATCTCTCTTTGCTCTCCAGCATTCCAATATCTGTGTAAATATTTAGCTGGCATGGGGAGTGAAGTTAATGGACAATGTGTTGTGGGTGTGTGAATTATTCCTTAGTGGAAGAGCACAATAAATGGTTGAGATCTAGAGGAGATCTGCTCAATTTCATAAAGTAAAAACTGCAACCACCTTTTAAAGATTAGCACTCTTTTGGTCAACTTGCCTAGTGCTTTTCTATCAATTATCATTTATTTGACTAGTCACCAACTGCATTTGGGCCACTTCTTAGCTACCTTTGCTTTTTCCATTTTGTCACATTGCACTTAATTGTTGTTACCTTGACTAACATTATTTACTGTTCTTCAACTTTTTCCAATAAAAAATTTGGCTAAAATTTGCAGTTCTGTGCCCTCTATTTGGAACTTAATTTCCTTTATTGAAAAATAAATTCCTTAACTGTATAGGTAGAATTAGCAATGCCTAGTAAACTTAAAAGTTCGTACAACGAGAAGAAGAGTAGAATCCATAATAAACCTAAGCTTAGCTTTTGGAATAGAACATCATCACAATTCATATATAACCAGGACTCTCAAATCTCAATTTAGTGAAATGCATCATCAAACAATCCAAAATGTAGTGTACTCTCAGCTTCAATTTGGATAACGGCAGGAGCAAATCATGGAGCTTTTTGAAAGACATCCTTGAAATTGTAACCTATTACTTTCTTTTTTAGCTGCACGACTAAATATGAGTCATCGACATATTTTTTAGTTACCATCAGACTCAAAAGCTTGAGCTAATAAGAAAAGATTTAACTATAAAATTTAAAACTTAAGTTTCTAATACGTTGACAATTCTCTTCCCTTATCATGGAAGACATAGAGAATCCATAAGACTGCAAGTGCCATGGATGAAGATTACTTCTTACCATCTCAGGAAATGCAGCTGCAACCGCCAATAGATCAACCTGATACTTCACAAACCTATAGGAGTAGTCTTTCTCCCTTTCATAAACATTGATCAGAGCAGTGCATGGACCATAAATCTCAATAAGATGAAATTGATTACTGAGAACTCTCCCGAGTATCTAACAAACAATCGCAATTCCTCACAGGGATGACTTTGTAATGAGGTGATTTTAAAGGATCATATGCTAACTTAACACCGCTTGTAGCTCGAAAAACAGCATTACTAGCAGGCAATGGAGGGAGTATAGTGTATTGCTTTGTTCTAGACTTGTAAATGCAATAGTTGCGGTTACGTTGGTTTCCTCTACAACTGGCACATGACAATAGGCCATTGCAAGACTGCAGGATGCTTTCTTTCAGTTAAAAGGGTATTATTATTGGATACTTGTTAGGCTGATGATGGTAATCGATGATTAGAAGTGATTATTATGTTTGAACTTGTTTTGGTGGAAAGCATGATTGCTTAGCTTTGCTTTGTTCTATGACTATCTTTATCCGCTATCTGAATAATTTCTGATAATTTCATTAATTGATGTGACTCTAAAATTTTCTTCATGGACCCAATCGACCTCTGGGTGAGCCCACAAATTTTATGTTTAAGTGGGTTGGGCTAGGTTTAGTTTATCTGATTTAGGCTTTTCATACTGTTGTATCTTAAAACAGAAACTAAGCCTTTGGCCTATAACTTTGATGTTCTATTTTAGACAATATTTCAGTTTTCTTTTAGTGTTACTCATTGATTTTGATAAGAGTAGCAATATTTCCACCCTTAAAAACTGTATATACAGCCCATCAAGATTTTTGAAAATTCATATTCTATAAGCACATCCCATTTATTACCTGTTATATCCATTTATTAGTTACCTTTTAAATATTATAGATAAATAATTATAAAGATAATTAGATTAATTAAATTAAAACATTAAAAAAATCAATTTTATTTTTTAAGCTTGTTTTGATATTCTGTCTCATGTTCATGGCTTCTCCACTTTATGTTCTCTTTTATTTTTTATTTTCACTCGAAATTCTTGTATTTCACATGTAAAACTATTAAACAAAACTAAAAACCTCCATTTTCACTCAAGCTAAGTTTCTTGTTGAGATTTGAAGTTGAAGTATTTAAATTTAATTATAATAATAAAAATATCATCTTTAATTAAAGTGTTAATAATTTAATTAAAGGGTAATATTGAAATATAAAAAATGTATAAATTAAGGGGTGTACATACGATTTTAGAGGGATGGATGTAAGGTTTGAATCTAAATAGACCCAAGAAATTATTTTTGCCCAAATAAAAATTAATAAATGGGTCCAAATTAAGTAGAAGTACAAGTTGTATAAAAATGTTAAACCAATTGGACAAAAGTCCAAATGGATGAATTTGAAGCCCATGCAAGGAGTAGAAAGAACAAAAAGAACAAAAAAAGGGCAAAATATACATATATATATTTATATATTTTCCCTAATTACTATTAGGGTTTGAAGCCATTCATATAAAGCTTAGTTTTTTCTATTCAAAGTAGCCATCTCTCATATATCATTCAAAATTCTCTTTTCCATCAACAAAGTTAACCTCTCAATCATAACAAGTTTAGAGTTTAAAGTTTATCTTAAAAGTTGGTTGCGAATCAAATAGGTTTCGAATCAAGTAGGTTTATTCTCTTTTTTTTCATATTTTTATTTATTGATATTCGGATTTTATGGTATGATAGAGTTATAATGTCATATTGTTATGTTTAGAGTTATTTTAAAACAAGATTAAAATTTTATGGATTTCTTATGGAGGAAATACAAGCTGTTGGCAATTTGCTCTCTAATAAACCTATTAGATTTGTTTAATGGGTTGAATAGGAAAATAAAGGTACAAAATTATGAAATTTGGTATTAATGCTCCTTAGGATGTTAGTTTATAGTCTGAAAATTTTCATGGTTATATGATAAATATGTAATTAATTACGAGTTTTTGTTTACCTCTGACTTAGTGAAATAAAAATCTGGATGACACTGAACTAGATTGAATCTTGAAGTTTTTGGACATGCGATTGATGTTATTTTGGCTTCATTAAATTTATGTATGAACCAATATGAGTCCTCCATAAGCCATTAAAATTTGAAGGATTTTCATGAAGCAGTTTATTTTTAAAAATTCAAACATCAAGGGTTGTTCAGTTTTGAAATTGATGTCAATACAACCTTGGTTTGGATTCAGAAATTTAAGTTGATAGGTTAGCAGTAGTATTTAAGGCTGGAAATTTTTATGATATTTACTTTGAGTCTTTAAAACATATATATACATTTTCGGGACAATTGGTTTTGTATACAATTTATTAAAAATGGAAAAGTAGACTACATCAGTGAGACAATGTTGACAATAGTGGATTTTAATGCTATTTGGACTTAGATTGATTTAGGAAGTTACGATTTCTTATAAATTTATGAGTTTCGTGATGTGATTTTAAGTTGATAAGAGGGATTAAATTGGTAAAACTATTTTCTCTATTGGGATAAGTGGAAGAGGTAAGTAAACTTTATACATTGCTTTAATTAAAAAAAAAAAAAACTTTAATTGGTCATTTTAAATGATCAAATGAAACCTTGTATTTTTCAATGTTATTCTTTTATTAATTTTATTTAAATGATTTTGCATTTTCAAATATATGTTTTATGTGCACTGTTCTATTGTCTTAAAAGTATTGTCTTCCTATTTAGAAAACATGATATGTTTTATTAAAAGTATTCATTAGTATTTGAAAAGTATGATATATATTATAATCGTAATTCTAATAAAAACGTTTTGGCTCACCTAGTCCGTTGTTTATTTAATTGTAATGGCTTAGGCATCGGGATTACAAGTGTCATAATTATATTGTATTAGTTCAGCTAAAATATTTATTGTTGCGCAACATTAATTGAATTGGCTCTGCATTGGGATTACATGTGTTAATCGTATTGGCCCCACACTGGGATTATATGTGTAAATTGTATTGGCCCCGTATCGGAATTACAGATGTAAATGATATTACTTGACAGGAGCTACTTCCATTTTATTTAAATACGTAAATGAAATATTTTCAGTTATTGTGATTTCGATTTAAATATTGAATGTTTTATGCAACGTATTGTTAAATTGTTTATTATTTTGTTGACTTCGATTTTGAAAATTAAATATTTTCTATATCATATTGGTTTATAAGGTGATGGTAAACCTCTACTCATGAGCTAACTTTTGTAGTGAAGTTAAGTTTAAGACTTTTTTCTGATATGATATCAGAGCTTTGGGTTGGACCCAAACTTAGTTGCATTGATACATGTGTTGTTGAATGGGCACGTTACATGTGATGGATATTGTTAGATAGTCTTAAATTAGTTGAAGAAGTGAATTTACATTAGTTTATAAGGTGAAGGTAAATCTCCACTCATGAATTAATTTTTATGATAAAGTTAGCCTAAAAGTTTTTTCTGACAAAAATCCATCTAACAACTAGGGGGTTGATGTTTGGATGTTAGGAGAGCACGGCTACGGACCTATTTCAGCAAACACATCAATGCTGCAGTAATTTTATAGAAGCTTTTCTTGATCACACCAGTTGATCAACAAACTGATCAACAATCTTAAGTGAAGTCCACTTCTATAACTGAATTATGAACTTCTATGATTGAACTATGAATTCCTTAAATATTAGAGTATAATTTGTCAATGCTTATCTTATTTATTTATTTATTTTTTATTTATTTTTATTGAACTCAAAAGAATACCACATACTAACTTATTGCATCTTGTATAACAATTAAAATCCCTCTCATAACAAACTTGTGAGCTGTCAAGATTCCAGTTTTCCTAAACAGCAACCAAATGTTCCTGTCGTGCTTTGCAATCTATTATCTGGGTCAACTTTGCAACACCATAGCGTATTGAGCAATCACAAAACTAGAGTGCCATATACATAAGCCAAAAAACTAAAACGTGTCACCCGCCAAGTATTCAAGAGATTCTGAACTATGGATCATAAATCTTAAGAAGTGATGTGCATACTATATCATGATTTACACTTTTGTCTCTGGCCTTATATTGCACGAGAGCTCTTTCTCATTGACTCGGAACACGATATTGTTCCCTCAGGTGACAAGCCAAAAAGCTGCTCTTTAAGTTCCTCGTAACCATCATTCAAGTTCAAAAATCTTACATAAATTACTATGTTGTTCCAGTTTTCACGATAAAAGCATAACTATTGCATTTACTATCCCACAAAGAAGCCATTGGTTGGCACGCTTTCTCAGCTTAAAAAAACTACCAGGTTGTCCTTGGAAGCCACTACATCACATAAGCTTTTTCAATTAGCTAGGCTTAAATCAATACACATAAATATGAGATGATGGTATGTTGATGGTTTGCTGCAAAGCAAGAAAATAGGATCAATTCAAAGCGGTCCTCTCCAGTCTAATAGGTTGGTTTGGGATTTTGGCCTAGTGCTCTCCGCCTCCAGTGGATGAAAGTAGTACGCATGCATTCATGTAAAAGTGTTTTCATTTGTATGCAACTCAAATTTTGGTTATTACAAATTTGTTCTTGTTATGATGAGCAAGATTTGAATATGTGGTACCATTGTGTTTGTACTAAAAATATCAGCAAGTCTATATATTTCTTACTGATCTATTTCGTATTTGATCTACATGTGTTTCATATGGTATACACATCACTTCGTATACAGCTTAAGATGAACAAAGCAATGACTTGCAGAGATCATTAAAACTTTAATGATCCACTCCAGTTGGGATCTATAATTAAATAATAAATTCATCTACTTTCTAATACAAAATTTATGCAGTACTAATTAAATTCGAAAGTTCAAATAAGAAGTAGAAAAGCAGAATCGTAGTGAACCTAAGCTGATCCTTCTAACTAGAACATTATAGAATTTGAAATGCTTCAAACCATCTAAATTCTATCATATTCAGACGGTCCATTTCAGTACCAAGAGGAGCAAATTCATGAAGCTTCTTAAAAGACGTATCCTTGAAGTTGTGCTGTATTGCTTTCTTTGTCAAGTGCACCACCAAATATGAGTCCTCATCATTCTCTTCAATTACAACAGAAAGGATCGAAAAAACATAATAATGCACGTCCCATGGCTTGACACCAATTCTAACCATCTCAGGAAATGCGGCTGCAACAGCCAGAAGATCAACCTTATTCTTGACAATCCAACCAGAGTAATCTCTCTCCATTTCATAAACATCAAACAAAGCAGTGCACGGTCCATAGATCTCGATAAGATGTAAATAGTTAGGAGAAGCTCCAAAGTGCATAACCCTCCTACCCTCATCAGAGCTATCAGGAATAGTAGGCATTGGCATTTCATGCAGGTTTTCTTCATCAACATTGAAGTACAAAGAATCATCCCAATAACTAAGCCAATTAATGGCAACATTCCAAAATACACCGAGTCCTAAATTTATATAGCCTGGTGCAGTGAAAGTAGTACCAGATTTTCTCCAGCGTCTGTTTTCAGATGAGTAAATCTCAATCTGAAAATGCCACTCATCTAAAGACTCCTATTCACAAACTCTTACACAAATGATTTTTTAATGAGGTGATTTAGAAGGATCATAAGCTAAGTTGACACCATATATAACGCTAGAAAATCCATTACTAACAATTATATTAGTCTTTTGTTTGGTAGTAGGATTGTGAACAGAGCAATCACCGGACCTGCCACATCAAAATAGACCATTGCAAGACTGCAGAATTCGCGCTTCAACGTTAGCAACAATGAAGGAGTAGAGGGTGTGAGAGGAATTGGAAGTAGGGTTGATGAAATCGGTGCCACCAATGCGGGAACGATATATGAGAAGCCCAGAGATGGGTTCAGTAATGGGGGTTCGATTGATGGAGAAGTTGAGGCTAGTGACCAGGGAGAGCCAGTGTTTGGATACGGATTTGAATTTGAGGAGTGATTTGATGGGGAGGCAAACGAGTATTTCGGTCAAGAGATCATCATTGTTGGCGATTGTTTCAGCTGATGATAACAATTGATGAGAGTAAGAAGAGGAGTCTGTGACAATGATCTCTGAGTTTATTTTCATTATTGTGGTGGAAAGCAGGGTGAGTTTGACATCAGAAGAACTATATTTATGGTCTTCTAGCAGCATAAAACTCTGCTGTTACTAATAAACTGACCAGTTCAAAATTCTAGGTGGGATAAAATATAAAATGGAGATTATCCATGTAATTAGGTGAGCTGTCAAGATTCAAACTTCTTGGTAGACCAACCAACTATTGCTCTTGTGCCTGGCAATCCATTATCTGGGTCAACTATTTTACAGTACTGCATATTAGTGAAGTTATGGTATATCGTTCTGTCTATGAGAAGATTATGTAATATGTTCTTACAGTTATTAAAGTTTGATCATTTATTTATTATGTGATTTTCCCTGTAATATTGTAGATTGTATTGATGTATCTTTTGGTTTAAATCAAAACACATAAAAATGAGATGATGACATGTTAATAGTTTGACATGTTGATCATATCCACCAATGCTGGAGCCACATATGAGAAGGCCAGAGATGGGCTCAGAAATAGGGGTGCGACGGAGGGAGAAGTTGGAGCTAGTAAATAAGGGAGAGCCAGTGTTTGGATATAGATTTGAATTTGAGCAGTGATTTGATGGGGAGGCAAACAAGTATTTCAGTCAAAAGATCGTCATTGTTGGCAATTGTTTCGGCTGATGATATCAATTGATGATGACAAGAAAAGGTTGTGACAGTCTTGTTTGAGCTTGTTTTGGTTCTTTTGGTGTAAAGCATGGTGGGAAAATTGTGTGACAATTCAGAGTGAATTCTGGTTGCCTTTGGCTTCAGAAGACACACACACACATATATATATACACCGGCTCTGCTAATCAGACGGGAAAAATCTGCAGCAAGGAAGTTGCTCATGATTCTTATGCACGCTAAAGCTTAAACAAACATATAACTCAGCTCAGCTGTTGCTAACAAACTGACCACTTCAAATTCTATAATATATAATATAGCAATTACCACAAGTAGTCAAGATTCCAACTTTTTGATGGACCAACCAAATATTGCTCTTGTGCTTAGCAATCCATCATCTACAGCGTGTTGAGCAATCTTGAGGATAAAATTCCTAATGGAGCCTGTATTTTTTTTTTTTTTTTTAAGAGTTAATGGAGCGTGTTCAAGAAGCAGCTTTTTTGCTTCGAAAAAAACAAAAACTGGAAGGGAGACACGTATGAAGTCAAAAATATCCTTTTATTGCTATCAGAAACTGCATAGTTATATTGTTTTTTTAAAAGCAAACACAGACTGATGTACATACACTGCGTTATGACTACACATTGACTGCAATTAATACCTCTCAGTGAGTAGTGTGACTGCATATTGCGATGTGACTATGTGACTAACTAGTTTAGCTAAATGGAAAAAAAAACAGTCTTATCTTTTATTTTATCACTAGTTTTGGCTGCACGTGCTGGGTATGTGCTTCAATTTATATATACAAACGCCACTTGTAAAACTAAAATCTCGTCACCCATCATCAAGTATGTCTTCTGTCATAAGGAAGAAGAAACCAAATTCCATGACAGATAATGATGATCTCCTAAAAGAAGTCTTGATTCATTTACCCTTAAAATCTCTTCTCAGGTTCAAATCCGGTTCTTAAAACGCTGGCACTCACTCATTTCCAGTCCACACTTCTCCCTGCCATCTCTACCCTGACACCCATTTAACTTCAGGCCTTATATTGAACAGAAGTTCTTTTCTGATAAATCCAGAACATGATTTTGTTCCTCTAAGTGACAAGCCAACCAAACCTCCCTTTAAGTCTCTCAATTTTGTGAACCATCCCTCTGGTTTAAGAATCTTTCAAACCTGTCATGGGTTGCTATGCTGTTCCAGCTATCGCGATAGAGACTTCAAGCATGATTATTACATTTACAATCCCACAACCAAACAATTTGTTACACTTCCTCAGCCTGGTAGTCATGTTTCAAGAATTGTTCGTGGTATTTACTTTGGCATATGATCCTTACAAATCAGCTCAGTACAAAGTTTTCTGTGTCCGATAACGTGATTCTTCACAAGGTGATTTAGGTAACTACTCAAGGTATCAAATAGAGATATACTCATCTGAAACATGCTTTTGGAGGGTCTCTGGAAAATCTTTTATTGTACTTGGTCATGTGCAATTTAACAGGGGAATATTTTGGAATGGTGCTGTTCATTGGGTTAATTCCTATGATCCTTCCTTGTACTTCAGTTGGTGAGGAGAAAGATATATGGCCCTTGCACAACAAAAATTGATGTATGAAGTATCCTACTTGCTGTTGCACATACTCAGTAAGGCCATATGATATAATTTTAATGATAAGACTTTCATTGAAATTTTCAATTTGTCTTTTGGTCGTGAGGATATAAAGGACATTTGTTATCCGGGTTATCTCAAATTCAACTGGTTTGATGCACATCGATACATTGAGATTCTTGTTTGCATTTGAAGACATCGACTCCGCAATGGTACACATATGGGCTGCTCCACTGTTACTATAATTTGAAAACTACGATTCAAGGGCAAAATTGCATGTTTTGTTGCCCAAATGATATAAGAAGTCTCAAGACAACATTAAGAGTGAGGTTAGATATGTATATTGCTCTGCATGTGACCAGAAAATTTTATTCAAGATGGTGTTATATGTTCTTACCGTTAAGAAAGTTGTGTCTTTATTCATTGTCATTTTGTTTTTATTTATCCATCAACATTTGGAGAATGTTAATTGGAGGGTTTGGTTTCATCTTTTCCTCTTTGTTGTTTCATAGATTCCATATACTGATATACATATAGAGTTATAGGTAATGTGCTTGGTAATTCAGCAAACAAAAGATCTAAGTTCTACCATTCTTAGATTTATTAAACACAACTCCATGCAGAATGAGACTCTCATAGAGTACAACTAAAATTCGAAGGCATTTGATCCTTGATAACATTCCAATGGGAAAATTTACTAGATACATGCATGCTGAGTTCAAGGATTACTAAATTTTGTAAACATAGTATTCAGAAATGCCAATTGCTTTCTTTCACAACTGATTATTCTTATAATAGAGTGATATTTCACCGCAAGGTCCGGTAGAACCAAACTTGTTCACAAACAGAAGACAGTATCTCCTATTGATGTTCATGAGAAAATATAAAAAGTTGGCTATTGTAACACAAGGATAAATCTGCAACAAGGTGACTGCCAAGCAATCATGAACAAGTTGTTGAACAAGCCATTCCAAAACACATTAATCCAGAATTAGTTGTGATATGTTCATTGAAAGTACAGCCTCCAGGGCCCCCAGTTTTAGATGAGTAAATTCTCTATCTGAAAATGTCCCTGTCATGGATTATCGTAAGTCCTTAGACAAATGACTTCGATCTGAAGGATCAAATGCTAAAGTTGACACCATGTATAGCTCTGAAATCTTCTTTGACAGGGGAGTAAGGAAGTACTGTGTATCACTTGGTAGTAAATTGTAAGCACAATAATTGTCAGTAGGTTCATTCCCTCCACAACTGCTACATGATAACAATGAGTGCAGAATATCTGATTTATTGTTGAGAAAATAAGGAATTTAAGGTTGAAGAAGTCATATCCTTGACTCTTTAAACAATACACGAAAAGATGGGAGATGGATTTTGAAAATATGGGTTCAACATGAGCAGAAGGACAAGTTGAGGATAGTGATGAGTGATGAGGGAGAGTCAGGTTATATTGAGAGGGCAAACAAGTTTAATCATCGTTAGCTATAGTTTGGGACTTATGATTACAATTGATGACGGTGAGCGTCATTCTACCACGTGGTATAGTTACTCAGCACTTCTCCCACGTGGTGCGATGACTCAGCGTCCTGCTTCCATATGGCGTGATTACTCAGCATTGTTGCACACGTGGTATACTGACTCAATAATTCTGTCGCAGCACCAACATGCGTGGAATGATGACTAAGCATCTCCGGCTAAACGTGGCATAACACTCAGCATTTCTATACACGTGGCTCAATGACTCAGCTGCACGACATAGGTGGCGTGATGACTTGACATTTGGATACACGTGGCTTGATGACTCATCCCATTCGTACGTGTGTCATGATTGCTGGACGTTCGAATACACGTGGGTGGTGACTCAGCTTGCCCGACGAACAGGTGGTGTGGTGACTCATCATCATTCGTACACGTGGGTAGTGACTCACATCCCTTTCGTACACGTGTCATGATGACTCAGCATCTTTGTACACGTGTCATGATGACACATCATATAAGTACAGACGGCATGATGACTCATCATAATGTGTACACGTGTCATAATGACACATCATATGAGTACAGGCGGTATGAGGACTCATCATCATGTGTACACGTGTCATGATGACTCGTCAACATCGTACACGTGTCATGTGATTCATCATCTTGGTACACGTGTCTTGATTAGTCATCATGGAAGTACACGTGTCGTGATGACGCATCATTCCCCCGCAATGGTGGCGTGATGACTCATCATGGAAGTACACGTGTGGTGATGACTCATCATCTTTGTACACGTGTGGTGATGACTCATCATCTTAGTACACGTGTCGTGATGACTCATCATGGAAGTACACGTGTTGTGATGACTCATCATTTGGGTACACGTGTCGTGATGACTCATCATTCCCGTACACGTGGCCGAATGACTCATCATTCCCGTACACGTGGCCGAATGACTCATCATTCCCGTACACGTGGCTGAATGACTCATCATCTCCGTACACGTGTCGCGATGACTCATAATTGAGGTACACGTGTCGCGATGACTCATCATTGAGGTACACGTGTCGTGATGACTCATCATGGTAGTACACGTGTGCTGATGACTCATTCATCGCGCGTGGCGTGATGACTATCAACTCCGTACAGGTGTCCTGATGACTCATCTACTGCGTATACGTGTCCTGCTGATTCATGACTCGTACAGGTGTCGTGATGAATCATCACACCCGTACTGGTGTCTTGATGACCCATCAGCATGGCATACACGTGTGATGATGACTCGACATACGTGTACAGGTGGTGTGCTTAAAAAGTTATGTTAGACTTGAAAAAGTTATGTTAAAACCAGTTTGATAATGCTCAGCAGACGTTGGAAGAGCATACAAGATCTCAGCATGAACACACACATTTTTTTTTTTTTTAAAATTAGCATACAACATCAACACTCATATTCATGTGGATTATTTCTGCAACCGCCTTCTCTCCCTCGGATTTGGATTCTCTTACCTTTACATATATGAATTGGTGGCTGAAGAGAGAGAAGAAATATTACTTAAGATGTTTCTTGATATGGTAAGACGCAAAACACCGTATACCATAATCACGTCTCTCTTGAATATGGTCTCCACGATTGTCTTGCAGTGTCTGTGCGTCAATTTCAACCCAGTAGCAAGAAATTTAAGAAGTGAACCTGTGATATGTGGAAGACCACATTTATCTTTATATTTGGGCAAAAATAACTATGATTGGATGTTACCATATAAAAATTTTCTAATATGCATGCAAGCATTGCCGCATCAATATATGAAAGCACTTTTTATAAACATAGTTCACATAAACTCGAATTTATGTATTTTACAACCGATTATTTATACAATAGATTGATTTTCTGCTAAAGGTCAAGCAATACATACTAGTCATAAAACAGTACAAAATATCACCTTTCGATGGGTAAAGAAAATAAGAAAATAAGAACTACTATAGCAGATTTATAACTAATCGCTGACTTCTGCGCAGGAGAAGCTCACAATGAGAAACAAGGAAACTGCAAAAGCAAACATGATAATATTTGGGAAAAAGCCCTTTGGAGATGTGATGAATTTAACTTTTATGAACTCTGATCCATAGCCATTGAAAAAACTTAAGCAATGTACTGTGGAAAGCAAGATGTTTAGACATAGATGCCAACAACATTGGAGGGCTTCCTAATAAGAACACAGGCAAAGCATCTCCAGGTGATACAGCCATTATGGAGCATATATAAGCCCCATATAGTGAGAAGACAGAGATTAACATCCATGGCTTCAAGGGTATTTGATGGATGAGGATTATAATCATTGCAGCCGCTGATGTGATGAAGGCTATGGAATCAAGCCAAATGAATAATCTCAATAGATTAGAACTTCGTTTGACAACTTGTAACCCCAAACTTGAGCATGGTTTGAACTTGAGGCTATCAAACACCCTGCTTCCATTGAGTGCTGCATGGAAGCTGATTCCTAAAAACACAGCCGTGGTAATTAACAAAGCATGATAAGCATCTCTTGAAGTTTGATGTTTGGTCTTCATTGGCCAGTTTGCTTGTAGAGGAGATGATTGGTCCCAACTTCTCTGAGATTCATTACAGATGTCACAGTTGTTACTCTCTAAGGCTGATCTACTTAAATCTCTGGCTCTTAAGGCCCCTGCTCTTTGAAGAATCTTTTCGATTTCCATGTCTCTTCTGCCTCCGTATGGCAAGACATCTAAGATGTCTAAAGCTGTGAAACCACCGTTATTCATGGCGTTTACATCAACTTTAGCAGTACTGTTAGGCCTCTCAGTCAGCAATAATTTTATGATCTGCATGATAAAGAAAACAGGGCATGTCATATTTTTGCAAACATCAACAAATTATGGAAACAAGATCGAGCCAAGCAGTAAACAACCGCCTTTTTTTTTTACTAAGAAAAAATAAAAATATATGTGGGAGATAGAAAAATTACTTTGATATTTCTTCTTGATAGAGCAAGGTGGAGAGCAGTGTTGCCATTGCAATTCTTTTGATTGATGATATTACCAAAATCACATCTTTCTTGAATGGATTCCAACAAGTACTCCAAGGCTTTGTCTCGCCAGTGTCTTACAGCAGCGTGAAGAGGCGTTTCGTCAGTAGAAGAGACCTCTGAAACAGAGTCAGGGCAAGCTCTCAACAATTCTTCAATTACTCCAACCCTGCCTTTGATGGCTGCCGTGTGCAGAGGAGTTCTATCATATCTGTCTTTTACAAGGCACAGTTGAGGATCGGTGTCGATGAGTAATCTGACTATAGACACTCGGCCTGTATGACAAGCCAAGTGCAAAGCAGTATTGCCTTCATGATCCAACTCCAGAGATAATTTCTGACTCTCTTTCAGTATTTTTGCAACCTTTTCTTCGTCGCCCAACTTAACAGCTACGTGCAACGGATTCTCCAAAAATTTAAGGCTCCGATATGCTTGTCTTCGTGAAAATCTGTAACTCTGACAACCATCAATATCATTCCAGCCTGATTTTGTTGAACCATGTCTGGCTGCTATATCCCAACGATTAATCACAGCATTGAGAACTTCTCTATAAGCACTAATTATAGGCCGGATCCATTGCACAAAAAATGGACCTTCCATTTTGATTGCAAGCTGATACTATTGTCACTGCTTAAATTTACAATCTCCTGCCGAACGTTTTCAAAACAAATTTCTCTGAGATTTAATGCTCTAGATTGCTTTTCTTGAATTTCTTTATTTTTCAATAGTCCGGATGGGCAAACTAGTCAATTCCTTTCTTTTAATTACCTCATGGTTCGGACTCTCCAATAAAGAAAAGTTTTTTGATAAATCCACTTTCCAATCACCTCAACAGGTCTTCTTCATTCTAATTTTAATATTCCAAATTTGCTTTTACACAATCTGAAATGATGTCATATGCACAATTTTTCGATTACATAATCCATATATCTGACTAAATTATTGTATATATATATATATATATTTTTTTTTTTTCTTTCACTATCCGAAATAATTTTCTGTCAGTAGTTCAGTTATACAGGCATTTCACATTTCCTTTTTTAAGTTGGAGAAGCAAAGCTCTATCAGAATGTTCCATTTTAAATAATTTTTGGGTAATTTCTATAGTCAGAGATATCTACTAAGAAGAAAATTTTCACTTTTATTAGCAAAATGTGTATGATGTATCTTGAATCCATTTTTACTCACAAATTAATCAAGACATCCCATAAAAAAGAGAAAACATTCTACACGCTTTTGTAAAACACGCCAACAATGGGACATAATCTCCATACTAAGTAGATGGAGATGTGGACAATGATGTACCCAAGTTAAAAGATAAAAATTGTGATACACCCAACTATACATTTATTATTTAATTGTCAATGCTAATATCATTAAATTATCTCATTAAATATTATTTTTTCGATGTACTAAATGTGATGGGAGCAATTCAGTAACATATTGTTAAGATGAAGTGAGCGTTTTTTCATTACTAAATCAATAGAGTGGATATCTTCTACCATCAAATCATATTTACGTTGATCTTTTTAAATACTACTAAAATAAATAACTGACTGACTTAGAAAAATATGTATGGTTCCAATTTTTAATTCTTTTTTATGGTTATCGGTTCACCCATCCACTTCTATATAATACAGATATTATTGGTTTACTTATAACGATTAGCCACTTCAGTTAAAAATTATGGTAAAATATTGTAACATTTTTTTGATTGGCTATATCCGTATGACTTTTATGCTAGAGTCGGTACGTTTAGTTATAAAATAATATAAACGTCAAGAATATTGTTTTTTAAACATTTGGCTAGATAGTTTTAGAATAAATAAAACAATTGGCAAAAGCATTATTAAGAGGGGACTGACAGAAATAATTTGACTAAGCATATCACAAGGCCTAGATCTTGTTCATGCTTTGTTAAAAAAAGAAAACAGTCGTGTTCATGCTAGTTACCATAAATTTATTTTTTACAGGTTTGACTTTAATTCATAATAATATTAAGGGTTTACTAGATGATTGAAATTAAAAACAAAGTTCATTTCTGATTTTTGTTAGCTCACTATTTAATCATCCACTACATGTTTATAAAGAAAAAGTAACGAAACCAAACATGGATCATACACTATAATTCAAAATAAATAAATCTTGTTGTTGAGAAAAAGTTAATCAAAAGCTACATGAAGCTAATTAATGGTTCATATCTCATCGTCGACAATAATTAATCAATAACGAGTAACTTCACTTGGAAAATCCCTTGCACAAACAAGGTTGTTGCGTGCGGTCCTTATCCTACAATTTTTTTTTGTTTTTTTCTTTTGTTAGGAGTCCTTATCCTACTAGACAAGCGCAACCTGAGTTAAAAACTTAGATATCCAAGAGTATTGGAAACAAGTCAAGACAAACTAACAAGATAATTCAAGATATACAACACGTTTAATTTAATTAATAGTCATATTATTAATTATTTCATTTATTTACTAATATAGTTCACTATTTTATTTTTTTAAGAGTAATGTTTGATTTTTAAAAAATCTTATTAAACAACATGATCAAGTAACAGTATGAATTGTCAACATAATTTTAATATCACTTCATTTCATAATTTATATAATATTTATAATTCGTATATCATATTACTAATTTTGGATATAAAATGGATATATATAAATAAAATTTTACACATTATAACATAACTCTATTTATTATAATTCATAGCTTATCGCTAATTATAATCTACCAACAAGACAACAACACATCAACTAATTTTGAAGGTGATTAAACTTGGAAAGCCTCGTATGAAAAGAAGAATTTCTTGGTTCATTGTAGGTTGTAAAAAAGAAAAATTTTATATTAAAGTCAATTAGTGGTTCCTTGTAGTTAAATATAACCTTTTGTGCATAAATTATTTTAGTTTGGATAAGTCATATAATTCAAGAGAGGACTTATCCGTCCACGCACATCACATGGATTTCTCTTGTTGCGTGAAATACTAGGCTTTGCCTCGTTTAAATTGATGTAGAAGAGTATTGTAAACAAGATAATTCTAGAGACATAAGATAAAGTTGGCTCAATAATAAATTCTTTACATTTACATCTTAGAGATTATAAATTAATTTGAGGTACATTCTTCACTCTAAATCCCAATTCAGAATATATATAATAGTTCAAAAAAGAATTCTAGAGGAGACTTAATTAGTTTTTACACATCAGAGGAATAATGATTTGTCTTATACAAGCTAATTATTATATATATATTTTTATGTGCATTTGATTTTAATTAAAATGTTGTCACAAATTATTTATCTACATTTTAATCTCATTGATTTAATTCTAAGAGAGGATGTCTATAGTTGGAAAATCGTGGATAAAAACTAATCATGAGTGTCATTACCTATTAATTAACAAGATAATTCAAGATAGACTTAGTCATTAACAATATTATGAAAAATTATATATCTACTTTTTAATCTTATTAATTTAATTTTAAGAGACGATAACCTATAGTTGGAAAATCGTGTACAAAAAATTAATCATGGTTATTGTAGTGTGATTACCTACTAATTAACAAGATAATTCAAGAAAGACTTGGTTATACACGTCACATATATTTGTCTTCTTCATACTAAAGATAATATATTTAATATCTTATGCATTTGACTGTAATTAAGTATCTTAATTATTATTTACTTAATCAAAATAATGTTTAACTTTTAATATTATTTTTTATGGTTCCACAAAACGACTATCCTTATTGCATAATTGCATATAAGGTAAATAAGTAAATATATTTATTTCTGGGTAGATGACCCTTGCATACTGCTTTATTACACCAATAATGTGTGTTTCTTACTTATAACTATAAGTATGACAGCGTTAGTTGACTAAATCAAACTTAATAATTTGACCACTCACACGTTAAGTAATTAAAAATGATTTAACAAACGATTTGAAAAAAAAGAAGGATTTAACAAACAAAATATTTAAAATTATAAAAAAGAAAAGATCTGTTGTGGGTGATCCAACAATGCAAACCAAACCAGCACCAAATCCCCATCACCCCACCCTCATTGCATCTCCATCACTGGGTTGAAGATCTAGCTAGGTTTTGGCAAAAGAATCCATTGGCTTTGTGTAGAGTTTCTCTTTTCTTTTTATCATTTTTATTTAATTTTTTTATGTTTTATGTAAACATATTATTGGTTATTTAAACTATTTTTGAATTTTTTGTGTGAGCTAGTAAATGATAATTGGGCATAATTGTTTTTTAATCATTTATAATTTCTTTCATAAGTGCAAAGAATAATCTACCTTACAAAGTTAAAGATGTCGTTATCTCATCGTTGGGTGCAACAAACCATTAAATGGCACTTTTTGTGTCATAATGTGATATGACAGAGTACCTAGTGTAATTTGACCTTTATTTGTTTATTTACCTTTTGAGATATATAGAGTTATGCATTGATATGTCAAAAGAATAAATATGATTCGTTTAGTTAAGTTTTGAGTCCTTAACATGTGTGTAAGGGAAATATGTTAATAAAATTTTAATATATTAATTTCCTTGTGGAATCGTAAAATAAACCGAAAGACTATGTATGGTTGTAATTGTGGTTAGTTGTGTTTGAAACTTTGACTAACATCTTATGCTAATGCTGTTTTATAGCTTTTATTTTTATTTTTAATTTTATAATCTGTGATTAATAGGAGTTATAACTCGTATTTACAACTTCATATTATTGCAATTTCATTAATATGAAATTAAAAAAATATATCACTGTATTAAACTGATCTTATTTAGTGTATTATATACTCTTTAATTTTAAAATTAATATCTAAGAGTATTATAATAGATTAGGATAAATTAATAAGATAATTCTAGAATGGACTTTCTACGCAAATCACACAAATTTGTTTTGTTTCTAGTTCATCATCGATTGCAATCTCAAAAAGGTGTTATTATTTATGAGAGTTTTTGGTATTAAGAATTCAAATAAGCTAATAAAATTGAACAATTCTCATATCAAGTTTTGGAGGAGAGACATAGTTAACCTTGTTCTTTGTTAACATTTTCTAACTAATGATACCAAAATTTTAATTAACTTATAAGAAGCACCAACTTTAATTTGGAAATGGTCTACTAGAAAAAAGGAAATTTTTTTGTTGTTGTTGTAGTTGCGTGACATGTTTAGCTAAAAAAAATGATACCTTATCCGAACAGATTAATAAATGTATTTATAATTTTTGAAAAAAAAAAAGATTTATGCAAATCTTCATGATCATGCAATTAAAATATATGTTAAAGCCACATTATAGTTATGTTTAATTGTCGATATAATCTTTCAACGTCCAAAATTTGCTATCAAATTCATTTGCAAGACTGGATTTGAAAACTAGTAGTTATATAAAAATTTAAATAGTTACTAGGTATATATAATAATATTACTTTAGGCAAAAATAAACAACCTTCTCGAGGCATGGCATAGGGCCAATATAGTTCAAAACCCTTTTAAAACACAAAAGAAATTAACCACATAACTTTTGTAATAATATACAAAAATCCCCTTACTATTAGTCTTCTTTTTACAGGTCAGTACATTTATGAGGTGACAAATCAAAAACTAGTAAATTACTAAATTTGTATCTTAGCCGTTATTTGTTTTTATTAATAAAAAGGGTTTTAACCACTTTTTCTAATTTTTTAAACTATTATACCATTAGCGATTATAATATTAAAAACAAACTTAATTCCGTCCTTCAACAACTCTAATTTTAACATATATAATATAAAATTTTATTAAGATATAAATTATATTATTATTCCGTAAATGTAAAAAGTTTTCGGCAAAGATTTTGTACTCATCATAAAACTTTTGCCTCATATTTATTTATTTATTTTCCCATTAAGGCTTACAACAATCACACAAAAATATTTTAGCCTACATTTTACAAAAAGTTTTATTTTGGATATAATTTACATCACCTTTTCAGAAAAAAAAAATCTTTAAAATCTTGCTTGTATAGGAAAAAGATATGCTTTACAAATATTTTCTTTTTTCTTAATTTTTCTCTCATGGAATATTTTCCAAAACAATCTATAAAAAGTTGATGCATTGGTTATCCTGTTAATGCATTTCATATTCTAGTTTATGAAGAGTACTTTATTAAACCACAGTTCAATATGACTTGTAGTAAAAGAGCTCAATGTTCAATCTGACAAATATCAGCTTCAAGTTTATAGGGCTGTTTGATTTTTGCCGTATTTCATATTCTAGTCCTTAAATGTACTTATATCAAGCCATTGCTTGATGTAATCTCGTAATAGAGAACATTCAATATTCTACCTGACAAGTCTTAAACTTGAGTGAATGTTCCATCCGAATTTTATGTGCCACTAGAACAACATCTCACATTAATAAAGGGGAAACTTTATTGTAAGGTTTCGAAAAATATCAAAATTTTAACATTTTTTAAAAACAACAATTTTCATCTCTAACTTTTTTAAAACTCTTCAAATAATCCAAATTGTCAGTCAACTGATGGTCAAAGGAGACGGAAAGTTTGGATAGGAAGGGTATTTTTGATATTTCTCAAAAGAAAGGTGGAATTATGACACGTGTAAGGCCAGGATTAAAATGAATATGTACATAAAATTTTAAAAAATAAACAATTAATTAAAATTAAAAATCAATTAACTAATTAAAATTATAAAATATAAAAGATCTCCACTGTCCATTTCTAAATGGATGGTGGGATAAAAATTACTCATGAAAACAAATTCAAAAAATAAAAAATAAAAAATAAAAAAACTTTTAGGTTTGAACCAGACCTTCAATCAAAATGTTGAAGATCCTAGATCTTCAACATAAGTTTTTTAAAGAAATTAAAAAAAAAAAAATTGAAAACCAAACAAGCAAACACCAAAGATCAAACAATCATAAAAAAACCAGAGTTTTGCAAAATCAATCACCAAAAATCAAACAAACCCAGCTCTTCCATTTTTTACAACTGTGTGTCTCCGGCTTCCATCTCCGAAAATTTTGAACCAAACATTTAATCCACATGTTAAAGATCCCAGATCTTCAACACATTTTTTTTAAAAAAAATTTGAAAACCAAATAAGAAAACACTAGAAACTAAACAATCACCAGAAACCAGATCTTTACAAAATCAATCACCGAAAACCAAACAAACTCAGCTCTTCCATTCTTTACAACTAGGCGTCTTCGGCCCTCATCTTCGTCACGAATCGCCGGTGCACACCTCCAACTCTCTCTCCAATTCCCTCCAGCTCTCTCTTGCTCCCTCCTATTCAACCCTATTCTCTACAACTTGACATCTTCGACCCCCATCTTCATCGCGAATCATCGGTGCACACCTCCAGCTCTTTCTCGTACATCTCAGGCTGGTCTCCGAGACTAGATCCTGGTCTCTATGTGATGGAGTCCCTCTATCGTCCCTATTGCGCGATGGAAACAAGGAAGATGAGTCTCCATCGAGCCATGGTTTGTCTTTCTTTTTTTTTATTTTTTTTATTTTTTGTCTTTTGTTTAATCTTGATTTCTTTCAAGAATATCTTTAATTTGTTTTCTAATTTTTGATATGTAACTTTTATATTTTAATTTGTTTTCTAGTTTTTAAATTTTTTATCTCCATCTTAACATCTTTATTGATTAAAATGATTTTTTTTTTAATTATTGTTTAATATAAAAAAAGTAATAATGATATTTGAAAAAACAATAATTATATTTTGTGCATATGTAAGTTTTTTATTGGTGTAATAATATGTAATATTTTGGTTTTGTTAGAGGCAAAACGATCATTTTAGGTGCATGATAGGAGCAATTGAGTCTTTTTGATTTTTTTTATTTGGTTTAAACGTCAGTTGACTGATGGTTTGGACTATTTTGAAGAGTTTTGAAACAGTTAAGGATGAAAAGAATTGTTTCAAAAAAAAATTAAAAATTTGATATTTTTCGAAATCTCGAAGACAAAAATGAAGTTTCCCTCATTAACAAACTACTCGGTGCGAAAACGAAAAAAAAAAAAATAGAAAAGCTCACAAATGTTCGGTGACAACAACTTATGATTGGAAAATTGATTTTTACCGTCTTTTGTTTGTTTTTTTCTTATCGTTCATAGATCATTGAGGACTATATTATAATAATTTAAAATATAGTTCGAAAGCTGCATATAAAAAGAAGGATTTATGGTTAGTATAGGTCATATTGCCTATTTTCTATTATGCTTGAGGAATATACATACACATATAATATATATATATGTATATATATATATCTATCTTTATCTTTATCTTTTTAGCTCAATACCTTCGAAGTGCGAGTTTAAATCCTAATATAAGCATTTCAAGCATGTGCGGAGATGTTCAAATCCTACTATGAGCATTAATTTCAACCATGTATGGATACTTTTTTTGTGAAATAGATATCTTCAAAATATGAGAGAAAAACAAAAATGATTCGAGAGGGAACTTCACATCACACTGAAATGGATTTGTGCATTATATATAGTTAGAACATATGTTGATGTATAAGAGTATTATTAACAAATCAAGAGGTACAGATTAACAAGAGAATTCAAGAGGAGATTTAGGATTTAGCACATCATACGGATTTGTCTTTTGCATGCTAATTAGTTGTACTACATTTTATATCTTCACGCGGTTTGAATAGTTGATAATAATATTTTAATCTTTCTTTTTTCTTTTTAAGAAAAGAAAAATCTTTACCATTATTTGTTAATTAATGGTTCATAGCTTATCACCAACGATAGTTAAGCAACCATGACTAACTTCAGTAATTAAAAAAGAAAAAATAATGACTAACTTTAGATGGAAAGCCCCTTCTGAAAAGAAGGTTGTCTGCTTGGTTTGTTGTGTTTAACTTACCATGCCAGTGCTACCCGAGTTAAAAACTCAGACATCTAAGAGTACAGTAACTTGTAAACAAGTCAAGACAAAATAACAAGATAATTCGAGAGACACAGTCCATGCCGACATGTTTGATTTAATTAATAATTATATTATTAATTTTTTCATTCAAGTGAAACTTACCACATATATATATTTATATTTATATTTAGAAGTCTTTCATATCATTTAATAATTTACATACTATTCATAACTTAAATATCATATACATATTGGATATATAACAAATATAAATATATATTTTTTTGACATTGTAACACAAATATATTTATTATAGTTGATAACTTATCACCAATTATAATCCATCAACAACACATCAACTAATTTTGAATGTGACTAACTTTAATTGGAAAACCCTGTATGAGCAGAAGAAGTTCTGGTTCGTTGTAGTTAATATCTATATATATATATATATATATATATATTATATTAAGCGAAGGTCATTTTAGCGGGTAGTTGTAGTTAAATAACTTGTGATGCTTAAATTATTTTAGTTTGGATAAGTCACGAATTAACAATTAAAATATTTCAAGAGAGGACTTATTAGTCCATGGACGTCACATATGAATTTGTTTTGTTGTGAATACTAATTTAAATTGATGTAGAAGAGTATTGCAAACAACATAATTTTAGAGGCATAAGATGAAGTTTGGTTACACACACTAACACTAGAAGTTTTGAGTTTGAGGCATATTCCCTTTTCAAATTGCAATCGATTTACGTATATCAGTTAATGGATTCCTCTTATTCATGCCGATGATAATATTTTTATTTTTTTATTCATTTGATTTTAATTAACAATATTATGATAAATTATTTATCTACTTTTAATCTTATTAATTTAATTTTAAAAGAGGCTAACTATTGTTGGAAACTTGCGCATAAAAAATAATCATGGCTATTGTAGTGTCATTACCAAGTAATCAACATATAAAATTATAAATTGAAGAAAGACTTAGCCTATACATGTCACATGGATTTGACTTCTTCATGGTAATGATAATATATTCCATACTTTACGTGTTTGACGATATATATATATATATATATTATCCATTGAACAAAAATAATATTTAATTTTTAATATTCTTTTTAAAGGTTCACAACTAATCACTTACTATTGTATAGGAAGTACACCATAAAATATGTTAATGTATGTTCTTAGTGCAGATAAGTTCAATATATAAATACATTCATTTTTAGGTAAATTAAATGACACTAAGAAACCATATCTTATTGCTTTATTACACCAATAATGAGTTGATGGTTTATCATAGATAAGTATCCTACAAGTAGTTTACTTAGTCAACCTTAATGATTTGACCACTCATTTAGATTGAAATGACATAAATACCTTTATTATTAAAAAAAATTAATATAAACGTTATATAATTCAAAATAATTTAACAAAGAAAGTATTTAAGAATTATAAATAGGGTAAGCTCTGGTGTGGCTATCAAATCCAGCAATGCAAATCAATCATCATAAATCCTCATCACCCCACCCTCATTGCATCTCCGTAACTAGATTGAAGATCTAGGTTTTAGCTAAAGAATTTATTGGCCATGTGTTAAAGTTTCTCTTTTCCTTTTCCCTTTTCATTTATTTATTTATTTTTATTTTTATTTAAATATGCCATTAATGGTTTGAATTATTTTTAAATTTTAGTGTGACATTATAAATGATTATTGGAAATAGTTATTTTCTAATCATTATCGCTTTGTCGTAGGTATAAGGACTAATCTACCGTTGAGGCATTAAATATGTTGTTCCAATGTTAGCTAAACATGGTCAAGGGTACTTAGGTGCAATAAACCATGAAGTCATACTATTTGTGTAATAACGTGATATGATAGGGTTTTTAGTGTAATTTACACTTATCTTTTTGACATACATAAAGTTGTATTAATATATGAAATGAATAAAT
The DNA here is from genome assembly GCA_021234005.1 of Nephelium lappaceum. Classification (NCBI taxonomy): domain Eukaryota; kingdom Viridiplantae; phylum Streptophyta; class Magnoliopsida; order Sapindales; family Sapindaceae; genus Nephelium; species Nephelium lappaceum. The sequence goes on from CM038005.1 coordinate 6,149,774, forward strand.
ATAATTTATTTAATTATCCTTAACATTATCTAAGGGATACATGTTAAAAGAATTTTAATAATTGATTTTCTTTTGCGACGATAACATTAATATGTAAACTGTGTACAAAAGGTGTGATTGTGATTTTGGTTAGTTGTAGTTGAATAACTTTTATGCTAGTGCTGTTTTAGCTTTTATTCTTTATTTTAATTTTACAGTTTGGAAGGAAGAGAAGAAAATAACTTCAATTTACAAGAATATATTATTATCATTTTGCAAATATACTCATAAGATTAGACTATATTAACTTAAAATTTTGGTTTAAAAATGTGACTTCAAACATTTATCCATCTATTTTTATTCAATCCAAGGATGGAAAAAAGTAAATGAAATCAAGATAAATAACTACACTTGGATTTAGTAGAATTGGATTGATAAATGTTGAAGTAACTTTTTAAATCTGTGTTTTCAATTAGCCAATTGGTAAAATCTACCATCTTTCTATTAATATATAATTTAGAATCTAAAAATTTAAATCCTTCTTACATAAACATAAGGAAGAAGTTAACTTTGTTTGGTGCACAACCAAACTATAATAATAGGTAAGGTGTAAAAAACGAAAAATATGTATATACATATATATATTGATATGGACTACTTGAAATTGAAAATGTATATGTTTTTCAGAACTATATATATGTAGTCTCTATTCTCTACAATTTTTATTTGCTACTATGTAATTTTTAAACTAATAATATGAAAAGAGTAGGAAAAAGAAAAAAAAAATATTAGAGTGAACATCCCACTTGAATTGTTTATGTCACTTGAACAACATCTCACATTAATAAACTAGTCTGTGTAAAAAGGAAAAGAAAAAACAAAAGAAGAAAAGCTCACAAATATCCGGAGGCAATATCTCACATTAATAAACTAGTCGATGCGAGAAGGAAAAGAGAAAACAAAAGAAGAAAAGCTCACAAATGTCCGGAGGCAACAACTCATCCGTTGCATCGATGCTCTTAGATGCCATAAAAAACGATGATACCAAGTCTTGGAAGTCCTTACTCTCAGCTAATCCACAAATATTCGATCATGCTGTCTGGTCAGAAAACCCTCTCATGTTGGCCTGCAAGCTGAGAAGATTTAATTTCATTTTGGAGAGCGGAAACATTAAACCGGAGTTGGCCTTGGAGAAAATTCAAGATGGAAAAAATATTTTACACTTGGCTTGTATGGACGGAGATGAAGAGTTGGTTAGGGCATTGGTGGGTCTTGGTTTTGATGAACTCTACTTTGAAAAAGATAGTGAGTTCTCTATGATCCCTCTCCAGATAGCCGTTGTTCGCGGCCACTTAGCTGTGATAAGACTTTTACTATCCGCTTGCTCAAATTCAATTGAAGAGGTGACCTCCGAGATGAAGACGGTTTTCCATCTTGCTACCGAGCTTTGCCTCTTTGACACTTTCGAGGTTTTGTTGCGAGAGGCTCAGGTTCATAACAAAGAGTATCTGCTTGACCAAATGGACTCTCATGGAAATACTGTTCTTCATATTGCTGTCCCTAGAAAACAACTCCGGGTAATTAAGCTGGCTCACTCTTTTTCTAGAATATATTCACACTTATCCGATCTGCATCGAATTTTTGAGCATGTTACAAGTATAAAGTCTGTTTATGATCATGTCACAGATTGTGAAGATGTGTCTTCGGGATCAGAATTCGACATCTGGCTATGGCTTTGCGAGGCGGGTAAACGTTAGGAACTCGAAAGGTGAATCTGTGATGGACCTCTACAATAATATTTCTGATCCAGATTTTGAAACCGCGCGTATTGGCCGCATCCTTCAACTGGCTAGTCCACCTGATACGACACGGGTTCATCACCATATGGAAACTGGTAGTAGGCCTCCAAGGCGGAACTTGGAGGCAACAAACGTCTTGTTGGTGGTCCTTGCAGTATTTGTCGGGTTGGCTTTTACGGTAACTTGTGCCCTCCCCACTTTCTTTCCAACATCAGATTACTTGGTTGCAATTGCTGTAGTGTATGAATGGAAGGATGTCATATATGGACACCTGCCACGCCTCTTCTACATCATCTACTTCATTACAGTTCTTCTCACCACCAGTACCTGCATTCTTTTTAAGCTGTTGTACTCACTTCCTTGCGGAAGCTTTATGCTTCTTGGTGGGCTTGCAACTTTTATTCTCTACCTTCTTTTGGCACATTATGTTATGCCAAAATTCACTAGTCAAAGCTGGCTCTCATCATATTCGAAGTTATTATTTCATGTTGATTTTAGTCTTAGGCTTAATTGTTGTTGGAACTGTCATGGTTCATCTGGGCAACTATTTGGTGTTTCATCTTTATAACCTTGCGAAAAAGTGGCTGATGAGGAAAGTAGTTTCCAAATTTCGCTCTCCAAGTGATGAAATGCTGCCACTTCATAATTCATTTGGGGTTCAGATGGTACATATATAGGCCAAGCTTACCATTCGATTGTGTTTAATTTATATTCACTGAGTTTTCTCTCACTTCATGATGCTATTAATTTTATGTCTTTTATGATCAGTCACAGGTAGGGACTTCTCTATGAACCACCAGCTGGGTGTGCGTCAAACAGTTGAATCATAGGAGTGCCATGTACATATGTTGTTCATTGTAGAAAAATCTAAAAAACCTCAATGAACAGAAAACAGACCAAATTAAACTGAAGTCAGAGGGGAGAAGGTACTGACAGACATTGATTGTAGTAGAACTTGTTGTGTCTGCATGTACATTAGTTCCGATTCGGTGTTGCACTAGTGGATGTACATAGGAATCCATGGAAAGTGATCGTAGCTGTGTAATTGTTCAACTATCAATATTGTCTGTCTCTATACAAATGGACAATCATCTATATCATATAAAAGAAATACAATCCAATCATTAATACATCTTGTCTCAACTATGGTCATTGTTTTTATTTTCTGTTTTTAACTTTCTTTCCAACTTGATTATTCTTTTTTTTTTTTTTTTTAAATATCTCCGACAGATTCCCAATATAATTTGCCCCCGTAAATTTCTGATTGTTAGCGCTGAACATACAAGTGTCAAATAATTCTCGAATTGATGTTCAAATTTGTGCGAAGATATTCTACGCGTATATTTCAGGATAAATTATAAAATCTTATACACTAGCTTTTAAGTGTGTTAATATAGTGGCACAAAATCACCAGTCCAGCTTTCTAACAAAGCAAGGGACAAAGTTCAAAGCATAAAAATATAGACAATTTTTCTATTTAATGTGAGTAGATCTCTCATACTTAGGTAATAGTATTTCGGACCACGCGATAAAGTTCGATCTTAATTAAATCCCAACAGTTATCTAATCTAATATCAAGAAATAAATAATATATATATATATCTTATATACTGATTAAGATTTTTGCTGTAATATTATAATTGCTCTTCATTCTCAAGTAGCTATTAGCCACGCTAAACCTAAGACAAATAACTGCACAACAATTTTGTGATTAAAGGCAAACGCTATATTAAACTTCCTCCCATGAATTGGCTAGATGTCAGCATTCTCTCTTTTTTTTTTTTTTTTTTTACATCTATTATACATATCACGAGTATATTATATACTAGTATAATTTACCGGACACTCTTGATCAGAGTCTTTAAAACGTAATCCAGAACTGAAGTTTCTAGAAGCAGGAAGAAATATCTACATCATTTGAAAAAATTACCCTTAACTAAAGAACGTCAAATACAGATCAAATTATTGACTTTTGACTCAAATGGGCCAAAGTCTCATGGGCTGGTTGCCATTGGCACCAACAGTCAGTTTGCAATTGCAACATTCCTAATCAGCAAACAAAATGTTCCTTCTTGAATGGATTGATTATCATAATACTGCAATTTTCGGATTCCTTTCTATATATATCAATGTGATGCAGTGTGTGTCCCCAAAATCAAGTCAACATATAATATAGAATTTACATGACTTTGGGAAAGCTTTTTTCGTGGGACCAACATAATGATATTGGTCGAGCTTGAAAGACGTCACTTTTTAAATCTTTATTGGACTTATCTTCTAAAAATTTTCTTCTGACGTAAGAAAATTTCTCTCTCTTCTGTCTCTCCATTCTTAGCTACCGTTCTTCTCTTCTTCTCTCTCAATAGTCAATTCTCCTCTCCCACCTGGCTACCTCCTTTTTTTTTTTTTTTTTTTAATTTAATATTTGATAACTTTGACTTTTTGTCTTTTTGTTTTCTCCTACTTTCTCTCCTTGTCAAGATCACATAATGACCTAAATTTTAAATTTCAAAAATAAAAACCAATTAAAAATATTAATTTGTGTCAATAAAAGCCAAAGTTTGATAAAAATAGAAAAATTATTGAATTTTATAAATTTATAAATAGCTATGGTTAAATGGCTATTTTTCGCCTTGCAAAAAAGCCAACAAACAGTCATTTTTTTTAAAAAAAATTTAGAAAACTGAGAAATGGCCACACTTATTAAAAAAAAAAAAAAGAAGGACCAAATTAAGATAAAAAGTCATTAAGTGATCAAATTTAAAGGAAAAGTCGACAATTTTTTTTCGAAAAAAACAAGGGACAAACAAACGATGAAATGGCCAAAGTAAATTGTCAAAAGATCAAAAATAAATGATTCCACTGTGTTAAATATTCATTTTTTATTTTTACGAAAAACATTAAAGATTCACTTCTGATCGTATAGGTTCCGCCTTGAAGTCAGGAGTGGAGCATATACTCAACATCATCGTTAAGCGTGAATATGTCAATAATGTGCTGTTGAGCGACCCATACAAAATTATACCTGATTTTTCGATAAGGAAAAAGTTCCATGAAATATCATCTAAAGAGAAGACTCCAAAGACGTCAAACAAGTTAACTAATTTCAAATGAGTTTCAATTCAAATTGAATTATAGTTGTGACTTGGTATATTAATATAAGGAAATTAATATTTAATTTTGTCCCTTTAAGGATTTGGGTACCACCCCAATGAAATTATTAAAGAAAATTCTATGCTCTTAAAACAAAAGGGTTGAATATGATTAATTCTGCCGAGATAATGTATAGGAATTAAACAAGCCTTATTGGTATAAAATTTTATTTGTTTGTATATATTGTATAGCAGGTAAATGAATATATCTATGATAACAAATAGAAAATAATAAATAAATAAAGGCATTTTGTGTTTTGAAGCCTTATTCTATAACGAAAATTAAAAAGACATGAAATGGGTAGTTAAGAGTTAAGATTTTGTTGTTAATGGGTTTCAATATTCGGTGTTTGTACGATAAATTTCATTGTTTTGATAAAGGTGTCCTATCTTTGCCAAAGGCAATTAAAAGTTGAGATAATTTATGTCCCACAAACTATATAATCTCCTAAACACACAACCTTTTAGCATAAGTAATTGTGTATTCTCCTATGTTCCTAAAAGGTTGGGGGTTTAATTTCCACCAAACACTTGTTATAGTTTGTATGATCGGTTTTTTTTTTTAATTTTTTAATTTTTTTTATTTTTATGGGAGTAATTGTTTCAATTCTTGATGTTACATATTCGAATCATTTAAATAGTTATTTGATATCTAAATAGCATAAGTAGTACTTTTTTTAAGGAGTATGTAGTTGTCTTAGGTCTTGCAATTATATCTGAACCGCATAAGTAATATTCGATCTCGAAATAAATATTTGGACCTATAAATAATGTTTGATCTCAACAAATCTATGACGTACTGTTTGGTGTCAAATTAAAAAAAAAAAAAATTCAATCCCACAATTTCTCTTACCTTCCAAACCTCTTAATATGTTTTAATTCTTGTCAAAACTTTACTAGGTTAGTAAAACATATATATATATATATATAAATTTTCAATCTAATCTGCCAATCTGGCATAATTGGTATAATATTTGACTTGCCTCGAACTATTTAAATCTGGTAAGTGACGATGTGGGTCGGCGAAAATGAGCTTTTTATTTAATTAGCGAATTTTGACTAATTAAAACCCATTCACAGTTTGGGAGACAATATTTTTTTCTTGAGCGATTATATTTAGCAAAGTCGTTTTATTATTATTTTGAAATCAATGCTTTGTTGACTTGCAGATTATTCAAGTGAAAAGCAAGAAAGTCACTTATTTATTTATACAAATTCACTCAAGTATGTTAAACCATACCTTGATGCAGTGAAGTAATTGGCAACAGCAGAGCTTGTTACGGTTGCAAGAATAGTAATAAGCTTCCTGTTAAGTTACAGAGTCCAAAAGAAAGTGACAAATCATATTGTAATCAACCGATAGGTAATTCAACAGCTAGCTGGTAGTTAGTTGATGGTCATAACTGACTATATAAAGCTGTAGCTTGTACACTTGATGTGTAATGAAAAATAAATAAAAAATCAGAAAAACAAGAATCAAACCCTTATCATATTTTCTCTCTTTTCTTATAACATCTACACATGCAATTGCTTCAAAGTATATTATATTATTATTATATGGATTGTGAAATCGACGCTTTGTTGATAAAGTCACTCGTTCATTTACACAAATTCAGTCAAGAAGTTGCATAGAATTTTTGTTCTCGAAGAAAAAAAAAAAAAAATGTTATCAAGAAGTTGCATAGAATTTTCATTCCCAATTACTAACACACTTGAAAGGCCTGATAATCTCAAGAAGTTGCATAGACTTTCCGTTCCCCACTAGTACTCTGAATTATTATTCCTAACGCCAAGTTAAGATCCAGATTTATTTTATTTTATTTATTTATTTATTTATTTTTTGTGATCACAAGCATATAATAATACACAGACTCGTAACATCACATGACTTATGTAAGAGCCAGTTTGATCCAAATTTAATTCCTTAAAACTAAAATAATTTACATCCTATGTATCATTAATTTACATGATTCCTTGCAGACTGAGGACAAAATAATAAATTTTCATGCAAATTCAAATGAATAAATCCTAGAAAATAAGATAAAATTATTTTTTAAGTAAAGTTACACAAGCACCCTGAGATTAGGTGAATTGCAACAGCGTGGGAATTTTGGCCAAAGCAAATCATAAATTATTAAAATAAATGAAACGAGCTATTAAGTTAAACAAAAGATTAAAAATAGCTATTTTCTATTTATGTGCATGTGATATGTTCTAAAGCTAAAAAATAAAAATGTTGAATGGATCTAAGGAAAAATATTAGGTTTATAAAGTATAATATAAATTACACTTTCAATACCCTTAAAAAAATTATTTACTGAGAAGGCCATAGCTCCTGTGGGCCTCCCACTCCTTCGCCTCTAGTTGTTGTTGTCATGATCTTTGAAAGAAGAGGAAGGAAGAGAAAAGAAAAAGGAGAAGAGGAAGAAGTGAATAAGGAATATGAAGAAAAGGAGGAAGAAGAAGATAAAGAAGAAGAGGTTAAGGAAAGCGAGAAGGAGAAACTGGTGAGGGGAGCTTTTGATTCTTGTCGAAGGAGCTGACACTCCTCCAACAAAGAGGAGGGGTGGAGACCAAAAGCCAAGGAATTAATTTTTTTTTAAGTTCTTAATTTTATTAAAAAAATGATGCATGTATCACTTTGGGGTTGGTTAAGGGTACTTTTTTCCTAGAAATGACCAAAAATAGCATAATTGTTGGAGGTGGACAAAGTTATAAACTTCACTTATTTTAAGGTCATTTTTACCTATTCTTTACACAATTTCCCCATGTATATTTCACATCAATGAAATGCTTTTATAAAAAAATAAAATAAAAACTGCAATAGGTAATATTATTGGTAAAATTTCTTTATGATTTAACATTGTATATTTTGTATTGGAATAAAATTCATAAAATTGCAAAGTGAGTTTGAGTGGCTCTTATATTTATTATATTTGGAATTGTTCATAAATTAATCAGAATCCAGAAATTAATAATTTGTATTTCTTTTATATGATATAGATGATTGTCCACTTGTATAGAGACAGGCAATTAATATTGATATTTGATCAATTACACAGCTAAGATCACTGTCTATGGATCCCTATAAACATCTACTAGTGCAACACCAATCGGAACTATGCACACGCAGACACAACAAGTTCTACCAAAATCAATGTCTGTCAGTACCTTTCCCCCCCTGACCTCAGTTTAATTAGGTCTATTTTCTGTTCATTGAGGTTTTTTAGATTATTCTACAATGAACAACATATATACATATATATACATGTCACTCCTGTGATTCAACTGTTTGAAGCACTCCCTGGTGGTTCATAGAGCAGCCCCAACCTGTGACTGGTCATAAAAAACATAAAATTAATAGCATCACAAAGAGAAAGAAAATTCGAAGTGAATATAAATTAAACACAATCAAATGATAAGCTTGGCCTATATATGTGTACCATCTGAACCTCAAATGAATTATGAAGTGGCAGCATTGCATCACTTGGAGAGCGAAATTTGGAAACTACTTTCCTCATCAGCCACTTTTTCGCAAGGTTATAAAAATGAAACACCAAATAGTTACCCAGATGAATCATGATAGCTCCAACAACAATGAAGCCTAAGACTAAAATCAACATGAAATAATAACTTGGAATATGATGAGAGCCAGCTTTGACAGTGAATTTTGGCATAACATAGCGTGCCAAAAGAAGGTAGAGAATAAAAGTTGCAAGCCCACCAAGAAGCATAAAGCTTCCGCTAGGAAGTAAGTACAACAGCTTTGAAAGAATGCAGGTACTGGTGGTGAGAAGAACTGTGATGAAGCAGATGATGTAGAAGAGGAGTGGCAGGTGTCCATATATGACATCCTTCAATTCATATACTACAGAAATTGCAACCAAGTAATCTGGAAAGAAAGTGGGGAGGGCACAAGTTACCGTAAAAGCCAACCCGACAAATACTGCAAGGACCACCAACAAGGCGTTTGTTGCCTCCAAGTTCCGCCTTGGGGGCCCAGTATTATAAGTTTCCATATGGTGATGAACCCGTGTCGTATCAGGTGGACTAGCCAGTTGAAGGATGCGGCCAATACGCGCAGTTTCAAAATCAGGATCAGAAATATTATTGTAGAGGTCCATCACAGATTCACCTTTCGAGTTCCTAACGTTTACCCGCCTCGCAAAGCCATAGCCAGTTGTCGAATTCTGATCACGAAGACACATCTTCACAATCTGTCACATGATCATAAACAGAAGAAATTCAGTGCAGATCAGATGAGTGTGAATATTCTAGAAAAAGAGTGAGCCAGCTTAATTAATTACCCGGAGTTGTTTTCTAGGGACAGCAATATGAAGAACAGTATTTCCATGAGAGTCCATTTGATCAAGCAGATACTCTTTGTTATGAACCTGAGCGTCTCGCAACAAAACCTCGAAAGTGTCAAAGAGGCACAGCTCGGTAGCAAGATGGAAAACCGTCTTCATGTCGGAGGTCACCTCTTCAATTGAATTTGAACAAGCGGAGAGTAAAAGTCTTATCACAGCTAAGTGGCCGCGAACAACGGCTATCTGGAGAGGGATCATAGAGAACTCACTATCTTTATCAAAGTAGAGTTCATCAAAACCAAGACCCACCAATGCCCTAACCAACTCATCATCTCCGTCCATACAAGCCAAGTGTAAAATATTTTTTCCATCTTGAATTTTCTCCAAGGCCAGCTCCGGTTTAACGTTTCCGATCTGCAAAATGAAATTAAATCTTCTCAGCTTGCAGGCCAACATGAGAGGGTTTTCTGACCAGACAGCATGATCGAATATTTGTGGATTAGCTGAGAGTAAGGACTTCCAAGACTTGGTATCATCGTTTTTTATGGCATCTAAGAGCATCGATGCAACGGATGAGTTGTTGCCTCCGGACATTTGTGAGCTTTTCTTCTTTTGTTTTCTCTCTTCCTTTGTTTTCTCTTTTGTTTTTGTTGTTTTTGGTTTCGCACCGACTAGTTTATTAATGTGGGATATTGTATCCGGACATTTGTGAGCTTTTCTTCTTTTGTTTTTACTTTCCTTTTTACACGGACTAGTTTATTAATGTGAAATGTTATTCAAGTGACATAAACAATTCGATTGTGACATTCATTCTATTTTTTATTTTTTGCTTTTTCCTCATCTTTTCATATTATTAGTTTAAAAATTATATATTAACAAATAAAATTGTGGAGAAAAGAGACTACATATATAGTTATCAAACACATATACACTTTCAATTTCAAGTAGTCCATATTAATATTCTATCTTTTCTTTTTTTACACCTTAGCTCTTATTAGAGTTGGTTCTGCAGCAAACAAAGATACTATATTACCTATAAGCATTCTTCTTCCTTATATTTACGTAAGGAGGATTTAAATTTTTAGATTCTAAATTATTAATAAAAGATGGTAGATTTTACCAATTGGCTAATTGAAAACGTTGACTTAAAAAGTTACTTCAATATTCATCCATCCAGTTCTACTTAGTTATTTACCTTGATTTTGTTTACTTTTTTCCCATGCTTCGATTGAATTGAAAGTGATGGATGAATGTTCAAATCACTTTTTTTAAATCAAAATTTTAAGTTAATATAGCCTAATTCTATGTGTATATTTATAAAATGATAATAATATATTCTTGTAAATTCAAGCCATTTTCTTCTCTTCCTCCGAAATTGTAAAATTAAAAAATAAAAAATAAAAGCTAAAACAGTACTAGCATAAAAGTTATTCAACCACAATCACAATCGCACCTTTTGTACTTAGTTTTCTGATTAATGTTACCGTCACACAAGGAAATCAATGTATTAAAATTTTGTTAACATTACCCCTTAAATAATGTTAAGGACTCAAATCTTAATTAAACAAATTACATTTATTCTTTTCGTACATTGATACACAACTTTATACATCTCAAAAAAATAAAGTGTAAATTATACTATAGACCCTTTCATATCACATTATTACATAAATAGTGCAACCTAATGGTTTATTGCACCTAAGTATCCCTAACTGTGTTTGGCTAATGTTGGAACACCAACATATTTAATGCCTCAATGGTAGTTTTAGTCTTATAGTTACTAGAAAGATGAATGAATGAAAATGAACTATTTCCAATCATCATTTATCATGTCACACTAAAATTTAAACATAATTTAAAACATAATTTAAATAGTCAAAGCATATTTAAATAAAAATAAAAAAAATTGAATGAAAAGGAAAAGGGAAAAGGAAACTCTATCACAAAGCCAATGGATTCTTTAGTTAAAGCCAAGATCTTCAACCTAGTTATGGAGATGCAATGAGGGCCGGGTGATGGGGATTTGATGATGGTTGATTTGTATCACTATATTTGATAGCCACATCAGAGCTTTTCCTTTTTATAATTCTTAAATGCTTTCTTAATTTGTTAAATCATTTTTAATTACATAATGCTTGCATTAATTTTTTTGTAACAAGGGCATTTATGTTATTTCATTCTAAGTGAGTGGTCAAATCATTAAGATTGACTAAGTAAATTGCTGGTAGGATTCTTATCTATAATAAATCATAAACTCACATTATTGGTTCAATAAAGCAATAAGATATGGTTTCTTCGGGTCATTTACCTAGAAATGAATGTATTTATATATTTACTTTCTATGTATTAAGAACATACGTTAACATATTTTATGGTTTAATTTCTATACAATAGTAAGTGATTGGTTCACCTAAAAATACTACTTAAAGTTAAATATTATTTTAATTCAATAGATAATAATACATATTTATTTTCGTCAAACACGTAAAGTATGGAATATATTATCTTTACGATAAAGAAGACAAATTCATGTGACGTGTAGAATAAGTCTTTCTTCATTTATCTTGTTGATTAGATGGTAATGACACTACAGTAACAATGACTATTTTTTATATGCAATTTTCCAACAATAGTTAGCCTCTTTAAAAATTAAAGTAATAAGATTAAAAGTAGATAAATAATTTATCATAATATTTTTTTTTAAAATCAAATGCAAAAAAAATAAAATAAAGATATTATCATTAGCATGAATAAGAGGGATCCATAATCCACGTGACTGGCATTGACTAAGTCCCTTCTAGAATTATGTTTTATGAACTAATAAACGCAAATCGATCAAGATTTGGGGAGAGAATTGAATATGCGTTGAACTCAAAACTTTGTGTGTATGTGTGTGCATCTACGTGAGTGTGTGTGTAAATTCATCCTCTCTCTCTCTCTCTCTCTATATATATATATATTTATAACCGACCTCATCTTATATTGCTAAAATTATGTTGCTCGCAATACTCTTCTACATCAATTTAAAGTAGTACTATTCACAACAAAACAAATCATGTGATGTGCATGGACTAATAAGTCCTCTCATGAATTATTTTGTTAATTTGACTTATCCAAACTAAAATAATTTAAGCATAATAAGTTATTTAGCTACAACGAACAGCTAAAGTGACATTAGCTTAGTATATAATACTTTTTTTTTTTTTTTTTTTTTTTTAACTACAACGAACCAAATTGTTTTTCTTCTCATACACGGTTTTTCAATTAAAGTTAGTCACCTTTAAAATTAGTTGATGTGTTCTTGATAGATTATAACAGGTGATAAGCTAGCAACTATAATAAATAGATTTAAGTTACAATGTCCAAAAAAATGTATTTATATTTATTATATATCCAAAATGTATATGATATTTGAGTTGTACACATTATGTAGGTTATTAAATGATGTGAAAGACAATCCAACGTGACCTAAAGAAAGGATAAACTGGTAAGCTTAACTTGTAGTTGAATGAAAAAATTAATAACATAATTATTAATTAAATTAAACATGTCAGCATGGACTGTGTCTCTCAAATTATCTTGTTATTATGTCTTGACTTGTTTACAATAGTCTTCTGAATTTTTAACTCGGGTAGCACTGGCATATATAGTAAGTTAAGCACGACAAACCAGGCAAACGACCTTGTTTTCAGAAGGGGTTTTCCATCTATAGTTACTCGTTATTGCTTAATTATCGTTGGTGATAAGCTATGAACCATTAATTAACAAATAAATGGTAAAATTATTTTTTTTTTAATAAAAAAAAGATTAAAATATTATTATCAACTATTGAAACCCCACAAAAATATAAAGTGTAGTTTCTCAAATATATATATGTATGTATGTATGTATATATGTACATGTATATAATGTAGTACTATTAATTAGCGTTAAGAAGGCAAATCCATGTGATGTGCCAAATCTCCTCTTGAATTCTCTTGTTAATCTGTAGCTCTTGATTTGTTAATAATACTCTTATACATCAACATATGTTCTAACTATAAGCTACACCAAAGCTTTTCTTGTTTATAATTCTTAAATACTTTCTTTGTTGAATCATTTTTAATTATATAATGCTTACATTAATTTTTTATAACAAGGGTATTTGTGTCATTTCATTCTAAATGAGTGGTCAAATCATTAGTGTTGACTAAGTAAACAACTGGTAGGACACTTATCTATAATCAACCGAAACTTGATATGGGAATTGTTCAATTTCCTTAGCTTATTTGAATAATTAGTACCGAGAACTCTCATAAGTAACAGAACTTTTCTTAGATTGCAGTCGATGATGAACTAGGAAGAACAAAACAAATCTATGTGATTTGCATAGAAAGCGCATTCTATAATTATCTTATTAATTTGTCCTAATCTATTATGATACTCTTAGATATTAATTTTAAAATTAAAGAGTATATAATGCACAAAATAAGATAAGTTTAGTATAGTGGTATATTTTTTATATTCATATTAATGAAATTGTAATAATATAAAGTTGTAAATTCAAGTTATAAACTCCTAATCTTCACAAATTGTAAAATTAAAAAAAATATATAAAAATAAAAGCCATAGAACAACACTAGCATAAGATGTCATTCAAACATAACTAACCACAATTACAACCATACGTAGTTTTTCGGTTTATTTTACTACTTCATAATGAAATTAATATATTAGAATTCTGTTAACACATATCCCTTGGACACATGTTAAGGACTCAAAACTTAATTAAATGAATCATGCTTATTCTTTTAACATATCAATGTACTACTCTATATATCTCAAAAAATAAATTAAGTAATTAATAAAGGGCAAATTACACTAAAACACTATCATATCATGTTATGACACAAATAGTGTCACTTTATGGTTTGTTGCACCCAACGATGGGATGACATGTTTAACGTCATAAGGGTAGATTATTATTTATACTTACGAAAAAAGTTATAAATGACTCAAAAATAATTATGCCCAATCATCACTTACTAGGTCACACTAAAATTAAAAATAATTTAAATAACTAATAATATATTTAAATAAACACATAAAAAAATTAAATAAAAAATGATAAAAATAAAAGAGAAACTCTAACACTAAGCCAATGGACTCTTTAGCTAAAAACTAGATCTTGAACCCAGTGATGGAGATGCAATGAGGATTGGGTGATGGGGATTTGGTGCTGGTTTGGTTTGCATTGTTGGGTCAGCCACAATAGATCTTTTCCTTTTTATAATTTCAAATATTTTGTTTGTTAAATCATTTTTAATTATTTAACATTTATATTAATATTTATAATAGGAGTATTTGTGTCATTCCATTCTAAATGAGTGGTCAAATTATTAAATTTGATTAAGTCGATTAATGCTACGATACTTATATCTAAGAAACTCACATTATTGGTGTAACAAAGAAATATGAAAGGGTCATCTACCCAGAAATAAATAAATTTTCTTATTTACCTTATCTGCAATTATGCATTAAGGACAGTCGTTGTGTGAACCATAACAAATAATAATATTAAAAGTTAAACATTATTTTAATTAAGTTAATAATAGTTTATATACTTAATTACAGTCAAATGCATAAGGTATGAAATGTATTATCTTTAGTATGAAGAAGACAAATCGATGTGACGTATATAGACTAAGTCTTTCCTGAATTAACTTTTTAATTAGTCGGTAATCACACTACAATAAACATGATTATTTTTTATACACGATTTTCCAGCTATAGTTATCCTCTCTTAAACTTAAATTAATAAGATTAAAAAGCAGATAACTAATTTGTCATAATATTGTTAATGACAAAGTCTTTCTTGAATTATCTTGTTAATTACTAGGTAATGACACCACAATAATCATGATTAGTTTTTATCCACGATTTTCCAACTATAGACATCCTCTCTTAAAATTAAATTAATAAGACTAAAATGTTGATAAATAATTTATCATAATATTTTAATTAACATGTGACACATATAAAAAAAAATATAAGTATTAGTAGGTATAAAATAAATCCATTATCGGTATGATGTGTATGGACTAATGGAGTCCCCTCTAGAATTCTTTTTTGAACTATGATGCCTTAAATTGGGATTTAAAGTGGAGAATGTACCTCAAATTTAAATTTCTAAAATGTAAATATAAAAAATTTATTATTGAACCAACTTTATCTTATGCCTTTAGAATTATCTTGTTTACAATGCTCTTCTACATCAATTTAAAATAGGCACAGCATGGTAGGTCACGCAACAAGAGAAATCCATGTGATGTGTATGGATTGATAAGTCCTCCCTTGAATTATTTGGTTAATTTATGACTTGTCGAAGCTAAAACAGTTTAAGCACAAAAGGTTATTTAACTACAAGGAACCACAAAGTAACTTTAATATAATAATTTTTTTTTTTTTTTTTTTTTTGTTCTTACAACAAACCAAGAAATTCTTATTTTGATATGCGGTTTTCCAAGTTAATCATCTTCAAAATTAGTTGATGTGTTGTTGTCTTGTTGATAGGTTATAATTAGCGATAAACTATGAATCATAATAAATAGAGTTGTGTTATATTGTGTAAAAATTTTATTTATATATATTATATATCAAAAATCAATGATATGATATGCGAATTATGAATATTATGTAAATTACAAAATGATGTTAACATTCATACAATACTGTTACTTGGACATGTAGTTCAGTGAAATTTGTTAACAATCTAACATCACTCTTCAAAAAATAAAATAGTGAACTTTATTAGTGATTAAATGAAATAATTAATAATACGATTGTTAATTTAATTAAACACGTTGTATATCTTGAATTATCTTGTTAGTTTGTTTTGACTTGTCTACAATACTCTTGGATGTCTAAGTTTTTAACTCAAGTATAGCACTTGCATAGTAGGATAAGAACACCAAACCACACGCAACAACCTTGTTTTTATAAGGGAATTTCCAACTAAAGTTACTCGTTATTGCTTAATAATTGTCGGCGATCAGCTATGAACCATTAATTAGCTTCATGTAGCGTCTGATTTACTTTTTCTTAACAACAAGATTTATTTATTTTTAATTATAGTGTATGATCCATGTTTGGTTTGGTAACTTTTTCCTTTTAAACATGTAGTGGATGATTAAATAGTGAGATAACAAAAATCAGAAATGAACTTTGTTTTTGATTTCAATCATCTAGTAAACCCTTAATATTATTATGAATTAAAATCAAACCTGTAAAAAATAAAATTTATTGTAACTCGCATGAACACGACTTTTTTCTTTTTTAAACAAAGCATGAACAAGACCTAGGTCTCCTGATATGCTTAGTCAAATTATTTCTGCAAATCCCCGATTAATAATACTTTTGCCAATTGTTTTATTGATTTAACACTATCTTGCCAATTTTTTAAAAAAATAATATTCTTGTCGTATGTATATATTTTTTCTAACCAAACCTGCCTACTCTAGCATAAAAGTCATACGGATGTAGCCAATCAAGAAAATGTTACGATATTTTACCAGAATTTTTAACTGAACTGGCTAGTCGCTGCAAGTAAACCAATAATATCTTTATTACATGGAAGTGGATGGAATGAACCGTTAACCACAAACAAGAATAAAAAAAATTGTAACTACATATATTTTTTTGGATCAATCATTGTTTGTTTTAATAGTAATGAAAGAGATTAACATTAAATATGATTTGATAGTAGACAATGTCCAATATGATTTAGTAACATAAAACACTTATTTCATCTTAATATGCTATGTTTGAATTACTCCACCACACGTGGTACATAAAATATATATATATTTAATGAGATAAATTAATGATATCAGTATTGATAATTAAATAATAAATGTATATATATATTTTAGAATAATAAATGATAGTTGGGTATCACAATTTTTATCTTTTAACCTGAGTACATCATTGCCCATGTCACGTTTCAACCTCAACTCTTAAATGTTATAGTTGAACTCATTCTTATATTAACATGATATTAGAGCTTGAAGGTTCCTAATTTAAACTCTCTCTCACCCCATTATCTTAAATTTTTATTACACATATTATAACAATATGAGACGTTTAACATGTGTTCGATAAATGTTATGTGTCCACGTTATACGTGAGAGGATGTGTCATATGTCAATCTCAAATCTTAAATACTATAGTTTGAACATTTTTTATCAACTAAAGATTTTTGGATCTGATAGTAAGTAACGGTCCACATCTTTATCTACTTAGTATAGAGGATTATGTCCCATTGTGTGCATGTTTTATAAAAGCATGTAGAACATTTTCTCTTTTTTATGGGATGTCTTGGTTAATTTATGAGAGTGAAAATGGATTCAATATTCATCATACATTTTACTAATATATACGAATACTTTTTTTTTTTCTGTAACGATAAATATCTCTAATTATAGTGGTCACCCTAAAAGACTTAAAATAGAATATTATGATAGAACTTTGCTTCTCCAGCTTAAAAAGAGAATTGTGAAATGCCTAAGTAATTGAACTGTTGACAGAAAATTATTTTAAATAGTAAAAAAGAAAAAGAATGTACTTAGTCAAATATATAGGTTATGTCAATGGAAACTTGCGCGAATATTACAATATATATGATTGCATAAAGACAAAATTGGAATATTGAAACTGTGATGAAAAGACGGGTGAGGGTGACTGGAAAACGGATTTTTTTTTTTTTTAATCCACTGGGATGAATTATAGATAGCATTGTGTAATAGAAAAAGAACATAAATTTTATAAAAAATAAAAATACTCACAATTCATGTATTGTGTTTTATTAAATAATAATAATAAAACTTAAATTATTAATTTATTAAAATCAAAATAAATATTTAATCATTCTTAGATAAGTGTTTGCATGTGATTAGATATCGGATCCATCATTAAACTTTTCTTTTCTCGAAGGGTCCAAAGATTCCAAACCGTGACGTAATTAAAAAGTGCTACACTAAATTTTGGATTATTTGAATTTTTAATAGAAACGAATTGACCAGTTTGCCCATCCGGACATTTGAACAATAAAAAACTCCAAGAAAAGCAATCTAGAGCATTAAATCTCTGAGAAATTTGTTTTGAAATCGTTCGGCAAGGAGATTGTAAATTTAGGCAGTGATAATAGTATCAGCTTGCAATCAAAATGGAAGGTCCCTTTTTTGTGCAATGGATCCGGGCTATGATTAGTGCTTATAGAGAAGTTCTCAATGCTTTCATTAGTCGTTGGGAAATAGCAGCCAGACATGCTTCAACGAAATCAGGCTGGAATGATATTGATCATTGTCAGAGTTGCAGATTTTCAGGAAGACAAGCATATCGGAGCCTTAAATTTTTGGAGAATCCGTTGCACGTAGCTGTTAAGTTGGGCGACGAAGAAATGGTCGCAAAAATACTGAAAGAGAGTCAGAAATTATCTCTGGAGTTGGATCATGAAGGCAATACTGCTTTGCACTTGGCTTGTCATACAGGCCGCGTGTCTATAGTCAGATTACTCATCGACACCGATCCTCAACTGTGCCTTGTAAAGGACAGATATGATAGAACTCCTCTGCACACGGCAGCCATCAAAGGCAGGGTTGGAGTAATTGAAGAATTGTTGAGAGCTTGCCCTGACTCCGTTTCTGAGGTCTCTTCTACTGACGAAACGCCTCTTCACGCTGCAGTAAGACACTGGCGAGACAAGGCCTTGGAGTACTTGCTGGAATCCGTTCAAGAAAGATGTGATTTTGGTAAGATCATCAATCAAAAGAATTGCAATGGCAACACTGCTCTCCACCTTGCTCTATCAAGAAGAAATATCAAAGTAATTCTTCTATCTCCCTATATAATTTTCAACATATTTTTATTTTTTCTAAAAAAAAAAACAAAGTGGCTGTTCACTTCTTGGCTTGATGTTGCTTCCATGATTTGTTGATGTTTGCTAAAAATATGACATACCCTGTATTATTTATTATGCAGATGATAAAGTTATTGCTGACTGAGAGGCCTAACAGTACTGCTAAAGTTGATGTAAACGCCATGAATAACGGTGGTTTCACAGCTTTAGACATCTTAGATGTCTTGCCATACGGAGGCAGAAGAGATATGGAAATCGAAAAGATTCTTCAAAGAGCAGGGGCCTTCAGAGCCAGAGATTTAAGTAGATCAGCCTTAGAGAGTAACAACTGTGACATCTGCAATGAATCTCAGGGAAATTGGGACCAATCATCTCGTCTACAAGCTACCTGGCCAATGAAGACCAAACATAAAACTTCAAGAGATGCTTATCATGCTTTGTTAATTACCACGGCTGTGTTTTTAGGAATCACCTTCCATGCAGCACTCAATGGAGGCAGGGTGTTTGATAACCTCAAATTCAAACCATACTCAAGTTTGGGATTACAAGTTGTCAAACAAAGTTCTAATCTTTTGAGATTATTCATTTGGTTTGATTCCATAGCCTTCATCACATCAGCAGCCGCAATGATTATAATCCTCATACATCAAATACCCTTGAAGCCATGGATGTTAATCTGTGTCTTCGCACTATATGGGGCTTATATATGCTCTATAATGGCTGTATCACCTGGAGATGCTTTGCCTGTGTTCTTATTAGGAAGTCCTCCAATGTTGTTGGCATCTTTGTCTAAAAATCTTGCTCTCCACAGTACATTGCTTAAATCTTTTCAATGGCTATGGATAATCTCCAAAGGGCATTTTGCAAATATTATCATGTTTGCTTTTGCAGGTTCCTTGTTTCTCATTGTGGGCTTCTTCTGCGCTTCTAGTAAGGGATTGGAGGTTATAAATTTGTTGGAGTAACTCTTATTCTCTTCAACTCTTCCAAAAAAAAAAAAAAATCTTATTTTCTTTAAGCATCGAAAGGTGATATATTGTACTGTTTTATGTATGTATTGCTTGACCTTTAGTAGAAAACCAATCTATTGTAAAAATAATCGGTTGTAAAATACATCAATTGAAGTTTTGTAAACTATGTTTGTAAAAGTGATTTAATATATTGGTGCGGCATGCATGTATTTAGTAAATTTATTTTCCTATTGTAACATTCCAGTCGTAATTATTTTTCAGCAAATTATAGAGGTATATGTGGACTTCCATATCACAGGTTCACTTCTTAAACTTCTTGCTACTGGGTTGAAATTGTAGCACTGAGACTCCAAGAAAGTTCCTGAATATGCTCTAGAGTTAATCAAGAAAGCAACAAGCCCTGGATATCATATTCAAGAAAGACACGATTGTGGCAATACGGCTTTGCTCCTTGCTGTATCAAGTAAACGTCAAGTAATATTTCTTCTCTCGTTCTTCTGTCACCATTTCTTATTATGTGTAAGGTAGGAGAATCCGAATCCCCGAGAGAGGAGCTGATGTTGAAGAAATAAACTATCTGATCATGAGGGTTGTCTGCTCATTTTAAAACAGAACTGGGTGTTCTGGCTGAGATCTTGTTTGCTCTTTAAATGTGTCCTGAACATCATCCTAGTGGTTTTAACAACCTTTCCAAGTCTTAAAATTGTCATTAAATCAGATTAAATTATTAAATAATAACATTTAGTATTTTAAATTATTGAAATCCTAAAGCAATACCTAAATAAAAGACCTTAAAAGAACTACAGTTTAAAAATATGAAATCGTATTTATGATTTTTGGGGTCTAATAATAATTCTTGTTATAACAAAATCAATGCAAACAATATGAAGTTAATCTCGGGGTTTATCCCAAATAGACATTGACATTGTGAGTTTGATTGTGTTATCCTTCTCCAAATCTTAAATTAACTGTATTTGTTTGAAAAGATGAATGTATGTATGTTTGAGGTTCTTCGTATGCGTGTGGCAAGATGATAGCTAGGAAGATTGTGTAGCAAGTTATTTGCTAAGGTACGCTAAATCATTTGATTGCTTTACATTCTTTATTCAAATAACAACTGACCAGTCTTCCTGAATTTAAACCCCTAGTAGGGACGCAAAAAGCTGACGACTAGATATAAAATAAAACAAAAATACTTGTTTCCTTTCTCCTGCAGCAACCCTCTCATGAGCTGTTAACATTCCATTTTTTCCAATAAACAACCACATGTTTCGCTTTTTGATTTTTTTTCCCTGGGTCAACTTAAGCCATGGCGTATTCAACAAGCTTCAGGAAGAAATGATAATGCTCATATATATATATATATATATATAGACACACGTTCTATTTAGATATATATATACTTGATAAAAAAAAAAATATGATTGCGTTTTAAAATATGTTATTATAATTTATTATATGTGATTATAATTAAACATGTGGAATTACAATCAGTATATGTGATTATGTTTATTGATTTAGTGATTGTGATCATATTTACTGATTATAATCAAATATATTTAGTTATAATCACATATAATAAATTATAATCACACATTTTAGAATACAATCACACATTTTTTTGTCAAATATGTATATATATCCAAGTGTACCCAAAGGGATCCCATATGTAGTGTGTGTGTATGCATATATATATATATATATATATATACACTACTAGAAACTGAACCAAAATCGAATAAGAAAGAGTTAAATTCTCAAACATGTCTTCTCGTACATGGAAGATAACAGCAGCTGTTATCGCAAACAGTGATGATCTCTTAATGGAAATACTGATTCGTTTGCCGATAAAATCTCTTCTCAAATGCAAATCTGTATCTAAACATTGGCTCTCTCTCATTTGCAGTCCTCAATTCTCTAGCCGCCATAAGTTTGATCCACACTCAGTCTCAGGCCTTATCTTGCACAGGCCTTGTTTCTTTACTCCAAAACACGATTTTGTTCCTCTGACGGACAAAACAACTATCCTTCCTTTTAAGTACCTCCCTTATGACTATCCTACTTTAAGTTTGAGAATTTTACACTCTTGTCGTGGGTTGCTACTCTGTTCTAGCTTTCCTGGGCATGAGCATTACATTTACAATCCCACTACTAAGCGATATGTCACCATCCCTCAACGTGGTGGTCAAATTTATAGAACTGTCTATGGTTTTAATTTAGCTTCTGATCCTGCAAAATCACCTCACTGCAAAATGGTTTGCATCCGGCAACCTGATTCATCAGGAGATAGTGCAGATGATGATTATGTAAAATATCATCAAATAGAGATTTACTCGACCGAATGGTTTGCATCCGGCAACCTGATTCATCAGGAGATAGTGCAGATGATGATTATGTAAAATATGATCAAATAGAGATTTACTCGACAGAGACACGTTCTTGGAGGCTCTCTGGCTATCCTTTTATGGCCCTTGCACAACAAAATTTGATGTGTATGAGATGGAAAAAGACTATTCGGGTTGGTTTCTAAAGTCTCATGTCGATCTTGAAGCTGTAACAATTGCATTTCCAGAGATGACTACAAGTTACCTTGATCCATCAGACTTACATTATTATAAATTCGCTATAATTGGTATTATCGAGGAAGCAAATGATGAAGAATCAAACATGGTGTTGCACACACCTGGTAAGGCCATCCGTAACAACTTTATTGATAGGACTTTCAATAAAATCTGTGATATCTCTCCAGGCGTCGATGATTATGAGGATCATGCTCTGAAATTTGCGTGGTTTTTGAAGCCTATAACTATATTGAGACTCTTGCTTGCATTTGATGAGATTGCCTCTTCAGCAGTACTACTAGTCCAAATCTGTTTCTACCAATACCATGTGTAATATGTATTCAACTGTTTCTACATCATTCATAATCACGTTTACAGGCATCATTGTAGTGCTTCATATTGTTACAGTGTTACTTATCTGATTCTTTGTTGCCATGACCATTGGGGTAAGACTTTGAATGGACTGTATGGAGGAAATGAAACAAGTCGATTAGGACTCAACTAAGATGTAAGTCAACGAGTTTGATTATTTAAACAATAGTTCCATCCATCGTTTGTACTTAGTAGCAGAATGTTACCATTTAGCAATGAATATAAAACGTACGCTAAAAATGAGTTACAACAAACTTTTGTGATTGGATTGGAAACGACTGTAAAAACTATTTATTATAATATATATCATGAACAAATAAACACATAAATTAAGGTGGTCATAGACATTTCCCAATCTGTAATCACACCTTTTTAGGAAAATTGAGATTTTAAATTCAAATCCCGTCTTCAAGTTAAAAAAAATAAAAATAAACACATAAATTAAAAATAAAAACCATTCAAGTTAAATAAAAAATGTTAAAAATAAATAATTAGAATAATGTCTAATGATAATAATAGTGAATTACATTTACAGATGGTAAACTTTAATAATTTACTCTTGTTTAAAATGCTCTAAATTACAAAAGAATATGGTTAATCTAATATGTAGACTATTTGGTTTAAATAACAGAATAATAATACAAAAAAGATTTAAAAAATTAAGCGACAATTTGAAGAAAAACATATTTAAATTAAAATGTTAATAAAGTTGTAAAAGTGAAGTTTTATCAAAATATTTTTTTGAAATACTTAATATAAGTTTTTATATAATTATTAACCAAAACTTTTAATAGAATAAATCTTTTGTCAGTGTTTGCTGACCACGCAATACAAGTTAATGTTTAAGAGATGGAATGAAACCATTTAGAGAAGTTTGTGAAATATCATATTGATCTAGAGGCAACAATAATTAATAATATAGCAGTGTACGTAGTATGAAGATTTCGAATACATATTTGAGAAGTTTTCGAATACTTGGTGGGTGACTAAATAATTATGAGCACTGTAGTATGAAGATTTCTCAATACTCTATAATGTTGCAAAGTTGACCCAGATAAAAAAAAAAATTGCATAGTATTATTGGTCATTAAAGGATCATCTGGTTGCTGCTTTGAAATTTGGAATAGCGACAACTCACCGAAGGTTTTGGTAAGAGAGAAATTTTTATTTTATTTCTCCTAGTTGGGTTTTTGAACTGGTCAGCTCATTAAAACAATCAGTTGAATAGAAATTAATTTAATTGTAACAACATAATGATATGCGCGTTTACGCTTTAGCGTACTTGAGAATCATCAAGAACAACTTCCTCACTGCAGAATTTTCCTATCAGTCTCATGCAGAACCTACATGTATGTATTTATGTCTTGTTAGGTCAAAGCCAAGCAGAAATAGACCATATATGTTTTTGTAGCTAGTTTAAATTGTCTCAAAAATTTTCCCCACCATGCTTTCCACCAAAAGAACCAGAACAAATTCAAACAGGATTGTTGCAACCTTCTCTTCTTACCATCATCAATCTATATATCATCAGCAGAAACAATCGCCAACAATGATGATCTTCTGACCGGGATACTTCTTTGCCTTCCCATCAAATTCCTCCTCAAATTCAAGTCCGTATCCAAACACTGGCTGTCCCTCATCACTAACCCCAACCTCTCCCTCCAACGAACCCTTATTCCTAGCCCCATCTCTGGCCTTGTCGTGTATCGTTTATATATATCCTTCCTGTCCTCCTTTTAAAGCTCTCACTTTTCTTGAAGAAAAAGCAAGTATCCTGCAATCTTGTAATGGTCTATTGTTATGTAGCAGTTCTCGAGGTAATGAGCTTACTCGTAACTATTATGTTTACAACCCTACTACCAGGCACTATACTACACTTCCACCATTCCATGTAAATGGACTTTTGATCAGAACTGTGCATGGTGTTAACTTAGCATTTAATCCTTCAAAATGACCATATTACAAAGTCATTTGTGTAAGGAATTCCAATTCTTTCGAAAAGGGGCACTATCAGATAGAGATTTACTCATCTAAAACTGGCCTCTGGAGAAAATCTGGTGGTACTATCGCTGCACCAACCGATACACATTTTAGACTTGGTGTGTTTTGGAACAGTGCTATTCATTGGATTAGTCCTTGTGGCAGTTTTTTGTATTTTGATGTTGATGAAGAGAAGCTACATAAAATGCCAATGCCTGACATTCCTGATGACCGTTATAGTAGGAGGTTTAGGTACTTTGGACAGTCTAGAGGCCATTTGCATCTTGTTGAGATTTGTGGTCCATGCAGTGCTCCGTTTGATGTTTATGAAATGGAGACGGACTACTCAGGATGGATGGTGAAGTTAGTATCGCGTTGATCATCTTGGCGTTGCAGCTGCATTTCCGATATGGTTAGAAGTTGTCTTCATCCACTGGACTTCCGTTACTATGGATTTTCATTACTTTCCATTGTAAGGGAAGAGGATGATGGGGACTCATATTTGGTGCTGCACTTACCTGATAAAGCAATTGGTTACAATTTCAAGGACAAGTCTTTCAAGAAGCTTCATGAATTTGCTCCAGTTGGTACCGATATTGAAGCTCCGTCACTAGAATGTCAATGGTTTTATGCTTTTCAATTTTATGAAAGTCTTGCTAATGTTTGAAATTGATCATGATTCTATAATAAAATGGAACAAAAACTTCTAGTACATTGGAATTATTGTTGCTATCTATATGCACACATCTTCTCTGCGCAATACATGCATAACTACCGAACTCTGCAAATCTAAACTACATACAAAAGCCTAAAAAAGAAGTGACAAATGTCATAATGTCAGGCTTGAATAGTGGTCCTTAAGCCTCAGTCAAATCAGAAAGTTGGACAAATGACCAAATAGTTTTGTTATGCATCTTTTTTAGGAGATAAATTATACTATATTTATTTGATTTATTTTAATGGTGTATTTAATTTAAACATACTTTTGGGTTGGTTTTGAATAAGTTATGTAGACGAGATGGGCCAAGAAATTAGCTTGAAGCGAAAGAAAAAGGTCCAATCTATTCCAATGTGGAATAGGCTTTTTATTTCCTTTTTCCCCAACACTTTTAAGAGAAGCCATCTTTACTATCAATTTCTAATATTGATATTGACCATATCTCTGATTTCTCTAGTTAATGCATATTCTTCTTGATCGTTACTCTCTTTGAGCCCTTTTGTGTTCCTGTCAAAAAGTTTAAACTTGCATACGAAGTAATTTATAGAGTCTCTTACCAGGAAAAAGAAAATAAAAGGGAATAACAGGACAAAGAAAGTAGAAGAGAATAAAAAATAATCCAACAATTAAAACATTTTTAAGTTGAAAGTTTATATTTAATTGTCAATGCGCGAAAATCTAATGTAATTCTGTCATGTGGCACATGGCATGCGCACGTACATATATATATATATATATACATGCATTGAAGCCACCAGTATAACCATACATCCATTGCAATGAAAAAGAATCTTCCATAAGTCTACGCAATTAAGTGTATGGCCGTAAAATAAACTTCCTAATAGAAGCATAAACAACTAAAGAAATAGATTGCGAGCCTGAAGAATAGTTGCTGATTCGCATGTATCTTTACAAAACTCCTACTGTGCACAACCAAATATTGATTTGTTGAGCAGTTTGCTTGGAGTATATTAGAAGTTTTTAAAGAAGAGTTGGAAGTCAGGTACGCACATGTAGAACAACTCTAGAAAATTCTATGAGAAAAATATATGTTGTATTAATGTATTTGTTAGTAGCCTGGTGGTAAAAATAATGAGGAATTAATCATAATGTTGTAAAAATTTGAAGTGTAGTTGAAATTATCAGTTCAGACAAGTAGAAATAAGGATATATATAAATCGTTTGTGAACCTAGCAAAACGAATCAACAAAGATTATTGGCAAACAGCGAACAAGAGGAGACAAATCAAATAAAAGCTTTTCCACAGATTCTAACCTACTAACATTTTCATGCTAGGGGATTAGCCTGTACATGAAGGTATTGTTCAATTCATCTCAATTTCTGCTGATTGGTTGTGATTTGCATCTTGCAATTTCAACTTCAACCCCTCAGCAAATTTGTTCAAAACCCTCAGAAAACATTTTCCCACAAGTAGTACGAGAGTCCCGGCAAAAATGTAGCTCAGAGCCAGTATCCACATAAGACGATAACTTGAAATGTCATAAGAGCCCAGTTTGATCAAGAATTCTGGCATAACGTAATCCGCCAAAAGTATGTAGAGAAAGAAGATTGCAATCCCCGAAAGAAATAGAAGATATCCCAAGGGAAGTTTAAATAACAGCACCGTAAGAAAGCAAGTACTAATGGTGAGAGTAGCTGTGAGGAAGACCAAGAAATAGAAAACAATCGGCAGCCTTCCAGATGCTACAGCTTCAAACTGGAATGGTTCACTTACATTAATGGTCCCTCTGGGGAAATAACTCGGTAACGCGGAACATAGAGAAAATACGACCCCAATGAAAATTGCGAGGATCACCAATAGGACATCCCTTTTCTCTGTGAGACACATTGACCCTGAACGGCTAATAGTTGAGGAAGACCCTGAACCTTTCAAGTCACATGATTCAAGGGCACCAGCGTCAATAAGAATGGCACGAATCCGAGCTGCTGAATCTGAAGGATGCTTCATAGTACATAGATCCAAGGCCGTATGTCCTCTCTCGTTCAAGGAGTTTACTCGCTTCTTAAAGCCAGTCCTCGAGCTTGGATTATAAGGAAGCAACATTTTCACAATCTGTGAGACCACACATTAACTCTTTTAATTACTACATATAAACTAGATTGGATTCGAATTATGTGGCCAACTCTTCAATCTTATATTAGGGTCTTAGGTGCATATATAAATAGAATGTCATATAGGTAAAATTAAATTTCAAAAACTAAGAAAAGTTTATATATATGGCCTCACAGCAAATTTTAGACATAATTTTCCATAAAAAGTGGAAGAAAGGTTCAAATTAGTACCAAGTTTCTTCCCTATCAAACTTAAGAATCCATTGCCTAATGTCATCTATGGAGTTCACATGCCGAATTAACTATATGCAACCAATAAAACAAACTAATAATCCCAAGTAGTATTGGTTACAGAGAGAGAAGGATCAAGCTTACCGGAAATAGATCATTGGAGACTGCAATGTGTAAAATATTATTTTGTTGGTCATCCTTCATATTAAGGAGATAATCTCTTTCAAGCTTCATTGCCTCTTCCAACAAAACCGAAAAAACATCGCATTTCTTGTTTTTAACAGCAACATGAAACACCGTCTCAAGCTGGGAGGTCAGCTTTTCAAGTGACTCCGGACACGCCGCGACCAACTCTCTTACCACATCTCCTCGTCCGTACTTTATGGCCGTATGTAGAGGAATCATAGAAAAGTTGTTTTCCGCAAAGCAGAGTTGAGTATCGATCCCAACCAAAATACTAACCATTTGATCATCTCCCGTCGCGCAAGCCAAGTGCAACACAGTGTTACCATCTTGGTTTTTCATGCTGGCAAATCCAGGTTTCCTTCTTCCAATCTCCTCAATAACACGGAGACTTTTCGAATTGAAAGCCAGAAAGAAGGGATTCTCCGGCCAATTCTGGGCTGCAAGGTCCAGTAATTCTGGCTTTGTTGAAAGTAATGATTCCAATGAGCCGATATCATCTCCTTTGATGGCATCTAATAAACTTGACAAAATTTGTGCTGAGTCGTCTGCGGTAGACATCATTGAGAAATTTTCTTTTCCTCGCTCGTCTCTTTTTTAATCCAAGAAATTGGAGTATGCAGAGTGAACTAGTAAATTTTGTGGTCTTTTTTTTTTTTTTTTTTTTTAAGTTTCATTTGAAGACTTATATTTCCGCGTTGACTACACACGGGTTTGCCGACTAAAGTTGTAAGTTAAATTGAAAGCCCTTAGAGCATATCCGATGGTAACGTGGATTGTAAAAAAATAAGGTACCATGTAGGATTGTATAAAAAAAACTTTCTCCAATGTAAATGTCAATTTTCATTGTCAAGCTGACTTAGTAAAAAGAAAAATCAATATTGTGAAGATGACTCTCTATATGTAAAGGGTCTGTTAAACAGACTTTGAAATGCTGACTCTTCAACTTACATTGAATGCTCTCTTCAACTCATATTAAAAGAAAGTATACCTCAATAATGCGTGAATTTTAAATAAAATCATTCGAGACTATTTTTTGGTTTGATTATCTATCAATATTATGTAAAAAATAATTACCTTGATATCGATGATATGACCTTTTTTTTCAAAAGACAATCCATATTACTGTTGGAGATGCTCTTAAATGATTTGGTGCGAAGGTTTGGAAAGAATCTCGTTATCGAGGGAAAGGAAAAACCAAAAAATTGAAATGTGATATGATGGTGGGGCCAAGCTTTTATTTATTTTTATTTAATTAATTATAAATAATTGCCGACACTTTTCAACACCCAGGTTGAACCTTCAGCACTAGTTTTCACTTTGTTGAAAGTAATGACCCCAATGAGCCGATACCATCTCCTTTGATGGCACCTAATAAACTTGACAAAATTTGTGTTGAATCCTCAGAGGTAGACGTCGTTGAGAAATTTTCTTTTCCTCCCTGTTGTCTCTTTCTTAATCCAAGAAATTGGAGTATGCAGAGTGAACTTGTAAATTTTGTGGATTTTTTTTTTTTTTTAATTTTTAAGTTTCCTTTGAACACTTACATTTCCGTCTTGGCTACGCGGGTTGACCGACTAAAGTTGAAAGTTGAATTGAAAGTCCATGAGGTGATTTGGTGCGAAGCTTCCGGGAAGGGTCCCATTGTTGAGAAAACGAAAAAGGCGTGAAATTGGGTGATGAGTGCAGCCAAGTTGTTCTTTTTTTTTTTTTTTTTTTTATAATTTTTAAGTTCCCTTTGAACACTTACATTTCCGTGTTGGCTACGCGGATTGACCGACTAAAGTTGAAAGTTGAATTGAAAGTCCATGAGGTGATTTGGTGTGAAGCTTCCGGGAAGGGTCCCATTGTTGAGAAAACGAAAAAGGCGTGAAATGGGGTGATGAGTGCAGCCAAGTTCCTTTTTTTTTTAATTTAATTAATTATAAACAATTACCGACATTTTTCATCACCCAAGTTCAACCTTCGCCACAATATTGAAGACTTAGAGGAACAAAGAGAAGAAAGAAAGATGGCCGCTGCAATTTACACGATCGTATTAGTGTACAAGTTTTGCCTTAATATAAAAAAGTGTGTATTGGTAAACAAGCGCTCATCGAGTGCTACCAGAAGCAATGATGTCGAAACATTGAAGAAGAGCTTATTGGAAGCTATTAGAAATGATGATATCCAAATATTGACATGTTTGCTCTCAACCAATCCAGAAATCTTGGACCTTGCTGCGACGGATTGGTCTGAAAATCCTATTATCAAGGCCTGCAAGCTAAGAAGTTTCCACGTTGTTGAAGAGATCAAAATCCGGAAGCCTGAATTCGCCCACCTGATAGACGATGGAGATGGTTGCGGTTTGTTGCACTCTGCTTGCATTACAGGAGATGTTGAGATGGTTAGGGTGTTGTTGGGTGTTGACTCTCGACTTTGCTTTGCACGAGACAAATTCTCTAGAATTCCTCTACATACTGCTGTCATCCACGGCCATTTAGATGTGATGAAAGCTTTACTCTCTGCATCTTCAGAGTCACTTGAAGCACTGACTTCCCTAGGCCAAACAGTGTTCCACCTAGCTGCCAAGTACCGCCACTCCTATGCTTTTGCGGTTTTGTTGGAAGAGGCTAAGCCTCACAGGAAACATCTGCTTTGTCAAGTGGACCAGCAAGGAAATACTGCTCTTGACATTGCAATGACCAACAAACTATTCCTTGTAAGCTAGCTAGCCCACAATCTCTCTTTTTCTTCTTTTAACATATTCACACATTTGAATTCTACTCCTAGCATGTGTTATTAAGTAGATTGTGCATGGTTTTGCAGATTGAGAAGCTCCTACTTTCAACGAATTGTGATTCGGCCGATGTTAGTTTAAATACTCCAAAAATTGGCCCCAACCCTCATGAAGCTGAATCTGAGGACGATCTTTTAACAGGAGATATTACCTTGCTCAGGAATCGTAATACCTTTATCAGGTATCATAATTCTCCGTGGTGCCTCTGGAAGAAAAGGAAATTTAAATTGATTTTCCCAGCAATACTCATAGCTTTGGGTTGTAGCATAACCCTTGTCCTCCCATATTTCCTTCCTAGAGAAAAGTACGGACCAAATCAAGTAGTATTTCAATTTAGAGATGTAGTATTTGGACGGCTGCCTCCAGTCTTCTACATCATGACCCTCATCACAACAGTTTTCACGGCAAGTACCATCAATCTGACAATGTTGTTGTTGTCACTTCCTTGTGGAAGTTTGCTATCTCTGTGCGGGTTTTCAATTTTTGTTCTTTACGCTCTTTTGGCATATTGCATTATGCCGAAATTCTTTGTCACGTTCGGCTCCGACGACGTTTCGAGTTATCAGATAATGTGGACTTTATCGCTAGGCTTGGTTTCCTTCGGAGCTCTCATAATTCTTCTGGTCAAATATTTTCACGTGCTGTCCTGGCACTTTCGTGGGCTGATGTTTAATATGCGGTTGATACTCCACGGTGTCGTCTTCATCATCAACAGGCATTTTATTAGTCCTAATCGATTTGATGTGCTTCGTTAGGTATGCCTTTCTTCCTATCAGTTGATATTCTCCTAGATCATTGTCGTTAAGTATTTTTCAATTTAATAGATAGATATATTAATAATTAAAACAATTAATATATATTATTTATTTCAATTTAAAATTCTTAATATGTTCTTTAAAGACATGACCATCCTTTATTAACTGGTCTATTTGTTTGTTTATTATTTATAGGTTGGGACTGTCCTAATGACATTTCGAGTTCTCCGATAATCACTAAGAGAAGTAAGTTAGATATTTGTACTTATTTCTTAAATGAAGCATTTTTGTTTTGTTTTTCTTTCTCACTTTCATACATTTTATCCCACTTCTCCAATTTATAGCCGAATACGTACGGTAAATGTAATCCTTGTAGATTTAGGCATAGAAATTTCATTAAACTTGATTGAATAGGCTGTGCAGTTGGTACCGATATTGAAGCTCCGTCACTAGAATATCTATGGTTTTATGCTTTTCAATTTTATGAAAGTCTTGCTAATGTTTGAAATTGATCATGATTCAATAATAAAATAGAACAAAAACTTCTAGTACATTGGAATTATTGTTGCTATCTATATGCACACATCTTCTCTGCGCAATACATGCATAACTACCGAACTCTGCAAATCTCAACTACATACAAAAGCCTAAAAAAGAAGTGACAAATGTCATAATGTCAGGCTTGAATGGTGGTCCTTAAGCCTCAGTCAAATCAGAAAGTTGGACAAATGACCAAATAGTTTTGTTATGCATCTTTTTTTAGGAGATAAATTATACTATATTTATTTGATTTATTTTAATGGTGTATTTAATTTAAACATACTTTTGGGTTGGTTTTGAATAAGTTCTGTAGACGGGATGGACCAAGAAATTAGCTTGAAGCGAAAGAAAAAGGTCCAATCTATTCCAATGTGGAATGGGTTTTTTATTTCCTTTTTCCCCAACACTTTTAAGAGAAGCTATCTTTATTATCAATTTCTAGTATTGATATTTACAATATCTCTGAGTTCTCTAGTTAATGCATATTCTTCTTGATTGTTACTCTCTCTGAGCCCTTTTGTGTTCCGGTCAAAAAGTTTAAACTTGCATACAAAATAATTTATACGGTCTCTTATCAGGAAAAAGAAAATAGAAGGGAATAATAGGAAAAAGAAAGTAGAAGAGAATAAAAAATAATCCAACAATTAAACCATTTTAAAGTTGAAAGTTTATATTTAATTGTCAATGCGTGAAAATCTAATGTAATTCTGTCATGTGGCACATGGCATGCGCACGTACATATGTATATATACATCCATTGAAGCCACCAGTATAACCATACATCCATTGCAATGAAAAAGAATCTTACATAAGTCTACACAATTAAGTGTATGGCCGTAAAATAAACTTCCTAATAGAAGCATAAACAACTAAAGAAATAGATTGCGAGCCTGAAGAATAGTTGCTGATTAGCATATATCTTTACAAAACTCCTACTGTGCACAAGCAAATATTGATTTGTTGAGCAGTTTGCTTGGAGTATATTAGAAGTTTTTAAAGAAGAGTTGGAAGTCAGGTACGCACATGTAGAACAACTCTAGAAAATTATATGAGAAAAATATATGTTGTATTAATGTATTTGTTAGTAGTCTGGTGGTAAAAATAATGAGGAATTAATCATAATGTGGTAAAAATTTGAAGTGTAGTTGAAATTATCAGTTCAGACAAGTAGAAATAAGGATATATATAATTCGTTTGCGAACCTAGCAAAACAAATCAATAAAGATTTCATAAATGAAGTATTTTTATTTTGTTTTTCTTTCCCACTTCTCCAATTTATTGCTAAATACTGTAAATGTAATCCTGCTGCTATTAAATTCAGGCGTGGAAGTTTCATTAAACTTGACCCAATAGTCTGTGCACTAATAGGTGTCCGGGTCCACTTCGGATTCCGTTAGATCTGGCCCTTTACTGTATATAACTAACATTTGGTCTGGAATTGGTAATTGGTAATTGGAAGCTCAAAGGACTAGGCTGAAACTGAATTATGTACATGCCTAGCTCGATCCGAGTCAGAAAAAGTCCAGATCTATTCACTAATTTAATTTTAAATTAAAAAAATATATTACAATATGGTAAATATCATTACAAATTAAAAGTATTCTATCTACTTCCTTTTCGTTCTATCATTTTGTGATCTTCAACTGATTTGAGCATCATATTGTCTTGGAATGGCACCATCCCAATGTCCAATCTCTCACATTGTTTTCTGTGAATGTTTTACTGATTGCTAGTGGCCCAATAAACTAATCATAAGACGAACATGCTAGATCAACAATTTTAGATTTAACCATCTAAAATGTTTCTTTATTTATTTTATGGTTTTGTTTGATTGAAGAAGGGATCTGGATTCGAGTAGTAGATAGATCTAGGTTTGTGGTTTTGCTTTTTAGTAATTGAAAAAGAGATGTGAGTTAGTGGTTGAATCGTTTTGTAGTTTTGTCTGTGGTTGAAAAGGAGGAGTTCCGGGTATTTGCTATATTCATTGAAGAATAGAGATATTGGTTAAATGATCGGGATTTGGTTGATTTTTTTAATATTTTTGACGAAGAAAGCGATCTTTTGTATCACTTTTTTCAACTACAAAAGTACCGCCAAGCCTATCTTGTGCATCAAAGGAAGCTCACTAGCCCAATGCCAACAAAGCCTTTTGACATATTTTTCAATGCTGTTGGTTCTGACCGAAGTCCTAACTAAGGAAATGCAAAAAATGGTTGGAGGTAGGGTCTTATACTATTAGACATCCATCTTTTAATTTCTATTCTTTCTTTTGTAATCGTATAGAGTAGGTTGTATTTTCAACATCCAGTAATATGCTAAGAGCTAATGGACACCTTTTGTTTATTGTTTTATTAATGTAGAATTCTTTTAATCAATAGCTGATAGTCAAATTCACAAGAAAGTGATCACTACCTCTTTAAATTCTCTAATATACACGTATGGATTTTCACTATCTAAACCGTGAAAGGTAGACAATAGTTGAATAATTTTAGATTTGAAATCTATTTGTGGCATATTTGGGGGAACATTATGCATGATGGTGTGGCAATGCAAGTAGGGTGCATATAGTCTTTTAAGAACCTAACATGGAATTACTCGTTTTCACTCATATTTATAGAACTAGATGATGAATTAGAGGATGTATCAAATTCAAAAGCAGCTTCACTAGTTAAATCATATGGAAGTTCTAATTCAATTCTTCTAAAAAATCTTTCTCGTTCCTCTTTAGTTCAATTCATTCATTGTATGTACTTCTTTTTATTGTATTTTTTTTTATTTTTTTGATTTTTTTAAGGTCTTAAAAGAAAAAGAAAAAGAAAGAATAAAACTACAATCCTAAAAATAAATTGTAAGAAAAAGAAAAATAAACAGAAATAATAATAACAATAAAAAATAAATAAATATTCATGAAATTAAAATAAATAAAAATAAAAATGTATTGTCTTCGAACCCTCTTGTTGATTTACCTTCACTGGCAATGGTGCCAAATTTTGGTTCTGCTCAAAATATCACATTTGGCTAAATATGTATCAATTCCACAGAGAAATTAAATAACAAGAAGAATTTAAAAACAGTGAGATTTTACAAGTAAATAATAAAGACGAATTGTAAGGAGAATTGTTTGAGAATTTTAAAATGAAGAATGAACTGAAAAATAATAAAACGACCAATAGAGAAACTAGTAAAACTTTCAGAGTTACTTAATTGTCTATTTTATTATTATCAAGTTTGATTTCTAATTACTACTCAATTGTATGTTTCACATTCTAAATACACAATTGGAAAATATAGATTTGAAGATCAAATAAAAAAAAATACTAATAGTATTTGCAAAATTCTTTTAATTTAGGAACAAACTCAGATATAATTTTAAGTTATCTAAAAACGACAATATATCAAATTGAAAATATTGCAGTCGAAAATCAATTTATAATTATATTAAACCAGAAATTATAATTTCAATGTAAATCACATTAAAAAAAAAAAAACATGATTGAATTTATATGAAATGAAAATTAAATTGAAATGATATTGAAAATCTATGGTACGCCTGATTATACGTTATATATATCTCCAGTCTGGGTTGAGTACCTTAAGCGTGCATTGGCTGTGTTGGGAGAGTCTGTCACTAACAGCGGGTGGGACCGTGTCTGTTTAGTCATGTGAGTCGTCCAATGCACGTAATAGGTATATTATTAGCTAGCTTCCAATTGAGCGAGGCAAAATTCCGCTCCGTAACGAGGCAAAATTCCGTTACGTAAAGACTGGATAGATGACCTGATCGAGGCAAAATTCCGTGATAGTCTGAGCGAGGCAAAATTCCGCTCTATTGATAGGGTACCATGTGATGCAAACTAATGATGGTTGGCCTATTTATATTTATAAATTCTTTGAAAGCTATTACTGCCACCATTATTGAAATGTTTTGTTAGAAATGGAAATCATGCAACCTATGGATTTAAATGTTATTATTTGGCATGAAATGAATTTTATGAGATGTCGATTGATATATATTGTTTCTAAATGAATGATGAATTTCAGATATATCAATTATTCAATCATGGTATTTGATTATGCATAAATGTTTTAAAAGAGTTTTGGGAGGCTATTTGATACGCCTATTTTAAATGGAAATTATATGACACTCACTGGGCTATCAAGCTCACTATGTTTTATATTTTTGTAAATAAAAACCTCCCCAAGCACAGGCACAGGTACAGGTACAGGCACTTCATTGGCAGGAACTCCGGATCGTGATTAGAGGAGTCAAAGAGGTTGTGCTGTTATTTTTGAAATGTATAAATTTTTGGGATGTGTAAATAAAGATATGCATGACTTATGAATTTAATTTAATATATTTCTAAACCGTATGCATATTTGTGGTTGCTCGTGGATTGATAAAAATAAGAGCCGGAGGCTCTGTAGTTTGGGGAAATTATTTTATGATATTATAGAAGTGTTAAATTTATAAATTGCAGGGTGGCAAAGTCCGAAAAACAGATGGGATGCTGCCCAAATTTTTATAAAATGTTTTACAAAGGTTTGAAATAAAAATGAAAAATTTCCCCGTGTTTCCGCTGTTTTCGAAAAGGTTTCAGAAAGAATATGGCTTAGCTCTGCGGGAATCCTTTAGTTGAGCGTAAGAGCTAACTGGAGGGTCACCGTAGGGTGCCAGCAGATCGCCTTAGGGAAGGGGTCTGTCAGGTACACACCTTCAGCTCTCTCTCCAATTCCTTCCAACTCTTTCTCGTACATCTCAGGCTGGTCTCCGAGACGAGATCCTGGTCTCTATGCGCTGGAGTCCCTCCATCGTCCTTATTGTACGATGGAGACGATGGAGATGAGTCTCCATCGAGCCATGGTTTGTCTTTCTTTTTTCTTTTTTTTTTTTGGTTTTTTGTTTAATCTTGATTTCTTTCAAGAATATGTTTAATTTGTTTTCTAATTTTTAATATGTAACTTTTATATTTTAATTTTTTTTTTTTTTAAATTTGTTTTCCAGTTTTTATCTCCATCTTAACATCTTTATTGATTAAAATGATTTTTTTTAATTATTGTTTAATTTAAAAAAAAAAGTAATAATGACATTTAAAAAAACAATAATTATATTTTGAGCATATGTAAGTTTTTTATTGGCGCAATAATATGTAATATTTTGGTTTTATTAGAGGCAAAACGGTCATTTTAGGTGATAGGGGCAATTGAGTCTTTTTTATATTTTTTTTATTTGGTTTAAATGTCAGTTGACTGACGTTTTGAACTATTTTGAAGAGTTTTAAAAAAATTAGGGATGAAAAGAGCTATTTTAAAAAAATGTTTATAATTTTGATATTTTTTAAAATTTCAAAGACAAAAATAAAGTTTCCCTCATTAATAAACTACTCGGTGCGAAAACGAAAAAAAAAAAAAGAAAAGAAAAGCTCACAAATGTTCGGTGACAACAACTTATGATTGGAAAATTGATTTTTACCGTCTTTTGTTTGTTTTTTTCTTATCGTTCATAGATCATTGAGGACTATATTATAATAATTTAAAATATAGTTCGAAAACTGCATATAAAAAGAAGGATTTAAGGTTAGTATAGGTCATATTGCCTATTTTCTATTATGCTTGAGGAATATACATACATACATATATATATATATGTATATATATCTATCTTTATCTTTATCTTTTTAGCTTAATACCTTCGAAGTGCGAGTATAAATCCTAATATAAGCATTTCAAGCATGTGCGGAGATGTTCAAA
Source organism: Nephelium lappaceum (assembly GCA_021234005.1). Lineage (NCBI taxonomy): Eukaryota > Viridiplantae > Streptophyta > Magnoliopsida > Sapindales > Sapindaceae > Nephelium > Nephelium lappaceum. The sequence goes on from CM038005.1 coordinate 6,187,820, forward strand.
TCCTACTAGGACCATTAATTTCAACTATGTATGGATACTTTTTTTGTGAAATAGATGTCTTCAAAATATGAGAGAAAAACAAAAATGATTCGAGAGGGAACTTCACATCACACTGAAATGGATTTGTGCATTATATATAGTTATAACTTATGTTGATGTATACGAGTATTATTAACAAATCAAGAGATACAGATTAACAAGAGAATTCAAGAGGAGATTTAGGATTTAGCACATCATACGGATTTGTCTTTTGCATGCTAATTAGTTGTACTACATTTTATATCTTTACGCGGTTTGAATAGTTGATAATAATATTTTAATCTTTCTTTTTTCTTTTTAAGAAAAGAAAAATCTTTACCATTATTTGTTAATTAATGGTTCATAGCCTATCGCCAACGATAGTTAAGCAGCCATGACTAACTTCAGTAATTAAAAAAGAAAAAATAATGACTAACTTTAGATGGAAAACCCCTCCTGAAAAGAAGGTTGTTTGCTTGGTTTGTTGTGTTTAACTTACCATGCCAGTGCTACCCGAGTTAAAAACTCAGACATCTAAGAGTACAGTAATTTGTAAACAAGTCAAGACAAAATAACAAGATAATTCGAAAGACACAGTCCATGCCGACATGTTTGATTTAATTAATAATTATATTATTAATTTTTTCATTCAAGTGAAACTTACCACATATATATATATATTTATATTTATATTTAGAAGTCTTTCATATCATTTAATAATTTACATACTATTCATAACTTAAATATCATATACATATTGGATATATAACAAATACAAATATATATTTTTTTGACATTGTAACACAAATATATTTATTATAGTTGATAACTTATCACCAATTATAACCCATCAACAACACATCAACTAATTTTGAAGGTGACTAACTTTAATTGGAAAACCCTGTATGAGCAGAAGAAGTTCTTGGTTCGTTGTAGTTAATATATATATATATATATATATATATATATATATTATATTAAGCTAAGGTCATTTTAGCGGTTGGTTGTAGTTAAATAACTTGTGATGCTTAAATTATTTTAGTTTGGATAAGTCACGAATTAACAAAATATTTCAAGAGTGGACTTATTAGTCCATGGACATCACATATGAATTTGTTTTGTTGTGAATACTAATTTAAATTGATGTAGAAGAGTATTGCAAACAACATAATTTTAGAGGCATAAGATGAAGTTTGGTTACACACACTAACACTTGAAGTTTTGAGTTTGAGGCATATTCCCTTTCCAAATCGCAATCGATTTACGTATATCAGTTAATGGATTCCTCTTATTCATGCCGATGATAATATATATATATTTTTTATTATTCATTTGATTTTAATTAACAATATTATGATAAATTATTTATCTACTTTTAATCTTATTAATTAATTTTAAAAGAGGCTAACTATTGTTGGAAACTTGCGCATAAAAAATAATCATGGCTATTGTAGTGTCATTACCAACTAATCAACATATAAAATTATAAATTGAAGAAAGACTTAGCCTATACATGTCACATGGATTTGACTTCTTCATGGTAAAGATAATATATTCCATACTTTACGTGTTTGATGATATATATATATATATTATCTATTGAACAAAAATAATATTTAATTTTTAATATTCTTTTTAAAGGTTCACAACTAATCACTTACTATTGTATAGGAAGTACACCATAAAATATGTTAATGTATGTTCTTAGTGCAGATAAGGTATATATATAAATACATTCATTTTTAGGTAAATTAAATGACACTAAGAAACCGTATCTTATTGCTTTATTACACCAATAATGTGAGTTCATGGTTTATTATAGATAAGTATCCTACAAGTAGTTTACTTAGTCAACCTTAACGATTTGACCACTCATTTAGATTGAAATGACATAAATACCTTTATTATTAAAAAAATTAATATAAACGTTATATAATTCAAAATAATTTAACAAAGAAAGTATTTAAGAATTATAAATAGGATAAGCTCTGGTGTGGCTATCAAATCCAGTAATGCAAATCAACCATTATAAATCCTCATCACCCCACCCTCATTGCATCTCCGTAACTAGATTGAAGATCTAGGTTTTAGCTAAAGAATTTATTGGCCATGTGTTAAAGTTTCTCTTTTCCTTTTCCCTTTTCATTTATTTATTTATTTTTATTTTTATTTAAATATGCCATTAATTGTTTGAATTATTTTTAAAGTTTAGTGTGACATGATAAATGATTATTGGAAATAGTTATTTTCTAATCATTATCGCTTTGTCGTAGGTATAACGACTAATCTACCATTGAGGCTTTAAATATGTCGTTCCAATGTTAGCCAAACATGGTCAAGGGTAGTTAGATGCAATAAACCATCAAGTCATACTATTTGTGTAATAACGTGATATGATAGGGTATTTTAGTGTAATTTACACTTATCTTTTTGACATACATAAAGTTGTATTAATATATGAAGGGGCAGGATCGGAGGACACAAATTTTGACACGATTTGTTGACCATTGAATGAGGAAGATTTTAATGGGTTAGATTTATTCACACCACTACATATAACTTCATTTTACACTATATATAAATGTTTTCTCTCACCTCTCTTTTCATTATTACACTATCTCTTCTCTCTCCCATTAATATTAAAATCTCAATATTTAAATTATTTTTTTCTCACCCAATCCAATTATATTTAAAAACCCATCAAGAAAATTAAAAAAAAAAAAGCTACAATTGTTTTTTTTTTTTTAACTTGATAAATTTATTATTTAAATGATAATTTATTTTTTAAAATAGTTTAAATCAAACAATCTTTAGTAAGAAAAACTTTTTGGTTAAGTGTTTTGTGTTTTTGAAAAATAAGATCTATTTTACTTATTTTAGTTAGAAATTGTTTTTGAAATAAGATTTTTTTTTTAGTGGTAGTAAAAATTTTCTTACTAAAAATTGCTTGGTTTAAACTATTTTAAAAAATAAATCATCATTTAAATAATAAATTTATCAAGTTAAAAAAAAAAAACAATTGTTGCTTCTTTTTTTTAATTTTCTTGATGAGTTTTTAAATATAATTAGATTGGGTGAGAAAAAAATAATTTTAATATTAATGGGAGAGATGAGAAATAATGTAATAATGAAGAGAGATGGTGTAATAATGAAGAGAGATAAGAGAGCTAATGTAATAATGAAGAGAGAGATGAGAGAAAATATTTATGTAGAGTGTAAAATGGAGTTATATATAGTGGTGTGAGTAAATCTAAACCATTAAAATCATTTTCATCCAATGGTCAATAAAATCGTGTCAAAATTTATGTCAAAACTTGTGTCCCTCGATCCTGCCCCATATATGAAATGAATAAATATAATTTATTTAATTATCCTTAACATTATCTAAGGGAGACATGTTAACAGAATTTTAATAATTGATTTTCTTTTGCGACGATAACATTAATCTGTAAACTGTGTACAAAAGGTGTGATTGTGATTTTGGTTAGTTGTAGTTGAATAACTTCTATGCTAGTGTTGTTTTAGCTTTTATTCTTTATTTTTTAATTTTACAGTTTGGAAGGAAGAGAAGAAAATAACTTCAATTTACAAGAATATATTATTATCATTTTGCAAATATACTCATAAGATTAGACTATATAAACTTAAAATTTTGATTTAAAAATGTGACTTCAAACATTTATACATCTATTTTTATTCAATCCAAGGATGGAAAAAAGTAAATGAAATCAAGATAAATAACTACGCTTGGATTTAGTAGAATTGGATTGATAAATGTTGAAGCAACTTTTTAAATCTGTGTTTTCGATTAGCCAATTGGTAAAATCTACCATCTTTCTATTAATAATTTAGAATCTAAAATTTAAATCCTTCTTACATAAACATAAGGAAGAAGATAACTTTGTTTGGTGCACAACCAAACTATAATAAGAGGTAAGGTGTAAAAAACGAAAAAATATATATATATATATATATATTGATATGGACTACTTGAAATTGAAAATGTATATATTTTTTAGAACTATATATATGTAGTCTCTATTCTCTACAATTTTTATTTGCTAATATGTAATTTTTAAACTAATAATATGAAAAGAGTAGGAAAAAGAAAAAAAAAAATTAGACTGAACAGCCCACTTGAATTGTTTATGTCACTTGAACAACATCTCACATTAATAAACTAGTCTGTGTAAAAAGGAAAAGAAAAAACAAGAGAAGAAAAGCCCACAAATATCCGGAGGCAATATCTCACATTAATAAACTAGTCGGTGCGAGAAGGAAAAGAGAAAACAAAAGAAGAAAAGCTCACAAATGTCCGGAGGCAACAGCTCATCCGTTGCATCGATGCTCTTAGATGCCATAAAAAACGATGATACCAAGTCTTGGAAGTCCTTACTCTCAGCTAATCCACAAATATTCGATCATGCTGTCTGGTCAGAAAATCCTCTCATGTTGGCCTGCAAGCTGAGAAGATTTAATTTCATTTTGGAGATCGGAAACATTAAACCGGAGTTGGCCTTGGAGAAAATTCAAGATGGAAAAAATATTTTACACTTGGCTTGTATGGACGGAGATGAAGAGTTGGTTAGGGCATTGGTGGGTCTTGGTTTTGATGAACTCTACTTTGAAAAAGATAGTGAGTTCTCTATGATCCCTCTCCAGATAGCCGTTGTTCGCGGCCACTTAGCTGTGATAAGACTTTTACTATCCGCTTGTTCAAATTCAATTGAAGAGGTGACCTCCGAGATGAAGACGGTTTTCCATCTTGCTACCGAGCTTTGCCTCTTTGACACTTTCAAGGTTTTGTTGCGAGAGGCTCAGGTTCATAACAAAGAGTATCTGCTTGACCAAATGGACTCTCATGGAAATACTGTTCTTCATATTGCTGTCCCTAGAAAACAACTCCGGGTAATTAAGCTGGCTCACTCTTTTTCTAGAATATATTCACACTTATCCGATCTGCATCGAATTTTTGAGCATGTTACGAGTATAAAGTCTGTTTATGATCATTTCACAGATTGTGAAGATGTGTCTTCGGGATCAGAATTCGACATCTGGCTATGGCTTTGCGAGGCGGGTAAACGTTAGGAACTCGAAAGGTGAATCTGTGATGGACCTCTACAATAATATTTCTGATCCAGATTTTAAAACCGCGCGTATTGGCCGCATCCTTCGACTGGCTAGTCCACCTGATACGACACGGGTTGGAGATATTAACTTGCTCAGGAATCGTAATACCTTAATCAGGTATCATAATTCTCCGTGGTGCCTCTGGGAGAAAAGGAAATTTAAATTGATTTTTCCAGCAATACTCATAGCTTTGGGTTTTAGCATAACCCTTGTCCTCCCATATTTCCTTCCTAGAGAAAAGTACGGACCAAATCAAGTAGTATTTCAATTTAGAGATGTAGTATTTGGACGGCTGCCTCCAGTCTTCTACATCATGACCCTCATCACAATAGTTTTCACGGCAAGTACCATCAATCTGACAATGTTGTTGTTGTCACTTCCTTTTGGAAGTTTGCTATCTCTGTGCGGGGTTTCAATTTTTTTTCTTTACGTTCTTTTGGCATATTACATTATGCCGAAATTCTTTGTCACGTTCGGCTCCGATGACGTTTCGAGTTATCAGATAATGTGGACTTTATCGCTAGGCTTGGTTTTCTTCGGAGCTCTCATAATTCTTCTGGTCAAATATTTTCACTTGCTGTCCTGGTGCTTTCTTCGGCTGATGATTAATATGCTGTTGATACTCCGCCGTGTCGTCATCATCAATAGGCATTTTATTAGTCCTAATCGATTTGATGTGCTTCGTTAGGTATGCCTTTCTTCCTATCAGTTGATATTCTCCTAGATCATTGTCGTTAAGTATTTTTCAATTTAATAGATAGATATATTAATATTTAAAACAATTAATATACATTATTTATTTCGATTTAAAATTCTTAATACGTTCTTTAAAGACATGACCATCCTTTATTAACTGGTCTATTTGACTTTAAGTGTTTGTTTATTATTTATAGGTTGGAACTGTCCCAATGACATTTCGAGTTCTCCGATAATCACTAAGAGAAGTAAGCTAGATATTTGTACTTATTTCTTAAATGAAGCATTTTTGTTTTGTTTTTCTTTCTCACTTTCATACATTTTATCCCACTTCTCCAAATTTATAGCCGAATACGTACGGTAAATGTAATCCTTGTAGATTCAGGCATAGAAATTTCATTAAACTTGATTCAATAGGCTGTGCAGTTGGTACCGATATTGAAGCTCCGTCACTAGAATATCTATGGTTTTATGCTTTTCAATTTTATGAAAGTCTTGCTAATGTTTGAAATTGATCATGATTCTGTAATAAAATAGAACAAAAACTTCTAGTACATTGGAATTATTGTTGCTATCTATATGCACACATCTTCTCTGCGCAATACATGCATAACTACCGAACTCTGCAAATCTAAACTACATACAAAAGCCTAAAAAAGAAGTGACAAATGCCATAATGTCAGGCTTGAATGGTGGTCCTTAAGCCTCAGTCAAATCAGAAAGTTGGACAAATGACCAAATAGTTTTGTTATGCATCTTTTTTAGGAGATAAATTATACTATATTTATTTGATTTATTTTAATGGTGTATTTAATTTAAACATACTTTTGGGTTGGTTTTGAATAAGTTCTGTAGACGGGATGGACCAAGAAATTAGCTTGAAGCGAAAGAAAAAGGTCCAATCTATTCCAATGTGGAATGGGTTTTTTATTTCCTTTTTCCCCAACACTTTTAAGAGAAGCTATCTTTATTATCAATTTCTAGTATTGATATTGACAATATCTCTGATTTCTCTAGTTAATGCATATTCTTCTTGATTGTTATTCTCTCTGAGCCCTTTTGTGTTCCGGTCAAAAAGTTTAAACTTACATACAAAGTAATTATACGGTCTCTTATCAGGAAAAAGAAAATAGAAGGGAATAACAGGAAAAAGAAAGTAGAAGAGAATAAAAAATAATCCAACAATTAAACCATTTTAAAGTTGAAAGTTTATATTTAATTGTCAATGCATGAAAATCTAATGTAATTCTGTCATGTGGCACATGGCATGCGCACGTACATATGTATATATACATCCATTGAAGCCACTAGTATAACCATACATCCATTGCAATGAAAAAGAATCTTACATTAAGTCTACACAATTAAGTGTATGGCCGTAAAATAAACTTCCTAATAGAAGCATAAACAACTAAAGAAATAGATTGCGAGCCTGAAGAATAGTTGCTGATTAGCATGTATCTTTACAAAACTCCTACTGTGCACAACCAAATATTGATTTGTTGAGCAGTTTGCTTGGAGTATATTAGAAGTTTTTAAAGAAGAGTTGGAAGTCAGGTACGCACATGTAGAACAACTCAAGAAAATTCTATGAGAAAAATATATGTTGTATTAATGTATTTGTTAGTAGTCTGGTGGTAAAACTAATGAGGAATTAATCATAATGTGGTAAAAATTCCAAGTGTAGTTGAAATTATCAGTTCAGACAAGTAGAAATAAGGATATATATAATTCGTTTGTGAACCTAGCAAAACAAATCAATGAAGATTATTGGCAAACAGCGAACAAGAGGAGACAAATCAAATAAAAGCTTTTCCACAGATTCTAACCTACTAACTGTTAGGTATTTTTAATATTTCTTATTGTGGGCTTACATATTAAATAACAATTATATTGTATGCTATCAATTTTAATAGGGCCAAATAAGTGATCTATTAATTGGGCTCTACAAATATCCATTGGGTATGGGCTTAAGTGTGTAGAAACCTAATACTAATGGAATTAGGGTTAATGGGAACCTAATTAGGTTAGTATATAAAGAATACTATAAAGGGTTATAGTCCCCAAGTCAAATCAATAAACAATATATTTTGCTCTCTTTCTCCTTCCCCATTAAAGAAGAAAACTATAGAGCTTATTAAGGTGATTTGACTGTGGAAGACTCAATCCTACTCGAATTTATCAATATGAATTCAGGTATGTTTTTCTGTATCAATTCTTAATGATTTAATGTAAGTTTTCAGATTTTAGTATAGGTTTATACCTATTAAAGTTAATCTAACAAGTGGTATCAGAGTCGACTCATGTTGAATCATTGAGAAATTAATTGATTTAATTATTGTTGTTGTATTGGAAGCATGATGAAAAATATATGTGTATATATTGGATGCTGCTGATTATAAATATATATATATATATATTTTTTTTTTTCAATAGCCGCAAATCATGCTTTAGGAAAACTCGCGACAGTGATATGAATATATATGAATAACAGTGCAAAACTTCTGTGCACATTAATTTATAGTTTCACGCTTTTCGATGTCATGGTTTATAAAGTTATGTTGTTGGCGTAGCTTCTGTTATGCTGTTGGTGTAGCTTTGGGAAGGAGCAATTATTGCTTTAAACTTGCAATAGAAAAGTATCATGAAGTTTGTTTTTTTGTATGCTTTAGTTTTGTGGTTTAAAAGTCAAAAGCAAATATAATATGTTTGTTTTTTTAGCAAAAGGATGACAGTGGCGTGAATATATATATATATATATATTGAATTGCTTCTGTTTTTTTTTTTTAATGTTTGCTTTTGATGTCAGTGGCGTGAATTGCTTTTTCATTTTTTTGTTGTTTTGGCTTGCCATTCGGATGTTGTCTTATGTGATTGCAATTGCTTTTCGTTTGCAAGCCGGATGAATTGAATTGCGTTGCAATATCCTTTTGACTTTACGTTCTGTGTACTGCTTATATATTGTGCATAATACTTCTGTATTATTTTGTCAATATAATATAGTTTCTTTAGTTCACAAAATAAATCTGATATTTTAAAATAAATTAAATTGAAATTATATGTTGCCAAAGTAACCTCTATAATATAAATTTGTTTATTTTGGAATATTAAGATATGTATATCTATTGTTTATGCGAATAATGACCGGCCCAAAGGAAGATTGTTATTTGGCCAAATAATAGGTATACTTGTGGTAATAAATATGTGACGATTATTAGGTTTTTCATATGAGCAATAAATCAGTCCAAAGAAAGGTTTATTGCTTGACCGGATTAATTTTCAATATTTGATTACTGCACGGAGAGTACCACTTACAGTTGATCTTTCTGTCCAAAGACTAAATATCAATGTTGTGCAAGGTATCTTGTTTTAGGGCCCACCATTATGGGAATTATTTAAGCATGTCATGAATATATAAATTAATTAATTAATTATTCTTGTATTATGACATGATTATTGATTATGAGCTTGTATTTAATTTTGTTCTCGATTCAGTTACTACTTCTGCTTCAACAATATCTGCTAATCTCAATTCCATTCCTGTGCTTAATGGCACGAACTTCAAGAATTGGAAAGAGAACGTTATGATTGTTCTCGGTTGCATGGATCTTGACCTTGCGCTTCGGGAAGAACGGCCTACAACTCTTAATGAAAATAGTTCTGCCGATGAAAAGGCGAACATGGAGAAGTGGGACCGTTCTAATCGCATGTGTCTTATGATCATGAAACGTTCCATTCCGGAAACCTTTAGGGGCTCTATATCCGAAGAGAAAAATGCTAAGCAGTTCCTTGAATAAATAAAACAACGTTTTGCGAAAAACGAAAAGGTTGAAACAAGTACCCTTTTGAGTAACCTTGTTTCAATGAAGTATAAAGGAAAAGGGAACATAAGGGAGTACATCATGGAGATGTCTCATATCGCTTCCAAACTAAAGACACTAAAGTTACAGCTGTCTGAGGACTTGCTGGTGCACTTAGTTTTGATTTCTCTTCCTGCACAATATAGTCAGTTTAAAGTGAGTTATAACACTCAAAAGGATAAATGGACTCTTAATGAGTTCATATCTCACGTGTGCAAGAAGAGGAAAGATTAAAGCGAGAATGTCTTGAAAGTGCTCACTTAGCAACTATCTCTAAGGACAAGAAAAAGAAAAGAGGAAAAGAAGCTGCAGTTGGGGCATCACAGCATAAGGTGCAAAAGAAACAGGATGAGGAATTTACCTGTTACTTTTGCAAGAAAGCTGGACACATGAAGAAAGAATGTCCCAAGTACGCCAATTGGCGTGTCAAGAAAGGTATGCTTCTCAATTTGGTTTGTTCTGAAGTTAATTTAACTTCTGTACCTAAACACACTTGGTGGATAGATTCTGGTGCTACTACTCACATAAGTGTGTCTATGCAGGGTTGCCTGTGGAGCCGAATGCCAAGTGATGCTGAAAGATTCATCTATGTGGGCGATGGTAAAACAGTTGCAGTAGAGGCTATAGGAACTTTTAGGTTATTATTAAAGACTGGTCAATTTTTGAATTTGGAAGAGACTTATGTAGTACCGTCATTTAGACGGAATTTGGTTTCAGTTTCTATTTTGGACAAATTTGGTTATTCTTGTTCATTTGGAAATAATAAATTTAGTCTTTTTCAATATTCAAATCTTATTGGTACTGGTTTTTTGTCTTTACATGATAACCTATATTTATTGGATACAATTGCCTCAATTAATGAAACCTTGCATACACATTCACGAGGTACAAAACGAAAATTAACTGACAGGGATTCCGCCACACTATGGCACAAGCGTTTAGGTCATATCTCTAAACAGAGAATTCAAAGACTTGTGTCTGATAGGAATTCTTGATTCCCTTGATTTAACAGATTTCCAAGTCTGTATTGAGTGTATAAAAGGGAAACAGACAAACATTAGGAAATTAGGTGCCAACAGGTGTTCTGATGTCTTAGAACTAATACATACTGATATTTGTGGACCATTTCCTACAGCCTCTTGGAATGGTCAACAATATTTTATTACGTTCATAGACGATTATTCAAGATATGGGTACCTATATTTGATACATGAGAAGTCTCAATCCCTGGATGTATTTAAGGCTTTCAAAGCTGAAGTTGAAAATCAACTTGGCAAGAAAATTAAAGCTGTCAAATCTGACCGTGGTGGTGAATACTATGGTAGATATGATGGATCCGGTGAACAACGTCCAGGACCTTTTGCGAAATTCTTAGAGGAATGCGGTATCGTCCCACAATACACAATGCCAGGTAAACCTAGCATGAATGGTGTTGCTGAGAGACGAAATAGAACGCTTAAGGACATGGTAAGAAGTATGATAAATTATTCTTCTTTACCAGAATCCCTCTGGGGAGAAGCACTAAAGACTGCAGTATATATCCTCAATAGGGTTCCAAGCAAAGCGGTAGCTAAAACCCCTTATGAATTATGGACAGGCAGGAAGCCTAGTATTAAGCATATACACATTTGGGGTTGTCCAGCTGAGGCAAGGCCTTACAGGCCTAATGAAAAGAAACTGGACTCAAGAACTATAAGTTGCTACTTTGTTGGGTATTCTGAACGGTCAAGGGGTTTTAAGTTCTACGATCCCACTACTAGAACATTTTTTGAGACGGGAAATGCAAGATTTCTTGAGGAAGTTGAGTTTGTGGGGGGATATAAGGTTAAAGACATTGTCTTTGAAGAGGAATTTATTTCTCTTCCTACTATTGCTTTTGATAATGATCAGGCTTTTATTCCTAACATTGTTCAAAATGCAAATCCAGAATATCAAGACAATGTAGAAGAGCTCCCTGTGCAAAATGAAGAAAGTGCAAACTCAACAACCTCAAGAGAATATGCCATTGAGACGATCCACTAGAGAAAGGAGAAGTGCGATTCCAGATGATTATATCGTTTTTCTCCAAGAACATGAGGTTGATATAGGAGTGGTGGAAGATGATCCAATCAACTTCCATCAAGCCAAACAAAGTTCTAATTCTCAAAAGTGGATTAATGCCATGAATGATGAGATGAAATCCATGAAGGACAATGACGTTTGGGATCTCGTTGAATTGCCTGAAGGTGCGAAACCCATTGGTTGCAAATGGATATTTAAGACCAAACGGGATTCAAAAGGCAATGTTGAGAGATATAAAGCTCGTCTAGTTGCTAAGAGTTTCACTCAAAAGGAAGGCATTGATTATAAAGAGACTTTCTCTCCGGTTTCAACGAAAGACTCTTTTAGGATCATAATGGCACTTGTGGCTCATTTTGATTTGGAGCTACATCAGATGGATGTAAAGACAGCGTTTCTCAATGGTGACATTGATGAAACAATATATATGATGCAACCAGAAAACTTTGTATCCGGTGACCCAAAGAAAATGGTTTGCAAATTAAAGAAATCCATCTACGGTCTCAAACAGGCTTCCCGTCAATGGTATCACAAATTTCATCAAGTTATTATCTCGTATGGGTTTGAGGTAAATAAGGTTGAAGATTGTGTATATCATAAGTTCAGTGGGAGTAAATACATATTTCTGGTGTTATATGTCGATGACATACTGCTTGCTAGCAGCGATATAGGCTTATTGCACGAAACCAAGAGATTTTTGACAAAGAATTTTGATATGAAAGATCTTGGGGACGCCTCTTTTGTATTAGGCATACAGATACATCGAGATCGAACTCGAGGTATTCTTGGGTTATCACAAAAGAGCTATATCGAAAGAGTTCTTGATAGATTCGGCATGAAAAGTTGTGCACCAGGAGATACCCTTGTAGCTAAAGGAGACAAGTTCAGTCTCAATCAATGCCCTAAGAATGAGTTGGAACGGAAAGAAATGCAAAAGATTCCTTATGCGTCAGCTGTAGGAAGTCTAATGTATGCTCAAGTATGCACGCGTCCGGATATTGCGTTTATAGTGGGAATGTTGGGCAGATATTTGAGTAACCCAGGGATGGATCATTGGAAAGCAGCCAAACGGGTTATGCGTTATTTACAGAGAACAAAAGATCACATGCTCACTTATCGGAGATCAGATCATTTAGAGATCATCGGGTATTCTGATTCCGATTTTGCTGGATGCCAAGACAGTAAAAGATCCACGTCAGGCTATATTTACCTGCTAGCTGGAGGAGCTATTTCTTGGAAGAGTGCTAAGCAGACACTCATAGCTTCTTCCACTATGGCAGCTGAGTTCGTGGCTTGTTTTGAGGCATCCAATCATGGAATATGGCTGCGAAATTTTGTCACAGGGCTGCGAGTTATGGATAGTATAGAAAGACCATTAAAGATATATTGTGACAATAATTCGGCTGTGCTATATTCTAATAACAACAGAAGCTTTACGAAGTCAAAGCACATAGACATCAAGTTTCTCGTTGTTAAAGAAAGAGTTCAGAGTAATCAGGTGGCTATAGAACATATTGGGACAAACTCCATGATTGCGGATCCGTTTACTAAGGGATTACCACCCAAGGTCTTTCATGAGCACACTGCTCATATGAGTGTTATTTTAGTTGATGATGTGCATGTTTAGTGGGAGTTGATATTTTATGTTCTTTGTTATGGATATATTTATTTTCTGCAGAATAAAGTATATGGTTTATTTATAAACTCTGAATATTATTTGTGTTTGATCTCACTAAAGATTAAAGTAGGACCAGTTGGAAATAGGCATGTTTAAGATCACATTGCATGTAATTTCCATGCTACACATCCATACTCGATCTATGTCATTGAATATATTGGTATGATGACCATTTATGGGTCTAGTTACGAATATATGTAACAAAGGTCGCTTTGATCTCATACTAATATAGTAGATGGACCAGATTGTAACTAAGGGGATATTACAGAACAGATAGCTTTTCAGTGCGCACTCAAGACTATGGATAATATAATTGTTTCAGGAAACATATGTAGCCCAAGTGGGAGATTGTTAGGTATTTTTAATATTTCTTATTGTGGGCTTACATATTAAATAACAATTATATTGTATGCTATCAATTTTAATAGGGCCAAATAAGTGATCTATTAATTGGGCTCTACAAATATCCATTGGGTATGGGCTTAAGTGTGTAGAAACCTAATACTAATGGAATTAGGGTTAATGGGAACCTAATTAGGTTAGTATATAAAGAATACTATAAAGGGTTATGGTCCCCAAGTCAAATCAATAAACAATATATTTTGCTCTCTTTCTCCTTCCCCATTCAAGAAGAAAACTATAGAGCTTATTAAGGTGATTTGGCTGTGGAAGACTCAATCCTACTCGAATTTATCAATATGAATTCAGGTATGTTTTTCTGTATCAATTCTTAATGATTTAATGTGAGTTTTCAGATTTTAGTATAGGTTTATACCTATTAAAGTTTTCAGATTTCAGATTTTAGTATAGATTGCGAGCCTGAAGAATAGTTGCTGATTAGCATGTATCTTTACAAAACTCCTACTGTGCACAACCAAATATTGATTTGTTGAGCAGTTTGCTTGGAGTATATTAGAAGTTTTTAAAGAAGAGTTGGAAGTCAGGTACGCACATGTAGAACAACTCAAGAAAATTCTATGAGAAAAATATATGTTGTATTAATGTATTTGTTAGTAGTCTGGTGGTAAAACTAATGAGGAATTAATCATAATGTGGTAAAAATTCCAAGTGTAGTTGAAATTATCAGTTCAGACAAGTAGAAATAAGGATATATATAATTCGTTTGTGAACCTAGCAAAACAAATCAATGAAGATTATTGGCAAACAGCGAACAAGAGGAGACAAATCAAATAAAAGCTTTTCCACAGATTCTAACCTACTAACATTTTCATGCTAGGGGATTAGCCTGTACATGATGGTATTGTTCAATTCATTTCAATTTCTGCTGATTGGTTGTGATTTGCATCCTGCAATTTCAACAACCGCTCAGCAAAATGTTAATAGGTAACTGTATCAATATTTAAAATAACTAATATATATTATTTATTTCAATTTAAAATTCTTAATATATTCTTTAAAGACATGAACCATCCTTTATTGGTCTTCTAAGAGTTGGTTTATCATTTATAGGCTGGGACTGTCCCAATGATGTATCTACAACTTCAAACAACAGATAATCACTAAGAGAAGTAATTAGTTAGATGTTTGTATTTATTTCTTAAATGAAGTATTTTTATTTTGTTTTTCTTTCCCACTTCTCCAATTTATTGCTAAATACTGTAAATGTAATCCTGCTGCTATTAAATTCAGGCGTGGAAGTTTAATTAAACTTGACCCAATAGTCTGTGCAGTAATAGGTGTCCGGGTCCACTTCGGATTCCGTTAGATCTGGCCCTTTACTGTATATAACTAACATTTGGTCAGGAATTGGTAATTGGAAGCTCAAATGACTAGGCTGAAACTGAATTATGTACATGCCTAGCTCGATCCGAGTCAGAAAAAGTCCAGATCTATTCACTAATTTAATTTTAAATTAAAAAATATATTATAATATGGTATATATCATTACAAATTAAAAGTATTCTATCTACTTCCTTTTCGTTCTATCATTTTGTGATCTTCAATTGATTTGAGCATCATATTGTCTTCGAATGGCACCATCCCAATATCCAATCTCTCACATTGTTTTCTGTGAATTTTTTACAGATTGCTAGTGGCCCAATAAACTAATCATAAGCCGAACGTACTACATCAACAATTTTAGATTTAACCATCTAAAATGTTTCTTGATTTATTTTATGGTTTTGTTTGATTGAAGAAGGGATCTGGATTCGAGTAGTAGAGATCTAGGTTTGTGGTTTTGCTTTTTAGTAATTGAAAAAGAGATGTGAGTTAGTGGTTGAATCGTTTTGTAGTTTTGTCTGTGGTTGAAAAGGAGGAGTTCCGGGTATTTGCTATATTCATTGAAGAATAGAGATATTGGTTAAATGATCGGGATTTGGTTGATTTTTTTAATATTTTTGATGAAGAAAGCGATCTTTTGTATCACTTTTTTCAACTACAAAAGTACCGCCAAGCCTATCTTGTGCATCAAAGGTAGCTCACTAGCCCAATGCCAACAAAGCCTTTTGACATATTTTTCAATGCTGTTGGTTCTGACCTAACTCCTAACTAAGGAAATGCAAAAAATGGTTGGAGGCAGGGTCTTATACTATTAGACATCCATTTTTAAATTTCGATTCTTTCTTTTGTAATCGTATAGAGTAGGTTGTATTTTCAACATCCAGTAATATGCTAAGAGCTAATGGACACCTTTTGTTTATTGTTTTATTAATGTAGAATTCTTTTAATCAATAGCTGATAGTCAAATTCACAAGAAAGTGGTCACTACCTCTTTAAATTCTCTAATATACATGTATGGATTTTCACTATCTAAACCGTGAAAGGTAGACAATAGTTGAATCATTTTAGGTTTGAAATCTATTTGTGGCATATTTGGGGGAACATTATGCATGATGGTGTGGCAATGCAAGTAGGGTGCATATAGTCTTTTAAGAACCTAACATGGAATTACTCGTTTTCACTCATATTTATAGAACTAGATGATGAATTAGAGGATGTATCAAATTCAAAAGCAGCTTCACTAGTTAAATCATATGGAAGTTCTAATTCAATTCTTCTAAAAAATCTTTCTCGTTCCTCTTTAGTTCAATTCATTCATTGTATGCACTTCTTTTTATTGTATTTTTTTTTATTTTTTTGATTTTTTTAAGGTCTTAAAAGAAAAGGAAAAAGAAAAAGAAAGAATAAAACTACAATCCTAAAAATAAATTGTAAGAAAAAGAAAAATAAACAGAAATAATAATAACAATAATAAATAAATAAATATTCATGAAATTAAAATAAATAAAAATAAAAATGTATTGTCTTCGAACCCTCTTGTTGATTTACCTTCACTGGCAATGGTGCCAAATTTTGTTTCTGCTCAAAATATCACATTTGGCTAAATATGTATCAATTCCACAGAGAAATTAAATAACAAGAAGAATTTAAAAACAGTGAGATTTTACAAGTAAATAATAAAGACGAATTGTAAGGAGAATTGTTTGAGAATTTTAAAATGAAGAATGAACTGAAAAATAATAAAACGACCAATAGAGAAACTAGTAAAACTTTCAGAGTTACTTAATTGTCTATTTTATTATTATCAAGTTTGATTTCTAATTACTACTCAATTGTATGTTTCACATTCTAAATACACAATTGGAAAATATAGATTTGAAGATCAAATAAAAAAAAAATACTAATAGTATTTACAAAATTCTTTTAATTTAGGAACAAACTCGGATATAATTTTAAGTTATCTAAAAACGACAATATATCAAATTGAAAATATTGCAGTCGAAAATCAATTTATAATTATATTAAACTAGAAATTATAATTTCAATGTAAATCACATTTAAAAAAAAAAAAAACATGATTGAATTTTTATGAAATTGCAAAATATAATCTCTTAAACTAAAATTGTAAAAAAAAAATTCAATATAAACATTTAAGAACTTGAAAGAAATCAAACTTAAATAACAATATCCTTGCAATTAAGATCACCCCTCAGTCGCACTCTAACTTTAGTCTAACTTACTCATTATTTCACACATTTTACAGGGAAAGTATAACGATAATTTGGCGAGTTACCTTATCTCTGAAACACTGATTTTCTCTTTTAACTGTGTGCCTTTGATGTGTTGCCAAACATCCTATTTATAGAAGCGAAAAGCTGACTTTCCATAAAATCTTCTCTTTACCTAGAAGGAAAGTTTTCAAAATTCAAAATTCAAAATCTTTTCATTCCTATCACAAATTTATTCACAATTCTTCCATATTCATCACCAAAACTTATTTGATTATTTTTCAAATTTTGGAATTCAAATTAAATGTCAACTCATCCCTACAAATCATTCAATCATTCTCCAATTTGAGAAACAAATCAAATGTTAACCAATCACCATAAATCACTCCACCATTTTCAAATTTGAAAATGATTTGCTGGATGGAGTGTCTGAGCTTTGAGAAATTTACGACCTGAGTTTACTTATATTTATCTGATGGTCCTTGATAACATTTGGGTCTTGTGCACTTGATCTAATGTTCTTTAAAATGGGTCTCTTGATTTTATTTCAAAAAACATTACAAACCCAAAATAAGTACCCATAAATTATGTCAAAATTATCAATTTTATGAGCATAAAAATGCATTAAATCAAATGATCAAATCAAATACATTCTTAAAAATAATCAAATAAAAATATTTAATTAAATAACATATGTTGATAAATGCAATCAATTTTCTAATATTAAAATTGTATTTTTGTGCGCTAATCATGTTTCCATCCCTTTAACATTGTATGTACATCCCAAGTTTGAAAATATTCTAAAACTTCAATATTATTCTTAAATCAAATTGTTAATATTATAATAAAAATTAACAAAAATTATACATATGTATATATATATATATTGCAAAATATGAAAATCACTTGAGTGAAAATCCATTACATTAACTAGTCGATAGATTAAGAAAGGTTTGCAAAATTCACTCAAAAATTGAAAGTAACATTCCAACTTCTAATAGAAAGCTATTATGATAAGACAAGTCCCTCTGCCTTAAGACCTTGGCTTCTCCTTCTTCTCCTTGAAGAGGGCCAGAAGGGAAACACCAGAGACCTTCACAACATTGAACCTGACACTGGGAAAATCACCGACGGCATGACCTTTACATCCAAATCCAGCAATCAACACCTCGTCCTGCAGTGTAGTAAAATACACATCATTTTCGAAGACACCAGAGCAACAACAAACAAATTTTGTAACACAATTACTGTGAGAAACTATACACATTGCCAAAGTCACTACATACATTCTCTTCAATGTAGTTCAATCAACCATCATTGGGAACAAATGCAGCAACCTTCTTCCCATTCTCGATCAGCTTCACCCTAGCACACTTATGGATAGCAGAGTTGGGCTGCTTAGCTTCAATACCTCTGCACACAACCATTTGTACAATTTGATCAGTCATGGAATGAAATTATAATAAAGACAACTAATAATAAAGCGCTAAAAGGAATGTAGTAGTCATACATCTTCTCAAGAACAATGCCCTTGGCATGGGATGACCCAGCGAAAGGTTTCTTCCATTCATTGCCGAGGTTGGACTTCTTGTATGCCTTGTCTGCCCCACCTTTGATTCCTGCGGTGGGTCCTTAGCTTACGGCGGGCTCCCATGCCACGTGCCTTCCCCATGATGAGTGAGTGGTGTTATTCGACTGCTGCGATGCTCTGAGAGAGTTGGGGAAGGCGAAGACAAGAAACTGCAGCTGCTTTGAAAAACATTATAATATATACATTTTTTAAATTAATAGAAAGGGTATATTTGGTATAGAGTGGGCTGTGCTTACAAAAACAGATTTTTTTTAAAAAATTAATGGAGTGTATTTACAACTTTTGAGAGGTGGTAATATCACCACTCATTTTCAAATTACACCATTAGGCCCACTCCAGAGGGGGCGGATTAGCAACTGAGGCTCCTCTGGTCCTTTTGACCATAATCCCGTCTGATGGCAACGCCCTTAGGTGGTGACACATTCAGAAGGTGATGTCATCCAGTGACCTCCCTAAACAAAGCCCATCTAATGGTGGGTTTCCTAGTTAAGGCCCACTTATCCTTGTTAGGCTAATTTCCTCCAAACACTTCGAACAATATATAAATTGTAGATAAAACTTTATTGCTATGGTTCTGATTTAATAACTTCGATAACATGGTGTCCCAAATGACCTATGAAATTTTGAACTATTTACAAGCCTCAAGAAAAACCTGAACATACTGAAGAAGTTAATTTGTTTAACCCTATATTTTATTGCTTGTAGGCTTTTAGTTACTTTCAATGTGTGAATTATAGCAAAGTTTTTTCTCTTTTTAGCAGTTGAAGATTATGGCTCAGGTTCCATGTCAATATATCAGAAACTGATTTGAGTTAATTAATGTCATTTCAATACTTGAATGTAAATGAATAAATGAACAAAAAACTGATTTCATTCATACCATTGCCCTCAGGCATGAAAATTCATCAAAACTATTACAAATGCTGTAATCTTGCTTATTTGTATTCAAGACTGCAGGCTTTGAAAGAGAGTACAGAAACAAACCAAAATTTCAAAAATAATAATAATAATAATAAGACCTTACAATATATTAATAAAGCAGTGACTAAAACCTGTCAAGATCGAGAAGAGTAGGCTGAGCAGCTAAAACGGATCTCAAGGATACAGAGCCACATTAGAAATCTGATGTGTGTCCATCGCAAATATATTAAGTATACCCCTATATTACAATGATATTGATTTATTCATTTGAACACACTCAACATATGCATGTATATCGATTTAGAATGAGCACAAGCTGAAATTCACTGGATCCATCAGCGTGCACATGTAGGAACCAATCATTGAGAATATTAAAACTAGCAGCAACGGCCTGAAAGGAAACTCATTGAAGAGTATCATCAGCATTCCTACTGAAAAGAAAAATGCAACAGAATTGAACATAATTAATATGCGGGTTGAGTATGAGCTTTGATTTTCAATCTGGAAAACAGAATCAAGGCTGTAGTTGGTTTCATAGCCTTCTTGAAGTCTGCATCCTGGAAGATAGAATTTCAATGCCATGTGGAAAGTTACAATTGCTAACAACGTAAAAACAAGTAACAATATATGAACATTGCTCAGTGACTCATTTTTAACTTTCATGGGCCAGGTTTTGTGCAGATATGATCGATTCCGCCACCATTCAGACGCCATCTCAAGTAAATTTTTAGCTTTAGGAGCTCCTGTGCATCCTACCGTCTTTTCAATTTCCAAGTTGGTCTTCCCACGTTGTTGTGACACAGATGGGATGTTCAGAGTTGTCAAACCATCAACGTTCGAGGCATAATTATTCCATCCGCAAGTACTTTTTGTAGCCTGCATCACACAAAACAGAGATGGCAAAATCTTCCGATTTACTATAGCTTTTGTTATTTAGAATAAAGGGGAGCATTGAACTAAGCTGGAGTGAGAAACAAAGAAAAACTAACCCTATCACGCAACATATCGGAGACTTTGAGATCAATCAGAATATTATTTAACTTGAAGTCTTTATACATATCTTGCTCCTCTGAAACATGATGAAAAGCCAGGTCTCCAACAACATCTATTGCTATTTTAAGCCTTTTATCACAAGATTCTGGTTCTATCGCAGGATATTCTACAGAATCAACTAATTCAATAGTTAGTGCAAAACATCGGTGGACATCTGATTTTCATTTCATTTATTTCTATGTAATTCAATCAGTTGGGTACTTACTTGTGAAAAGATGATTTTCCAAGATTCTCTTCTGCTTGAATCCACAAACAAGGTTACCACGACTAAGGTTCCCTACAAAGTCTGGCTGCTGCATAAATTAAAGATAAAAGGTAACAAATAATTAGCATAAAACAAAAGTGGTCATCTCACCGATTGATTTCAAAATTATGCAATTTATTCATCTATCATTTCTCGTTCAATAGCACTTTCCTTTTGTACAATTGATGTTATTGTATTTGTCAAATAAAAATTGTGTTAAGCGTTAATTACATTTATTCAACTAAAATATTTAAACAGTTTAAAGTTTTTTCTTTTTTATAACCAAATTCTTAAATTAGAGAATCAATAATAAGTCTTTTGATCCGTGATCGTATTCAAGGCCAATTATTTGCTCTTGGAGATGTTTACTCTGTTATTATTAAACAGATAACAAATTTTATACAGCATAACAAGCCTAAGTTTTTGAATCTTGCTTTAACCTAACACCTATAGAATCTTTAAAAACATATTCAGGTAGCATATGGGAATATGACTATTTTCCTAGTTTAATTGAAGTGTACCTTGTCATGTAGTTCAAAACCTAGCCCTTCGTCACCGAAATTGAATTTGAGAAGGCCTTCCAACAGCTCGGATTTTTGTTTCAGGGAAGCAACTTTAACGCGCATGATTCTGTCTTTGCACACTGCAATCGATGAGCGCAGTGAAACTGCAAGCGACTGCTGTATTATTGTTGTTTCAATCAGTGCTGGAAAGTTAATCTTCAGGGGCTTGAAAATTGGAGCCTGTGTGATAGGGAAACCAATTCGATGGCGAAGAAATGATAGGCAACTAGAAAATGTAGAAAGGTCTCTCGTTTGCCAAGTAGCCTGGTACTCACTTACCTGGGCCGTTTCCATGTCAGAATCGTTTGATGTATCAATGTTAACCATCCCTTACTTCTATTCAGTTTTCTCCTTGACAAGATTAATCAAGTCTTCAATATAACTTGTAATTTTTTTGAAACTGTACTCGGCAAGAAAATGCAGGTCTTCAATATATATTGATTAGTTTTCACTGCTTTCCTTGCAGTTTCTTGCAAAAAAAAAAAAAAAAGAGTCAAGATAATTTCCGTGACATCATTAACAGTGACCCCATGGAGGGAAAAAATAGCAAGTTTCATGAAATTTCAGCTACATTTAAGGGAAGCTTCTCTGACACTTCTCACCAAAGATAGTTTGAGGGTGTCTTCAGAAATTGTGTGGAAACTGAAAAGAAACCCGCAAGCCACTCACTTTTTAATTACTTAACACGTAAAAGTTGGAAAAAGAAACCAGAGATTAAAATACCAAGAAGAGACTGGACGGCTTCTCTCTCTGACACTTCTTACCAAAGATAGTTTCAGGGTGTCTTCAGAAATTGTGTGGAAACTGAAAAGAAACGAGGAAGCCACTCACTTTTTAATTACTTAACACGTAGAAGTTGGAAAAAGAAACCAGAGATTAAAATACGCAGAAGAGACTTGATGGCTTCTCTGTCGTGTTAATTTTTTCATAACTTGGAAAATCAATGAACATTTTCCTCAAACGAAATTTGAAGCCTTGTCGTTTAATTTTCTCCTAACTTGGAAGATCAGTGAACACTTTCCCGTGAATTTGATCCCCCTCCCCCACAAACAAAAAGAAGACGAAAAAACAAAACACAACAACAACAACATTATTTATCACTATAAAACAAAGTTGATTCCTCAGATATTGAAGTACAACTAATATGAGAAAAAGAACCTTTGAAAAAACAGAACAAGAAAAAGAAAGAGAAAGAGCAAAAGAAATGTCTTCAATAGCGCTGACAAGGAGGGTGGAGTTGGAAGAGGAGGAGAAAACCAATGGAGGTATTATGTCTTCAAAGGGTAAAGATATCATCGGAGCAAAGTCCAAGAAGATAGGAGGAGGAAGCCCTAAACTCTCGATTCCTGTGAATCAGAATGGTGACACAGCCATGCACCTATTTTCTGCGAAGGGGGACGTCAAGATGGTTGAATTGTTGGGGAAATTCAATCCTGGATCTTGCCTTGTGGAGAACAATAATTCAATGATTCCTCTACAGATAGCAGTAGAGAAAGGCCATTGTCTTGTCATAAGAATATTACTTTCTCTTTGCCCAGAATCTCTGGAGAAGCTGACTTCCAAGCAAGAGACAGTTTTTCACCTTGCAGTGAATAAATCCCAGAGTGGCGCTTTTATAGTCTTGGTGGATGAGGCCAAGAAGCACAATCTTGTGCATATCCTGAACAACAAAGACAATGATGGCAACACTGTATTGCATATTGCTGCATTCAAAAGATTAACCGATGTAAGTTCTACGTCTCCCACTCCCACTCTCACTCTCTAACATAGACTTGGTTTTTTATATCTAAATATACACATTTATTGCAGATTGTGAAGCTATTGCTCCATGAGAGTTCCAGCAGCAGCAGTGATATAAAGATACAGTTCAACACCAGGAACAAATGGAGCTTCACAGCTTTAGACATGTGTCGTGCTAATTCTCCAGACACTGTAGACATATCTTCCCGGGAAATCAGCCTGCTCCTTCAAAAGGCTGCTGACGATGAAATATCTTACCTGGAATCTCAGCAGAAATCCAGGGTTGCTCACACTAGGTTGCCTGAGGCAACGAGAAACGTCTTACTGGTGGTCCTGGTAATGATGGCTGCGGCAGCTTTCACTGTAACCTGCAGTCTGCCTGATGCTTTACTCAAAGAAATCCATCGTTCGACTTTAAAGTTACATGCAAGTGCAAGTGATGTTATATCTGGTAGATTGCCCTCTGTCATCTACCTCATGATTTTCAATTCTGCTGGATTTATGAGTTGCATGCTTGTGATTAGTTACATCTTATGGCCACTACCTCTCAGATCGATCCTTCTTTTCGCTGTGGTCTGCACTTGCATTGTTTATTTCATTTTAGTGGACAAGATCACGCCTAAATTGTCCATAAGAATTGAGAACTTCAGCTTTTCCAGCACAGCTTTGGTGTTGTCGTCAGCTTTGGCCTTCATTTTCTGTGGACTTACAATTACTATGATACGTAAGCTTTGCAGTGTTATCACATTTTCGTCAAATGACTGAAGACGATAGAACGAACTACTAGAGGAACAAGGATTCTTGAAAATAACAGACTTCAGCTTATTTTATTGGTTGTTAATTTTTTGACTAGAGTGTTATTATATGAGACAATCTTCCATGGGGCGTTGAGGTGGTGTGACATGACGATGTTGGTGACCCTCCAATAATATCATAACATGTATCATAATTTTTTAAATAAAAATTAAAATCACCGATACCTCAGCCCCTATGAAAGATTTTCTCATTATTATAGAAGGTAGAGCATATGTTAGTAAAATTGAATTTGCAATCACATGTTACCTATGTCCAATAGTAATTACTAAGAATCTATGTAATAGAAAAAGGTAAAATAACATTCCTATAAGACCATCATCGTATTATATATATATATATATATATTAATCTTCATACAAAACTTATTACATTTTCTTCAAGCTTTTTCTCACCTCATTTAATCTAATAACATATAAGCGTTAAAATGAGTGAATTGTTAGGATTTTATTGAGTTAAGAAGATAATGCAAGTCCCACATAGTTTTGAGTAACAAATATCAAAAGTCAAAACTATGGGCAAATGAGACAATACCCCAAGTCACAATATGTGAAAAACACAAAATGAAATTGAAATTGAAGTAAATTACACTAATCACCAATGATGACGTATGACAAGTGAGGAAGATATGATTGCTAAGATTATGGGATGAGTTGGTTGTCGTGCAACAATGTACACAATGATGTTGGCTGAGTGTTTGTAGAGATTTTGACAGAGTAATGATATGAAGGAAAAGTCTCAGTTAATGTTGTATGAGCTGTTCGAGTGTTGCTGTTAGATGTGAGCCTTTGAGATTCTAGGCTTCAATTGGGCTAAACTAAATATGGGTCCAACACTTGGGCTGCTATATTGGGTCTTACCAATAACCTGATAATTGAACTTGTAAACAGACTGATTTGTGCTATCACAATGATTAACCGGACCACCCCTCAAAATCCATTATTAAGGTAGAGATGGTGCAATCTCCTCCAATTGGGGAACATAGGCCAGATCTTTTGCAGCGAAGCATTTCCAGTAATTTCCATATTTTATTAATATTTTAAATTTGCAATTACTTAGTTTAACTTTTAATTTTTTAAAAAAAATCAAATTATCCTTCAATTATTGGCGACTAAGGACAATCATCCATAAAGAGTTAACGTTGTGGGGTATAGTTTGTGTAACTATCATATATCAACCGTTGTGTATTTACCATTGTAACTGATAGTCAACTTCCCTCTCCCCTGGTTTCTTTTAAGCACTTTCATGGTTTTTTCTTGAATTTATCTTTCTCCTAAAGTCATCGACTGGAGAAATATCTTTATTAATAATGCATTTGGGACCATTCATGCAAAGTTCGTAGAAAGTATTCATGTCAGTATATAACCCACGGCCTTGACAACGCCCTTCTCCCTTCACTACTCAAACTTCGCATAAATTTCAGTTTTTCGCAGATGATGTTGATTACCTGCAAAGAACTTTCGTTGAAGATACTAATAGAAGCCATCTCCAAGTGGCTTTCCCCGAAACAGCTTTTATATATATATATGGAGAAAAGGAGGGTAGTCTTTTATGAATATTTTTATTAATAATTTTACTCTTATCATTGCAAACAACAACATAAAAATTCCAAATGCATGTATTCATCCTCCCCATTGCTTGACGTACGAACATTATTTTCCACTATTTTCAATAAACCCTAACTATTTTTTTGCTCTAAAATTCCATATTCAAAGAAACAAGCTTTAACACTTGCCTTTTGGATTGAAATTTGTCAATTCAACCAAGTGAAAAAGGTTCTCTAACTCTTTTTAATTTTTTTCGTTGTGATATTTGTTCCTTTGTTTTTTACTCTCATTTCTATCCCTACAAGGCGGTCTGTCTTGTTGTGTAATTGCTGCTTCCACTGTTGCGGAATCTACTAGATTTTTGTCTTATTTATTTTAAATAAAAATTATTTTTTTAGGAAGAAAAAAAACATGAGGTATTTTAGTCTTTATAGTGGTATTTGTTGACAAAAATAATATATAAATTGGAATGGACAAAACCAATAATCTTTCATAATATAAGGCCATTCCTTAGGTATTTACAGAAAAAAATTGAATAATTTGTTGTAAGTTTATACCTTATGCCAGCTCAATTTGTTTTATAAATTTACATATAACTTCAATAATCCACAACTTGACACCGATAATTTGTTGTAAGAATAGATTGCCACCAATGTTTAATTTGAATTGGATATATAAAACGGTCATTCAATTCGATAATATTTCATATTCAAATCGTCATCATTGCCTCTGGTTGAAAAAAAAATGTGGAATTTCATTTTGGTCTTTATGTTTTCAGGACACTAATTGTTTTTAAATGCAAATGCATTTATGACTTATGTGGTCCCTATTTAAAAAATAACTCTTCAAATTAGTCTATCTGATGTTTATTTTGACTTTGATCGTTAACAAAATGTCTAAAAAGTTAGTTTTGCTATTCTATATATTAAGGGGGGTGTATTCAATCATGATTTTGAAAAACTTTCATAGATTTTTTTCAGTGAATGACTTTTGTAGAATTTCATAGACTTCTAATGACTTTACAGATTCATGAAAGACTCTCACAGACTTTTATAAACTCTTTTTTAAAAGACTTTCATTAACTTTGATAAATTTTTAAAAGAAATTATGAAAGACTTTTATAAACTTTTATCGACTTTTATAGACTTCTACATACTTTCATAGACTAACCTTTCACTAACTTATACTATAATATACACTTTCTAAGTTAATAAAACTATATTTATCATGTCAATAATGATGAAAAAGTATGATACATAAAATAAAAGTAAAATCACCTCAATTACATAAGTTGATAACCAAAATACCCAGTATTTTAAGTGTTTTATTATTTATTTTATTTTTTCTACGAAAAATAAAATCTCTAATGTCTTATCAATAATACCAATATCGCTCCACATATCAGCAGCTATAACAACCTTCCATTTATTAGCATACTCTCTTTATTGTTCTTGAGTCTCTAAAAATGAGTTAAAATCGTCATTTCATTAACTAATAATGATAAGATGATGATGACTCATAAATATTGATAAATTTTAATAGAATTTTATTTACTTCTAAAATAACAATATATTCCTTTGACAAACTCGTGCCACAAATTATACTTTTTGTAAGTTATAGTTCTCATTTCAATAAAAAAAATTTCTTTTAACATAGTGTAAATAAACTTGTTAAAAATAACTATCAAAACTAATATTTTACAAAATTCAAACTGATTACTTTTATGATATGTTACAAATATCAAAATTGATTACTATACTAATCAAATTAACTAATCAAAAGTAAAAGTTCAATAAATTCTCCAACATGTAATAAGAATAAACCACTAGCTAAAAAATTTTACTACTAGCTAAAATTTTAATTTTTAAAATAAACCACTAGCTAAAAAATCTCCAAATATTAATTTTTTTTTCTTTTTTATTTGAAATAGAGGTTTTTCCTTTTATTTTGTATTATAAAAAACAAAGATTTCATTTATTAATTTAATCGATTTTAAAGCAATAAGATTTTTTATCTATACATTTATGAGTTCTATTTTCATTATTTGTACATAATAAATGATAATCTATTGATTTACAACACAATCGTTAATAATAGTTGTACTATTTATTATAAGAATAATAAGAAGATTTGAATCAATATCCATCTAGATATTTTTTTTTTGGGTATTATATATATATATAAATATAAATTATAAAATGTTTCATTTCTTAAATTTATTTTGTTGACATCTAATTCCTCAACTTTGATTCAAACTTGGAATCTTCTACAAAATAATAAATTGATGTCCTTAGAAAAAGAAGGGGTCTAATAAGATTCAAAAACTAAAAAGCTAACAATTTGAACATAGGAAAAAAATATTGACCATTATAATTCACAATAAAGTATGAGTGATATATATATACATTTATGTGTATTTAAAAAAAAATAAGTGAAATATTTTTATGACTATCATTGAATTTGGGGCGATTTAAATATAAAAGAGATTGTAAGGTTTGTTTTTTTTGTTTTTTTTTTGTTTTTTTATTTGTTTGTTTTGTTTTTGTTTTTGTTTTTGTTTTTTTTTTGGATGAGAAGAGATTTGCTTTTTATAATCAATAACAAAAGTCTATAAAAGTTTTTGAGGGGAGTGGAAGAGAATTTATGGAGTTTGATTGTTATAAATTTAACATAAAAATCTATAAAAGTCTCCCAAAGTTATTAAAATTTAAAATTTCATAAAAGTCATTAACATTTTGAATACCTCATAACTTTTATAAACTCTTCAAAAGTCTTGATTAAATACCTCATAACTTTTATAAACTTTTTAAAAATCTTTAAAAGTCTATATTGAATACCACATAACTTTTATAGAGTCTTTAAAAGTTTATATTGAATACATCCAAATTTTTAAATTCTATAAAAGTCATTAAAAGTTTAGATTGAATACACCCCCCTAAAACTTTTTAAATAATCAATCTGCAATAAGAAGGGCACAAAGCAATTTGTAAAATGGTAAGTCTGGACATATATGTAAAGTTAACTACTCTCATCTAAAGTTATTTTTGTTAGTTATATAAAGTCAAAAGATAACATTGCATATCTACTAATCAAAGAGTTAAATAGAGAGTTAATTAAAAAATCATAAGGGGAAATGAGACTAAAACTTATGAAAGAATAAGTCAATACATAGGAAATTCAACCTAAGTGATTGGAGATCTTAAGATTTAGGTTCGATAGGATAACTTAATTGTAAAGATTTGGTTGTATCACTATAGAGGTTATCCTCCTATCCAAATAGTGCTGCATATAAGAATCAGAATAAACTATATTTTTAATGATCCTTATGCGTAAGAAATTTGAGCTAAGTAATGTAGGTTACTGTAAATTAAAAGATCATCTATGTGTGAGAGAAGTGGGATCACATCTTAAAATAATTGTGAGGGCTCAATTCTTTAAAAACTCTCACTGAATCAAACATATGTTCATCAAAACGAATATAACAGTGAGAACCGAATTATACCAGAAAAGATTTCTATGTAAAATATATAATTGTTTATATAAATAGCAAATCAGTTCACGAATATCGTGTCTACTGATCAATTAGTAAAGAAAATATATTTTCACAAAGGAAGGTTCAAAGGCCTAAATCTACCTATTCTATGTAGATTTTGATCGTTGGAATCTCATGATATCATAAGCGTTTTTTTTTTTTTCTAACCTTTTGTTTCCTCTATTAATTTCATTCATGTGGGTCATTGTTAAAAAAATAGGTAAAAACACCTATTTTAAGGAACCATTTTATTGGGTTAGAGATCTTGATTGTGGTAAATCAAGATGGATTTGTGTTCTACTTTGTGAGAACATTGAAAACATTCATATGCAAAAAATGGTGTTTAATAAATGAGAAATGAATTGCAGATTTAATTTTCAAAATATAACTGCTGGATTTTAATGTCATGAATTCCAACCATTGAATTTGAAAAATTGAAACTACAGAATTGAATTGTAGATTTAATTTTGTTGAATTTAAGTGTTTTGAATTATTTGAATTTGAAAAGTTCAAACTGCGAAATTGAATTATAGATTTGATTTTCCAAATGTAACTGCTAGAATTAAGTGTCATGAATTGCAACCTTTTGTGTAGATAACTATTGAAAAAAAACAGAGGCGTATGTGGTTTCTATAAATGCTAACTGAACTAATGAGGATTTCTCAAACAAGCAAGCAGTGGGCTTTGAAGCATGAGAGTTAGCATTTGTAAAACTTAGAATATTTTTCTCTGAGTTGTTTTTAATCTTAGGGAGTGTGTAGCTTTCTAAGCATATTTAGCAACATTACCTTTTCAAGAGGATGAGTTATTTCGTCTTCGAGAGAAGGCAGATCTTAAGGCTTTTGAATGAAATTCAAAAAGCTAGGAATCAATTAAGTTGAGAGGAGCTCGCCATATTAAATTAGTGTAGAAAGTACAACACTATGTCTATTATAAAGAGAGTTTTTAGTTGAATAAATCAAGTTGTATGTATATTATTTAAGTTTTCATTAATTAGAATAAACTATCTGGACATGATTTCACGGATATAGAGCAAAATTAAATCATATTAAAAATGTTGCCTTCTTTTTTTGTTTTATGTTACAACACTTATCTTTAAATTGTTGCAACGTTTTTAGTTTCGTTGCAACAACTTAAACAGTTTGTTACAACGACTTGGTAAATTTATTTAATCTGAAAAATTTT
Source organism: Nephelium lappaceum (assembly GCA_021234005.1). Lineage (NCBI taxonomy): Eukaryota > Viridiplantae > Streptophyta > Magnoliopsida > Sapindales > Sapindaceae > Nephelium > Nephelium lappaceum. Next base: position 6,218,420 of record CM038005.1, read on the forward strand.
GATAATCCTTTTCAAAAAAAAAAAAAATTTTTGATAATTTCAAAGAAAACCGGATCTTTCACTACATGTCATCTTTTTAATTTCCATCTTATTACAATGAACTATTCACATCTGGTACATAACCCATGGACTTAACCTTCTGCATTAAGTCTTCTATCTTGGCATGAACTTCGTCCTTTTGCAGATGATTTTGTTCACCTGCATAGAATTTGTAGACTCTACCTCTCACAGAAATCCAGCTACATCCTGGTTCCTTTCTGACACTTTGCTCTTTCATTAATTCTCTGAGAGTATGTCCATCTTCGAAACTTCCAGTCTCAATGTATGTGTTTGATAGCAGAACACAGGTAGCTGAATCTGGTCTAATGGAAAGGACCTTCTTTGCAGCAATTTCTCCTAACTCAATATTGCTATGAACTCTACATGCTCCCAACAAGGTCTTCCACACTATCTCGTTGGGCTCGATTGGCATCTTTCTTATGAACTCCATTGCATCATCCAAGTGACCCACACGGCCAAATAGATCAACAATGCATGCGTAATGTTCCATCTCTGGAACCAGACCATACTTTTCCTCCATTACTTGAAAATAATGTAGCCCTTTTTCCACTAATCCTCCATGGCTACAAGCAAACAGAACACAAAGTAAGGTAACAGCATTTGCCTTTATACCCATCTGCTCCATTCTAGCAAACAGTTGAAGCGCATTATCTGAAAGACCGTGTAGAGCATAACCCAATATCATAGCTGTCCATGAGACAGTATCAGGGTTAGAAATCTTATCAAAGACTTTCTCTGCCTCAATTATGCCGCCACATTTGGCATACATGTCCACAAGTGCACTCTCTATGCACTTATCAGAGTCCAAACCAGCTTTGCATATAAGACCATGGACTTGTCGGCCATATTCGAGAAAACAAAGGCCAGAACAAGATACAAGGACAGTGGAAAATGTAAACTGGTTGGGTTTAAAAGCCTTCCTTCCTCATTTGTGAAAAAATAGTAAGCGCTTCCTCCCACTGGGAACATTGAGAGTGAGCAGTCACCAAGGTTGTCCAAGACACTATATTTCTTTCCTCCATCCTATCAAAAATCTTCCTTACTTGTACAAGAGCTCCACATTTGGCATACGCATCAGCAATTGCGTTGTAAACACTGATAATCATCATATCTGATCGAGACTTCAAAACCATCCCATGAACTTGATTTCCAAACAGCAAATACTTCGAAGAGGCAATTGCATTAAACACACCACAGTATGTATAAACATCCGGTTGTACGTCATTCTGACACATTCTTATGAAGAGTTCCAACGCTTCTTGGTTACACCCGTTTTGTGAATAACCAGAAATCATTGCATTCCATGGCAAGTTCACTCCGCAATCCAAGAAATTCAAGTCAAAAACAGCTCTTGCATCTTGCAAAGACCCACATTTCGAGTACATATCAATGATAGCAGTTCCCACGTGCACATTGGACACCATACCCAATTCAGAGGCAAAAGCCTCAACATCTTTCCCCCTAGCAACATCACCTAGCTGCCCAACTGCTTTTGAAACACTAATAAGTGTATACATATTTGGCACAACTCCTTCGTTCTTCATGTGAAGAAAATGATCAAATGTTTCCAAATGAAAACCATTCAACGTAAACCCCGAAATCATTGCATTCCAAGAAACTTCAGTACATTCTGTCATGGTGTCAAACACCTTATACGAATCCTCTACCATCCCCAATTTCGCATACATGCTAACAAGAGACGTAGCAACAACAGTATGAGAAGCAAAACCTCTCATAACAATCTGTGCATGCACCATTTTACCCAATTCAACACGATCTAACCCAATACACGTCTGTGTAATCGCAGAAAACGCAAAACTATCAGGCAAGATTCCATCAATAAGCATTTGAGAAAAGAAATTAAACCCATCAACGAAAAAGCCATTCTCTGTTGACCCAACAATCATGACAGTCCAAGAGAATCTGTTTCGTTGAGACATTTTATCAAACACCCTACAAGAGCCACCAAAATCTGAGCATTTTGAGTATGAATTAGCTAGGTGATTCAACAATATCAACTCTTGTTTCTCTGAAAAACTGGATTTCAACACAAACCCATGAACTGTCTTGGCAAGTGTCAAGGACCCTTTACTTGCAGAGTCACGTAGGAGGTCGATTAAGGGCTGGATATGGTAGTTTTTGTCAGGTTCATTAGCTTGGGTTGAAATGGCTTTGATGGTTGAAGTTGTTTTCCCGGTAGATTGAGAGGGTATAGTTACACTTGTTGAAGTTCTACTCTGCAAGAAAATTTGGTGTTAGATTGTTATTGTTGCAATGATGTTAAGTTGACAAAAAAATTACTAGAAAAACTAGCAACCGGAGAAGGAAAGTAGAAGAGAGATTTTATTACTTTGTAGTTGGAAACTGGAGTTGGTGGTTCGGCAAAATGAGAAGGTTGAGATAAATCAAGAGTGATAGTGAGGCTCATTGTTTGGTTGCTGTTTGTCAAATATAAAATGGCTGTGCAGCTACTCAGAGCTATCTATTTCAATTCCACAACTTGAAAGGTTAAAATGGCTCCAAAGGTTGTTATAACGTTCCAGAGCAAGTTTAAAAGTGAATAAAAATTAGTGGACTCTTTTATATAATAATTTAAAATTTTTCAGAAAAAATAAATTTGAACTTTTTTTCAAATTATTTCTATAAATCAATTACTACTATTTCATTTCAAGTGAAAAATACTACTATTTTATTTTAAATTATAAAACCTAAAATGAGTATTTTGCTGTGTAATAAGTTTCATCGATCTTTTAAATTTAAGAGTCTTTATTTTACATATATCATTTTTTTTTTTCAAGAGCATATATAATCTTCTCAAGTGTTTTCTTTTTCTATCAAGATACATTTAGCTCTTTAAATTCTGTTTGAAACATAAGTTGTTAATACACGTAACAATCAAAATATTGAAGTCCGCACGCATAATATCTAAATCATTTTTTTTATTGCATGACCACTCTATAACTTTGAAGTTTCTTTTTTTGTTTTTAACTAAATTTTAACAAATTGATCAAAAGTGAGCAAGGTTTTGTGAGATCAAATATTAGGGGCTTACTATAATCCAGCATCAAAGATCAAGGATCTATTGAAATCCAATAGGATTAATTACTACAATTATACATACAGTTTAGAAACTTATTGAGACCTACTAATTTAAAGATCCATTGAAACCTATCAAAACAAATAATACTACTACATGTGCATGTATAGCGTCTACTTAAACTTATTAATATCAAATATTATATATTACCGTTCACATATTTACTCCTATAACATATTGCAGCCGAGGGTATATCTCCCCTCATAATACCAATAAAAAATTTCCTTACACATAATGATGAATGTCATGGAAGCTAAATCACTACCACAAATACAAAACGAGATATTTCTCTCCACATACCATTGTAATTACACTTGAAGGAAGCGTGCACCAGCGAAGAATTGATATACAGTAAAAACTGCTTTTGGCCATCTATCATAATCTAATCTTTCCGAGATTTTTGCTTTGCTCATTCCATTTACAAAATAGTAATATTAATAATAATATTATTATAATTACGTAAATAGTTGATGATATCACCAAGTGTCATTTATTCATGGGAGACAAAACTGTACCATCACTCCCATCACTCCCTACAAATAGTATGTTATAAATCAGGGCAATCCACAGGGCACAATAAAGACACCATTTTTGAGTCTTGCGGGCAAATGAACGCTGTGCTAGTGACTGCTGCCACTTCAGAGAATTACTCGTTGTTGGGAGTACGAACTGAATAAAATCATGTCTAAAAGCAATTTGAGTTATAAGAAAATTCAGTTATCAAGTGAGTCGATACAATACCGTCTTCACAATGTTCCCAACCGTGGTTCCCTATTACGATAAACTTCTAGTAACTTCACTTCTTACTATGAGCAGTAGATTGAGCACACCTCAATTCCTGGAATCTCAACTAAAAATGAAACAACCAATTCCAGGAAAGGAGAAAAAAAAAAAAGAAGAGAGAGAGAGAGAGAGGCAGAGAGAAGGATGAGCAGAGGATATTTGGTCATGTTTCAAATACCTAATATAATTTGGCATAAATGACATTAATTAACTGCCCTATTACTCCAGCTTCTTGTAGAATTTTATTCTTACAGATTCAAGTGTGTTCAAACTATAATGAACAGATTGATCAATAATGTTACCCAGCCCAATCTTTTTTTTTTTTTTTTTTTTTTGTAAAATCAAATGAAAACAAACTAACAAAAAAAATCACCCGCAATGCTGATGCGCCTGCTTTACAATGGTGAACTATGACAAAAGAGATTACAATCTCATTTTTCTTTTGGGAGAGAAGTAATTCTGATATTAGATCTCCAGTATATCAATAAATTCTGAGTAAGAATCTTCATATTGTACCATCTCACTGATTAGAATATGTATTCTCCAAGGGGGTGAACATGAAATTCCCAGAAAACATAGCATCTTTGTCTGCCCAACAAATATCCAACTTCGGTCAAATTAATATATCAAGCAAAGTCCAGCAGTTAAAATAGGATCGTATTTAAACATCAAAAATTCAAAATCAACAAAAAAAACCCAGACAACAGTTGGTTAACAAGTCACTCAAATGATTCAGAGTTTATTGACCCTATAAAGAAGAATATTAAAGAAACAACGAAACGTTCGACAAGCAACCTTGTTTTCCTGATCACATACTTAAGGCCGGTTTACAGCACCACTCAAACAAATAAAATATTATGAATTAACAAAAATTAGACATTGACATCTTAAATAATGAAAAATACAACCAAGAGTCACATGAATCATCAAACAACAAATACAAAAGCAATAATTATGTATATTTTAGATTCATAAGTTTAGGTCAAGCCAAACTGATCAAAGTAGGAATTATCCAATAATCTTTTTTTTTTTTTTTGGGTTTGCGGGAGTCAAATTGGGAATAAGGGGAAAAGGCTAAGAGAGTTTGTCATATTCTAGGCCTCAGTGAAAGCATTTTTTCAGTTCGACATTCATCACAGGTTCTAACATGCAGCAAAACACTATAATTTAACCACATTATCAACAATTAAGCCTCAAGAGATGCCCAACTTATATGGATCAAATCATATTGGTTGAAAGATAAATGGTGACCTACCTGTTAAGGACAGACAACTGACTTCCCGACGAACATACCTTGTCATAGCCTGCACATATATTCAAAACACAATTCAGTGATGCTATGGTTTGATCTGGGCACAGACCTGGCAATTAACATGATTGGCCACCACAGAAAAACACAAAAAGTTGAAAACACCTGTACTGCCCGTAATGCAGCATCATCTGGCTTCGATGTACCATCATCACAAAAGACATTCCTGCAACACAAAAAACACCGGAACAAAGCATTAAAGCGAGTAAATTCAGTACACAAGGTCAAGTAAGGGTCTTCAAGATGGTGTATAAAATTAAATTGGGCTAAAGCTAGTCTGCGTTTCTAAATGATTGTATGAGCTTAGCACAGGAAATACTCAGCCAAAGCCTAAGTTCCTAACCTCAAACCAAGGGATCCTAGGTACATCAAGCTATTAATCTAATCATGAACATCAACCTTTGTTTGGGACAGCTCTTAACTAGAGATCTATTTAGCAAAAATAGATCAATCAATAATATTTCCCTCCATGATAATTAATTTGTTAAGCAGAGTGATCAAAGTCCCAATGATGTCAGAGCAATGCTTAGACCCACTAAGATAAAATTCATACCTCCATATCACATTTTGCAGCTCATCCTTTTTAGCCTCTGGACGCATAGCTGCATCATAAGCTATGATATTTCCATAGAATATCTTCTCCAACTCCTTCATCCATTTCAACAACAGTAAGTTAACCTGCCATTGCAAACATCAGTAGGCAATCAGCAGAAGTAGCAGTGATTCATCAACCAACAATATATATTCATTTGGTATTTCTCCAACAAAAGCTAATGATCTTTTCACACGTACTCTTTAAAAGACAGCCACATTCACAACTTCCTACTCCTATATGTCCAACCAATATTAGGCCACTTACAACTGAAATGAGAGATGGAATATCGGATAAGCTTTGTGGTCTGTTTGGAAACTAAAAGTCACCCTAACAGCAACGTAAAGATGAAGCCTACATACAAACAGATTACCTGTGTCCCCATCTGTCAAATATCAATGCTAAAGAATCCACAGCAAACAACTTAAGGAGTTAGATTACTCATGTTTTTAAGAATGACCACTTAAGTTTTTAAGTTACAGACAACAGTAGAGTAGAAAATTAACTAGAAAGAGAACAAAGTTCATGGAATCAATCAAGTGCAACTGATATTAAACCGGTAAACCCCAAAGTAAAATGCTTCAAAAATATGAGTAATAATACTGATAACGAACCCCAGCTTTAGACACTCTCAGCTCCACATCATGATTGTATATCTCATACAAATATTGCCCAAGCTCAACACCTTCTTTTCCCTCTTCTTTCAAGCGACGCAAACAAAACCACATATGAAGTACAAGCAACGAGAACGTCATTTTAAAGGTCTTCTCCAAGTTAAAAACTGCATAAGAAAAACAAAAACAACATAATACATACCATTACACGAATCACCAAATACGATAATTATACTAAGCCACACCAAGTTTATGTATACATTGACGGAAATTAGCTATGCACCATTTCACAGTACAACATAACATAATATGTATTGAAAAACTATATTATCATTTTGACATATTTGAAGATTGAATATGTATTGTAGGATAGACTGACCATCATAAATGAGAGGCCTATCGACTTGGGAGACGATTCTCCTGTATATGACATTGGCTCCGCGAATATACTTGCTTTGTTTGCTATAAAAGAGCATGAGCTTCAACATTACACGCTTCAAGCCCTGGTAGTTGGGTTCTTCCACTCTCAGAGGAGAATCTGCAGGCAAGGCCAACGAACTAGGCTTTGACCAAAACATTTTATCCAAATTCACCTGCTATATATATCAAACACACACAATTCCGGATTTGAATCGAAAATGACAAACGAATCAATCTGAAAGCTGTAAATTAATTGGTGGAAGAATTGGATACCGGAGATCTGGGAGGAGGCGATGACACGTCAGCAGCAACAGCAGCAGAAGTGGCCATTGCGTAGGTGTGACGTGGAAGGGGGCAAACATGGTTGCTGTATTTGAGGTATTTGAGTGACGAAAGTGATCTGGTCCATCTCGGCAACATTTTCACTTTCAGTGACCTAATGGATTCGAAACGGTGTCGTTTTGGAGAATGAAGACGAGGAATTGAGTGAGTGAGTGAGTGAGTGAGAGGTGCTTTCAGTGACTGAATAGAGCTCCAAAGCCCTCCTAAACCCTGGTCTTGTTTGGGAAAGAGGAGACGGTAAATTCAACGGAATCCAAATAATCAGGCTGTGAGAATCTGTTTGCTACGGATTTGTCCACGTAAGCCTAATTAAAACCAAGTGAGCCTGGGCCTTCTTCTCAATCGACCAACCACGACCCAACCAAGTTTTTTTTCACTTCAATGTCTACCATTACAAAAAGCAATCACCTACCAGCTACCACTACTCAATCTAATTTGGTGATACGAAATCCTCATTCAACAGTCAACGTAATAACGATTCATATTCAGATACCTATCATAAATTGTATTATATGAGTACAAGAAAAGATTAGATATTAATGGGTAGTATGTTTAGCATATTTATATTTTTTATACTGTGAACTTAAGAGGTAACAGCAATATGCAAACTATCCTGATGCGAGCATTGTAAAGAAACTCTTTTACCATGTTGAGAAATGAGGATAATAGCATAAAATTTATATATAATTTTTTTTGCAAACATTCCACAAACAAGAAAAATATCTTAATGAAAAGACAAAAATGAGTAAATTTGATTAGGAAATGTAACGAGCCTTACATACAAGAAAATACATAAAACTACGACAAAATCTCAAAATATAGGAAGAATGTATAAAGAAATACAATACGTTGTCAACTCAACCTCTAACTGGGAAGACCATTAATATCTCATTATGAAAAAAGACGTTGAGATCTACCGAGGATTTGTTCCATCAATTAAATTAGCACATTCATGACCAATATTTGCCACCTCATTGTTCCCTCTCTAAGTGCCAGTAAAATCAAAACTCATTAAAGTTTAGCTTTACAGTTAGCACAAACATTATTACAAAGGATCCAAAGGAACTGGTGATTATGCAATAAGTTTACGACCAACATAGAATCACTCTCTAACCAAATATTATGCCGACTCCTTTCGATAATCAAAATAACGTTGACAACTATTACATAGGCAAAACAGGCTGCCGCATTCATTTCAACAAAAAAAAAAAAAATGCTGCCGCATTAAGTGACCTCAAGATAATAATCCCAAAAGAGACCATCTAAATTAGCCTTAACTCCTCCAGTAGGAGGAGGCTACAACAATATGGCTCCAATTTTTGAAGCTCCACTTCAGAAATCAGCCCCAAACTATTGAACAAATCTTTTTCTAAACTATAATTGACTAAACCAAGAAAAAACTTTGAACAATAAATGAATTTGAGATATGACATCCACTTGAAATTTCCTGACCAGAGTTGAGAAATTATCAAATCGTATGGTTGCTAGATTTTCTAATGCTGTTAAAACACAAAGAAAGCCACCACTCACGAAAGTTGGGAACCAAGAGGCTTTACTAGTGATGCAAAACCATAAATCTTCTATAGAATTAGTATGCTACTGTAATGGATAGATTCATGTTCATGAATATATAAATTACTTTCATTTTGGAGAAAACGTTCAAAATGTGGAGATATTAGTCTATTACACATACTTCTCTCCAATCGCTCTCCCTGCCACTGTTGCTTAACCTAGAGCTACAAAATTGTGTAACGATACACTTACATTTTCCCTCAAAAACTCAAACTAAGTACGCTGGCTCTGCTATCTCATTTTGACGCTGGCTGTATACACAAAAAGCATCATGGTGACAAAAAAATTTCAATCTGTGTTGAAAATACATCAGAGGTATTGTCGAAGGCTTTCGCCACTCATGGATTCCATGTCTTTGATGATATCTTGTGCTAAGGATTTAACAGGTAACTCTACATCCTCCAGCAGTTCACCCAGGAAGGGAATGGTTTCAGCCAGCAAAACCAGATATTCTTCCTTCAAGTTCTCAAGAAGATACTTGACAATTCTTAGTCCCCAAAATTCGAGACCGCACCTTCTCACTCCGAGTTTGCATTAATACCTGCAATGTTCCGAAATTTGCAAATTGAATTGGTTTCAACAGTCCTTTTAAGACTTGGGATATTCCAAGCAAACCAAAACTTAAATTTGAATGCTTAAAGACAAGGTCAAAAAACAAATACTTAGAAGTTAGAACATTTCAAATGTAAGCATAAGATTTCTCTCTATAACAGTTTTCAATCTCTCATTTTCTTTGCAAAGATAATATATGGGAAGATAAGATGCATCAAGCTTGACAAATGAGGATATGAATGTGCACAAAATGGGTAACCGCAGAGATGAAATAAATTTGAATTGTGCGACTTGTGCACACTATATATACAGGTGTACCTGTAAAGGTAGGAACTTAAAATGTTGGACCAAAAATGAAGCAACACGGAAACTATTTAAGAGTGAGATTATTATAAAATATAATAATATCCCGTCATACCTCCTATCTCCGGATTCCTATATTATATTACATTCACAAATTGAGAAAAAATCAGCCTGGGAAATTGTTCAACACTTCATGAGAATGAAACATTTGCATGACTAGTAGAAAGTAATGGAATATTAGAAGTAAAGATCAGGTTGGAGAAATCTCAAGGAAAAACTGCCCAAATGTACAAGTGAATCCCAATAATCACTCAACAATTGGCCAGCTACTTCAACATTCTTGGACATTAAGGATCTATTTTAGCCTCTTCAAATTAGGAGCCCCAAATTTTTTTTTGCATTTGTAGTCAAATTAGATTATTAATTCAAAAACCATAAGGTTAAGGCTTCCCAGAGCAAATAACATAATGCAGCAGACAGGAGAGTCTAAGATTATAAAACTCACCTCATGGTTCAAGGGCTTCCAAAGAAGGTCAGTTCCTGCAGTAACAGCCATTTGACCTATACAAACAACCAATAAGTCATCAACTTCCTTCACAGAAGGAACATTCAAATGCTCTTCCAGATCAGCTGGTGGTTCCACAACAAGCTGTGATACAATGGGTTTCAACAGAACCTGCAAAACATGCAGACATATATCAATAAAAGCAAAACAACAATCAAGGAATAAATAGACCAAAGAATTAAGACAAGCAACAAGAAATTTTCATTTCAATCCACAGGTTCAGTGGGTTAGCATCACAAAACCGCACCAACAAAAATTCAAATAACAATAACAGTTGTTCATGGTACAACAATTCAAAGAGAAACAAGCAAAAAATCTGAACCTTCAATAATACCATGTAAGGACCAAGAAAGCCCCACCAACGAAACACTTGGATGAATCATAAGATGTAAGAGCTTAATAAATATAAATCACACCACCTTTTATGAAAGGCTGTTTGTCATAGATTTACCTCAATTTTGTACAAACCAAGAAGGATATATAAGTCTAGATATTAATGTCAATTTACTAACCACCAGATCATAAGATTCATTGCAGTAAGCAATTAAATGATTAAACTTGCCAATGGATGAATCAAAAGTCAGCTCACCAATATTCTGTTACTACTAGCATTTCAACCGGGACATGTATAGTCCAGCTGAAGCTCATTGTTTCCTTCATGTAGCAATTAATATGTAAATTGTATTTATACTGGTCTACTCTTTCGGAATTTGTTAAAGAAAATGCAAATATGATGTTGAAGACAACTCCAAATCAGGCCATGAATACAACTCCAAATATGATGTTGCTACTTTGGATACAATAAAGAAGCAAAACCGAACCTTCTTGGATTTAGATTACAGTTTAAAGAGCTGCAAGACAACTCATGACAAAAAGCATATAGCCGAAAAGTAGAGTTATTGATTTACCTGAAAATTCGAGGATTCAAGAAACTTCAGGCTCCCAGTATCGTAGAGGAAGCATTTATGTAATGATGAAACAACCAGTGCTCTGAGTTGCCAGTTTTTAACTGATAAACTGTTCTGTTCTTTTAAATCAGTGCCCACTTCCTGCATCCTGGCCTTCTTTTTGTTTCGAGTCAAATTAGCAGTTTTCAAATCTCCAGCATCAGTAAGATGCCGGACACAACCCTCAAGCAAGTACTTGAAGTAAGGAACAAACAGAGACCTGCATATCAGAACAACTGCATTCAGAATTTCAAATGAAAATGCAATGAATGGAAAAAACATAATAAATAAATTTAGAAAAAAAGGATAAAAGAAATTACTAAGTGGCAGAGAAATTTTATTATTAGAATTGTACCACAGTAAGAGAAACTATATATACTGAAAAACAGAGGAATTGTAAACAATGTATAGTGTCATCCTTATCACAAGATGCCAAGGTCATAAAAATACCAACTCCAATCCAACAAAAATAGTACAAAATTAAGATACATGTACCCATTAATACAGAAAAATGTTTAAATCAACATGATCGAGGGCCATAACTCTTCAACAGACAACATGCGACTCAGCAACATCATGGAAGTTAAAAAAGTAGACCAATGGTTAACACATGTAGAGTAATTACACATAAAACACGCTAGCTTACCAATGGTTCTCAGCAAGTTTATTATCCAAGAAGTAAAAGGTGACAAAATAAATACAAAGCACCTTAAATTCTGAAAAGCTAAACATACGTAGGGTAATTACACATTACAAACAAGCTGACTTACCGATGGCTCTCAGCAAGTTTATTTACAAGGCTATAGAAAGTTACAGCCCTATTGAGACTTTTGCTTCCCATTGAGGCAATATCTTCCACATCTGACTCTGCCCATTCAATACTTCTGATAAAAAGAGGCCTAAACATAGTCTCAGTTAGTTTCATTGTAAGAGCAATCATTGTACCAATGACACTCTTTTCAACAATATCAATGTTCTGAACTGAAACACGGTGTTGACAGGCGAAGATCAAGAGCAAGCAAGCAGTGATCAAAAATCTTTCCATGGACACCACCGACAGATGATCTATCCATTCTACCAACAATATTTCCTAGCATTTCAAAAGCAATTACCAAGCTTGAATCCCCAGTATCAACCGCACCAGAGTATATGCTCAGCAAAGGCGGCAGAGCAAGTCGAACCTAGAGAACAAAGATCAAGTTTTATAATGATATGGCAGACAAAGGTAGCATAAAACAGGCATTAGACCATATTCAGACATCAACATTCTAGTCAGAACACTTACAGGGATTTTCTCAGTGAGGAGCCTCCGCACTGCATCAGCTTTCACTTTCCGCTTTAAATCTGATCCTACCACATATTCAGGACGAAGGACCAAAAGTTCTGTAACATCTCCAAGATACGGATTTAAGAAACCACCAAGCTTGTCTATAACTGCTTCTAAAGTGACAAGAATAGATGCCATTAAAGATTCTTTTACACTGTTATCATCAGCTTCGTTTCTCAGATCAATACACGTAGAGCTTTCATATGACTTTTTAATCACATTCTCCATTATACGAGGCAGCTCAACCAATGCCTTTGGGCCAAGCACATTTATCAAAGCACCAGTGGTTCGAAGGCAGCTGGAAGAGATTGCCAAGTTCCTTGAACTAATGTTGTTCGTAATAGATGCAAGGCACATGTTGAAGACAGAATAATAAGAAGGGAACCTATTGGCCAAAACTTCCAGTGTTGAAACTGCTGCCAGTTTTAATGAAGTATTTGATTCTTCATTGGTATTATCAACTAGTTTAACAACTTCCAAACACAATGAGCGGAAAGATTCGAAAGCACTATCCTCCAAATGAAGCCAACAGCTACTTGAATTTAGATTACGCTCTCTTCTCCCCTTATGCTTCGACTTAACTGAGTCATGTTCCTTAATCGTTTCACATAGGAGCCCAAGAGCCTGCTCGAAAGTATAAGTTTCCACGTAAATAAGCCAAAAGTCAGATATATAGGTAATACAAAGGGACTTGTAATGAAAGTTTAGAACTATACACTATGATTTCAAAGAAATAGTGTGCATCACATCAAAAACACAAAGAGTAAATGATAACTATGACAATTCTACTGAAGTAACTGTTAGATACTTGATAGGACACACCCATATCCACTAGTATTGACATGTATATGAACTATGTCTCACATCTCTTAGAAGGAATGATTAACTTCACAACTTAATCCTTAGAAGGTCTGACACCCACCAATAATACACAAAGAAAGAGAGGACAAAGTGAAAAGGAAAAAGCACTTGTACATATCCTATCAGAAACTTAACTTAGAAGTTAAAATTTTACGGTCCAGAAGGCAAGATAGGTACACTCTAAAGGATCTCCACTGCTTGTACTATGCAAAAAATGTACAAAAAAAGGTACATTATGATAGGAGATTACATACCTTCTTTCTCACATTGTCATCTGCATTGCTAAGCAAATTAATGATGCCCCTAAAGTATGCAGAGGGAATAATGGCCACAGTTATAGTCCTCAACACAGCATGCATACACTCCTTTACTTCTTTCCTGATAGCAACAGGAACATTTATCTGCTTTCTTCTTGTATCAACAACTTGTAGAAGAGAAACAACTTGCTCCATAAGCTCTTCAAGTTTTCTCTGCAAATTCAAAGCATTCATAAAATCAATATCATAAATTTAGGGCAGATTCAGTCAACTGATAGTGAGATATACCACGGCTACTGGTTCGACAAGTGCCAATGCCGTAAGTATGATGATTTTCATTAAGCAAATGACCAACTAAAAGGTGCAAAAACAAAAGCAACATTAGAATTATTCACCCCACTTTCCATTAGTCCAGTGGAAGTGGAACTTTGATCCTAGAAGTGCAAGAAGAAAAGCAGTACTCCATATACCAGTGTCCGGAACGACAAACTTTACAAAGGAAAAAAAAAAGAGAGAGGGAGAGAGAGCAGCGGGAGTGTGTGTGTGTGTGTGTGTGAGCGAGAGAGAGAGAGATAAACATCGATTTCCAAACTCCAGATTTCATAGATCAAGTTATGTGGAAAAGAAAAGTTGTATTTCATATAACAATTATAAAGTGCTTCTACTAGAACTTAAAACACTATCATTGGTGGTCCTTTCCTCACAACTTAAACCTCTTGAGTTGAGTGTTTAATAAATATATTAACAAGAGTGCCTGCTTTTGATTTCTCCCACACAAATATATTTAAATTTTTTACCTAGTGTTTGAATTAATATATGTCGGTGTTTGGGCTTGAGTGACAAACCAATTGATCGTGTAGGAAGTGTGTTAGTGTGCTTAAATACTATTTATTGAATCCTTTTCTAACAACTTAAGCTTTTGGATTGAAGGGTGATTAACAACCGTAAATGGCATTGGAGTGATAGGGAAAGCTTACAGAGCCTCATACAGATTCCTCATCTATGTCCTAATGTTTAGATGATTCATAAAATATTGCCAGACATTGGAAGATATAAGACCTGCTTCTCCCATGTCCTTTTGTAGTAATAACTTAATTTTCAATTACCCAAATATTGAACAGTGTTTGTCAATGCTTATATCAGTGTTTGAAAAATCAGCCTATCTGGCCACGTACGCGCCGGCCAGGAGCTAGGCAGCCACCAGCCATGGCGAAAAGGCCATAGGCGCCACTGCTAGGCAATCTCCATGGTAGGAAAAAAGAAAGCACACTGCTTTGGCTGTTCCTTTTTTCAACCTAGACACCCAAAACGGCACAGGTTTGCAAAAAAATAAATTATAATGATCACAACAATTGAAAGCACCCACAGAACAGTGAGTGCTTTCATTTGGCTACTCTACCAGCCGAACCGCCATCAAACTGTCTCCTCCACAAAACCCTAAGTTCACCATCACTAATCACCTCTTCCAGTGACTGTTCTAGAATTCCAGTGATGACTACGCAACTCTAGTGGCTTGCTTGAGTTGATTTGTTTGTTTAATTAATTTTTTGGTCCTTTTTTTTAAACCTAACTTGCTAGGTGGTCAACACATCTGCCATTGAGTGCCAAGGAATTTCCTAGGCAGCACCCTAGGCACTATGCGTTGGGCCACCGCCTGACTAGCGCCTTTTAGAACACTGGTCCATATAAAAATTAACTTCAGTGTAATGACATGACACTAACAATAACTTTATTACTCTGACTAGATATTTCTATCAATAACTTTATTTTTTCAACCAACAAAGACACAAGCAACTCTTATGCTGTTTAGAATGTGTAATAGTTACTATTTATTGAGTCCTGATTGGTTATGGTTACTAGTCCTCTTGTTCCAGAACTTTATTTATCAAAGCAATTAGGATCATTATTTAACACCGCCTAACAAAAGGGGAAAATGGGAACAAAATAGAGGAACCACATGGGCTGCATTTGAACTATTACCTCATGGAAACAATTCCCTAGCAGCCACCTACCTAGGACATAATATCCTACAAATTTGTGGAAGGGCTGTAGGATCAGGTGGTAGTCTCCAATTTAGAGTCTAGTGAACAAAACCAGTTGTGAAAATTTCAAGTTGTCCAAAAAGATAAGATTGATAGAATGAAACACAGTTTACCAAGTTCAGTACAAAGTCTATTCCATTATCAATTATACCATCCATGTCACAGTTTCCCACAAAGACCAGTAGACAGCAGAAGCAATCAGTTGATATTTTTGTCACCCTATCAAGTTCATTCTGGAAATTCATAATTTAAAATAAAACAAATTTCACTGGCACAGTTTTGTAAAATTTCTTTGGTGGATTATAAACAAAATTATGGACACTAACAGAAAATTAAGCATTTCTGACATTCATCTTAAAATCTTCTACAGTAATTCAAAAAAAAATAAGCCACAGACTTCCTACAAATGTTTATTTGCAACAAATTTGAAGATAAAGAAAAATGATCCAGTCTACAAGTTCCTAAAATTTACTTGAAAGCCTTCCAGAATGTAATCAAAATGTGCAGCATGTTCTTGAAATAAATGAACTCTCACCTGAATGTTATCGGAATCTTCTTTTGATTCAAGCTTGAATGCAAATTCTGGATCTTGTAGTTTTTGCAAAACAAATTTCATTGCAAACAGCAATTCCACAAACATTTCTTGGTTCAAATTTCCAATCCCTATATGTTGAAGCAGCTTCACAAGAGAAGGAAGCCATATGATGCATGAATATTGCTCACATACTTGCACTGCAAATGCATATTCCCATTCTCTTTGCACAAAAGATGCAAATCCATCTGAAGTGTGTAAATCATCAAGAGAAGATAATCCTCTTTTTGAAACCAATAAACGGAATAGAAGGACAAGCAGTGAAGCCAAGCTATCAGATTCTCCCAAAGTCCTACAGAGAGAGATGTCAACTTAAGCATAGCCATATAACAACAAGAGTAAGAAAATTTAAGTGCAAACAATACCTTAATAAGTATACAACAATTGACAGCCTTCTGTGCTCAGCAACTTCAGGCAACACAGTTCACAAAAATCTGATGTCAAACATAAAAAAGTCAGAATACAAACTAACAAGACTGGTGAGAGAAGCTTGCAGAAGCAACACCGTTTGATAGATTACCTGAAGTAGTTTTTCCTGCTTGTCATTTTTTTTCAGCCAACACGGGACAATTGCAGATATAAGATCCTCAAAAACATGTTGTGAATGGTTGTCATTCTATATACACCAGCATAATCAGTAAATAAAAATCATATAAGATGAGCTTTAAAAATTTGTTTTAGAATCCACATCCAACTGGAAACTGAACCCTTGATGGTGCTTGATGTGAACAATAACATTTTTATCAAAAAAGTTGCAACATCAAAGAAATATAAACATTAACAAACCTGAGTGACTGTTGATTCTCCAATAACAGTAAGTATGCCTATTATATGCTCCAATATCTTGTCTGGAACAACCTTCACAATTGAGGAAAATAGCAAAAATACATGGTTGCGCGTAACCCCATCCCTTGCAAAGCGAGCACAATCAACCAACATTTTCATGTCGATTATCTTAACTATGTCATCCTGACATCAAATGTGTCAAACGAGGTTGTAAGTAACAAAAATTAAAAATGAAACAGCAAGTCTATAGACATGTTAGAACATTTTGATTAAATATTTTCAGCTACATTAAATGGGAGGAATACCTTTAACGGAATTACAAGTGAAGCAATAATGTCTTCCAGAACTATTAACAGTGTCTGTTGAATCAAAATCAATGTGCTGGGAATGGTCTGGGAGATGCCAGATGAAGCTTGGATCCAGTTTTCATTGCCAAGAACACCACCATGTAACCAGTCATTTGAAAAAACTTTTCCAAGAAGCTTAAATAAAGGCCCAAGAAGAGACTCCCTGAAATCAATTAAATAGAGATAATCTGATAAGTATTAACTACAGTTTGATAAAAATTATTGTCCACTACCAAACAACTAACCTGTCTGCTAAATCTTTCTTAAGTAGAAGTATATCAAGGAGAGAGCTAAGGAAAGTGAGAGCATTTTCTCCTTTAGAATAAACATCAACAAGCAGGTCGGACTTCTGATGTTCAACCAATTTCTTTTTCTTCTTCCCACATGTTGTGCCGATTACAAGAATTTCCTGCTTCAAGATAGGATCAAGTATCTGAACGACTGTTGAGCAACTAATCTGCAACATCCAGGGCAGTGCGAATGAATTATATATACTTGAAACAAACTACATTTTTGTGATAGGAAACAAGACTTTATTAAAAAACTACATGAATATTATCTCCAAGAGAAACATCATTTAAGATGCAGATCAGTAGTTCATTTTCGTTAAATCACAACTGCCACAAACTTAATCTGAGACTTGTCTATCATTTCTTGTTTCAGTCAACAAATTCAGTTTCCTTTTTTTATTTTTTTATAGATAACAATCAACGTTATTCAAAGAGAAAGAAAGCAAGCGCAGAAGTTATCCAGGAGAGACCCAAAAAAAAATAAAAAATAAAAAATAAAAAAAGAATTAACTGCAACCTTCTAATCAAGCATGATGGAAAATAGAGAACTATCTTCTTCAGAATATTTTACAAAAAGAATTAACAATCCATTTGAAACAATTATGTAACGCAAACACTAACTACTGGACTCTGAAATATTGATGAATGACATAACTTCAAACACAGTAAGAAAAGAATAATAAGTAGCCAAAAATTTCCTAGAAAAAGAAAATAAATATACATACATACAGTAAGCCTTCATTCCATGCAGTTAATCCATATTTACCACGTAGGATGATAGCAAAAACAAAATCAAACTATTCATAATCTTTTGCAGCAACAGAATTCTCAAAAGGACAAAAGGAGAACATCAGAACATGTAAGAATAAGGAACAAACATTTAATCGCAGCAAGGCCTCTCTAGTTGCTTGCTGTATTTCACCATTGGCATACCGAAACAAAAGTACAAGCTGGTGAAACAGACGCTCCTGCTTAACACAAGAAAATCAATTAGGTACCACCCATGGAACAAAACACATAAGACAATGTAAACTACTATTTTAAGTTCTACTGAACTAATTATACCAACAGCAGAAAACAGGTAAGAGAACATCCAATCTGCTAATTTATTGGATAATCCTCATTCATTTCTTAAATCTAGAAAATGGTATTAAAATGAAAAAGCAAAAACAAAAACAAATTATCCAGTGATTTTAGCTTCAAGGGTGCTAAAAGCTCACAAAGATTAAAAATACAGAAGTGCTAATTGTGAATATAATAGCAAAAGCACAAAACAATTATAGTTGATAGAGGTACATCTATCAGTCTATGATGCAACATAAATAACAAATAAAATTTAATGTTTTCTGCAATTCAAGTACAAAAATCAATTTTTATCATAGCCAGTATATTGAAGGACAATGAAATTTTAGAAGAATTGAAAACAAGTACGAAGCATCAATAGTACAGTTGAGAAGATAAATAGAAGAGATGTGTCAAATTATTAGCTATTAAGTTAATGGAAACATTGTAATCATTTAATTCCACAATTCTTCTCACTTGGGAGATTGCACAGTACTCATATATATGACAGCGTAGATAAAGTTCAAGTGGTATCACTTTCTTCTCACAAGAATATCACTACATTTTCTTTAATTAAATTGCTCACCTAATTTGAATCATTTCCTTAATTAAATTGCTCACCTAATTTGAATCATTCACTATTGGAAAGATAAATTTATTGAAGAGAACTCTTATTTTTTGAGAAAATATTGTAATTGAACTCTATGATAAATCACCTTCACAGTAATTCACTTCTATACATAGAGACAGTCTCTTCTTCAGTACAGTTTTACTTATTCAATAGTAGTAAGAACTTGGAATTTTTAGACAAACAAATGCTAGCAATATAACATGTATTTTTCAGCATGTAACATACTTAATCAATATATCACTAGGTAGGGGCAGTATGGCCCCTCCAAACTTCCTCTCTTATAAAAGTAATCATTTGACACCTGCCACAAGAAATGGGAAGACGGATGCTTACTAATCTGTGATTTATTTGATATACAACTAATTAACAACTGAATCACATTTATTTAAATTGTAAGATAGGGATATTGTCACATGAAATTATAACAAGACTTCAGCTCCAGCATCATGCCAAACACCACAGTTGACTACACAGAAAACCAAAATTAAATTAGTTTTATTAGAAGTGAAAAGGATTCATAAGATCAAATCCGTTTATTCATCTTGTCTTCATCTGAATACTAGAAAGTCGTGGGGATAATTCTTTTCTAAAGCATTTTTATTATTTTCTCTGTCCTTGCTTCCTACCTCCCTTAAGGGTCCATCCTCAAATTTTGATATATAATGACCCATGTCCATCAACACAAAAAACACAAGCTTATCATTACAAGCTGCCATAATTCACTAGTATTGTGTACTACGCACAAAGGTACATATAGCGCTCATGAAGGCTCAAGAATTCTAAAGCAATAAATTACATATGATATATCACTATATAAATTACTGCACCTGAAACTCAGTTGTCAATCCATTGTAAACTTGACTGCTTAACTTTTGCAAAACAGTAATGCAAGGATCAACAACAGCAGGGTCTGTTGGCAACATGAAATCCACCTGGACGGAAGATATCAAAAACATGTGTCAATACAAACAAAGTAAGTCATTAAGTACAAAAAGACCAGAACTGACAAACAGTCAACACAACTCACAAACAAATTCTTACTTGCAAAGCCTTCAACAATTGGCCCTCAAAATCATGCTGGTGAGCAGAGTGCATCATACAGCTCTAGTACAGGCAAAGAACAAATCTCATCAAACACAAAAAGATAAGATTTAAGTGTGTCTTATTGAAAATTAGAACAACTAAACTACCTCCAAAAGGAGGCACAAGATTCTGATCTCAGTTTTTGATAATTTTGAGGATGACTGGGTTGACTCAAAATAATATTGCCTACACCTTTCCAGAAGCAGAGACAAAAATGATCTGACATCTTTAAGTTGCAGAATTGTACTGCCTAGTCCTTTGAGCAATGTCAAAATCATGAGCTGCCAAACACACCAGCATTTCCAATCAACTCGTTTCCCAATTCGTAAGTACAAGAAATAATGAAAAGAACCTATAGCATAAATAATTCGCCATAAGTACAAACTAAAAGTTATGTTTGCACAAGAACAGATCCAGACGAGCACCTTTCCAAATGGAGAAAGATGTAGAGCAGAACCCAATACAAAGGCAAGAATCTTTTCTTTTGTGAGTTGATCAAATCTGAAACAATAGAGGCAAGATCATTATGCATCTTCATAAAAGAAACAACTACAACAATTTGAAGAACTTCAGAAACAAATAAGAAATGTATCAAACAATAAGTTAACTTAGATAACTTTACATGTAACATAAGTGAATAGGCATGAGAAATCAACATCACACAACTGAAACATTCTAACCAAAAACCATCAAATTTGTAAAAGAAGAAATATCTTGTTATTATAAGCTTTAATAGCCTGGAACAATAGGAAGATAAATGGAGACATTCAAGAAAGGTAAATGGAAGCAATAAAATTTAGGTCCACATATGCAACTTAAGAAACAACCTAATACAGATGAAGTTTCTACATGCTCAAGATGACCTGCCCAAAAAATGTTGAAAGCCCACAATTCTTGGTTAGCCATGATAATAGAAAAATATCCCAGATATGGCTTGTATACATTATCATAAATGAGCAGTGACACCAGGCATCATTTTGAAGGGGAAGGCTAATAAAAAATTCTAGTTAAGATCACCAATTCTATAAGAGTGGGGACAGTCTCCAAGTTCAATATGACAATGTGTTACTGGCTTGCCAACGACTGGGTTTGAATCATCCATATTACACACCACAGCCTTCCAGTACATTCATGAATTTCTTCTTTCTTATTTAAAGCGAGAAAAAAATTGATCCACAAAAAGTGCAAAATACATAAAACATTCAAGAGCAGCATCAACAATAAAATGAACCTGATCAGTTAAAAATATTAAGAAATTATTGAAATAAAAATAACATTTCGATTAATCATTGCTCCAATGGACTAGTCAGAAAAGGAAAATCACACAAGCATCAGTAAATTTATAGCACTTATGGTATGCCCGCAATGAAATAAATTAGTTGAAAAACCTAGATCACAACTCTGTCACTTCACCCAATAAAAAGTTCATCAAAAGTAAAATCAGTCCAACTATTTGCAGATATGTTCAATATATGCTGTTTTATGCTTGTTCACCCATTTATATGGCTCCTTATTGTTTATAAAATTTTGTTTCCTATCAAAAGAAAAAGTAACACAACATAACAGTATTAGCTGAATACCTTTGTACAATATTTTGTGGCACTAAAAGACTACTGCTGGCTGAGCTAAGCAAAGATGTCATAAACGATGCAAGAAACTCTTTGTCTGATAATATAAGCCTTTTTTGCTGAACAATCAAGCCCAAAAGTTCATCAAGGAAGTGACCCCACTGTGCAGTGTGTCCTGTCATTTGACCCATTGAAACTTTAACAACATGTACAGCATAATTTATATGTATGTATAAAAGATACACAAGGTGATACCATTTTTCTTGCTAGAGAAGTCAACACGACGTGATAGGGTATATAGTCCCTCAATGCAGCCCATGGCAGCTAATCTAATATCCTGAAACAATAAATAAACATTATATTGAAATAAGCATAAACGACAGTGAATTAAACCAGTCCTCTTCATACCCCCAAAACTGAATATTAATAAAACCGAAATTCAGCATTTTCAAAGAAATAAATAGGCAATTTTGCAACTGAATTAAAACCTCAAGATTACTGCTATGAGCATAGACAAAGTAATCATAAAGAAAGAGGGCCAGATACAATGGCAGCACCTGGTCATCACTGGCCAGTGGAACCAGAACTGAAGGAAATTCAGCCAGAAGTTCAAAGAGCAATCTATTATCTGTCTGAAAACAGAGAAAGGCAAAAGAATGGAGACTCTCAATCTGGACAGCAAAGGGAACATCTGCAAAAAGGAGATTACCATTAAAAGAGGAGTAGCAGTCAATTAAACCTTCAATTCGATAAGCACATTCAGGGCATTGGCAAAACATTTTGATTCCACCTATATCAAGCATGCAATGTTTTAGCCAGCTATGATAACCGAAAATTAGTAAGAATCGAAGAAAACAAAAACAAGCACCTTCTTCTGTGAAAAACCTGGACAGGAAACGAACAAGAGATGTTTTGCATTTTGCAAAAAGATGGTGGTGGTGTTCTTTGAAAATGTCTTTCAAACGTGAATTTGCAATAAAAACAAACAAATCCTGAAGCCTGCTAAACCATCTTTCATTAGCATCCTGAAAGAGTTAGACAAGTCATCAGTGATAAGTTGATAACAATATAGACACATAAAAACCTCCAGCAGTCATGACCATCACTAGGGCAATATTAGAGCAAGAAAAACCAATAAATTAGCTAAGAAAACCAACCAGTAATGCATCTGCAGGCACTTTTGATATAAATGCCTCAAGTAATCTCCAAAACGTGCAAATCAGGAGTCTTGTATTGTAAGCCTTAAGATCAGTATCATAAGGTCGATCTAGAAAATTTTTCAAATCCCAAGATAGCATGTCTGTATTGAACTATCAAAGAAAAAAATATATATATGACATCATTTATCAAGAAAGAAGAAAGGTCATGAACATGCATAGAATTTGAATGTCTGAGGAGAAATACATCTGCAAATAAACTTCCTCTTTTACCTCTTTCACAGAATCATAGGCAGCAAACTCAAAAACCTCCCACTCAGTCTTCAGAATAGAAAAGCAAGCTTCAAAAACTTCCAAAAAGGGACCACTCTCTGACGTGCAAGAACAAGAATATAAACCCCATTAGACCAAAATTAGCAGAAGGAACATTGTGCGAAAATTGAAGCAGTCTGACAGTTTTAAAAAATAAACTGCCTTCAGTTAAAAGAAGGTCCAACAATACATACATAACAAGTTAGGAAGAAAAAAGTTGTCGTCGTAAAATGACCTAAAAAGGGTACAAAATCCGCACGTTTTTAGTAAAGAACAGTGAAGGGAGAACATATTACTATTTTCATTCAGCAATGAATGCATCAGAACCAATAAGAACAGTGTCTGTGACAAGTTATAATCTCTACAACTATCAGTGAGCAATGATAAATATTCATCAGGATCCTTCAAGAATGTTTCTGCCAATCTGCTCACAATCTCCACATTAATTAAAGATATACTTTCAGGTTTAGATTCCTGCAATTTAGCCAATAAACAGAATTACTTTGCTAACATAGAAACTATAAAACAGATGCAATTACAACTAAGCAGTAAACGTAGAGAAGAAGGCAACAAAAGAGAGTTCAACCTCTTCTGCACTTTGTATTTAGTTTCATAGCTCTGTGTGTGTGTAACCACAAGAAGTGTGTATTCCTAAATTAGCAATGTTCCCAAACATATCAAGCTAGTAAAAACCACCATAAGTATGAAGCAACATGAGGTTAAACCAATGACTTATTTCATTAAGAGAGAATGTTATTCCACAAGATACAGCAGCAAGATTTTTTTTTTTTGTGTGTTGATAGGAAACCACAACTTTAATAAAGTTCTACATTGCTTTTTGGAGCAAGTCTTTTTGGAGCAAGTCCACAAAACTCAAGTAATAAAGTTCCAGAAATTTGACAGATAATTGCAAGTTTTCTCTTTTGAATTTTATACCATGTGCAGAAAACCTTTGAAATGAACTGGCTCGATCAATTTGAGGTGCAGAAACACTTATAAACCAAACAATAAGCATCTTAAGAATTAAAAATAGGATGCTTACCTTCTCCTTCCAGGAAACAGAAACAAGGTTCTGGTAAAAGGGTAACTTTATCTCCTTGACTAATTCCAAAGCTTTCAAATTTGTCCTCTGTGTCTACACAGCACAGGATCACAAAATCAAATATCAACACCAGAACTATATATGATGCCTGATTGGTGACAACAAGGCAACTTTAGAAATCACACATCAATGGCACAAGAGCAAGAAACCTTTGGCAGAATAAGCAGTAACGGAAACATCATGGTCGAAAGTTTCTTGATGAAATCATTCTGGTTTTGGAAGATTGAGATGGCAATCTTAAGACAGGAAATAGCAACATCACCAGCTAGATTAATTTTATCAGAAGAACCTGCAAGTTAAAATCATAAGCAATAAATTAAAGAGAAAGCTTAAGTGTATGACTTGCAGCATGTAACTCAAACTTTTTCAATAAATTAAGAGAAATATGTATCAAGAAAAAGTGTTGCAATACAAGGGCAGCCAACTATAAAAAGGTAACCCAGAAGTATTCTCTAATTTAATGCATGTGTACCCAAGTCACTCTTAAGTCTTGGGTTAAGATGGTAATGACTATAAACCAGACCAAATCTAGTCATAAATATCAGACTTGTCAAGAATGAAACAATCTAAACCAAAGACAGCATGCATTATATAATTATCAGCAAGTCACTAAGGAAAGTGCATTTATGTCACATCACTCTAGGTCTTAGGCTAAGATGATAATGAATATAAACCAGGCCAAGTCTAATAATCAACATCACAAAGTTGACAAGCATGTCACAATTCAAATGAAAGAGAGTGGAATACATCATTATTAGCAAGTCACCAATAACTGTTATATGAAAAGGAAACAACAAGCATATGTTCAACATCAACAATTAAAGACAGAATTCTGAACAAGTCATACTCACTTGACATAAGAATAATGATACATCTTTTAAACACATCATCCAATGCTTCCAGAAGATCAGGGAAACAGATCATTTCAGACAATCCGTCGACAGACAGAGCTGCCTCAACAACAGTTAGATCATCATCATGAAGCTGGCGCAATATGGCATCTTGAATCGTCACAAGCCTCTGACAACAGAAAATAGAAAAATCAGAGAAGTCCAGAAATCGGAGGGGATTAAAGCTACCACTTACCAGCTTCAAAATAAATCTTCAAGCAGCTGCCTAGGCTGATTTTACAAATTTGCTGATTTCCAATGTATATTAGAACCAGCAATTCAGTTCAACATAAATGATTGCAGAAGAAAAAATTGACCATGGTATCAAAGTCTTATGAAGCCAGATAGCAGAAAGAAATTTGACAAAGGCACGTAAATCTTATATTACTCTTTTTATAAGATTG
This sequence comes from Nephelium lappaceum, assembly GCA_021234005.1. Lineage (NCBI taxonomy): Eukaryota > Viridiplantae > Streptophyta > Magnoliopsida > Sapindales > Sapindaceae > Nephelium > Nephelium lappaceum. The sequence goes on from CM038005.1 coordinate 6,244,287, forward strand.
ATCGAGGATTCAACAAAGTGAGGGGAGAAATTTGGATTGAGATTGATCTGATGTCCCTTATGTAAGCTAATAATGGTAAATATAACTTATAGGCAAACAAATAGCTATTATAAGCTTGTTGAAAAAATTGATAAATTGACTGATTAATTGACCATGAGATTATTCCTACTGCAGTATTGCTAAATGGGAAAGCCAAAAAAAAAAAAAAAAAAAGCACATAACAAAGTGAACTAAAAATACCTGTGAGTCAGCAGTTGTTGTTTCTAGAATTCCAGATGACTTTAAACCAGACAGGGTCGTTCGTCGTACCTCAGCCTATTTCAGATTACATTATCATAAGATAACTCAAGCATACCTAGACAAAAAACAACTCTTATGGAATCCTGTACTATATACCTTTGGGTGGTGCAACGCAAACCAAATTTTTGAATCTGAAATAGCCTCCGACATATCAATATCCCCATCCAACATTTTACACAAAATTTCAAATACTGTGCCTTCCTTCTTAGATTGCACTTTGGTATCCTACAAGATAAGAAAGATCATAAGCTAACAATCTAAAATTAAAGAAAGAAAGAGAGAGATCGTCTCAAACCTCCAGAAATTTGTGAACTGCTCTGCGTAGTTCAGATGGATATTTCTTATTAATAACAACCAAGATTTTCTTGGCCCATGTTCCTATAGAACAATCAGAACCATGTTAAAAACTATTTTTAATGGTAAAATGGTAGTAGACAAATGTTCGCATGTAGATCTTCAACTTAGTATTGAGAATATAAAAACTAAACAACTGAATGTGACCATTGCATTATGAACACAACAAGACTAAAAATCAATGAAAAACATGAATATGCATGAACAGCTAAAGAGATATCATACGTAAATTAATGAGTAATGACTACCTGATAAAGTTGAATTGCTATCCTTCTGTGACAACCTCAGACAGGAAAGGAGAACCTTTGAGATCACATGATCAACTAAATTCTTGATTGGAACTTTCTCTATTATTGATACCAAAGCAAGAAGGCATGAGTCATCAGATGAACTGTATGTTTACAAAACAGATTCAAGTGATGAGTGAGAGGCAGATATATATTTGCTGAGACAAATGGAAAATTTAATCAGGTTCATACCTGTAGTCGACCAGAGATTCCAGAAGCATTGCAAGGAATCTATCAATATTGAACTCCTCAGAAAGATCCGAAAGAATCCCAGCTATATCCCTTTAAAGAAGCACAAAAGAAACTTACAGATGCAAATGGAAAAATTATCCAGTAAATAAGGATGTGGAAATATTGAAGGACGTTAAGATGTACCTAATTTCCTTCAAAATGTCTAAGGCCTTCCTTGGGAAATTATCTACAGGCTGCAGCTGAAAATTGAATGCACCCAAAGTAAGCAGAAATGAAGAAAATAAATGCTGTTATGAAGAGCTAACATTCATATAAAGTAGCTCTAACCACTACAGTACATGGAGAAATTATATGTACAACAAATTATAGATCAACAAAAATTATAAGTCTAAACAACCACATGATTATAAAGGTCAGATTGAAGAATTACGAGGCATTAGAAATTTCAGCATTAGCTCCATAATTTCTATCGTTACTAAACGATTTACTAACTTGATTACTGCAAGTAAGAAATAAAATTCTGCAGAATAATCATATATTTATACACCATTATTCCCTTGAAAGGAAGATACAGAACAGGGAGGAGCATCAAGCCTCTTCATGTAAGATGTTATCATGATCAACCTGCTTAAATTAGCTTATAACATATTATATTTGTTTGAATAATTTTTTACAAACAATATCTGAATTCAACTTAGTCTTTTCAACTCCACCAAAAATGTTTTTGTTACGAGAACCATCCACATTTCTACAAATAATTTGATACATCTTAAAAACCTTTTTAGAATGTGTGTGCGTCTGTGTGTTCTGACTGGACTGTAAAGAGTTGGAAGAGCAACAGGAATAAGAATTTATTTGCAATATGCAAAATATATGGAAAAGAGGATAACTCCCAGTCCAAGATATGAAATACATAAGATCAAAAAAATATAACGGTACAGAAAGCATCGCTAAATATTTTCCAAAATATATAAATACATATGACTCCAACACCTGATCTTAACAAAAAAAAATCCAAGTAATTCTTAATTGTCAACATCCAATTAAATTCCCTAAAGCTATTGAGTTGCAAGAACATCAATCAGTCAATTGATTGATTGTAACCATAGCATACATAAATTTATTTCATCAAATCAACGCATACAAGTGCATATTGCAATAACTTAATACTGATCATTAAAAACACCAACCAAACAAAGCAATAACAACTAACAAGATACGGATAAAGAGGCAAAATAAAGTCTGCTTTTGCCAAACTTATCCTATTTATTGTTTTTGCATCCTTGTAAGTAAACTTATGGTAGTGACACAAATTGAATCAACTAAATTACAGAAGTACCTGGACAAGGTTTATTAAGGCCATAAGTGACAACCGAAACCAATGTAGGTCAGTTGACTCTTTTACATTTTCTCGAGCTATCTCAGCAATTGACCTTATCAAACTTTTGACAAGTTTCGGGGACAAAGATACTTTATTTGCCAGTAGAGCCACAATCATCAAAGCACCAGCCTGCATACAGAGTCAAGTTTCACATTAGAAATGATGAATTGCATTAGAAATGATGAATTGCGTGAGAATAAACCCCACAAGGAAAAATAAATAAATAAAAGTAACAAAACAATCAGGAATCAACTTCCAGGTCACCACCTGTTGACTTACAACAATAATGCAGTCAATTTTAAGGAAGCCTAGATAAGCTAATTACCATTACAACCTATAGGCCTCAAACACACAAAAACGAAAAATATCAACATCAATAAGATTTTTCAATATGCATATGTATCAGCCATCAGGTTCATCACCCCATAATTAATTCAAAAATTATGCCTCATCATCTCCTATAATGATCATAGTCAAGCATGTATCACCTTTCATGAAGCAACGTGGCAAAATCAGTTATATCAAAGTGTCCCAAATATCCAGTGACAAGTAAATTTTCAACCTCACCTTATGATCTGAACCTCCTTTGGCACCAGGCTGGATCCCAGAAACTACAAATGGAAGTATTCTCTTCACAGTATCACTATCAACAGTTGAAGCAGAACCCAAAGCCTCAATAACAACTGCTGTACAAAAGTTGACTGTTGTCCTTGAAGGCATATATTTCTTTGTAGGAGATGCCTGAGTCATAACAAAAATAATTAATACATTCATAACAAGATACAGACCGAACTACTAACCAATTATAAAGCAAACACTCACATAGTTGCATACTGCCTCCAAAACCCCCATATCCCGAATGCATTGCTGCACTATAACCATCCTAGGCGGTGCTGCACCTGAGACTTCAACACCTTCCAGAAATTTCCACTTACTATTTCTACAACACAAGAACACATAAATCAAAATCCAACAAACATCACCAAATCACTCCATCAATCAACCTCAATAACATATAAAAACAACAAACTCCTTACCCTATGTTCAATAACTGCACTATCCGAACAAACACGTGGGTGTCATGGTACGGCATGGCACATAATATCAACTCCTCAGTATTGTACATATGAATCCTGAAAGTCCAACCAAAAACACATAATAACCGAAACTAATAACACCACCAAAATCAGAAAACAAACTAACCAACACCAAAACGTAAAGCTTACTTATATCTGCGTATTAAGTACTCCAATGTCTTGTGTGATGCAGGTAACTGAAGCTGCCCTGAGAGGAACCGTAAATACGAACTGATAGAAGCATTTATCTTATTATTCTCATCTATACTCATCAATTCCCTATCTAAATCCTTGCTTTTATGACTGAACAAATCATGTTTATAGTTCCTGAACCGTTCAGTCTACACTTACAAGAACCTCCAGACCTGAAATTTAAACAACAAAATTTCTCTCTTATTCAAACCTCAACCACAATTAATCAGTAAAACACACCAAAAAAAAAAAAACTAAGCTAAGCTGTATATAAATTGCATTTTCCCGTAAAATGAAAAATTGGAACAGACCAGAGAGTGCAATGTTGAGAATGGTGTCGATGTCGATATCTGCGGCTTCTTTTGGATTGAACAAAACGGAAGGACGAGTGAATGGTCTTTTGAGAGGCTCGTCGTCGGCTTGTACCAGAGACTTGATGGCCTGTAACTGTGAAGCTATCGACGACATCATGACGATCAACAATGGAAGCCAATTTTTGAGTTTGGAGGTTTTTTTTAGGGTTTTTAGGAGCTTGTAGTTTGTTTTGCTTATGAGTTTCTTCGTGGAGTCTGAAGAGGGGTTAGGGTTTTAGTTGAAATCTAATAAAATCTATGAGTACTAAAAAATTCATTGAATTCACGTATTTTATTTAAATAATTGATTTAAATAGATATGAATGAATTTAAAAATAATTTTTATAAAGAATAAAACTTATAACTAGTCTTGTCATTCTTCTCAATATTTTATTGAATTTTTTAAAGAATTTTAACAAAAAAAAATGAAGTTTATAGAATCCGTGAATTCCACTAAAATTTATAATTAAAAAAAAAATCGATCAAATTTTAATAAACTCTAAATTGAATAAATCTCTTTTAATTACTAATGGATGTGTGAAAGGAATGATTTTGCCCATTTTCTCTGAATTCATGTTTTAACCAAATCTTTAATCAACTGCATCTATGAGAAGTCAACATTAGGCTGGCTATGGTTTGATTTGGCCCCTCCCAAAATAAAAATTTTTGGCCTGCAGACAAGATTGGTCCTAGAAAAAATAAGAACTATTTAGACCAATAATTTTTCTAGACTAAATCAAACCAAATTAGAGTGGTCCGGCTTGGTCTAACAAATATGCTTTTAATTTGGGCTTTTGTAATTGTAAATCAAGTAGACAAGTACTTCAAAATTATTATTATTATTATTTTTAAAAAATATCATAATTCATAAAGACATAAACAAAACTTGTATGGACAAATGGGCTGCGTTTGGGCCTCTAAAAAAACACCGGAGCCCAATTAAAAGAACCCATACCCGCCCACACTTACCAGCTCTACGCTTCGAAGCGCAACCAAAACGCCGCTAACGAATTTTCGCTTCACTCCATTTCAAAATCTTTCTCCTCGGGTTTCGATCTTCACTTGGCTCTTCAAAATCCACATTCAAAATTTTCAAATCCCACTTTCAAGTCTCCACTCTCCAACAAATCCAACAAGTTTCCCGCAGATCTAGCTCAACCAGCTCGCATCCCTCTTTCAGGATCCATCATCATTTGGCAACATGAATTCGTCTGTTTCATGAGCCCTTTCAGTCCTCCCATATTTCTCTCCTCCACTCTCTGTGAATGGAGTTCACCGAAGCCTATAAACAGACGGGCCCCTGTTGTTTCTCCCCCAACTCACGTTTCATAGCCGTAGCCGTCGATTACCGTCTAGTCATCCGCGACACTCACACTTTCAAGGTACCCATTTCAGTTAACTTAGCATCAAACAAATCGTTCAAATGGTCTCCTGATCTGATTTATATACCTTGTTTTTAATGATTTAGGTCGTGCAGTTGTTTTCATGCTTAGATAAGATAAGCTACATAGAATGGGCGCATGATTCAGAGTACATTCTATGTGGATTATATAAGAGGCCAATGATACAGGCGTGGTCGTTGAGCCAACCCGAATGGACTTGCAAAATAGATGAGGGGCCTGCTGGGATCGCGTATGCCAGGTGGAGTCCTGATAGTCGTCACATTCTGACCACATCGGATTTTCAGTTGCGGTTAACGGTTTGGTCGTTATTGAACACGGCGTGTGTTCATGTCCAGTGGCCCAAACATGCTTCCAAAGGGGTCTCTTTCACCCAAGATGGTAAATTTGCTGCTGTCTGCACGAGGCGTGATTGCAAGGACTATATAAATCTGCTCTCTTGTCATACGTGGGAGATTATGGGTGTTTTTGCTGTTGATACTCTCGATTTGGCTGATATTCAATGGTCACCAGATGATAGCGCTATAGTGATATGGGACTCGCCTCTCGAATATAAGGTACATAACTTATGTTTATTATCTTGCTCTTAACATATCATTTCATGTCAGTTTAAGTTTTTGGGTCTGAAAGTAACTAACATGATATTAAATCTTTTTGTTGTACATATTATACGATGAAGGATATTTAGTATGTGTTCGTTATCTATTATCTATTCACGTTACACGTGAGAATACGTATTAATATATCATAACTTCAAGTCTTAACTAGTGTAGTGTGGTAATTTTTTATTAGTTTAAGCTTTTGAGCCTGAAAATAACTAACACATGTCATATGGACCAACCTCATTTTCCACAATCATTTGATAAGGATTTGTGATAATTTTCTTGTGATCTGATTTTTATTTAAACTTAGCTTGAAACACCAAGAGCTTATGTTTGGTGTACAGGTGCTTATTTACTCTCCGGATGGGAGGTGTCTATTTAAGTATCAAGCATATGAAAGTGGACTTGGTGTAAAAAGTGTTTCGTGGTCTCCATGTGGTCAGTATCTGGCAGTGGGTAGCTATGATCAGATGTTGCGGGTTTTGAATCACCTGACTTGGAAAACATTTGCTGAATTTATTCACCTATCTACCGTTCGTGCTCCTTGTTTTGCTCCTGTTTTCAAGGTAGCTGGTTTTTGTTTATGTTCCTAAGTTAACAGATATAGTAATGATGATTTGATGTCTAGGACTATAGTATATTAACTATTGTTTATTTAAATGGCAGGAGGTAGACGAACCTCTGCAACTTGATATGTCTGAATTATGTTTACAAGATGATTTTATGCAAGGCAATTCTGGTACGCAAGATTCTCTGTTGTCTTTGACAAATGACAATTGACATTCTTAACACGTGCAATGCTTAAACTATCAATCTATGCTAAACTCTGTTGTTTTGTTCCTGCTTTACTAGCTTCTGCTTATGTATGATGCCATTTCAGTAGGATTCTAGGATTGAATTTGTCATGTTTGCTATTATTGTTCACTGATACATTATGGTCTTGTTGCTCAGTCGTATCAATCAGTTATTTGTATGCATATTTTTGTCTTTCAATCATTTGATCAGTATTTTTTTTTCCCCTGAAAAGATTCTCCAGAGAGACATTTCAGAGTTAGATATGAGGTTATGGAAGTACCGATTTCTTTGCCTTCTCAGAAGCCTCCTGCTGACAAACCAAACCCTAAACAAGGAATCGGTAAATGCTGCTTTCTTGTTCACAATTACTATGCTAATGGACATTGATTCATGTATAATGTGTTTGTTTCAAGCAGAGTTGACTGATTGTACTTTTCTACATTTGATGAACTGAGTTGTGAACTTAATTGACAGGCCTTTTGTCATGGAGCAGAGATAGTCAGTATATTTGTACTCGTAATGACAGCATGCCAACAGCTCTATGGATATGGGACATACACCGTCTTGAGCTTGCTGCCATCTTGGTGCAGAAGGATCCTATTCGAGCAGCAGCATGGGATCCAACTGGTGCACGCCTTGTTCTATGCACTGGAAGCTCTCACTTGTATATGTGGACACCTTCAGGTGCCTACTGTGTGGGCAATCCTTTACCTCAATTTAACATAACTGATCTGAAATGGAATTCTGATGGAAGCTGTCTTCTCCTCAAAGACAAAGAGTCATTCTGCTGCGCTGCTGTTGATGTATTGCCAGAATCTAGTGATTATAGCTCAGATGAGTAAGGCATAAATTCTTATAATCTTGATAGCATGTGATCACTGACAGAAATTAAACATCTGATTCTCTCCCCCTCTTTCCCTCTCTTATTGTAGTTGGAATTGTACCAATAGCTATGTTGTAAACTAACATCATATTCCTGTTGTTGCCGAATGAATTAGCTCAAAGTACAAATATAGCCATGAAGAGAATAATAGCTTTCTTGCATTGTCCGCCAATACTGAAGATGTGAATTGAAACAGGCAATTCGACGAGTGGTGGAAATTCAGTATACTCTGTGGAATACGAATTTGGTTACATCGACATCAGTGTTCCCTTTTTATTTTTTTAAAATTGCAACTTCTTGCCTGCACAAAAAATAATAAGGGAAAATTTCATTTAGTCTTTAAGGTTTTGAAAAATATTAAGTTCTTAAAGTTTTTTTAGAAACAGTTCTTTTCATTTTAATTTTTTTAAACTCTTTAAAAAAGTTTAAATCATTAGTCAACTGATGATCGATGGTGATTTTAGAATATTTTTAATAACTTAAATTTAGAGATATTTTAGATAATTTTAATTTATAAATTCATTATTTTATTAGAATAATTTAGTAATTTATGTGAAATTAATAACTCTTAAGGGTAAAAATATTTTTTTATGTTTTCTATTAATGATAACTGTTAGTTAATTGACGGTTTTGAATATTTTTGAAGTGTTTTTAAAACGTTAAGGATGAAAAGAGCTGTTTTCAAAAGAGTTTTAAAATTTTGATATTTTTGAAATCTTAAGGACTAAAATAAATTTTCCAAATAGTAATAATAATAATAATAATAATAGTGTAATAGCTTTCTTACATTGTCTGTTAAAAGTGCTTCAAATGCTTGTTTGATTGCGAGAACAGAAAGTATGATTTTGTGGGGTGTGTGCGTGTTTTGTGATGGTGAATACATAGCCCACGTAAAAATGTGACCGGTTATTAACTGATCTTCACTTTCGTCCTTGCACGAGAGTGCCATGCAAAACAGAGAACTCAATTGTGCCTCATATACCTTTTTTAGTGGCGTCATATATATCTTTTTTCCCAATACAAACACATTTATCAAACTTCATTGTTCAAGTTACTAGTAATTGGCGATTGAATGTTCTTGTTTGTGACCTTAAAATTGAGAGCAAATCTAATAGAATCTATTTACATTAAATTATCTAATATACTTAAATATTTGGAGTGATTTCAGAAACCATCATTCAATTCTCAATTTTAATTTCAGAACCGCACAAAAAGGCAATAATCTACCTAATTTGATATTACTATTTGATCCTATTCTTTATAAAAAATAAGGACCAGTAGAGCTTGTTTAAAGTGACGGGATTTTATTCTTCATAAATGTGAGTGACACTGAGTATAATTTATAATGTTGATTGAAAGGTTTGCACATTTTGTCACATGCAAGATAAAAAAGGATAATTTGACAAAAGAGAAAAGAAAGGAAAAACTCTTTCTGATTTAATAACACATCTAATATAAGGTTTTGTCCCCAATTTAATCTTTAACTTTATTAACTTACTAATTAACATACAATCTCACGTGTTATATAATTATTAGTAAAAATTTAGCACTATATATAAAATATATCATAAAGTTATTATTCAACTTTATGAATTTTCACGTGGCTAACACGTTATTTATTTTTTGAAACATCATTTATGGTGTAACAATTTGAATTTAAGACATCAATAAACAAAAATAGCCGATTTTACCATTAAGTCTCATTAGATAGTGCACATCTTTATTGATCCAAGCAAAAGCTTTGAAATTATATTTTTCTTATTTGTGCCGACCACATTATTCAAAATCCAATTTGTCCCAACTCCAATTTTCAAAATTTGATTTAACTCAATCAAACTATTCCAAAATAAGCTTGTGCATTCAATTTATATTACTAAAATCCTACTTGTTTTGACCATATTTTTCTAAATTTAACTTAATTCAATCCAACCATTCTCAAATTAAGTTTGTAAGTTCAACTTATACAACTAAATCGAATTGATAACCAAATCAAGTTCAAATAACATTGACCTTTGGACTAGTTCTACATTAAATTAACTTAAGAGAATTCTTTTAAAGTTGTCATTTACAATGAAACAACTCATATAGTAATGAAGCTAGAATTGTACAACATTTATAAATCTAGAATTCAGTTCACATATTGTGTAAATTTTAGTTAAAACTCAAAACTTTGCTAAGTTCATTAAATTTATCGTTTATTTAGTATATAACTTCATAAATTTTACACGATTGGTAAGTGTAGAAGAATATTGTATATTTCACTGTAAATTACAATGTACATACTAGGAACCTACTTATAGGTCAAAGAGAAAAACAAAAGTGGCAATCGAATAATCAATATAAGTCAACTAGAACAATATATTATATACATGAAAACTAAATATGTCACAATAATGTGATATATATAGTGAGGACTCATAATGTAACATCATCCCCCTCCTCCCCAAACCCCAACTCCTCCCCCCTGGTAAACTTAAGATGACGAGATGGATGCAAGCTTGAGTTTGAAAATCAATTCATGAAACTGTTCAGGATGATGAGCTTATGTGAAAATATCAGTAAGTTGATTCAACAAAAAAGATCGAAGCAAAGTTGAATAGTATCCTTATGAACATGTAACTGCAAACTTAAGATGATGAGATGGATACAAGCTTGAGTTTAGAAATCAATTCACGAAGACATCCAGGATGATGAGCTTTTGTGAAAATATCAGCAGGTTGATCAACAGAAAAGATCGAGTAAAATTGAATAATATCCTGATGAACATGTAACCGAACAAAATGACAATCAATTTCAATGTATTTGGTATGTTCATAAAAGACATCATTGTGAGTAATTTGAATAGCATTATAATTGTCAAAACAAAAAGAAGTAGTTGTATTGTAATGGACTCTCATGTCTAGTAAGTAGTCAACGTAGCCAAACAGTTCTTGAGTAGTATCAGCGAGGGCTAGATATTCAACCTCAATACTGGATTAGATTATAACAATTATTTTTTATTACGCCATGAGATGAGTGAATTGCCAAGAAAGAAGTAGAAACCAGTGGTAAATCATCGATAAATAGGAGTGCTAGCCCAATCAGCTTATGAATAAGCATGTAACTTTAAAGAAGACTTCGTAGAAAAGTGAAGACCATAAAACATTATTCACTTAAGATATTGTAGAAGATGAAGAACAATAGTAAAATGAGTGGAATGTAGAGCAAACATAAACTGGCTGACAATATGTACAATATATGCAATATCAGGATGAGTCATGGTCAGATAAATACGACTACTAACAAGTTGTTGATAAAGAGTTAGATCACTGAGTGGTGTGCCTTCGAAAAACGTTAGATTAACATTAGCTTTCAAAGGACTAACACTACTTTTACTATCAGTTAAGCTAACATGAGCAAGAAGATCCAAAATATATTTAGCTTGTAAGAAATAATAACCATTAGAGTCAGATGAGACCTCAAGACCAAAAAAGTAATTAAGAGAGCCAAGATATTTCATCTTAAAATGTTGTTGGAGAAAATTTTTAAGTTCAGAGATACTATAACTATCATCACCGATAATAATCATGTTATTCACATAAAGTAACAAGAAAATAAAACCACGATTTGCAAAGAAACAGTGCGAATCATAAGAGTTGGAGGCAAAGCCAAATTGCATGATGATGGAGGAGAATTTGGTAAACCAAGCTCTAAGAGCCTGTTTTAGCCCACATAATGCTCGATGAAAACGATAAACCTCGTGTGGAGGGTTCTGATACCTTAGGGGTGGTTTTATGTATACCTTTTTGATAAGATCCCAATTAAGAAAGACATTCTTTATGTTCATTTGAAACAAGTTCCACTATTTAATTGCAATGATTGCTAGTAAGCTATGAATATATGTAAGTCTAGTAATGGATGCAAATGTTTTCTCATAATTAATTTCATACTTCTGGATAAAATCTTTGGCCATGAGATGAACTTTATGTCATTCAACAAACACATCTAATTTTACTTTAATCTTATATATCCATTTGCACTTGATGATAGATTTATTAGCAGAAAGGTCAACCCTATCCAAGGTATGAGCCTTCTCGAGAGCTTACAATAATTGCAAATAGATTTCATCACGTCAGACTGTTTAGAATCAGTTGCGAGAATGGTATCTGTTCGTGGAGGCTGCAATGTGGCGAGTCTAGTGTCCTCAGTTATTAATTTAGAGATAGCCTATTCTAGTGTGGGTAGAGGATGGCGATGAAGGAGAGATGTACAAGTGGGCTCAAAAGTATCACTAAGAGCCACAAGAAATTGATTCAAGTGCTGACGATCTCTATAAGTGATAGATTTTTCAATATCAGCATGATTAATAAAGGTGGGCTCAGAAAGTGTTTGTTAATCCTAGATAAATTGCATCTTTAAGTGAAAATCAACAATGGACTGATCAAGTTCTTGTCGTAATTGATAAAAATTACGTAATAAATGATATTAATGAGAAAGATCTGAGGTAGTATACTTGTGAGCCAAAACGTACCACAGAGATTGAATAGTTTCAAAGCGACCAACTTGAGGATTAATAGACTTAATAAAGGTGTTATGAATCCAAGTGATGATTTGATGATGTTTACTGTCCCAATTATCAAGTCGTTAATTGCATTTCTCATCAGTCTCATATTTAAGTTTTATAGGCCGTTTATTATCCCCAGTAACGCACCATCATAATTTCCCGCCTTTAATAAATTGAACATTGCTTGAGCCCATAGAATATAATTAGGACTATCTAAATAATTTGAATGGGTTGAGACACATGTAACTTACATGAATTCTCCATCGAAAATAAATAAACCAAAAAAGGAAATAGATAGCCCAATAAAAGAAATAAAAATGATAAGTCTAATAGACTTGTGATAGGCAACCCAAATATGGAGGGAGTAAACCAGATTAGAGGAAGTAAACACAGTAGACTAGAGGCGACAGTAAACTAGAGGCAAGGTGCGACGCAATAGTGATAGCGACAGCAAACTAGAGACAACGTGCGACTCAGTAGTAATATGAAGTGCATGCGGCAACGGAAAGAACAGCGCACACAATAGAATTAGTGGTTCGACAATGCGAACACAAAGCAACTAGCAAAACCACTCTTGAGACATCAACTTGAGATAGCAGCGGAATAGATCGGGTACGAGAATAGAGATGGCGACATGATGGTGCAGCTGCAGCATGACAGACAGCATCAAACAGATATAGCAGCAAGAAGAGACAGACCAACACTAAGAAGATGGTGGTTCGACAGTGCTAGTGGTTTGATAGAGATGGTGGTTTGATAGAGGCAACGGAACAGAGATCGATACGGTACGGTAATGCGGCGAGACCAAAAACTTGGTACGATAGTGTGGTGCAATGGTGTGGTGGTGTAGCGACGCTGTGCCGAGTTGATAGACCAGCGAGTGGAGGATACGGAGGCAACACAAAATATAATGATTTTGCACATTTGTTTGACAGTGAAAAAAAAAAAAAAACCCGAAAGAACCTTAATTTCTGATGCCATAATAAAATATAGATGAGTATTAAGTGTTCTATTGTAAATTAGAATGTACATACTAGAACTTATGTATAGGTCAAAGAGAAAAACAAAAAAGATAAGTGAATAATCTATACAAGTCAAACGAATTATATATTATATACATGGAAACTAAATATGTCACAATAATGAGCAATGACAGTGTGACATATGTGGTGGGACTAATATGGTAACAATGATAATTAAGTCCTTTTTTTTTTTTTTATTTAATGAAATAACATATATTATGTGGTCACTTAAACCTGAAACATTGATAGACGAAATGAATATGTTTTACTACCAAACCACATTATAGGATTGTACAGTATCACACCTTTTATTGATCCAAGCAAAACTTTTGAAAATTTATATTTTTCATTTGTGCCTACCGTATTATTTAAAATCCGATGTGTCTTGACTATATTTTTCTTAATTTGATTTAATTTAATTTAACTATTCTCAAATTATGCTTGTAAATTCAATTTATATTACTCAAATTCTATATGTCCCGACCACATTTTTGTAAATTTGACTTAATCAACCATTCTCAAATCAAGCTTGCAACTTCAATTTATATAACAAAATCAAATTTTATAACAAATCAAGATCAAATAACATTGACTTTTGGATTGGTATCCTGTTTAATTGACTTAAAAGAGATTTTTTTTTTCTTTTTAGAGAGTATCTCAAATGCTCTCATAAATTGTGAAAAAAATTACATATCACATAAGATGAGTAGATATTGAATTAAAATAAATCTCTCCAATGCAATTATTACTCATTAATATCAAGTTGAAGGTGTCATAATAAAAAATAAAAAAGACATTATCAATATGGCTATCTATTTTTAGACGGTGTGTTAGACAACCATATCAGCAAATCAATAATTATTTAATTCTAATTTTTAATTCAAATTAAAAGTTTTTTTTTTAAAATGAAAATATTAAATGGAAAATATGAAAGCATTAAATGGATATACATTGAAACATTAAATGGAAATATATGGAAGCATTGAAGAAAATTATTATCATTTTTCTCTTTGACGATTAATGAATCGTAATTTTCTCACCTATTGATTCAAAAAATATCATTTTACTCCTCATCTTGATTTGAATTAATACTATTTGAGTGGGTTTTTTGATATTTTAAAATCATCAAGAGAAAAAATGATGTTTCATAAATTGTCGAGGGGTAAGAAATGATAATAATTCTATTAAAGAATAATTTTTCAATCTGATTGTTTATTAAATAATACATATGCTATATAGGAAGTAAATCCTTCGACATTATGACATCACACTTTTTTTTCAAAACACAAGTCATGAAATTATTGGAGATGCTCTAATAAATCATTGAGGTGGAACAACTCAAAATGTACTCAAGCTAGATTTGTACAACATTTACAAGCCTACATTTCATTACATACATGTGTAATTATTAGTTAAAACTTAAAACTTTGCTACGTTTATAAAAAAATATCATGAATTTAGTATTTAACTTCACACATTTTACATGATAATCAAATCGTTTATTTTTCAAATAACACATGTCGTGCAGCAACTCAGACTTGAAATATTATCAAACTAAAATAAATGTTTTTTACTATTGAACTACATTGTGCATCATATAGTGTCACACCATATATTGATTCAAGCAAAACATTTGAAACTATATTTTTCTCATTTGTGCCAACCACATTATTCAAAATCCGATTCGCCCCTACTACCAACTATATGGTTCTAAATTAGGTTTAATTTAATCAAAGTATTCTCAAAATAAGCTTGTATATCACCCAAATCCTATTCGTCCTGACCACATTTTTCTAATTTGATTTAACTCAGTTAAACCATTCTTAGATTAAGCTTGTAAATTCTATTTATGCAACTAAATCAAATTGAAAACCAATCAAGATCAAATAAGATTTACTTTTGGATCCATACCCTATTCAATTCACTTAGAGAGAATTTGTTTTATAAGTAACATCATCTGTGGTGGAATAATTCATATAGTTTCCCAGCTAGAATTGTATAACATTTCTAGACCTACATTTCATTTTACACATTATATAATTTTTAGTTAAAAATTAAAATTTGCTGATCCTAAGTTTATAAAATATATCATAAATTAAGTACATTACTTCACAAATTTTACGTGATAGTCGAGTCATTTATTTTTTGAAATAACACTTGTCATAGAGTGACTCAAATATGAAACATTATCAAGTTAAATAATTAACTTTTACTACCAAGCCACATTGGGCTTTGTGCTGTACCACACCCTTTATTGATCGAAGCAAGACCTTCAAAACTATATTTTGCTCATTTGTGTCGACGATATATTCAAAATTCGATTCGTCTCAACTAATTTTTTCTAAATTTGGTTTAACTTAATCAAACTATAATTAAGCTTGTAAATTCAATTTATATTACTCAAATCCTACTCGTCCCAACCATAGTTTTTCAAATTTGATTTAACTCAATCAAACCATTGTCAAATTAAGCTTGTATATTCAATTTATATGCGGAAATCAATTGATAACCAAATGAAGATCAAATAACATAGAGCTTTGGTTAGTATCCTATTTAATTGGCTTATAAGTAATTCTTCTATAAATATCAGTTACGATGGAACAACTCATAGAGTAATCGAGCCAGATTTGCATAACATTTACAAACCTCGATTTCATTTACCATATTACGTAATTTTCAGTTACAACTTAAAACTTTACTAAGTTTATAGAATATACCATAAATTTAGTTTTTAACTTCACAAAATTTGTGTCATGTTTTTTATTTTTTTGAAATAACACATGCAGTAATCTCGGACCTGAAGCATTATCACACTAAATAATGCTTGTTACTACAAAATCATAGCATGCACTGTGCAGTATCACATCGTTTATTGATCCAAGCACAACCTTAGATTCTTATTTGTTCCAATCCCATTAATTCAGACTTGATACATTCTAAGTTTATAGAATATATCATAAATTTAGTATCTAACTTCACAAAATTTGTATCACGTCATTTTTTTTTTTAAATAACACGTGCAGTAGTTCCAACCTAAAACATTATTATACTAAATAAATGTTTTTTTTTTTTTTTTTAAAAGCAAACAATATTCATTAAACCAAACGGGAAAAATAGCATTTGAGGCTAACGGCCTCCCAAAACAAATCTCCTCTTGAGGAGAGGGCCGATGTTGTCAGGCGATGTACCACGGTGTTCCCTCTACGGCAAATTGCCTGACACTTACAATTATCTACAGCTTTACCAAGGACTACAATATCTTCTCGAATCAAACTAGCAGTGTTGTTTGATAGGGAACTTGCATGCAACTCTACCATAGGTATGCATGGCGCAATGTCCTACCCTTTATTGATCCAAACACAACCTTTAATTCTTATTTGTTCCAATCCCATTAATCAAAATCCGACTTGTCCTGAACATATTTACTTATTGGGTTTAACTAAATCATCTTACCAAATCACAATATGCATTGTGCAGTATCACACCCTTATTGATCAAGCAACCTTTGATTCTTATTTGTTCCAATCCCATTAATCAAAATCCAGACTTGTCGCCGACCACATTTATCTAAATTTGGTCTAACTAAATCAAAGCTATTCCAAAATTAAGCCTGTAAATACAATCTACATTACTCTAAATTCTATCCATCCGACCACATTTTTGTAAATTTGATTTAACTCAATCAAACCATTCCTAAATCAAGCTTGAAAATTCAATTTATACAACTAAATCGCTTAAATAACCAAATCAAAATAAAATAACTTGACTTTTTGAATAGTATCATGTTCAATTACCTTAAAAATACACATATTTTAAGACACCATTTACAATGGAACATTTATGCAATATCTGCAAAGCTAGACTTCATTTCAAATCCAAGTGAAAAAAAATATATATACATAAATATAATAGCAAACTCACTATTAAATATTATTTTTTTTCTTACAAGGCTACGCCACCACATCACACACACCCACCCATATAAGATGACATAAATGGCACAATAGCCCAATTCTGCTCATCATTTGCGTCTTCTTTTACTTGTAACCATCAAACACAAGTAAAACACGCACAGAGACAGATGATTCCTCAAAACATTTCTTTGTAACTGCCATTGTCTTTAAAGTCTTATTTTCAACGCCAACTTTACTCTCAGACATAATCTGTGTCCTGCAAACCAATCCCAAAGGTATCAGATATCACTTGTAGACACTGTCAGGTTTTACTGATTCCTTATCTGTGCTTGAATTCTCGTCTTTTACAATATATAAATATATATTTTTTTGATTGTTTGTGTGGTTTGTTTGGATTGAATAGTCTTTTTGCGTTGTGGGTATGTGGTGTTTTGCGGATTGATGTTGGTTTTATTTGATTCTCGAATGCTTGTTGAATTTGAGATTGGTTTGTCACCGGCTTTTTTTTTTTTTGAATGGAATAGGAGCTTGTTTTAGCGGATACTAAAGAATCTATCGGTTTTGAGGGAAATTGGAGCCTTTAATATGTATACTTGTATTCATTTCTTGAATTTGCAAATTGATCTTTCGTGAGTTTTTAGTTGGAGAGAAAATGGGGTGCTGTATATTTTATATCTGGTGTTCTTTTTATTGGTTTTGAAGGTTGTTCATTTCTGGGTATGTAGTGTTAAAAATATTGGAGCTTGTTTGATTGAATGATTGATTTTGAATGAATTTGATGTAATGTTCATTGATGGGTTTGTGGTTATATAAATTATTTGGTTTTGACTAGTATAGGAGTTAATTGCCTGGGTATTTTGATGAAACTGAACAACATTTTTAACTTTTGGGTTTGTAGGATACAAAGAGACTGGTACTTTTTTGATGGAAATATGACTCAAAGGGTGAGGCAGAAAGTGTCTCATTTTAAGGACAGAAATGAAGCAATTGTAAGGAGGAATACGGAGTTGGATGGCGGGTGCTTGGATTCCCAGGCTAGTTATGCAGTCGATTGGACAACATTGCCTGATGATGCTGTCATTCAACTCTTTATGTGTCTGAATTATCGAGATCGAGCAAACTTGTCCTCAACATGTCGAACATATAGGCAATTAGGTTCCTCTCCTTGTTTATGGAGTTCATTGGACCTAAGGTTCCGCAAATTTGATATCCCTGCGGCAAAATTGCTTTCCTCTAGATGTGCTAATCTTCAGATGCTTCGGTTTCGTGGGGCAGAATCAGCAGATGCAATAATTAATCTTCAAGCAAGGTGTCTTCGTCATATTAGTGGTGAATTTTGTCGGGATGTCACAGATGCTACTCTTTCGGTGGTAGTTGCTAGGCATGAGATACTTGAGAGTCTTAATCTTGGGCCAGATGCATGTCAGAGAATAAGCAGTGACGCAATCAAACAAGTTGCATATTGCTGCTCCAAGTTAAAGAGACTTTGGCTATCAGGAGTTCGAGAAGTAAATGGAGATGCCATTAATGCTTTGGCAAAGCATTGTGGGCAATTGGTGGAGGTTGGCTTCATTGAGTCAGAGCATGTAGATGAAATGGCATTGGGAAACTTAAATTCTGTAAAGTTTTTGTCAGTAGCGGGAACAAGAAACCTGAAATGGAGTTCTGCCACCCAAGTTTGGACTAGATTGCCTAGCTTGGTGGGGTTAGACGTGTCAAGGACAGACATAAGTTTGAGTAGTGTTATGAGATTGTTGTCAACTTCCAAAAGCTTGAGAGTTTTGGTTGCCTTGAAATGTCTTGTTTTTGAAGCTGAAGCTGATAATAGCATGATGTATAATCACAAGGGTAAAGTTATACTTTCCTTTTCCAGTGATATTTTCAAGGGAGTAGCCTCATTATTCGTTGACACTACTGAAACTGAGGGTGATGTTTTCCGTTGTTGGAGGAACTTGAAGAATAAGAGTAGACTTTCGGGTGAGGTCATAAATTGGATTGAGTGGGTTCTCTCCCATACACTTTCTCGTATAGCAGAGAACAACCCAAAGGAGTTCGATGATTTCTGGCTCAGGCAAGGGGCAGCCCTACTGCTCAATTTAATGCGAAGCACAGATGAAGAAGTCCAAGAAAGAGCAGCCACTGCAGTTGCTACTTTTGTTATCATTGATGATGAAATGGCAAATGTTGATTCTCGGAGGGCAGCTGCAATTTTGAAACATGGTGGAATACGGTTGCTTTTAGACCTTGCGAGATCTTGTCGAGAGGGACTTCAGTCTGAAGTGGCAAAAGTAAGGATCATCTTCCTTAAAAATGTTAATCTCAATGATTATTACAAAATTTCTTTAAGAACTTCTTTCTAAAAGTCAATTCAGATGTGCATGAATTTTTAAGAATGGCCATCACTGAAACTGGATTACAAAATATGTAATGTTCCTGTCCTATAAAGCTAACTTTTCAAGTGATTTGAGACCATGGATTTTGTTTTTTTATTGGTACATGGTAGTTCAGATTTGCATGATTTCATTCAACAATTGCAACGTGCAGGCTATAGCAAATCTATCTGTAGATTCGAAAGTAGCCAAAGCAGTTGCTGAAATAGGAGGAATCAATATCCTTGCGAATTTAGCAAGGTCAACGAACAGATTGGTTGCCGAAGAGGCTGCTGGAGGGTTGTGGAATCTTTCAGTTGGAGAAGAACATAAGGTTGTGAAATGAAGCATTTAAATGATATCATACCTTTCATATTACTGTATTTTGCTGATAATATTCTTTTCAGGATGCCATTGCGAAGGCAGGCGGTGTAAAAGCTTTAGTTGACCTTATTTTCAAATGGTCCTCAAACAATGATGGGGTTCTTGTATGTGTTTTTTATACATTTTATGTTCTATTCCTTCCCACGTGGTATTATAACATGTCAAAGTTAAATTGTGAACTGGTCTCGGCATGCTTAATATCAGGAACGGGCTGCTGGAGCATTGGCGAATTTGGCTGCTGATGACAAATGTAGCATTGAGGTGGCAGAAGCAGGCGGTGTTCAAGCTTTGGTGATGCTTACAAAATCCTGCAAGTTTGAAGGGGTTCAGGAGCAGGTATCTCTATTTTGAACTTTTTTTGTACATCATCTTTAGAAGAAGCAATGATCATTTAGATTTGAAAATATATATATATATATATTTTTTCTTTTTCTATGCTAACAGTGATGATTTACCACTGATTTTATCTGCTTTTTGAACCATAAAAAAGCAGATACTTTATAGTGTATCATTTTTGTTAATTGTAAAAGTCTAGGTCTCTGAAATCTATTATATTAATCCTTATCTGAAGAGAGTACATGAGCCTCCAGTTAAGTTAAAGTTTCTTACGAATTGACAAATTTGTGATTAACCTACACTTATGTTAATTTTTTTAGTTGCAACTGTGAAAATGTTTTGTCACTAACTTGTGAAGGAATTTTGTGTTTGTCGTCTAATGGCTTGTCTCTCCGACACATTCATTGTGCACAAAATAGGCATATATTTCAAAATTGGAAGTATCATCATATAATAGCTTATCTTTATGGAAAGTTGGTCCAAATAATTTTATTTCTATCCTTGTAGAAGTATCCAATATTGATAATTTTCTATGATATATTCCAATGCACATAAATGATGTGCTCTTTATTAGGTTACATGCTGACCAAATGGCATTACTTTCTACTGAACAGGCTGCTCGTGCATTGGCTAATTTGGCTGCTCATGGTGACAATAACAGCAATAA
Organism: Nephelium lappaceum; assembly: GCA_021234005.1. Classification (NCBI taxonomy): domain Eukaryota; kingdom Viridiplantae; phylum Streptophyta; class Magnoliopsida; order Sapindales; family Sapindaceae; genus Nephelium; species Nephelium lappaceum. The sequence continues at coordinate 6,265,337 of CM038005.1, forward strand.
TGCTGCTGTTGGGCTAGAGGCAGGTGCAATTGAAGCTTTGGTGCAACTCACTCGTTCACAAGCTGAAGGCGTCAGGTATTATTTTTCTTTTTAAATTTTTTTAAACATGCAGCGTACTGTATGGTAGTCATGTAGACATTAGAATTGGTACAATTACTGGATGTCTTATAAATTTCAGATATATTATTAAAATTCAGTTTAGTTTTCTGCTTATCTACCTTGTTATAGTCAAACTTTTGTACCGTGCAGATCTACTTAGAGTATTATTTTGCCTTAAATTTTGGCTATTTAAAAATGCCTGTCTTAGTTTTTTAATTGTCTTAGATTATTAATGTGCAAAACTTCACTCAGTTTAATTTTCTTAAACTTTGTTTTAAATCGTTATATGGTACAACAGGCAGGAAGCTGCTGGTGCCTTGTGGAATTTATCATTTGATGACAGAAATCGAGAAGCAATTGCTGCAGCTGGCGGTGTTGAGGCCTTGGTATGATATTATAATTACAATTATTTTATATGTTCTAGCATTTTGGTTCTGCTTTCTCTTACATTTTGATATTAAATCTTAAAAAAATTTCAAGTTCTTGCATCTTTTGTTTGTGAAAGGGTCCCTCTTGGTTTTATAACACTTCATGTTTTACTTTATCAAGTTGTTGCTAACCTTCATCACTACATGCCTCAGGTAGCTTCTTATTTACAATTTCCAAGACACCAACTTTAGTATACTTTGTCAAGGTTGATAAGCTGTTAACCAATGAGTTGGCAACTACCCCTCTCCCTTTCTTTATTGATTTAAAGAGTTCTTGAATTCAGACTTGTTAAATATTAAGTACTCCAGAATGGTATCCGCCGGTAAATAGTTGGATGGCTAGTGTCTGCAATTGTTTTATGTTAGCTTCTAACAGTCGAGCAAAGAAATCAAGAATAAATGAATATAGGAGAGGCCCTGGGTTGAAACCTATCTTTGGGCGCGCGTATTTAATCAATTTACTTTCTAACACACACACGCACATGTGCGAGTATTTAATTAATTTACTTTCCAACACACACACGCGCGCGTATTTAATTAATTAACTTTCCAACAAACACGCGCGCGTGTATTTAATTAATTTACTTTTCAACACACACACTCGCCCGCGTATTTAATTAATTCACTTTCCAACACACTTAGTTAAGCAATAATCGATCAAGGCAATGCACTGATGTTGCAGAAACGGAATTTCAATAGGATCAGCTGAGGTGTAAATTATCATTTTATTGTTAAACAATAATCGATTAAAACAAAGCACTGATGTTGCAAAAATGGAATTTCAGTAGGATCTGCTGGGGTGTAAATTATCAATTTTATTCCCTGATGTTTTGTTCTGTGTAGCCATTTAACAATGTCACTTTGGTTGTTGGTTGAGAGGGATGATCTTTTTCTCAAGTAATTTAGTTTGGTCCAATTTTGGTTTTCTAGGTTTCTTTAGCACAATCTTGCTCGGGAGCATCCCAAGGTCTTCAGGAAAGGGCTGCAGGTGCTCTATGGGGATTGTCAGTATCAGAAGCTAATAGGTATTTATTAGAGATTGATTTTTTTTTTTTTTTTCTCATAATTTTGCTCAGATTTTCTCTTTATGCAACTGCATTTCTAGAATAGTTTCTTGCATGCATTACACACTTTTTGTATTGGATGTTTCTTACAATCTTTATATAAGGAGACCATTGCTTCTTATAAATTTTATTGTAAACCAAATAGATGTGATGGACCTGATGCTCTAGTATTTCCAGAACTAGAGTTCTTTTGTGCAATCATAAACTTCCCATAGCTCCAGTTAAAAAAGTATGATCTGTGGCAATTTCTCCAGTCATTTACTTTTTCTGACTCTGGTTTTGACTATAATGTACTTAAATTAATTATTGTGTCTTTAGATTCTATCTTCTCGTTTCTACCTTTTGTATCTATTTAAAAGCAAGCCACTACATATAATGGTTTCATCCTCAACAATGTTAACATATATAACATCATTTATTAGGGAGGTAAAATTTGCATTACTTTTACAGCATGCACGTGGCTATGTTAGTTCTATATTAATATTATTAGGATAAATTCACCATGTTCTATATTAATATTATAAGGATAAATTCACCACCTCATAGTTCATTGAAAAATTTTTCCTTGAATTTGGAAGGTTTGGCTAGCAACTGCATAAATGTTAATAGTATCATTGAATGAATAAAATTTGCAGGATGATGGTACACACTTTTGTTTTTGAGTAATATCCTTCTTTGAGAAATCAACATCTTTTTTATTCTATTATGTTATCTTCCAATTTGTTTATTCTACTAAATTGTATAAAAGTCACTACATTGATCAATTTTGAAAAATTTTAGCTAAGTTGCTTTATAAATAAATGGTTACATGAAGTTAGGTACTACTTGCTGCTATAGTTTGGATCTGTATAAGTCACTTTCCATTATATGCCAAAGGCTCAAACTTCTATCCTTTTCATATTGTTGTTATAATTTGTCTCCTGATGGATATTTATGTTAGTATAATAATATTCTTCACTGGTAATGATAATGCCTTTGACGCTATTTTCTATGTTATTTGTCTGTCATGTGTGGTTTTTGTTGTTTTAGCATTGCTATTGGACGAGAAGGTGGTGTACCTCCCCTGATTGCGCTAGCACGCTCTACTGTTGAAGTAAGTTCTGAACTTGCTGCACAATCAGCTGAACTATGATCAGAATACCAGTTTAATCAAGGCACAAAGCATCATCATGTTTATTTTGATGGCAATATGTAGAACTTTTGTCTAGGAATATCAAACTTCTCTGCAGCTTTGCATGATTTGTAGCCAAGACAAGCCGGACAAGGCCGTTCCTAGTCTTATAACCTAGTGGGATCATAGAATTATGCTACTACTGCAAAGATGGATTTCATGATTGTATTCTTAAACTGAATTTTGCATCATTAAGTCGGTAGCCTTTTCCTTGTGGATTTATTCTACTGGAAAGGTCTTCATCGTTTAGAGCTGTTCTATAGAGAATAAGTCAATCCCTATGAATTAATTCTAGACAAAGATTTGGGTAATGAAATCTAAGCAAAAGGTACTTGTGCACCAATGGTGGTGCCGTAAATAAACTGCGCTTCTTGGAGAGGTGTGTGCAGCATTTATCAGTACTTGTAATATATGCATTTGTGTAATCTGTAAGAACTGTCTTTTAGTCAACTTAAACTGGAACTGAGCTTTAGATATCTGTGCACAATTCAGGATGTCCATGAGACTGCTGCAGGAGCTCTTTGGAATCTGGCATTCAATCCTGGTAATGCTCTTCGTATATTAGAAGAAGGGGGAGTACCAGCTCTTGTTCATCTTTGTTCATCATCGATGTCAAAAATGGCACGTTTTATGGCTGCTTTGGCATTGGCATATATGTTTGATGGGAGGTAAAGCATCAGACTGCTTTCTTTTTCCTACATTTTACGATGTATGCATATGTACAGAAGCACAATTATTCGTGTCTACAATCTAGAGATAATTTAAGATGGAGCAAAGAGGAAAGAGATGTTGATTACATGGTTGAGATGGCACCATGCCTACTCAAACATTTGATCTCTAACTTGAGCATGTCTCCTTTTATGTTCACATGACCATCTAAATTGGAAGAAAAAAATGTGTACAAATTTGTATGCGTTTATATTGTTTTTGGCATGTGAAATCTTTTGTGGCGAAATAATCTTTCTATTTATTTGGAGAATGAGAAAAGAAAACCATCATTTTTAAGTTCTAGGGAACTGTATATTAAGCGAAATTGTAAATGCTCGAATAACTGCGAATCCTGATATTACTCAATGACAGGAAATAGTTTTGGAAAGTATTTTTTCTGATGTAATTTTGATGTACATTTTGTATAGAATGGATGACACATCAATCCCCTCATGGGAGAGTAGTACTTCAAAGAGTTTGAACTTCAATGTGATTATTAGAAGATCGGCCTTAAAGCATATTGGAGATTTTGTGCGCTCATTTTCTGATCAGCATACCTTTGCTATCGCGGCTACATCAGCAGCCCCTACAGCTTTGGCACAAATAACAGAACGAGCTCGCATACCTGAAGCAGGGCATCTCAGATGCAGGTTTACATTTCTTCTCTTTTTATGAAAATTTTGATGTCTGATATACTGTTAATTTCATATGCTTTGAAGAAACTCAAATTTGTATTCATGATATGATATTTCTTTCATAGCTTATAAGTAATACACAGAAATATAAGATTATGATTGCACATATAATTTTTTTAGTCCGGTCAGATAACAGACTTTTTATAGGATTCTTTCTTGTGGTTCTTTATTGGCTTTTGTTGTTTTCCTCTTCAGCGGAGCTGAGATTGGGAGATTTGTCACCATGTTAAGAAATCCTTCGTCGATACTTAAGACTTGTGCTGCATTTGCTCTTCTACAGGTGAACCTTCTCTCTCAACGTAAAATTTGACATGGATGATGTGTTTGGTTGAACAACTACTAATCCAATCAAACAGTGAAATTGGTTATAGAAAAAGAAGATAACGTACATAAGTTATAAGGTCATGTAATAACTTGTAAATCATAAGTGGTTATATATTTATACATATGATAGATTAGTTAATATTCTATTCTAAATTGAATTTCCTACTGCAGTTTACCATGCCAGGAGGACGGCATGCACCGCATCATACAGTCCTCTTGCAGGAAGCGGGAGCACCAAGGGTCTTGCGTGGTGCTGCAGCAGCAGCATTAGCTCCTACTGAAGCCAAAATTTTTGCAAAGATTGTACTCCGTAACCTTGAACACCACCAGACAGAAACTTCTGTTCAGAAATGAATTGAGGACAGTGGCAAGGAAAAGTCCGATTATGGACTCAGGCATTGTTGAACTTGCTATTGTCGCATCACATATTCCGAGAGGCATGTTCAAATTCACATTTCTGTTAAAGACTGGAGGGTTCTGGTGGTTCCCTGAATATATAATTACAACATAAGTTCCTCTTCATGCTGAGGAAATAATTATTATGTTCTTGAAGGTTAGTTCCGTTTTCAGATATCTATATTTCCTACCGTCAACACAATGCTGGACAAACCCAATAAAACCCAGTATCTGAACAATTTTGCACATTTTCCTTTGGGTTCTTTTCAAGTATATTTCAGTGAACTTGATTCTGTTTACTTTGTTAAGGGTGGATTTTAGTGTTTTATCTCATCATGGACAAAGAAATGGTTTTTTGTTTTTTCGGTTAACTTATTTAAATTAAGTAGAGAAAGAGACAGTGTAATAAGTGCATTTTTGTTGTGCATAAAAATGCAGTAGTAGTAGTGTGGTTTATATAATTTTGGTGAACTGTTGTTTATACCTTACTCAATCTTGTATTCAAATTTTTAACATAATAATTCCTATAATCAAGCCTATAATTAGGGGTCATTTTTTTTTTTTTTAATGATTTAAATAGAGGAATTTGAATTTAGGATCCCAGTTTTGTTGCTGATAAGCATAGTTGCCCGGTTAGGTTTTGCTTGAGTTGAGACTGCAATAAGGCCCGGTTTGGTGTGTGGGATAAGATTGAATTATTTATATGAGATTTGATTTGATTGGATGAAATTAGATTAGATTAATTTTAATATCGTATCATGTTTGATGAAACTGTGAAATGTAGGATAAAATAGGATTTAAATAAAATTTTTCAGATAAGGGTAAGGTTTAAATGAAAATTTTCAGATATTTTAAAAGATTTGTTCCATTTCCTCCACTGCCTTCCAGTTTCTTCCTAAGTAGGAAGCTTACCTCCTCCACCACCACCACCCTTCTCCCTCTCTCATAACCCTCTGCTTCCTTTCCTTGGCCACCCTAGAAGAGGTTGCTGCCACAAACGCCGTCTTCACATTAAATCCCCTCTCTCATCTACCCCCCAAGCCCATCCAAAATCCACACCTTAAAACTCCTTGAAGCCATTGCTGCTGTCCCTAGTAAATGCCTCAACCTCTACAACCACATCCTTACCTTCGTTCACCATAACGACCTTGAAGAAGCTGCCCTCTACACTCATTGGTTCGTTTATTCCATCTACCACCCCACGATCTTCACCATTAATGTTGCCCTCCTTCGCCAATCCAAGTAATCCGATGGTCAATAGAGACTAGAGTGAGAAACGAGATAAGAGATGAGAATGGTCTAGGTGAGAAGGGAGAGATTAGTGAAGAGATGAAAGTTAATTTGTTTGTCGAGCAAGTTTGATTTCTCCAAGCCTAGGGAGATAAAATAGTAATGGGATTATTGGTGAAACTTCATTTGGTTGGACCAAACATGAGTTTAGATAAAAATTAATCCAAACTTAGTCCAAATCTGCAAACCAAATGAGGCCTAATGGTTAATTTTTTTTTTTTAATTTTAATTTTATTTTTTTTAAATACCACCTTCCATATAACTATTTGAACTTACAGTTATTGTCAAATACTCAAGTTGGATTATGATTCTTTATCATCAAGTCACATTAGATAGCGATAAAAGCATCAATTTAGTTATTATTATTATTATTGTCATTTATTTGAGATCACTGCTTATTCAGTAAATAATATATTACCTAATTTTCTGTTGTTTTTCATTATCAAACATCCTTGTCAACGCTTCAAACCCGGACCAGGTGCAATGCATCTAGCCCACTGTAATTTAGTAATCTAATCGGAGACTATTATGTGATTGATTTAATTAGAAAATTTCCCAAATCTATAATTGAAATTCCATTCTACATGAGTCAAGAATTGTCAGTTTATAATCATTATGTTTAGTTTATGCAATTACCATTATATGAAAATACCAAGAAAAACTATCACAGTCATTAAAACAAAAACCTTGTCATGAGTCAAAATCCAATAATTAGCGTGTAAACGCATGATGTAAATAGGGAGTTGATTTTGAATTTGAGTCTGTCCTTGGGTCTAAGGTTATTATACATCAACCGCATAATATTAATACTCACACGTCACAACCAACCCTTTGGTTCTAGACTTCTAGACTTGAGTCAAATCTTTAGTGGTTCACGTGTTAGTGTTGGTAGAGAAAATCAATCAATTGGACAAATTCTTTCTGTTGGGAAATTTTAATGTCTAGGGTTACTTAATTGTTCATTGTGAAGTTTTATTACAAAAATAAATATGTGAATAATTCAGTTGATTAGATTTCTTTTAATGAAAGCAACAGATTTAGAAAGCTTTCCATAAACTAATTTTGGTCCAAGATTTAATGGCGTAGACATAGAGTTAGTGCGTGTGCTAAAATATAACCAAAATAATTGAAAGTGTCATTTATGAACTATATTTGTAGGCAGTTTGATAAATATGTTAGCAATTAATGTGAATTCTAAATGAATGGGTTAGTTGTATTTGGTTATCGGTGCCTCTGGTAAAAATCCCATAACCTCATGCTATGAGGCATATTTTTATACCCGGTAATCACACTCCCCCGCCCTCGCCCCTCGTCAACGCCCCCCTCCTCCCCAATTTGTGTGGATAGACCTCTCACCTTTGTGTGGATCATTCCTTTATCTTCGTATGGATCGATTCCTCTCATATGGGAGCAGCTTCTTAGACTGTACCATCGGTGTCTCATCTCGATTGGTTTCGATAGTTTCCTAATTTCCTAGGCCAGTCCCAGTTATCAAAAGAATAAGGTAGTTGAAGAAAATAGTTTTCAATCCATAAAATATATTTCAAAACAGTAACAACAGGACAATAATGGCAAATTATAAACTTGATTAGAAAAAAAATAAAATTATTGTTTTTAATTGAAATTAAGAAAAACTTCATTTTAGTCCCTGAGGTTTCAAAAAATATCAAAATTTTAATATATTTTGGAAACAGCTCTTTTAGTCCATAACTTTTTCAAAACTCTTCAAAATAGTCCAAACTGTTAGTCAACGAACGGTCAATGGTGACAGAAAGCTTGGATAGAAAGGGTAACTTGGTCTTTTCATGTAAGATACTGAGATTGTGACATATGAATGACTGAGATTTTAAACCTATAAATAATTTAAAAAATCAAAAATTACTTATGAAAAAAATTCAAAAAACTAAAAAAAAAAATTCTGAAATTTTTTTTTTTGAAAAAATCGGGATTGAAACACATGGTTTGAACCCAGATGATGTTGTTTCTCCTAAAGGATCCGTGGCTAAGTAGCATAACTAGTACTTGAAAAGATAGCAGTCTTCTACTACAATAATTTACAGTGATATTCTGACATTCAAGTATATATGAGTAAACATAACAAAGCACATCTCCCACCAATTTCAAAAGAGTAGAAAAGAATGCTAAATATCCATTCGACGATGACAACAATGACAAACATTACGGTATAGCAGTTAAAAATACTTATCAGAAGCCGATGCTCATTCCTTTTTTTAAAAAAATTCTCTCGTTGTTGGAAGAGAATTTCGGCTTCAGTAATCCAGAGACCCCATGGATGCAACCCGAAACCCAGAATGTATAAATTCCAATCCTCAAAATTAACCACAAGCATCAACCACAAAGGCCAACAACAAATATCATCCCTAAACACTAACCCCAAATATCACATATAAACCCCAAAATTTTTTTCCTCTACTGATGTTAGGGTCTGGGCTCTAGGCTAATCGAATCCAAAGCCAGTCTTTGGTTCTAGGTTCGATCAATCTAGAACCAGATCTCTAGTTCTGGGTTCGAACCCAAAACCAAAGATCTGGTTCTGGGTCAAACCTAACCTAGATCTAGATGCTTCTGGTTCTGAGTTCAAACCTAGAACCAAAGATCTGGTTTTGGGTTGGGTTTGACCCAGAACCAGTGTCCCTGATTCTGGATTGATCGAACCCAAAACCAAAGACTGGTTCTTGATTCGATCAATCTAGAGCTAGAAGCATTTGGTTCTAGGTTCGATCTCAGAACCAAAAGGTCGAACCTAGAACCGTCGCTGGTTTTGGGTTCGATCTGATTCTAGTAACTCAGAACTAGCGAAGAAGATGATGATCGGAAGAGAGGAAAGGGAAACGAAGAATGAGAAGAAGAAAAAGAAGAAGAAGAAGAAGAAGAAGAGATGAGAAAATGGAGGAGATTAAGAAGAAAAGAGAGAAAAAGATGATGGTGAGAAAAAATGAGAGAAAGATATGGTGATCTTTTTTTTTTTAATTATTAATTATTTTTTAATTAAATAAAAAACTTTTGATTATATATTAATTTATTTTAATATTTTTATTTAACTAGGGGTAAAACGGTAATTTAGATATTATAACCAAAATTAAGGGCAAATGAGTCATTTTGCTTTTTCCGTTTCTTTCAACTGACGGTTTGGACTATTTTTAAGAGTTTTGGAAAAGTTGAGGACTAAAAAAACTGTTTCTAAAAAATATTTAAAATTTTGATATTTTTCGAAATCTCAGGAACTAAAATGAAGTTTTCCCATGAAATTATTACTATACTATGCAAGTTGGGATGCAAATAGCCAAAGCCAAAATTGATTTTTTGCCTAGTAATTTTTTCTATATTAATTTGGTATTTAAGTAATTGATTAAACAAGTGTTAAAAAAAAGGTAATTGATTAAACATTTTGAATTATTTTACTGAACCAGTTCAATATTGAACAATAATATGAAAAAAGAGAGGGCATATAAAATTCATTAGAAAAAGAAAAAGAAAAGGAGCTAGATTGAATCTTGAAAGAAACAAACAAACAGTTATTAATAAACAACTCCAATGGGAAGCGGATTATAAATTCATTAAGTCTTTTCCTGTTAATCCCTTTTTGTGTTAAATGATAGTGTCAAGAATTCGTTAATTAATTCAAAAACTATTAAAATAATGGCCCTCTTAACTAGGGTACAAATTATACATCATCTCCTAATGGAGTTGTTCAAGTATCTTCCCTTTTCATAAAAGATCAGGGCTTCAATCATTTCTAGTGAATATTAGTACTAGTATAGGTAGTTTCTCTCATATTGATTGTGAGAGTAGTTTGCCTCTTGTTTTTAGAGCTAGTTATCTAGACCTTTTTGATAGTGTATAATCTTGGTAGATTCTGGTAATATTCTAACTTGTAAGGTATAAACTTTTTTTTAAAAAAAAAAAAAAACTTGGGTACAAATTTAAGATTTATTAAAAAAAATTATATTTATTCTGTTAATACATAATTACATATAGAAATTAAAAAAGAAAAAAAAAATTCTTAGAGCTCCATCCCTATTTGAAAGAAAAGTTCTAAAAATTTTTGGAGATAGAAAAATAGATACGTTTCTATCTCCAAATATAAATAGGGATGGGGAAACCACTGGGATCCTTGTTTCCCTCACTTCCCTATTTTAATAATATAATATTAAAATTTATTATTTTAATAATTATTTTAAAAATTAATTAATTTATTTTGTTGTCTTCTAATTATTTTGTCTTCAATCTTGTTATATTTTAGATTTTGTTTGAATTTTGTGATGACTCATATAAGAAGAGATTATAATAAATAATGAGATAACATTTTTTTTTTTTTTTGTGGAATCAGTGTGTGTATTAGATTATGTTGTGAATTATGAAATTTTATGTATTTTATTGGTCATTTGGAGAATGATGAACTTCAAAAGTGATCTTTATTGTTCAGTCGTAAAAAAATATATATATATATATATATATATATATAAATTTTGGGAACTAGCATTAAAGAATTGAATTAATTTTTTTATAACTATTAGCAATTGCTAATAAAAGCAATATTTTACGAACAAATGGGAAAAAACTTTTAGTTCACAAAGTCATTAATGAACTATAATTTGTAAACATTGATGATGCTAGAAAAATTTTACTACTATCTTGAATATACAAAAAAAATTATAATAATAATTTAAAAAAAATTTGAATCGAGAAAAATAATAAATTGGATAAATTGATAGAAAAAGAGTCTGTTTGGCTCGTAAGGAAAATTAACTTATAAGGTTTGTTCAGTATCTGTGACTTCTATTTCTTTTTAAATACACACATATATATATATATATATATATATGTGTGTGTATAAAATAAAAATGATTGTGAGAATCATTCACTTGATTAGATTTCTTGCATGAAAGCAACAGGTTTACAAAGCAATCTTCATCAACCAACTTTAATAGCAGATTTAATTTAATTGTATATGTATGTAAAGTGAATGTGATGTTAATGTTAACATGCCTTTTAAAATAAAAGCGAAATAAATAAAAAATTGATATTATTAGTAATTTATCAAATATCTTTCTATATATACTTATGTAAATCTAAATTAAAATTACTATAAAAGACAAAACAATTATAAAGACACTATAAATCAATTTTATTAGAATTCAATATAATTTTTTTCTTCTTTTGCAATCACAAACCCTAAAAACATTTATAGCTCTTTCTCTCCTAATACTTTAAACTTTTTTTTGATTGAAAGGGATAGAAAGTAATGCAACCAAAGGAAAATTTAAAGTGATTGAGAATTATTTGCAACAAGCTAGATTTAAATAATAATAAACAAATAAGTTTTCAATTAGTTTCAAACTTATAGCATTATATATGAAGTGTGAAAGGTAAAATGTCAATTTAGATTGACTTTGCGATATATTTTGTCTGTTGATAGAAAAAAAATGAAAAAACAAATTGAACTGAAATTGTTACTATACCATACAAGGTGGTATGCAACTAGCCAAAGCCAAACTTGATTTGTGTCAGTTTTACTACATGATTGAATGTGTTGGAATTATTTTCAAAATAATGCATCACACTATATGATTTGGTGTGACGATCTAATGAAAGTCATTGATTTGATCAACAGGTATGATCAAATGGTGTGATTTTTATCATAAGATGTGACCTTTATGGAATAATGCGACCTGAATTATATGATCAATATTGATCCAATAGCTAGATTCAAATTCATTGGAATTAAAAAGTTATAATGGAATGTTGCAATTTATCATGAAATGGTGCAAAGTATAATAGGCCACCTATTTCACAAAAAAATTGACCAATTTGGAGAGTTTGGTCAAAGTGTTATTTCTCTCATTTTCCAAATAAATAAACATATTTTATCATATTGTTTTTTTGCATAAACAAATCAGCATTCAATTAACTGCAGTGACTAGAATACTGTATCATGAAGGGTTTATCATCAAAGGTGTTCATGGTTTAAGTTGTTAGTGCACGATGATATTAAACATCTGGCTTCATTATATCTTGGAGGCATATATGTTTAACTCTACATTTGTAACATGACTTGAAGCCACAAGATATCACTCATCTATAAGAAAACTCAAAGTAGATGTGAAAATTCTGATAATAATATACTAAAATCTTCATCTTTCTGAACGTTTCAAAAATGGTCTTCGCATTGAGGTTTGAATAATAGAAGAAATGGGTGGTGGCTAAAACTTTTGAACATCAAACAGTTACCAATCTCTAGAAGCATTAAGAATTCAAAAGTTACCTAAAACAATTCACTCTCATAATCTGACGTTTGGATTAGCTCAATCACACGTCTGCAGACTCATGCATCGCTAGTTAGTCACTACAAGTTCACAACGTTACTCTATAAATATAGCTCAAATTCTCAAGTCCTGAAATCATATCAAAGAAGCATACAAGCTTAAAAAAAATGGTGTTTTCAAGCAAACGCATCCTCTCACTTATTTCGGTTCGTTTTTTGTCAGCTTCATTGACAACTTCAGTTTCAGTTGAAGAAAATTTCAGAAAATGTCTCTTTGTTAATTCCAAGCTTTCCACTCCAAAAACTACCATTTATTCCAACGGTACTTCTTCATTTACCACAATCCTGCAATCACCTGCACAAAACCTGAAGTACTTGGTACCTTCAGCTCCAAAACCTGAGTTTATTTTCACACCTTTGACTGAATCCCATGTGCAGGCAGCTGTTGTTTGTGCCAGGAAGCTTGGAATCCATCTCAGGATTCTAAGTGGAGGCCATGACTATGAGGGTGTATCTTATGTGTCCGAAATAGAATCACCTTTTGTTATTTTAGACCTTGCCAGGCTTCGGTCCATCAGTGTTGATATTAAAGATGGAAGCGCTTGGGTTCAGGCTGGTGCCACAGTTGGCGAAGTTTACTACAGAATCGCGGAGAAAAGCAAAGTTCATGGATTCCCTGCTGGTCTTTGCATGACTCTAGGCATTGGTGGGCACATAACAGGAGGTGCTTATGGTTCCATGATGAGAAAATTTGGCCTTGGGGCTGATAATGTAATTGATGCCAGGATTGTTGATGCTAATGGCAGGATTCTTGATCAAAATGCCATAGGAGACAATCTGCTTTGGGCGATAAGAGGAGGCGGGGGAGGAAGCTTTGGGATCATCCTTTCCTGGAAGATCAAACTGGTTCACGTTCCAGCAACCGTGACAGTTTTTACAGTTACCAGGACCCTGGAACAAGGTGCCACAAAGCTCCTGTATAGATGGCAACAAGTTGCGCACAAGCTTGATGAGAATCTCTTCATTAGAGTTATGATACAACCTGTAAACGCAAGCAAACTAGGCACAAGAACTATAGCAACTTCATACAATGCCTTGTTTCTCGGTGGTGCTAATAGACTTCTCCAAGTAACCAAAAACAGCTTCCCTGAATTGAATTTGACCCAGAAAGATTGTATTGAAACAAGTTGGATCAAATCCTGTGCTTTACATTGCCGGATTCCCAAGCAACACTACTCCTGAAGTTCTACTACAGGCAAAACCTCCTTCAGGAAAAGTATATTTCAAAGCCAAATCAGATTTTGTTGAACAATCAATGCCTGAAACCGCACTTGAAGGGATATGGAAAAGATTCTTACGAGAAGATAACCCTTTAACAATATGGAACCCTTATGGTGGGATGATGAGCAAGATTTCAGAATCCGCAATTCGCTTCCCTCATAGGAAGGGGACATTATTCAAAATTCAATACTTGACCGCTTGGCTTGATAGAGATAAGAGCCAACAAAAGCACATGAAGTGGGTGAGGATTTTGTACAAGTACATGGCTCCTTATGTTTCAAAATCCCCCAGACGTGCATGTGTTAACTACAGGGATCTTGATCTGGGCATGAACAAGAAAATTCACACAGGCATCAATCGGGCTAAGAGCTGGGGTCCCAAGTATTTCAAGGACAATTTTGCAAGATTGGTAAGTGTGAAGACTAAAGTTGATCCAAGATTGCATGAACAGAGTATTCCACCACTTCCAGTTCAAAGCTAGAGATGGGTGGGTTGAGTGGACAAGTTTTCTTATTTAATGTGTATTACATACTTGTATGGTACTTTATGTAGAATAAAAATATTATCGGCATATCACACTGCTTAATATACAGCAAAAGGTGAAGTGAAGCTTTCTATGTGAAGTTCGGTTTCTCTCTTTCACAAAAGAAAGTACTACTAAGCAGGGAACACTATGTATGAATATGTAGATTGAAATGAAAGAATATGATTGTTCACAGAATTGACTTGGCTTGGTTTTTAATTGGTTTAATCTTCAAAAGGTCTTAATAAATAAATTTCAACATGTGAGATGCAGAATATTAATACATTCTTTTATGCAATGAGTACACAAGATTAAAACATAGAAAATTAACGACATTTATAACGATTTTTCTTTTTTAAAATTTTTAATGTAGTACACCCATCTAATTCTATTCACTAACACAAATTTAATAAATTCCCTAAAAATTGGTTAAAGGGATTGATCTCTAAACCTCTTACTTCCTATACAAAGAGCTCTAACTAGCTAGATTATTTCCTTGATAATTGATAACATACTCATTATATTAATTTAAGCGGCTTCCGACGTAAGAGCTCTGATCAAGTATATTATCTGTTAATAACCAACCAGGTTATCTCCTTGGTAATAGTGTAAAGCCCCTATGAAACTTTTGGTTATAAATTTTCAAGTCAACCCTCTCACTTTTATTTCCATACATATATATATATTATTTATTACGATATATAATTGAGACTGATCCAGAGAACAACCGAGATCAAGCGAAATCTGACACTCGTAGTGTAGTCGGGAAAGCGATTCCCATACGGGAGAGATCGACCCACACATAGGTGGAGGAGTAACTCACACCTTGGTGAGGGAAATTAGCCCCTTGCTTTTGTAAGAAGGAGGTGTCGAACCAATGATCACAATTGATCATGGTGGACCAGCAAACATTATCGCTTTTATTTCCATACTTAAATCCTAAATGCAAGAGACTAAATAGTAAAAGCAAAATATGAAGCACATTGGCCGGCCCAATATGGTTCACTTGCCTCCCCTCAAATTCTTAAAATATACGTTTGTATATATATAATTAAAATTTCACATTTTTTCAGTTTTTCTTATTTATAATTTCTTTTTATATTTTCTTTTATGAGTTATTGACTTCTATGGTTTATTTTGTTTCCAATTCCTTTGTCTTCTAGCAGCCAACATATTATATTATTTGTTCTTGTATGTGTGTGTGTATATATATATAGAGCACACCCAACACCATATGTAATTTGAATTCATCGGAAGAATCCGATATAATTCCAATTTTCAGTTATCCACAATGAGGTAAAAGTCTATAATCAGAGCACAACTAAGAGGATGTGCGCCTAATTTTTACATTAATGATAAACTTGTAATGTAAAAATAAACAAATGTAGTGATATACAAACTTATTTTATAAGTATCATTAAACTCACTAATTTGATCAATATATTTTTAAATGTTCATGTAATCTAAAAATCTATATAGGTATGAGTGGGAAAATAACCCTAATGATTCCGAATTCAAATTAAATATTAAGTATAGAATTTTCACTAAGTGTGAAGACAGGATTATATATTTAGGAGGGCTGAAACAAAAACTACATCATGAATTAACGTAAAATAAATTTATATTGATGAATATTATCAAAATATCCCTGAAATTGAAGATAATGTGAAACCATCTCTGGTTTTAAAACTATTAGTCAACATAGTCTAGTCATTATTGGGATGTTAATTTCCATCCATAAGTTGGCGTTGTCGTTAGGGTTTGAGAGTATTCATGTCAATTCCTCACTTTTGGTGAATTGAGGACAATTGGTTGACAGTTTATAAAAAATTTAAAATATTTTCCCTTTATATTAATTTAAAAATATAAATTAAAAATTAAATTAAGTTATAAATTAAAAAATTAAGATCTAATGTGGAGATTGGATCTCCACTAATCTATGTTCATTGAATAACTTTGAAGTTCTTTATCAAGAACTAACCTCCTTTTCCTCCTTCTCCACTCCTACAAATTCCACTTCATCCTCCACTTCTCTCTCAACTTACCTCTAAAGACCACATTCTCCACTTCAAACCCACCTCCCAAACCCTGTCAATCTGCTAGATGGTCATCTGCAAGGATTGAAAACAGAGAATGCGTTACTTTTGTTGGTAAAGTTATGTTTTTTCCATGGAAACCCATCTCCACTTCAAATCCACTTCCCGTAGCCATCTCTGTCATCTCCATCGTGATGGACATGACGGAGGGTCTCTATGCATGATGGAGACCAAAATTGGTCTCCATCGCATGAAGACCGATTCGGGTTTCCACTAATGAAGAGTTGTACCCTTGGGTCTTCTTCATTGGAGACCCTTGGTTTTCGACAATAGTTGGGCCTTCACGTGATAGAGACCCTTAGGTCACCCTTGGTATTCAACAATGGAGAACCAAGGTTCTTCATCATTCCATCAATGTTTTTAATTGATTTTTTTTTTTTCATTTTGTTTGAAATGGTTGGTGAAGATGTTGTTTTTGTTTTTCATTTTTGGCTCTTGATGATGAACTGTTGATATTGATTCATTTTTGGTTCTTGGTGATGAAGTGTTGATATTGATTCATTTTTGGTTCTTGATGATGAAGTGTTGATGAAAATGTTGTTTTCTTTGTGTTTGAACCACTAGGTTGATGATCGATGATGATGATCTTGGGTTGATGATTGATGATGCAACATTGGGCGTTTCTCTCTTTCTCTGTCTTTTTTTTTTTTTTTTTTTTTGGTCGAGATGAAGTATTTGTTAATGATGATGATTTTGCTAGATTGATGATGATGATAATAAAGGTTGATGGAGACTAGAACTAGAGATTGAAATCAATGTTTTTCATAGCTTGAAGACAATAACGTTACTCAATGTCTTTTGGGTGGATGGAGATCCAATCTCCAGATTGGATCTCCATTTTTTTTTTCAAAGAAAAACTCTATTTTTATTTTTTTAATTGATTCAACAATTATTTTTCTAATATAAAATCCACTGTCCATCCAGACTGACGGATGGTGGAGATCAATTTTTATACTAAGTTTTTTTTTAATATTTCTTATAAAAGTATTTTTGTTGGCTTCAATTTCAATTTTTTTTTTTCAAATTTTTTAAATTAATATATTAATAGCAGTTTCTTCTTTTCTATGTTTTGTGATACAACCCTTTTAGACTAACATTTGGGTTGGGTTTTTTTTTTTTTTTTTTTTCTTGGGTTAATATTTTAAAAAGTTGGGGTTGAGTGGCAATATTTGCAAGTCAAATGGTTCTTTTTTTTTTTTTTTTTTGCATATTTTCTCTTAATTAATAATAAAAAATGGTTACCACAAAACCAATTCCAATATCATTTAGTGTCTTGTATGATGGTATAATAAACACCCATTACAAATAAGAAAACAAATATGATTATAATAATTTAAACATAATTGATGATTTCTTTAAGAAAAAAAATTGTTATTTGATGTCTGAGAAGAGAGACATGACTTAAACTCACAAAAGGTTGGGTTACGTGTACCACTAAATCAATATTATTTTATTATAAAAAGAGAAAATAAAAATGATGTTTAATTTTATTTTAATTTATGACAATAATAATTTTTTAAAAATATATATATATATATATATTGTATTAATTAGATTGATAAACAGTTGTGTGACATAATATGAAATTAAAATGCAAAATTTTATATATATATATATATATAAGAGCATCTCCATTGTGATTTTTGACTTGAGTTGAATTGCTTGCTACATAATATAAATAGATAAAGAGGTTTAAAAAAATAAATAAATAAAAATAAAGCTCTCAAATGCAATCATCTAACCCAAATATGAAGTTGATGTTACAATTTTTTTTTTTTTTTTTTTTTTTAGAGAATATGGAGATGAATTTCCCAATTGAGAAACATACCTAGAAATGCTGACTAGGATTTTTCATTCACTCTCTTCTTAACTACAAAATATAAAAGACAAGAGAAATTATAAAATATAAAAGACAAGAGAATGCGACACATATTTTAGATTGATTGGTCAAAAATGGATGCACATTTTGTTTTAGATAGTTGCATTATATATGAAAAAATGCATATTTATATTTTTCTTGTGAAAGTGGATCCATATGCAAAAAAATTATCAACATGTCACCAACAGAAACTTAAAAATACATAATAGTATTGAAGATATTCTAACATTATTAAAATAAGAAGAGTTAGTAGGATTGTGGGAGATTACTATATACAAATTGTTTTGTATGTTAAATTGTATACTCAATATGGAACAATTTGATTGGTCGGGGGTGCCATGGCCCCTGTAGGCACCCCTGTAGCCTCGCTCCTGAATTTCAGCAACTGTATTATTATAATTTTTATAGGCAAAAGGTGAAAAATAAGCTATTGGAATTGAGAGAACCTTTGAATTATAAGAAATCTTATGTACTTAGTACAACCTATTAATTAAATTTAAGCTGGAAATTTGCCATAAATAGATTAATAAAATATAAGAGCATAAGATGTTTAAATTGATGATATCTTACTATAATTAATTAATCTGATGACAGAGATTATTTTGATGATGCTTGTTGTCTGACTAGAGAAGTCACTACAAATTATTACACCAATATATGTCCTTTAACTCTTTAACGGTAAGAGCATAACAACTTGCAAAAGGAAAGTTGTGAAATGAGTTTAATAACAATTTTCACAGCGGCAGAAAGATGAACATCTAGAACAGCATGTGTCATGCATGTTGGCAAATGGTAATAGTTCTTTTGGTTTTGTTTCGTTTGTTTGTTTATTTTTTTTAACTATTACATATTAAAAGGATGAATATAACAATTGGGGCCTCCAAATGCTTACACTAAAATGCAGCTCGAAATAAACTATCAAAAACTGAGAGAAAAGTTATGTGTGGGAAATTATCTCAAACTTAACTCACATAAGTAGGAGGTACGACTTGAACTCGGTCTCTCAAAGAAGAGACAGACAGGGTGGTATAGTTAGCTGCGTAATAGTTTTCTTGTTGTTTGATGGAAGTTGTTAATTTATCGCGAGAGGTTTACTGTTGAAGATTTTCTTTTGCTTGCTTGGATCTGGAAGTCAGAAACCAGCGTGGAAACTTGAGTTACAATGTGATGTGAGGCCCAAATTTCAACTTGGATCATCCAGTTTTAACTGGCCGATCAATTTTTAGAGATTTTTAATTCTAACGGGCTTCTCTAGATTATGAACCGAGAAAAAATTTTGGAATTCGCGAAGTGTTCATGTTGAGTGGTGCACTAGTACGCTGCTCAATATTTAACATCGGTTACTTTGAGATATAAAAGAATAATAATAATAATAATACTAAACATCTATGTTATCTCATATCCATCCTAATTTATAATGTAGTAATTAGAAAATGCATATATATTAATGATTTAGAGGGTGTTCAAAATGACATTTCTAATGTCAAAAACTCTTTATTTTATTTTGAATATTATAAAGTTGTTTTTTGTTTGTGAGAGGAAATTAAAATTTTTAAAATTTTAAGGTTTAACAATAAACTCATTTTAAAGCCTTTTTTTTTAAAAAAAAATGAAAAAGAATTTGATTGAGAGTAAATATTCAATCAATCAAAGTTTAGTGGTTAAAAACTTCCATCATTATTTATTTTATTTTATTTTGAAGCTGCCCTTACACCTTTATTTTTCATTATTTTTAGATAGATTGTATAATTAGAATTCTCAACTAGGTTGCGAATTCTCAACCAAGTTGGTTGAGAATTCTTAACAAGGATGAGAATTCTCAACCAGGAACAAAAAAGTATCAGAACTAGAAGAATCAATCGGAACATAGTTTATACCATATCATAATATATAAATGAACATGTGTACCTCCTATGATAAAAATCTATGTTACATATTTTAAAGTTATATTTAAACAATAATTAATGATAAAATCATAAAACATCATATGAAACAGGATTGGGAATTTTCAACAAGGTTGAGAATTTGCAATTCTACCTCATAACAATAGCATATCCAATTTATGAATATAATTACTCAGAAACATACACAAAAACCTACAAGTATTTCAATTATAAATTACTATAATCAACTTATCATTTTCAGAATCATCAACCAAACAAGAAAACCTAACAACAATTTCAATTTCAACGGTCTCAACTTCATGAACAACCATCACAAAATCAGCAAACCACATTCAACGCTCTCAAAAACCAGAACTTTATCAACAATAATAAAAAAATCATATCTTTATACAAAATTAGCAACAAAACAACACAAAGGCAAAATTCCCAGCTCAAAAACCAAATCAAAACTCCAGATTGCAACTCAAATCCTTCCAAAAACACAAAAACAAAACCACTTCCATCTATACACAAATTTCATATTCATACAATATCACACATATATCAATACACAAATTCATAACCATAACACTAGTAAACCCATTTCCTAGTTGGGTTTCATGAAACCTGTGCTACAAGTATATCATTTTCCATCACAATTCACACATATCCAATCCCATCATCATGTTAAACACACGTAAAATCTTATATACATCAATCCAAATAAATGTTTAGCTAATCAAAGTGCAGTTAATTCAGCATTTGGTATATATTGTGTTTACTCTGTCATGGAAGAGGGTAATATCTGCTATTTGATAAATTGTTCACGAATTATATAGCCTTTAACAAAACTAAAAATTTGTTTTTGTTCTTACATAATGATGTAATTTACCCTGCCTCGGTATTATTATTATGAAAATTTGTTATTGCTTTTTATGATGCTTCTCTGACGAACTTGTAATTAACTTGTCACAAGTTTGCAGGTTGTGTTGAAGTTCATACATAGAAGTGCAAGTATGTAGATGGAAGTTACTCTTAATCAGTAGAAGTAGCACTTTGTACAAAGATTACAAAACCTTTGATTAAAGACATCGTCAGTTTGAAAAATTAGAGAGGATATATGAAGATGTATCAAACTTATGAGTTTTACAAGCTCTCTTAGGTGTTGTTATGCTCATTCTATATATATATATATATATATATTGGAACTCATTCTATTTCTGTTTGTAAATGGTAATGTCAGAAGATTGCATTTTGGCAGGCTCTTAACGGTGTGCATGCTTGAGTTTGCTCTCTATTTTCAAGCTTTTTCTCCTTTTTTGCTTCTGTTTATTAGGATATAGGCCATTCTCTAATCTCTGCATATTTGTATATTTAAACACAACCTTCGATAAGTCATATATGTGCGTATACATACACACCAACAATCGGGATTGGTTTAGTGTTAGATCTTACTGAACGGAAGTTTTTGACAAAATTTCTCTGCATTTGGGATTATATAAAGTTTGAGAAAATCATGAGCTAGAAATGTTATAATGAAGAAAAAGAATCACTTTTGCTTCATATGTTATTATATGCCGATATTTATTTATTTTTGACACATCACCTTTAATAAGACTGATTAAATATTTTTTTTGATCCGTCAATAAATCAAGTTATATTATTATCCTAAAATATAAAGTGTGAATAGTTTTATTTCAATTTAATCTCTCATCTTTATCATAAAAAAAGAAAATAATAAAATAATGCCAATATTTTTCATTCTAAGGTCATAGCTAGTTACAAATTTAAATGAAAAAGTAAATAAATTCATCTGGAATTGCACTGCTTCAAATATTTTAATTAGAATACAATAACTATGTTGCTACGTGGTGTGAGGATAAGCATCTCGTGGTCGTGGGCTCATGCTGACCTGGCAAATATGGAGTCCACAGTAGTGCACACTGACGCAGGGAATCTAAATCTTTTTAACTTTGAACCATGACTAACAATTTGAATGCCAACGCCATAGATAGATATAAATCCGATATGAGTATTACTGTTTAAATTAAGTATAAATGGATCGTGTTAATGAACAAAATAATCTGTCCAATTTAATTCTATCACGGATTAATACATTTAAGGGACATACAAAGTAATTTTACGTCAGAGGGTACTTCTGTAATTTGAGCTTGAAGTGTATATATATATATATAGTGAAAATTGAAAACCGTAGCTCACATTTTCCTTCAGCCGCAAAGCATACTCACCCTCTCAAGTCTCAACTTCATTTTCTCGATCCCTCTCCATTTTCTACCCCTCACTGTCTCCTCTCCGCCGCACACCTCGCCTCGCCGACCGTCTCTTACCCTTACGCCTGAACTTAATCGTTTATTTGTTGCTCTTGCCGTCCTGGTTGCGCTCGTCCTCGCTGCTGCTCAGAGAACAACTTGCCAAGCAGCAGCAGGTAATTCTCCTCTTCTTCTTTTTCTCATTCTAAGAACTGGGTAGTCTCTGTTTGGTTATTCATTTATGTGAATATTTGAAGGTGGTTACCTCAAGTTGCGAGTGCTCGTATAAACCGATGACATTCTATTTGGACTGGTCCACCCCTACTTTGGACTCTCCACTTAAATAGATGCCCTTTGAAATGTCCGAAACCAAACAAGAAACACTTTCCATTTAATTTTTTTATTTTTTTAAAATATAATACACATATTACTATTAGCAGTCTTATACACAGACTATGATTTTTCAATTCACTTGATCAAAACACTGCTTCCACTTGAAACCTAACCGCCCTCAACCAATACCCTTTCTCGCTCAAAACCCTCCGCTGCTTCTTGCGGTAAATTTTTTGCTTTCAATCGGATTTTGACTGTCTTTTCTTCAAATTTTGTTGTTTTGATGATGGGTTTGTGAAAAGATTGTATCTTTCTTAGAAAGTTTGGATTTTTTACTTTTTGGGGTTTTGCAGGTTCATTCAATGGCTGGTGCAAAGGAGATTAGAGCCGCTGAGTTCTTGCAAGTATGTTTTCTTTCATATCTGATTGGTTATTTATATATGACATCAAGCATCAAAATTTAGTGTTAAATTGTTTAAATTTTAATCGCAGGGTACACATAAGCATGCTCTTTTGCTTAATAGAAGTTCTAGTATAAAGAGGCAAAATTTACTGTGGAGGACACTTGGTGGTCCTAGATTTAGGAGAGGTGTTTCGTTGAGATGTCGTGCTCAGCCCAAACCTAGAGCTGTAGTTTCAGGGGATGTCAGCAGTTCAGTTGATGAGCAATCCATGTTGGTTGATAAGCCTGTGCAGGAGGTTATTCATTTTTATCGCATACCGTTGCTTCAAGACAGTGCGGCAGCTGAGCTTCTTAAGTCTGTTCAAACCAAGATTTCTAGTCAGATTGTTGGTTTGAGGATGGAGCAGTGTTTCAATATTGGTCTTGATTCGAGTATTTCGAGTGAGAAGCTTGGAGTGTTGAAGTGGCTTCTTCAGGAAACATATGAGCCGGAGAATTTGGGGACTGAGAGTTTTCTTGAGAAGAAGAGGCAAGAGGGGCTGAATACTGTGATAGTTGAGGTTGGGCCGAGGCTGTCATTTACTACTGCTTGGTCTGCTAATGCTGTGTCTATATGCCAGGCCTGTGGGTTGACAGAGGTGTCTCGTTTGGAGAGGTCGAGGAGATATTTGTTGTACAGTAAGGGGGCGTTGCAAGATAATCAGATCAATGATTTTGTTGCAATGGTTCATGATCGTATGACTGAGTGCTTTTATGCTCAGAAGCTGATGTCGTTTGAGACCAATGTAGTTCCTGAGGAGGTTAGATTTGTGCCTGTCATGGAGAAGGGCCGGAAAGCATTGGAGGAAATTAATCAGGAGATGGGTTTGGCATTTGATGAGCAAGATTTGCAGTATTACACTAGGCTTTTCAGGGAGGATATCAAGCGGAATCCAACTACTGTTGAATTGTTTGATATTGCACAATCTAATAGTGAGCACAGCAGGCATTGGTTTTTTACTGGGAAGATTGTCATTGACGGACAACCAATGAACAGGACTCTTATGCAGATTGTGAAGAGCACCTTAAAGGCAAACCCCAACAATTCTGTCATTGGCTTCAAGGATAACTCAAGTGCAATCAGAGGCTTTCCCGTGAAACAATTGCGGCCAGTTCAGCCTGGTTCTACATGTCCATTAAGTGCAAGTACTCGTGACCTTGATATTTTATTTACAGCTGAGACTCATAATTTCCCATGTGCTGTGGCGCCTTACCCTGGTGCAGAGACAGGTGCAGGGGGTCGAATCAGAGATACTCATGCCACAGGAAGGGGGTCTTATGTTGTTGCATCTACAGCAGGTTATTGTGTTGGGAATCTCAATATAGAAGGATCTTATGCTCCTTGGGAAGATCCATCATTCACATATCCATCAAACTTGGCTTCCCCGCTTCAGATTCTTATTGATGCTAGCAATGGTGCATCGGACTATGGGAACAAATTTGGAGAGCCTTTGATTCAAGGTTACACTCGAACTTTTGGAATGAGACTACCTAGTGGAGAAAGACGGGAATGGTTGAAGCCAATCATGTTCAGTGCAGGCATTGGTCAAATTGATCACACACATATATCAAAAGGTGAGCCCGACATTGGGATGTTGGTTGTGAAGATAGGGGGCCCCGCATATCGCATTGGGATGGGTGGTGGTGCAGCATCTAGCATGGTTAGTGGGCAGAATGATGCAGATCTTGATTTTAATGCTGTACAGCGTGGTGATGCTGAGATGGCACAGAAATTGTATCGTGTTGTTCGTGCTTGCATTGAGATGGGGGAGAACAACCCAATTATAAGCATCCATGATCAGGGAGCTGGTGGGAACTGTAATGTCGTAAAAGAAATCATTTATCCTAAGGGTGCCGAGATTGATATCAGGGCAATTGTAGTTGGGGATCACACTATGTCTGTTTTAGAAATATGGGGTGCAGAATACCAAGAGCAAGATGCAATCTTGGTGAAGCCTGAAAGCCGCAACATGCTAAAATCTATCTGTGAAAGAGAAAGGGTATCGATGGCTGTTATTGGAAGCATTAGTGGTGAGGGACATGTTGTTTTAGTTGATAGTTTGGCTGTTCAAAAAAATCAGTCAAGTGGACTCCCTCCTCCTCCACCAGCTGTAGATCTTGAGCTTGAGAGAGTACTTGGGGACATGCCTCAGAAAACCTTTGAGTTCCAACGGATGGACCTGGCTCGAGAACCACTAGATATTGCTCCTGGAATAACAGTGATGGATTCTTTGAAGAGGGTATTGAGACTTCCTTCTGTCTGTTCAAAACGCTTTTTGACGACAAAGGTGGATAGATGTGTGACAGGGCTTGTAGCACAGCAGCAAACTATTGGTCCTTTGCAGATTACTCTTGCTGATGTTGCAGTCATTGCTCAGTCTTATACTGACCTGACTGGTGGTGCTTGTGCCATTGGAGAGCAACCAATAAAGGGTTTGCTGAACCCAAAAGCAATGGCTAGATTAGCAGTTGGAGAAGCACTTACAAATCTTGTTTGGGCGAAGGTTACTTCCCTATCTGATGTTAAAGCCAGTGGTAACTGGATGTATGCTGCCAAGCTTGATGGGGAAGGGGCAGCCATGTATGATGCAGCCATAGCTCTTTCGGAAGCAATGATAGAACTTGGAATTGCAATTGATGGGGGAAAAGATAGTTTGTCAATGGCCGCCCATTCAGGTGGAGAGGTTGTGAAGGCCCCTGGGAATCTTGTAGTTAGTGTTTATGTCACATGCCCTGACATAACAAAGACAGTGACACCAGATTTGAAACTAGGGGATGATGGTGTTTTGCTTCACATTGATTTGGCAAAGGGAAAGCGTCGGCTTGGTGGTTCTGCACTTGCTCAGGTTTTCGACCAAATTGGGAATGACTGTCCTGATGTTGAAGATGTTTCTTACCTTAAAAAGGTTTTTGAGGGTGTTCAGGATCTAATTGCTAATGAACTTATCTCTGCTGGTCATGATATCAGTGATGGTGGACTTTTGGTGTGTGCTCTAGAGATGGCATTTGCTGGAAACTGTGGCATTGCCTTGGAGTTGAATTCAGAAGGGAGGGGCCTCTTCCAGTCACTGTTTGCAGAAGAGCTTGGTCTTGTTCTTGAGGTAAGCAAGTCAAATTTGGATAATGTATTGGAAAAACTCCGTGGTGCAGGAGTTTCTGCTGAGATCATTGGACAAGTGACCAATTCACCCTCAATAGGATTAAAGGTTGATGGGATGACACATCTGAATGAGAAAACTTTTGTCCTTAGAGACATGTGGGAAGAAACCAGTTTTGGGCTTGAAAAGTTACAAAGATTGGCTTCTTGCGTGGATTTAGAGAAAGAAGGATTGAAGTCTAGGCAAGAACCATTGTGGGCATTGTCCTTCACTCCTTCCTTTACAGATGAAAGATTTATGACTGTAAATTTGAAACCAAAAGTAGCTGTGATTCGAGAGGAAGGCAGCAACGGTGACAGAGAAATGTCTGCAGCATTTTATGCTGCTGGTTTTGAACCGTGGGATGTTACAATGTCAGACCTTCTTAATAGAGCGATCTCCCTTGATGACTTCCGCGGAATTGTATTTGTTGGAGGTTTTAGCTATGCTGATGTTCTTGATTCTGCGAAAGGTTGGTCTGCTTCCATACGTTTCAATCAGCCTCTTTTGAATCAGTTCCAGGAGTTTTACAAGCGGCCAGACACTTTCAGTCTTGGTGTTTGCAATGGATGTCAGCTCATGGCTCTTCTAGGATGGGTTCCTGGCCCCCAAGTAGGAGGTGTGCTTGGTGGTGGCGGGGATCCATCGCAGCCAAGATTTGTTCACAATGAGTCTGGTCGGTTTGAATGCCGCTTCACAAGTGTGACAATAAAAGATTCACCAGCTATAATGTTCAAAGGTATGGAAGGCAGCACATTGGGAGTGTGGGCTGCCCATGGCGAGGGAAGAGCATATTTCCCTGATGATGGTGTTTTGGATCGTGTCCTTCACTCAGAGCTGGCACCATTAAGATACTGTGATGATGATGGGAATCCTACTGAAGTTTACCCTTTTAACGTGAACGGTTCCCCCTTAGGAGTGGCGGCAATCTGTTCGCCGGATGGAAGACATCTTGCCATGATGCCTCATCCAGAGCGTTGCTTTTTGATGTGGCAATTCCCTTGGTATCCGAAGAACTGGTCTGTGGACAAGAAAGGCCCTAGTCCATGGTTGAAGATGTTCCAAAATGCCAGAGAATGGTGTTCCTGAAATGGGTTAGTATTCTCTTTTCTTCTCATTTTACTACCAAGAATTGTCTGCCTTATATGCATGATGATGCTGACCTTATACATTTTGTCTTTTGATGTGTAGGTAGATATGTTTGACTGTTGGAGAAGCAGAGCTTTGATTATGACTTATAATTGTTGCGGCAATTTTGAAGTGATTGTTTTTGTCTTGACTTTACAAAATTTGACCAAGGTTTTACTTTTCTGTGTCTTTTTTTTTTTTTTTATTAATTTTATTTTGCTTAAATACAAGAACTGAGTAGAACTGGGCAACAATGGAATATGTTGCTGATATAGCCAAATACTATAGTCAATTGAATGCCAAGTGGTTTCTGAGATCAATCTCTGTCTTTGTGGTGTAAACTTGACTATTGAAATCAATAATGAAGAAGTATACTGCTTACTTAACGGTTTAAGAAATTTTTTTAATTTGAACAGTTTTTGAGATTGATCTTGATATGCCTTCATGGAGTATTGTATGTTTTTGTTTTTTTGAATATATGATTTATATCAGTTTGAGTAGTTATTACTAGAACACCTCTAAGGTGGTGTTTGCTTTGCTGTTTGAATTCTGAACAAATATAAATTTATCTACAGTCCTGAAAAAATGTAACAAGACACGTGTATCCTTTCAATTAGTTGTTTGTTTTATATTTTGTATTTAATATAAGTATATAATTAATGCATGGTGAATAAAGTGCACGGTTATATTTTACTGGGGACATGGCATCGTTTGCTCCTCTTTGGAGCCTGAAGAATCAAAATTTGGTAAATATAGTGAACTTGTATTCTGTAAAAGCTTGCTTGCTAAGTTGGTTGTTGGCAAGAGCAAGAAAATCTCAAAAATGTCAAATGAACTACAGGAAAGAAGTTGCTCTATAATTTTTTAATAAAAAATAAGGCGCTGTAGTTATTTGTACACTCGTCACATGCTCAAGGGGTTTCTACAGGTGTCTTTCTTCCTTAAATAGTCCAAGTACATGAGCTTAGTGGAATGTCTACATATGAAACACTCTTTGTAGATGTGAAAGTTACTGCCTTATCTTACAGACATTCTTTTAATAGCAGTATAGGATCTGAAAACTCTGATTCTGTTGACAAATATTTACTCTTGGAGAAATTTCGCCATTATAGAGAGTGGCACCTTGGTCTCAAACTTTTGGACAACCTAAATTTTTGTGGAATATGGGATGAGTTTGAGAAGGGGTTTCGTGGATTTGCAAATTGAATCGGATGCCATAAATGTTGTGAATCTTTGCAATGATGTTTGCTCATCCAGGTCTGAAATACACACTATTGTGTTCAGGATGTGAAAGTTTCGGTTGAGAACTTCAATATCTTGTGAATTGGCTCATATTTTATTTTATCAAGTCGTTGCTAACCTACATCACTACGTGCCTTAGGTAGCTCCTCATTTACAATTTCCAAGACACCAACTTTAAAGTACTTTGTCAAGGTTGATAAGCAGTTAGCCAATGAGTCAGTAACTGCTGTGGACCCCTCTCCCTTTCTTTATTGATTTAAAGAGTTCTTCAATTCAGACTTGTTAATTATTAAGTACTCCAGAATGGTATCCACCGGTAAATAATTGGATAGCTTATGTGTGCAATTGTTTTATGTTAGCTTCTAACAGTCGAGCAAAGAAATCAAGAATAAATGAATATAGAAGGAGAGGCTCTGGATTGAAACCTATCTTTGGGCGTGCGTATTAATTAAATTTACTTTCCAATACCCTTAGTTAAACAATAATCGATCAAGACAAAGCATTAATGTTGCAAAAATAGAATTTTGGTAGGATCTGCTGAGGTGTAGATTATATCAATTTTATTGTTAAACAAGAATCAATCAAGACGAAGCACTGATGTTGCAAAAATGGAATTTCGGTAGGATCTGCTGGGGTGTAAATTATAAATTTTATTCCCTGATGTTTGTTCTGTGTAGCCATTTAACAGTGTCACTTTGGTTGTTGGTTGAGAGGTATGTTCTTTTATTTAATCTCAAGTAATTTAGTGTGGTCCAATTTTGGTTTTCTTGGTTTCTCTGGCACAATCTTACTCAGGATCATCGCGAGGTCTTCAAGAAAGGGCTGCTGGTGCTCTATGGGGATTGTCAGTATCAGAAACTAATAGGTATGTATTAGAGATTGAAATTTTTTACTCATAATTCTGCTCAGATTTTCTATTTATGCAACTGCATTTCTAGAATAGTTTCTTGTTTGCATCACACACATTTTGCATTGGATGTTTCTTACATTCTTTATATAAGGAGACCATTGCTTCTTATTAATTTTATTGTAAACCAAATAGATGTGATGGACTTAATGCTCTAGTATTTCCAGCACTAAAGTTCTTCTGTGCAATTATAAACTTCCCATAGCTCCTGTTAAGAAAGTATGATCTGTAGCAATCTCTCCAGTCATTTACTTTTTCATACGCTGGTTTTGACTATAATGTACTTTAATTAATTATTGTGCGTCTTACGATTATATCTTCTTGTTTCTATCTTTTGTATCTATTCAAAAGCATGCCACTACATATAATGGTTTCGTCCTCGACAATGTTAACATAAATAACATCATTTATTAGGGAGGTAAAATTTGCATTCCTTTTACAGAATGCAGGTGGCTATATTAGTTCTATATTATTGTTAGGATAAATTCACCACTTCGTGGTTCATTGAAAAATTTTTCCTTGAATTTGGAAGGTTTGGCTAGCAACTACATAAATGTTAATAGCATCATTGAATGAATGAATAAAATTTGCAGGATGATGGTACACACTTTTGTTTTTGAGTAATATCCTTCTTTGAGAAATCAACATCTTTTTTCTTCTATTATGTTATCTTCTAATTTGTTTATTCTACTGAATTGTATAAAAGTCACTATCTTGATCAATTTTGAAAAATTTTAGCTAAGTGGCTTTATAAATAGATGGTTACATGAAGTTAGGTACTACTTGCTGCTATAGTTTGGATCTGTATGAGTCACTTTCCATTATATGCCAAAGGCTCAAACTTCTATCCTTTCCATATTGTTGTTATAATTTGTCTCCTGATGGATATTTATGTTAGCATAATAATATTCTTCACTAGTAACGATAATGCCTTTGACTCTATTTTCTATCTTATTTGTCTGTCATGTGTGGTTTTTGTTGTTTTCACATTGCTATTGGATGAGAAGGTGGTGTACCTTCCTTGATTGAGGTAGCACGCTCTACTGTTGAAGTAAGTTCTGCACTTGCTGCACAATCAGATGAACTGTGATCAGAATACCAGTTTAATCAAGGCACAATGCATCATCATGTCTCTAAACAATGAAGACCTTTCCAGTAGAATAAATCCACAAGGTAAAGGCTACTGACTTGTGCACCAGTGGTGGTGCTGTAAATATACTGTGTGCAGCATTTATCGATCTTGTAACACATGCATTTGTGTAATCTGTAACAACTGTCTTTTAGTCAACTTAAACTGGAACTGAGGTTTAGATATCTGTGCACAATTCAGGATGTCCATGAGACTGCTGCAGGAGCTTTTTGGAATCTGGCATTCAATCCTGGTAAAGCTCTTCGTATAATGGAAGAAGGGGGAGTACCAGCTCTTGTGTATCTTCATCATCGATGTCAAAAATGGCATGATTTATGGCTGCATTGGTATTGGCATGTATGTTTGATGGGAGTTAAAGCATCAGACTACTTTATTTTTCCTACATATTATGATGTATGAATATGTGCAGAAACACAATTATTCATGTCTACAGTCTAGAGATAATTTAAGATGGCACAAAGAGGAAAGAGATGTTAATTACATGGATGAGATGGCACCATGCCTACTCAAACATTTGATCTCTAACTTGAGCATGTCTCCTTTTATGTTCACATCACCATCTAAATTGGAAGAAAAAAATATATACAAATTTGTATGTGTTTATATTGCTTTTGGCATGTGAAATCTTTTGTGGCGAAATCATCTCTCTATTTATTTGGAGAAAGAGAAAAGTAAACCATCCTTTTTAAGTTCTGGGGAACTGTATATTAAGCGAAATTGCAAATGTCCGAATAACTGTGAATCCTGATATTACTCAATAACAGGAAATAGTTTTGGAAAGTTTTTTGCTGATGTAATTTTGATTTACATTTTATATAGAATGGATGACACATCAATGCCCTCATGGGAGGGTATTTCAAAGGGTTTGAACTTCAATGTGATTATTAGAGATCAGCCTTACAGCATATTGGAGATTTCGTGCACTCATTTTCTAATCAGCATACCTTTGCCATCGCGGCTACATCAGCAGCCGCTACAACTTTGGCACGAATAACAGAACGAGCTCACATGCCAGAAGCAGGGCATATCAGATGCAGGTTTACATTTATTTTATTTTTATGAAAATTTCGATGTCTGATATACTGTTAATTTCATATGCTTTTAAGAAACTCAATTTGTATTCATGATATGATATTTCTTTCATAGCCTATAAGTAATATACAGAAAAATAAGATTATGATTGTACATACAATTTTTTTAGTCTCGTGAAATAACAAATTTTTTATAGGAATCTTTCTTGTGGTTTTTTATTGGCTTTTGTTGTTTTCCTCTCCAGTGGAGCTGAGGTCGAGAGATTTGTCACCATGTTAAGAAATCCTTCATCGATACTTAAGACTTGTGCTGCATGTGCTCTTCTACAGGTGAACCTTCTCTCTCAACTTAAAATTTGACACGGATGATGAGTTTAGTTGAACAACTACTAATCCAATCAAACAGTGAAATTGGTTATAGAAAAAATAAGATAACGTACATAAGATATATGGTCGTGTAATTACTTGTAAATCATAAGTGGTTATATATTTATACATAAGATAGACTAGTGAATACTCTATTCTAAATAGAATTTCCTACTGCAGACTGCAGTTTACCATGCCAGGAGGACAGCACGCACTGCATCGTAGAATCCTCTTGCAGGACTGTGAGAGCACCAAGGGTCTTCCATGGTGCTGCAGCAGCAGCATTAACTCCTACTGAAGCCAAAATTTTTGCAAAGATTGTACTCCGTGACCTTGAACACCACCAGACGGAAACTTCTGTTCAGAATGAGGATGGTGGCAAGGAAAAGTCCGATTATGGACTCGGTCTCATTGTTGAACCTGTTATCATTGCATCACATATTCCCAGAGGCATGTTCAAATTCACATTTCTGTTAAAGACTGGAGAGTTCCTGTGGTTCCCTGAATATTTAATTACAACATAAGTTCCTCTTCATGCTGAGGAAATGATTATTTTGTTCTCGAACGTTAGTTCCATTTTTAATTATCTATATTTCCTACCGTCAGACAGAACTGCGCAAACCCAATAAAACCCAGTATCTGAACAATTTTGCTCATTTTCCATTTGGTTCTTTTCAAGTACATTTCAGCGTACTTGTTTCCGTTTACTTTGTTAAGGGTGGATTTTAGTGTTTATCTCATCATGGATAAAGAAATGGTTTTTATTGTTTGGTTAACTTTATTCAAATCAAGTATTGAAAGATATTTATATAATTTTGGTGAACTGTTGTTTGTCCTTTGATCAATCTTGTAAGTAAGTGCATTTTTGTTGTGCATAAAATGCATGAGTGGTGTGGTTTATATAATTTTGGTGAACTGTTGTTTATACTTTGATCAATCTTGTATTAAAATTTTTAACATAATCATTTCTATAATCAAGCGTATAATTAAGGATAATTTTTTTTTTTTTTAATGATTTGAATTGGGGAATTTAAATTTGGGACCTCAGTTTTGTTTCTGAGAAGTATAGTTACTGGTTAGGTTTTGCTTGAATATCACATTAAAGGTTAATATATATACACACACGCCACCTTTGATATAACTATTTGAACTTAAGGTTATTGTCAAGTACTCAAGTTGGATGATGATACTTTACCATCAAGCCACATTAACTTATAATGAAAGTATCAAATTGGATTTTTTTTTTTTAGGTCATAATTTATTCAGCAAATAATACATTACCTAATTTTCTGTTTTTTTTTTTTTCGTTATCAAGCATCATTCTCAAAGGAGAAAGTGACTTTGATGTAATGGTAAACCAAAAATCTATCTATCTGTCCTTTAAAGGTTGAAAGTTTTAACTCGTCAGTCTTATTTAATATGAGTAATTTTCCCATGTATACGGGTTGCTCCCTTCTGTCTTTTGGAAGTTAATCATCGAGCTGCATTTAAGAGTCATATCATAATTGATTCCGACAAGCTTCCTAGGCTGATCCCAAGGCTACCAATAATTTGGAAAAAAAAAAAAAAAAATCCTTGTTAAAGCTTCAAACTGGGACCAGGTGCAGTGGATCTAGTCCATTGTAATTTAGTCATTTAATACAAGACTATTATGCGATTGATTTAAGTAGAATTTTTCCCGAATCTAGAATTGAAACTCCATTCTACATGAGTCAAGAATTGTTAGTTTATAATCATCATGCTTAGTTTACGCAATTACCATTTTATGAAAATGCCAAGAAAAACTATCATAGTATTTAAAACAAAAACCTTGTCATGAGTCAGAATCCAACAATTGCCGTGTAAACACATGGTGTAAATAAGGAGTTGATTTTGAATTTGAGTCTGTCCTCGGGTCTAAGGCTATTTTATATCAACCACATAAAATCAATACTCACACGTCACAACCAACCCTTACTTCGGCTCTAGACTTGAGTCAACTCTTTAGCGGATCACATGTTTGTGTCGGTAGAGAAAATCAATGAATTGGACGAATTCTTTATGTTGGGAAATTTTAATTCCTAGGGTTACTTTCATTGTGAAATTTTATTACAAAAATAAATATATGAATAATTCTGTTGATTAGATTTCTTGTAATGCAAGCAACAGATTTAGAAAGCTTTCCGTCTACTAATTCTGGTCCAAGATTTGCTGGCGTAGACATAGATGTGCTAAAATAAAACCAAAATAATTCACGGTGTCATTTATGAACTAAATTAGTAGGCAGTTTGATAAAAATGTTGGCAATAGTGTAAGTTCTAACAGAATATTGTTTTAAAAGGATGCGGTAGGTTAGTTTAAAAAAAAAAAAACAAAACAAAAACAAAAATAGATGGTGTAGTTGAAGAATATAGTTTTCAATCCATAAAATATATTTCAGAGCAGTAACAACAGGACAATAATAGCAAATTATAAACTCGATTAGAAAAAAAAATTATTATTTTTAATTGAAATTATTACTATACTATGCAAGTTGGGAAGCAAGTAGCCAAAGCCAAAATTGACTTTTTGCCCAGCAAGTTTTTCTTTATTAATTTGGTAGTTAAGTAATTGATTAAACAAGTGTTAAAAATAAAGGTGGTGATTGATTAAACATTTTGAATTGTTTTGCTGAACCAGTTCAATATTGAACAATAATATAAAAAAAAATAAAAAGAAAAGGAACTAGGTTGAATCTTAAAAGTGACAAAACAAACGGTTATTAATAAACAACTCCATTAGAAAGAGGATTATAAATTCATCAAGTCTTTTCTTTTTATTCCTTTTTTGTGTTAAATGATAGTATTAAGAATTCGTCCAAAAACTATTAAAAAAAAAAAAATGGCCCTCTTGACTTAGGTACATATTACACACCATCTCCTAATACAGATGGTCGAATATCTTCCCTTTTCCATAAGAGATTGGGGGTTCAATCATTTCTAATCAATAGTAATACTAGTATGGGTAGCCCTCTCTTCTATTGATTGTGAGAGTAGTTTGTCTCCCCATTTTTAGGGTAATTATCTAGACCTTTTTAATAGTATGTAATCTTGGTGGATTCCAATAATATTCTGACTTATAAGGTATCAACTTAAAAAAAAAAAATGAATACAAATTTAAAATTTATTAAAAAAATTCATATTTATTCTTTTAATACATAATTACATATAGAAATTAAAAAAAAAAAAAAATTATTAGAGCTCCCTCCCTATTTGAAAGAAAATTCTAATAATTTCTATTCTCAAATGTAAATATGGATGGGGAAGCCACCAGCATCCTTGTTTCCCTCATTTTCCCATTTTAATAATATAATATTAGATTTTTTTATTTCACTAATTATTTTATTTTGTTATCTTCTAATTATTTTGTCTTCAATCTTGTTATATTAAAGAATTTGTTTGAAATTTTGTGATGATTTATGTAAGAAGAGATTGTAATAAATAATGAGATATATATTTTTTAATTTTCTGTGGAATTAGTGTGTTTATGAGATTATGTTGTAAATTATGAAATTTTATGTATTTAATTGGTTATTTGGAGAATGATGAACTTCAAAAGGGATTTTTATTCTTCAATCATTAAAAAGGCATGAATTTTTTTAGTGTTTGCAAATAAAAGCAATATTTCGCGGACAAATGGATAAAAAAAATTTACAGTTCACGATAGTTTTTAATAAACTATGATTCGTGAACATTAATAGTACTACAAAAACTTTAATACTATCTTGAATATACAAAGAAAAATTATAATAATAATTAAAAAAGAAAATCCTTGTCATGAGTCGAAATCCAATGGTTAAGGTGTAAACGCTTGATATAATAAGAAGTTGATTTTGAATTTGAATCGATGCTTGGGTTCATGGCTATTTTATGTCAACCGAATATTCACATTCACAAGTCACGGCCAACCCTTTGGCTCTAGACTGGTCAACTCTTTAGTGGTCAACTCTTTAGTGGTTCACATGTTAGTTGACTATGGCCTGAGTCTTGGTAGAGAAAAATAATAAATCGGACAAAATGATAGAAAGAGAGTTCTGTTTGGCTCGTAGGAAAATTTATTTAAAGGGGTTTGTTCGTTATTTGTGACTTCCACCCTTTCATTATAATATATATATATATATATATAATAAAAATAATTATGTGAATCATTCAATTGAATAGATTTCTTGCATGAAAGCAACAGGTTTACAAAGCAATCTTCATCAACCAACTTTAATCGAAGATTTAGTTTAATTTGTATATCTATATAAAGCGAATGTGATGTTAATGTTAATATGCCTTTTAAATAGAAGTGAGGTAATAAAAAAAATGATATTATTGATAATTTACCAACTATCTTTCTATACTTATATATATCTCTATTAAAGTTACTGTAAAAGACAAAACAATTATCTAAAGACACTGAAAATCAATTCTATTAGAATTCAATATAATTCTTTTCTTCTATTGCAATCACAAACCTTCAAACATTTTTCGCTCTTTTTCTTTGATTGAAAGCGATAGAATAGCAATATATTGCAACCAAATGTAAAACTTGAAGTGACTGAGAATTATTTGCAACAAGAATTAAACAATAACAAAGAAATAAATTTTCAATTAGTTTTAAACTTATACTTTTTTTTTCTTTTAGTAATTAAACTTATAGCATTATTTTTTTTAAATTTTAAAAAATTTAAACTATATCTTGTGTTGAAATTTTACCATATATGGTTTAATATTATTATTATTTTTATTATTGAAATGAATTCGTTGATATAAACCTATATTGCATCAAAAATTACTAAAATTTCATTATAATTTCTTTCCAAAAGAAAATGAACACCATCAAAATTAAAAATGGGTATATTAAAATAAAATGGAGTGTTTTAAAAGTTTACTTAATTATTTTTTAAATGAAGTGTCTTTAAAATAAGAGTTTCAAAAACGTAATAAGAATAATCTTAGAACAAAATAAGTGTCTATCGAGTTTTTTTTTTTTTTTAAAACTTTTGAGTTTTTAGATTTAGTGTCATTAAAAAGAAATGTCAAATGAAAAATCTAGATTGCAAGGAGAAAATCTCCAAATGAAATTAGCATTTGTGATGTAATTTAATTGGCAATTCGATAAAATGTGCTGACAGTATTGTGAGTTTAAAAAGGGTCGGTGGGAGTTGAAGAAAATAGTTTTCTATCCATAAAATATATATCATAAAATATCCATTATATATATATATATATATATAATTTTTACAATCACTTATATCTGATTTTAAAAAGTAAAGACCAACCAATCAAATTCATTCATTTGCATTCTCTTTTCTAAAATAAATTCTCTTTCTATTTAATTCAAATGCAAAAGATGAATTCAATTGGTTAGTTCTTACTTTTTAAAATTAGGTATATCTGATTATAAAAGTCCTATATAATATATAGCTTTTATAATCAGGATACCTTAATTTTAAAAAGTTAGGACGAAATAATCAAATTTATCCTTTGCATTCTCTCTCATAAAACAAATTTTTTCTCCTATTTAATTCTAATATAATGGATGAATTTGATTAGTTAAAGTTAGGACGTTTAATTATAAAAGTACTATATATATATATATATGAAGTGTGCAAAGTAAAATATCAATTTAGATTTGACTTTGCCATATATTTTGTTTGATGATTAAAAAAAGAAAGAAAAGAAAATTGAACTGAAATTATTACTATACTATACGTAGATGGGCTTGTGCCTCAGTGATAAGAGTGCACAGCCCACCTGCATGTGTCAAAGGTTCTACATGTAACGGCACTCCCCCATTTATATATGTGGGTTTTCCCCATCTTTGTGTGAGTTGTTCCCCCACCTATGTATAGGTTTGCTATCTCCTATATAGGAGCTGTTCCTCGGGTTACGCCCCTGAATCATATCTCGTCTGATCCCAGTTGACCTCTGGACTTGTACCAGCCATAAAAAAAAATTAAAAAAAAAAAAAATTATTACTATACCATACAAGGTGGTATGCAACTAGCCTGAAGCCAACTTGATATGCATCAGTTTTAACTTTTAATACATTATTGAATATGTCGAATTATTTACAAGATAATACATCACATTATATGATTTGGTGTGATGATCTAATGAGAGCCGTTGATTTGATCGAAAGGTATGATCAAATGGTGTGACATTTATCATAAAATGTGATTTTGTGGAAAGATGTGATGTTTATGTAATGATGCGACCTGAACTGTATGATCAAATGTGGAAGTTGTAATATTGTAATATTGATCCAATGGTTAGATTCAAATTCATTTGAATTGAAAAGTCTTGATGAAAGGATTGCAACTTATCATGAAATTGTGTAAAACATATAATAAGTAGGCCACCCATTTTATTCATTCCTATATAAAAAATATGATCAGTTTAGACAGTGTGGTCAAAGTGTTATTTCTCTCATTTTCTCACATAAAGAAATAAATAAATTTTTTTGTATTATTTTCTTGTATAAACAAATTAGTGTTCTATTAACTGTAATGATTGAATACTTTATCTTGACGGGTTTGTCATCAAAGGTGTTCGTGATTAAGTTATTAGTGCACAACAATATTAAACACCTGACTTCATTGTATCTTGGAGACATATTTGCTTAATCCGGTATATCACCCGATTGATGGGGGTAAATAGTATCTTAAGGAAAGCGTCATTTGTAATGCGCCTTGAAGCTGCAAAATATCACTCATCTATAAGAAAACTCAAAGTAGATGTGAAAATTCTGATAATAATATATTAAAAAATCTCCATCTTTTTGACCCTTTCAAAAATTGGTTTTCACATTGAGGTTTGAATAATAGAAGAGGTGGGTGGCGGCTAAAACTTTTGAACATCAATCAGTTACCAATCTCTATAAGCATTAAGAATTCAGAAGTTACCAAAACAATTATAATCTGACGTTTGCATTAGCTCAATCACACGCCAGGCTTATGCATCACTAGTTAGCCACTACAAGTTTGTAATGTTACTCTATATATATAGCCCAATTCTCAAGTCCTGAAAACATATCAAAGAAGCATACAAGCTTCAGAAAAAAAAAAAAAGAAATGGTGTTTTCAAGTAAATACATCCTTTCACTTATTTCAGTTCTTTTTTTGTCAGCTTCAGTTGACAACTTCAGTTTCAGTTGAAGAAAATTTCACAGAATGTCTCCATGTTACTTCCAAGCTTTCCATTCCACAAACTACCATTTATCCCAACAATACTTCTTCATTTACCACAATCCTGGAATCAACTGCACAAAACCTGAGGTACTTGGAACCTTCAGCTCCAAAACCTGAGTTTATTTTCACACCTTTGACAGAATCCCATGTGCAGGCAGCTGTTATTTGTGCCAGGAAGCTTAGGAATAGATCTCAGGATTCGAAGTGGAGGCCATGACTATGAGGGTGTATCTTATGTGTCAGAAATAGAATCACCTTTTGTTATCTTAGACCTTGCCAGGCTTCGGTCCATCAGTGTTGATATTAAAGATGGAAGTGCTTGGGTTCAGGCTGGTGCCACAGTTGGAGAAGTTTACTACAGAATCGCGGAGAAAAGCAAAGTTCGTGGATTCCCTGCTGGTCTTTGCACGACTCTAGGCATTGGTGGGCACATAACAGGAGGTGCTTATGGTTCCATGATGAGAAAATTTGGCCTTGGAGCTGATAATGTAATTGATGCCACGATTGTTGATGCTAATGGCAGGATTCTTGATCGAAAAGCCATGGGAGACGATCTGTTTTGGGCGATAAGAGGAGGCGGGGGAGGAAGCTTTGGGATCATCCTTTCCTGGAAGATCAAACTGGTTCACGTTCCAGCAACCGTGACAGTTTTTACAGTTACCAGGACCCTGGAACAAGGTGCCACAAAGCTCTTGTACCGATGGCAACAAGTTGCGCACAAGCTTGATGAGAATCTCTTCATTAGAGTTATGATACAACCTGTAAATGCAAGCAAAATAGGCACAAGAACCATAGCAACTTCATACAATGCCTTGTTTCTTGGTAGTGCTAATAATCTTCTCCAAGTAACCAAAAGCAGCTTCCCTGAATTGAATTTGACCCGGGAAGATTGTATTGAAACAAGCTGGATCAAAT
Source organism: Nephelium lappaceum (assembly GCA_021234005.1). NCBI lineage: Eukaryota > Viridiplantae > Streptophyta > Magnoliopsida > Sapindales > Sapindaceae > Nephelium > Nephelium lappaceum. Next base: position 6,305,576 of record CM038005.1, read on the forward strand.
CTGTGCTTTACATTGCCGGATTCCCAAGCAATGCTACTCCTGACGTTCTACTACAAGCAAAACCTCCTTTAGGAAAAGTGTATTTCAAAGCGAAATCAGATTTTGTTGAACAACCTATACCTGAAACCGCGCTTGAAGGGATATGGAAAAGATTCTTACAAGAAGATAACCCTTAACAATATGGAACCCTTATGGTGGGATGATGAGCAAAATTTCGGAATCTGCAATTCCCTTCCCTCATAGGAAGGGGACATTGTTCAAGATTCAATACTTGACTGCTTGGTTTGATGGAGAAAAGAGCCAACAAAAGCATATGAAGTGGATAAGGATGTTGTACAAGTACATGGCTCCCTATGTTTCAAAATCCCCCAGACGTGCATATGTTAACTACAGGGATCTTGATTTGGGCATGAACAAGAAAAATCACACAAGCATCAATCGGGCCAAGAGTTGGGGTACCGAGTATTTCAAGGACAATTTTGCAAGATTGGTGAATGTGAAGACCAAAGTTGATCCAAGTAATTTCTTCAGGCATGAACAGAGTATTCCACCACTTCCAGTTAAAAGCTAGAGATGAGTGAGTTGAGTGGAGAAGTTTTCTTATTTATTTTGTATTACTACTTGTTTGGTGCTTAAATATGGAATAAAAACATTATTTGTATATCATACTACTTAGAATACTGTAGAAAGGTGAAGTGAAGCTTTCAATGTGAAGTTTGGTTTCTCCCTTTCACAAAAGAAAGTAGTACTAATCATGGAGCACTCTGTATGGATATGAAGATTGAAAAGAAAGAATGTGATTGTTCACAGAATTGTCTTGGCTCGGTTTTTAATTGGTTTAATCTTCAAAAGATCTTAATAAATATTGGAACATCTGACATGCAGAATATTCATACACTCTTCTATGTAATGATTAGTGATTACACATTATTAAAACATAGAAAATTAACAACATTTATAATTATTTTTTTTTTAATTTTGTATACCCATCTTATTATATGCACTAACACAAATTTAATAAATTCCCTAAAAATTGGTTAAAGGGATTGGTCTCTAAACCTCTTACTTCCTATGTAAAGAGCTCTAACTAACTAGATTATCTCTTGATAATATAATCATGATGTTAATTTAAGCTGCTTCCAATGTAAAAGCTCTAATCAACTATATTATCCTAGTTATTTCCTTATGACAGAATCAAGATGTTAACATAAGCACCAACTAGGTTATCTCCTTGATGATAGTGTAAAGCCTGTATGAAACCGTTGGTTAAAATTTCAAGTCAACTCTCTCACTTTTTTGACCATACATAAATCCTAAATATAAAAGATTAAATAATAAAAGCGGAACATGAAACGTGAAACTTGTTCAGCTTTTCGTAATCCATACGCAACAATGCTGGCTCAGCTTAACTATCCAACAAACAAAATCAAGATGTTAATCTAGGCTGCAAAAGAACAAACATGAATAAAAACAGAACGAACATGAACCAATTTCTAATTTTAATCATGCTAAGTTTGACTAGTACGTGTCTCAAAAGCATCCGAACTCACTTAACACGCGTGATTTAAGCATGAAATATAACCCAATCCCATATTCAGTGTAATGTGGTTCTTCTAATCAGTAATCACTTTTAAAACTTTGGTGGAGCACCAAGTTTCCGATTTTGTGGACAAACTGGTCCATAAAGACTTAGAGGTTTGAATTTTCCATGCAATCCTGAAAGAGTTAGGTGGAGCACCAATTTAGGACCCTTGAAGATGACTTCCATGCCATTGACTTGGATCTCACCATAAATATTAATACCTGTCCACTATCAATTATTAGAGCATCTCTTAGTACTATCATTAATGGTATTTTGCAAAAAAATGTCATGTCATTGATGTCAAAACATTTGCTTCTTATATGATATAAGGATCATTTGATAGATAATCAAATTGAAAAATTATTTTCTAATGTTTTCATGTATTTCTATTTAATGTCTCCATGTATTTTCATCTACTGTTTCCATGGTTTTCATTTTATGCTTCCATTTTATTCTTTTTACTTTTAATTAGATTTGAAAATTAGATTTAATTAATTATTGATTTGCTGACATAATTGTCTAACACAGCCTCTACAAATAGATGGTCATGTTGACACTATCTCTTTTTTTTTTTTTTTGGTCATCTTAGTTTGATATTGATGAGTGATAATTGCATTGAAGATATTTATTTTGCCGCAATGTCTATTCATCTGATGTAATATGTAATTTTTTTCATAATCTATGAGCATATTGAAGATACTCTTACATATTAAAGATGCAATCTGTTTTTCCTACAAAAGAGCAGATATGGTGGAGCAAACATGCATGGAAATTATTTAACAATTAATTGACGGACTCCACATTTTAACAATTAATTACGAAAGAGCAGATAATTAATTACATATTAAAGATGCGATCTGTTTTTCCTACAAAAGAGCAGATATGGTGGAGCAAACATGTGTGGAAATTATTTAACAATTAATTGACAGACTCCACATTTTGAGCTGATAATTTGTGAGCGTGACATATCTTTGGTACATAAGGCTGAGAATTATGACAAGGCGATTAGGTAGGGAGAATAAATAAGGTTGCCGGCTTCTGCTTGGTTTTATTTCATGTGGGCCTGAGGGGGTGTCAATTACCCAGTTGTTGGTACATAGCTGCTGTTGCAAGATCACATGAGTAACAACTGTTGAACTTTACAAGAGGAAACTAATTAAGATCATATTATTCTCCAACTTGTCTATTAGTTTCGACGGAATAACATTGATCTTGTCTATCTAATAGTTTAGACGGAATAACGTTGATTTGTTGGTTTGCTCCTGTAAAAGTTAATGAAACTTGTGAATTTGTCAAGACCACAAATTCTTGGAAGGAGCAGTCGGCAGGCATTCGTCAGTCATGATCTGTTGCTAGGCATACATATATTAATAAAAGATAGGATTGGCGATGGGCAGGGTATGAGCAGGAAGCTTCATATTCGTATTCATACATACATCTGTAACGTGCACATTTCGATGACACCAAAAATAAAATCTAGTTTGTTTTGACAGAACCCAGAACCTTCCAAACGCTAATATTTTTTTTTTTTTTAGGGTGGAAGAAGAGGATTAAATTTAATAAAAACTATTTGACTATACTTTATGTTTTAAGAAAAATGTGGGACTTAAACTCATTATCTATTACTCTTAGAATCAAAAGAAATGTTCAACCAAGGTTGATGTGCAAACTTTTGTATTACAATTGTTGGGACTTCAGCCCAATTTCTTATCAAGAAGTGTTCCACCAAGGTTGATGTGCAAACTTTTATGTTTCTATTGTTGAGACTTCAGCCCAATTTCTTATCATTTGTCTTTATAAGATTTTCACATTTTTGCGTAGTGGGATAGATGGGGTCTTGAGGTTTGAGCCCGAGATTTTTAAATATCTTTTGAGAGCAAACCTCCTACCATTAAAGTAAATTGCCTTTGTGGTATCTAAATGCTAGCAATTACTAACACAGTTTTTTCATGAACAAAGCAATTTAACTTTTGTTAACTACAAGTCTCAAATTTATATTTGAATTTCATAGCTAAACAAGAATTCAAAGTAAAAATTAACTTATAATGAGATAGATTGAATCTACTCCAATCTTATTTTGGATTTAATCTCTATTTCTATTTTAATTTAAAACTAATACTTACTTTTGTTAATATAATAAAAATATGATTGTAACCCATTTTGACACTCATATTGAACGGCTTTAGGCACGAAATTATACGGGTATTTGCCTGCTAGGTGTATCTTTGGAAACTAGAGAAACACTTTATTTTCAACTTTATTGACCAGTGAAAGTTGGGGGGACATCAAATTCACACAAAGGCTTCTATTTTCCAACTTTCTTTGACACTAGCTAGGTGTATCTTTGGAATCTAGAGAAACACCCCCTTTTTAAAAAAAAAAAAAAAATGAGGTTGCAGAACTTGTATTGAAAAAGATTTGGTAAAAATAGCATGATTAGTCATGTGCACATCCGTACCGGTTTATATATATTGATAAGTTCTGCCTCTTATTAATAACGCATCCTATTTAGTTAAGCTTTTATATGTCTTTCCTTTATTAGTTTCCTATGATTGTGTTGGCATGCTGATAAGTTCTAAAAATTCTGCACTTTCTGCACATATATATTTCAGTTCAGAGATTTATAGCACTTGATTTAATGAATGAATTGAGCACCACCATGATGTATCGATCACAACGAATAGAAGATATTTACGGCCTGTTCACTATTGTTTTTACATTAGTGCCTTTTAATAACTTGAGACTTGGTTGAGGACTTGAGGCGGTGTTGGCTGTGGCCATGGCACACCCCAATATATATATATATATATATTTAAGAAGGAGAATGTATTTAAATAATTACGTATATAACTTCCAATGTTATATAAAATATGTTTTGTCTCTTTTTTTAAATGTTATATAATTATTCATTGACCCCTTCTAAATAGGTTTTCCTGGCTCCTCTCATGTTTTGAATATTATTTTTAAAAATAAAAAATATTTTTTAAAATTGTAATATGTTTGGTCAAGTTTGTTAAAAATTACTTTTAAAAATTAAAATAAAAATGAGTAAAATAATTGTTTAGAGCGAAAAGCTACGGTTTATTTTTAAATACATATTTTAAACATAAATTTAAAAAAAAAATTAAAAAGAAGGTTTTTCACTCTCAAGTTAACGGGTAGAAAAGTGGATTAAAAAGCATTTTACAATATAAGTAGCAAAAGACATATACAATCACATTGTGTGTATGAAAATAGAAAATTTCTTTAATGTTCATCATGTACCACAAACAAAGGTTACCTAGCCTTGATCAAGGTCACATTCAAACATTCCATCCTTGGTCACGATGGGCCCAACAACATGTAGGGCTTGGGCTCTACCCATTGGCTCAGCTGGTTAAGCTCCCAACCTAAATCCATACCAGAATTGACTTCTTCTATGATACAACGCGTAATAAATTGAATGTTTGCAATCGACTCAAACTAAGTACTAGCTTGATGCACTAAGATGCAATCCTTATACAATATGAGACGATAGTAATTGCCAAAAGATGTAATAAAAAATATGGCTCACGGTTTGAGTCATACTCTTATCTCTGTATTACCTGTATTTATAAAATATACTAATAAAAAAAAAAGATATAATAAAAAAATGTAGCTTGAATAAGAAAAATGATCTTCAGCACTAAATCCAGAGTCACAATCGATCGGACAAAAGCATTATAATTGCCTCAATTATTTCTTCCAGAATAATTACTACAGAGAGCAAGAAATGTCACTTGGATGGAATAGAACTATAGCTCACTAGTCAAATCAACTTTGGACCTGCAGGATCTTTATGATTTTATAATTCTTGTAAGTCTTGTAAACTTGGAACTAGAATCACCTAGATGCATTCTAGAACTATATCTATTTAGTCTATAAATTCCAAAGTCCTGTTAACTCAAATAGAACACAAGGGTTGTCTACGTCATTTGTCATATAATTTTAACTTGTCACATAATGCACATTTCCAAAAAAGCTGGGCTTACTTGGATGCACATACACTCTTTGCTTTCCGGCCTTGGTCTTTTACAGTCCAAATCGTTATCTAATATACACCTAACTTCCTGATGGTATTTTTTATCACCCAACATGTTTTTGTTGTTGTACATCTCTATCCAAAGCTCCCCACCCCCTTCAATGAGATTGCATTCTAAGCCAAGGAAGTCCTTATTTCCCCCAAGTTGACACTCATTTCAGTCAAGGCATACCTTGCAAGTCAGGATTAGCTCCACACAAGTTACACCATCAAAGCCATAGCCATATATAATGACTCAAAACTCTCAACTCTGACACACAAGCATAAAAATTTATCATAGAAAATGATGTTTTCCAGTAATTACATTCTCCCCATACTTGCAGTCCTTTTGATATCAGCTTCAGGGACAGCTTCAGTTTCAATTCTAGACAGTTTTAGCCAATGTCTCTCTGTCTATTCTCAACGTTCTGTTCCTTTTTCAGCCTTCTGCACCCAAAAAAATTCTTCGTTTTCTTCGGTCCTAGAATCTTCTGCTCAAAACCTCAGGTACCTTAAACCTTGTGTGCCGAAGCCAGAGTTCATCTTCACACCTCCTGATGAATCCCTAGTCCAAGCAGCTATTATATGTTCCAAAGAACTTAAAATACACCTGAGGGTTCGAAGTGGTGGCCACGACTATGAAGGCCTCTCTTACGCATCTGAAATCGAAACACCTTTCATTATAGTAGACCTTGCCAAGCTTCGATCTGTTAACGTTAACATTGATGATAACAGCGCTTGGGTTCAAGCTGGTGCCACGAATGGTGAACTCTACTACAGAATAGCAGAGAAAAGCAAGAATCACGGCTTTCCTGCTGGTCTTTGCACAAGTTTAGGCATTGGTGGACACATCACTGGAGGTGCTTATGGTTCCATGATGAGGAAATATGGCCTTGGCGCTGACAACGTTATTGATGCCCGAATAGTTGATGTTACTGGCAGGGTTCTTGACCGCGCTTCCATGGGCGAAGACCTATTCTGGGCAATAAGAGGAGGTGGTGGAGCAAGCTTTGGTGTCATTCTTGCTTGGAAGATCAAACTGGTTCCTGTGCCAGCAACCGTGACAGTTTTTACAGTCAGCAAGACCCTGGAACAAGGTGCCACAAAGCTCCTCTATAGATGGCAACAAGTAGCAGATAAACTCGATGAGGATCTCTTCATTAGAGTTGTCATACAAGTTACAGGTCAAGGCCAACAAAAAACTGTAACAACTTCATACAATGCATTGTTTCTTGGTAATGTTGATAGACTCCTCCAAGTAATGAAAGACAGCTTTCCAGAATTAGGCTTGATGCGAAAAGACTGTTCTGAAACAAGCTGGATCAAATCTGTTCTTTACATTGCTGGCTACCCAAATAACACACCACCTGAAATTCTACTCCAAGGCAAGTCATTATTCAAGAACTACTTCAAAGCAAAATCTGACTTTGTCAAAGAACCAATACCTGAAACCGCGCTTGAGGGCTTGTGGAAAAAGTTACTTGAAGAAGACACTCCATTGATGATATGGAACCCATATGGGGGAATGATGAGCAAGATTTCAGAATCCGACATTCCATTCCCACATAGGAAGGGAACCGTGTTCATGATCCAGTACTTGACTCTCTGGCAAGGTGGAGACACAAACGAAACCAGCCACATAGACTGGATTAGGAAACTGTACAACTACATGGCTCCTTATGTTTCAATGTTTCCTAGAGGTGCATATGTCAATTATAGGGACCTTGATCTTGGCATGAACAAGAAGAATGACACAAGTTTTATTCATGCTATTGGATGGGGGTCCAGGTATTTTAAGGACAACTTCAGCAGGTTGGTGAAAGTGAAGACAAGAGTGGATCCTGATAACTTCTTCAGGCATGAACAGAGCATCCCACCTCTTCCAGTTAAATCAGAATCTGGATCAGAATCAGAATCACTCTACTGTGAGGCCTGATTGACCCAGCAGCATTATTTATGTTTCGTTTGTATTAGATACTTATTTGGTTTATTAAACGGAAAAAAAATTTTAATCTATGTATTTGTCTTGCATTTTAATGTTTTTAGAGAAGTGATAATGTGATTGATATAGACATTGGTTTCTCAATGAAGTTTGCAGTTTCTTGTATCTCTTTTCTCATTCACAGAATTATAAATAGAAGCACTTAACACGTTTTTGGTTGAATTTTCTAACAACATATCTAATTCCCTCTCATTTTATTCCAAAACTACATATATTTATATTAATTTGCTTAATCTATTTCTAAAAACTGTTAATCAAGTTTTTGATATATTTTTTTTGAACAATTTTGAATATGTGTAATAAAAATAAATCAATAATTAAAATTAGCATTTTTAAATTATAATATGCTTGAAATTAAAACCTTCGACTACCTACTAAGCTAGCAATGACGCCAAGAAACTTCTTGAAATCTCTCCTAGCTACAATATAACATAGAAAAGCCATGTCTTGGTGGAATAAGTTTATAATAATAATTTTAATATGTTAACATAAACACAAAATTAATAATAATAAAGGCAAAGATCCTTTCATTTCTTTAGTGTTTTCATAAATGTTTTCATATATACTGGTGAGAGTTCTTTTATATAGCTTTACTATCATAAATTACATCACATGGACGTAAATTATAATATAATGAATCATATTCATTAAAATCTCATTAGAGGGGATTGGAAGTTATGTGTTTTTATGGCTTTCATGTCGTGAGTGGAGGAAAGGATCACAACAATGGAAGAATTTTGTGGAAAAAGGTTTTTGGTCTCATGCAAAATTGTAGTGTTTGAAAAGTAGAAACTATCTCGATTAAGTAATGAAAATGAAAACAACATAAAGATAATAACTTTAGACCGTCTAATATATAGTTACATAAATGGGCATATTAGATTCCATTGTAGCTGAGCAAATGGATAATATATTATTGTTAACACTTGTATATGCCTGAAGAGAATCACACTCCAAATAATCAACTGATAAATCAAATATATGAACCTATAAAAGAGCTTCTCTAATAGCATAAATTTCACCAAACACCAATATGAGAAGTGAAGGAACCAATTCTTAGTTGCCCGAACAACACGATCACGCAACACAGCCGCCACGACAATAGAAGAGCTGCCATCCACTCCAAAACCAACATACACCTTTAGCTTCAATTTCTTTATCCGAGGACAAAGCCGCCTTGAAGAAGTAGAAGCGAACACTGGCTTCTCAACAAACTGGAAGTGTTGGAAATACAATCAAAAATAATAAATATGAATGGAATTAAAATTGACATCGATAAGTTTACAACAACAATTTTGTAACAACAAAATTACAACAATGATTAGAAGATAAAAAATGATAGCAATGTGTAAGAAAGATTAATGACACTTTTACTACAAAAATAAATGAAAAAAAAAAACACAGCATTTTATTGACTTGATTAGATGGAGAGAGGCTTGAAGTGATTACAATGTTCTAACTGAAGTCAGTAATTTCACCGGTTCTCTTTTCTTGAAGTTTTGTAGGTATTTCTATTCAAAATTCTGACATAAAAATTATGAATTTAATGAACTAATATTTTATTCCCCAAGATTAAACTGAATATATATGCAATATGAAAAATCTATATATATATATATATATATCTAAAAAACTGACTAGGTGTTGGAGGAAAATTAACTCTCTAAAATCAGATTGAACCCCAAGAATGTTAATTGGAAGCCGGCCCAAGGAATAGAGTCCAAGATTTAATTTCAAAGGTAAGCCCAAAAGGGAGCCACGGTCCACGTTCAATTGCCCAGCAAAGGGGACATAGAAAGGACAAGGGTGCTCTTGCCAAGCGGTAGGAAGGTGAACCAAAGGAAAATCTAGTCTGAAAATTCAAAAGAAATCTCATGTTTGTAGACCCCTTGTCTCATTAGAAAGATAGAGAAATCAGATCTAGTGTCAAGTCTAGGGCTAACAAGCAACCGAAGGTGGCAAAGCTAGGATTCAAGAGGAAAAAGAAGGGTCAGCAGCTTGCCACGTAGCCCTACGATAGGAAAGATAAATGAAAATGAGCCACATGTCTTCCGAACTTGAATCGATCGGACAAAGAGCGAGAGACAGGGAAAAGGTGAAAGCGATGAGATAAAGGGGAGCCAGGCAACGAAATGTTGGTGTGTGAGCAAATGAGATACAAAAGAAGAGTTGACAACTAGCAAATGAGGGAGGAGGAAACCCTAGAAGGAAAGAAAGAGTATACAAAGACATTCATTATTCAAAAAAAAGTAAGTCAGTCTTTCTAACAGAAGAACAAGTTAGTGTGTGAAGGAACTCCCGTTAAAGAAGCCCTCACAAGCATTAGGTGCTAATCTCAAGCGTTGTTAGCTAGAGTAACCTTGTTTTCTTCCTCTTTCCACTCTTTTTCTGCCCCTTCTTTATTGCAAAGGGGGCTTCCGCATGAAAATTTCACTGCCTTGAGTGTCGGAAGGTTTTCGCCGATGTCCCTTACCTCTCTTTCTTTGTTTGGTAGGTAGCTAAGGGAAGGGCACACTACCTAGGAGTGAGAATATATTATCTGTTAAAATTTATTTTCTTTCCAAAGTTGATTTCAGAATTTCAACTGTTGATGACTATAAAATGGGTGTTTTTTTCTTTTGTACTAGTCATGAAATCCATGGCACTATATCAGCCAAGAATATATCAAAAACGTATAAAGAAAAACTGCCTGCCTTACCAAATCAACATGAAGTGGTAATCATCTTAGGCCGAGACAAAGAAGGAAATGAATAGACTTGCTTTGGATAATGGGAAAATGAGTGGAAGCATCAATTTGCCTTTCGTGTGGGTGAACTATTATGGGGTTTCTTTTTTTCCCAGCAACGTTGCTCCAATTGAGTGGAGCACCATTTCAGGAACCATGTTTTGGAGATAAAATAATTGCTTTTCTAGGTCGGACACATTGAGAATAAGAGATTCTGTTGGCCCCTACTTTAATTTGGAACCTGTAGTGGTCTCATTAATTATCATAAGCATGCTTTATATGGAATTATTGAAGGTAGGCATTTGTGGTTACAAAAAGGGCAAAAAAAACAGAGATGGATCAGGCGCAATAAGTTTATTATGTAATTGACGTGGTGTAAGTAGACACTAGAGCGAACTAATTTTATTTTGCTTATGAATTAATCTAACATATTACACATTTTTTTTATCATAAATGGTTGTGCACCTCCTCATTGATCTTAATTGGGTAGTTTTCACACTTTATTGTGAAGTAGTTTTCTCTCATTATGTGAATATCTATTTAAAATACATATAGTAATTGATTTTTGTAAATCTCAACAAACTATGATACATTTAGATGTCGATTTTTTTTTAAAGAAAAAAAAATCTGGCATATCTATTGAATGAAGATACGAAATCTTTGATGACTTAATTTAGAATCCTTAAAATATGCTGAATTTGAATCATTTTGGAGATTCGTAAATGGATGATGATATACATCCAACACTTTTAGCCCAATTTTCCTCAAAAAATTAGAGTTCGAGATTAAAATTTGTGGACTTTAGTTTTTTGACATATAGTTATCACATAAAGTTTGATAGAAAAATTGAACAAAATTGCATGAAGTTCTACCATCATCCTTTGTAAATAATTAATCAATGTGGATACTACTTTCTCATGATGTATAAGTAAGAGGTTTTAGAATCAGGTTTACGAACACTAAAGTTTTGAAGGTTTTATTTTAAATAAAAGGACTTCTAGAAAACAATTCCTTCGAAGCAAGCCCAATTCGATTTGCTTGCTCTTTAAAGTTGCAGTCTCTAATGGCCTAACTACACTACACAAATGTAAAGACACACAAATCCTTGCATGTATTATTGCAAGACCTTTATAAGACTGGACATGTGTGGATAACACCAGGCACAAATGCCAAATAAATTAGGTAACAATAATAATGAAATACACGACACAGGTACACTCCCACAATATCGTCCTGTCTGGATGTCCTTTTCCTTATGGTTGGCTGATTATAAGTGCTTTTCCAAGATCACGTTAATGATAATTACTGATTTGAATCGTGAGATCAAAAAGTTTGAGTATCTATGTATTCCTCTGATAAAAATTTTATTTTTATATAATTTAATGCATAAATTTCAAATTAAAATTTTTTTATTTGTCTAATATAAATCTTATTACATATGATTCAATAATATCCGTGATAACCTTGACTTTGGAATTATGATAAACTTTTACAGACTCGCTGATCCGTGGTAGGGAACTTAGCATGTGCCATTTTGTGTTTGTTGTTCTTGTTTTTGTATGCATGAAGGCAAATTGCTAGCTAGATTGAGCCAGGCTTTTGATGATTTGATCTAATCTTGGTCTTTTTGTTATAATGGGAATTTAAAATTTTTAGTGTTCAAGATTGACATTCTTATTAGGATCGGGGGAAGAAAATTTCGTTTTTATGTATATATATATATAGGGCAGGATCAGGGGACACAAGTTTTGACACAAATTTTGACAAGATTTGTTGACCATTGGATGAGAAAGATTTTAATGGTTTAGATTTATTTACACCACTATATTCAACTTCATTTTACACTCTACATAAATGTTTTCTCTCACATTTCTCTTCATTATTACATTATCTCTCATCTCTCCCATTAATATTAAAATCCCAATATTTAAATTATTTTTTTCTTACCCAATCCAATTATATTTAAAAACCCATCAAGAAAATTAAAAAAAAAAAAAACTGCAATTGTTTTTTTTTTTAACTTGATAAATTTAATATTTAAATGATAATTTATTTTTTAAAATAGTTTAAACCAAACAATCTTTAGTAAGAAAATTTTCACTGCCACTAAAAAAAAAAATCTTATTTCAGAAACAATTTCTAATCAAAATAAGTAAAATGGATTTTGTTCCAAAAACACAAAACACTTAACCAAAAAGAGACCGTTATCAAATTATTTCCCAAGTAAACTTGAAACACGAAACTACACTTGTCAGTTGTTGCCACCATTGACACCCACCAACCAACAGAGTCTCTTTATGTAAAAGCTGCAAGTTTTAAACTTTTTGGTTAAGTGTTTTGTGTTTTTGAAAAATAAAATCTATTTTACTTATTTTAATTAGAAATTGTTTTTGAAATAAGATTTTTTTTTTAGTGGTAGTAAAATTTTTCTTACTAAAAATTGCTTGGTTTAAACTATTTTAAAAAATAAATTATCATTTAAATAATAAAATTTATCAAGTTAAAAAAAAAAAACAATTGCTTCTTTTTAAAAAAAAAAAAAAAAATTCTTGATGGGTTTTTAAATATAATTGGATTGGGTGAGAAAAAAATAATTTAAATATTGAGATTTTAATATTAATGGGAGAGATGAGAGATAATGTAATAATGAAGAGAGATGAGAGAGATAATGTAATAATGAAGAGAGAAGTGAGAGATAGTGTAATAATGAAGAGAGATGTGAGAGAAAATATTTATGTAGAGTGTAAAATAGAGTTGTATGTAGTGGTGTGAGTAAATCTAAACTATTAAAATTCTCTTCATCCAATGGTCAATAAAATCGTGTCAAAATTTGTGTCAAAACTTGTGTCCCTTGATCATGCCCCTATATATATATATATATATATATATATATGAAAGGAGGGTTACTTGCACAAACCTTCTTCAATTTTAGGTTAATTACAGCTAGATAAATCTATTGTTTAAACTTTCAAGATTCTCCTCTACCGTCAGTTCATCTTCTATCCAAATTAATGTTTGACCAACTATTTAGACTAAAATGTCAAACTGCCCTTGATTTGCTTACTTTTATAATATATTTTGTTTCTTCTTTAAACTCTTTTTTAAAACACATTTTACAGCTTTTCATAGTTTATATATTTTAAATAAATTAAAAATGTAGATGATATGATTTTATATCAGATGCAGCTCATTTGATTAAATTAGTTGGACCTCAGCCGCTCTAATGAAGTAGTTAGTAAGGGACAGATCCAAAGAATGTCGCGTTTTGCATTTATGGTCTTGGCATCTCTTTTGCTCCTCAAGTTACAAAAAGTTTGGAAGAATAAAACTGATAGCCTATTCCTCATCTTCCAAATGACATGATCTTAATGTTGTTTCTAACAATATCATTTCGTCATCTACCTCATTGCATCAATGTTGATCTTGGACTCTCTCTTGAAGACGAGGAAGACTTGAGTTCCCATGGAGAAAATGATCTAGGGATGATTTTGTGGAATTCGAAGAAGAAAATGATAACAACATTTTAAGTTAAATTGGTTCGGATTTGGTGTTTTTATAGAGTTTTGTAAAACATGATAACGATCTCTAGTAGGGGTGAGTTGTGCTAGTTTTAACAAATATTGCTTCTAGCTATAATTGGGCTATATGTTAAAGTAGGTTTGTGCAATTTACCATATATATATATATATATATATTAGAGCTTTTATAATAAGATATATTTGATTTTAAAAAGAAATGACCAACCAATTAAATCCATCCTCTGCATTTGAATTAAATATGAAAGAGAATTTATTTTAGGAAAGATAATGTAAATGATGGATTTGATTGGTTGACCCTTACTTATTAAAATCAGGTATACTTGATTATAAAAGTCTTATATATATATATATGTATAACACTTAAAAACTAACTACTAGTACAAAGTATCTGACTGTTAGATAACATTGCTCATTTGTATTTTCAACTTAAAGTAATGTTGTATATAAAAATTAAAAAATCATAATATAATACTTCAAATGATGTGTTAACTCTTACAAACTTACAATTGTGATTTAAATCATGGATGATGTGAAAAATAATAGAATAATTACAAATGAGTTGTTGAGCAATAGTATACAGAGGGTACGTAGTTATTGATTACATGAATTCAAATTAATAAAATAGATAATTCATATATATATATGAGTAATTCTACGCCTCCTAACTTTAAAAAGTTAAGATAGACTAATCAAATTCATTCATTGCATTCTCTCTTTTAAAACATATTATCTTTCATATTTTAATTCAAAGTTTCAAACGTAATGAATGAATTTGATTGGTTCATCTTAACTTTTTAAGGTTATGAGACACTGATGGTAGAATTACTATAAATATAGTGTTTTTAAAATGAGGATTCTCTAACTTTACAAAGTTACGGAAAACTAATCAAATTCATCCATTGTTTTTAAATTAAATAAAAGAGGGAATTTATTTTAGGAAGAGAGGATGTAATAGATGAATTTGATTGGTTTTCCCTAATTTTTTAAAATATTTTAAAATGATTGAATATATATATAGAGTAATTTTACCATAAGTACTTCATAACTTTAAAAAGTTATGATGAACCAATAAAATTCATCAATTGCATTTGAATTAAATAGAAAAGAAAAATTGTTTTAGGAGAAAGAATGCAATTGATGAATTTGATTAGTTCGTCCTAACTTTTTAAAATTAAGAAACATTGACCATAGAAGTTATGTGTATATATATATAGAGAGAGAGAGAGAGAGAGAAGATAGAGAGAGAGATTGAGACATTGACCATAGAAGTTATGTGTATACAGACGAGAGAGAGAGAGAAGAGGGAGAGAGATTTTACCATCAGTGCCTCGTAACTTTAAAAAGTTAAGATGAACCAATCAAATTCATCTATTGCATTCTCTCTACTAAAACTAATTCTCTCTCTATTTAATTCAGATGTAATTCATGAATTTAATTGGTTCATCCTAACTTTAAAAAGTTAGGAGACAGTGACTATAGAAGTTATATATATATATATATATGTATATATAACTTTGCATATATGTCTCATAAAAAAAAATATAATTCAAAGTTTTTGTCCAAACTTACTTTCAAACAAATTTAGAAACATATAGTTTATCATTGTCATATCAGATATTTTGATTTATAAAATAATAAAATTGAAAAATTTTATTTTAGTATTAAACTTTTTGAAAAACATTTTTCTTTTACTAATTTTGTCATTCTCAGTTCATTAGTAAGGATGCCAAAAAGTCCTCAAGGACCCCAATCCCATTTGAGAGAAAACTTTGGAGAATACTGATAGAAATGTGAACGAATTTCATTGCCAATTGTAAATAAAGATGAGGATGCCTTTACACACCGTCATTATTTCCCTATTTTAATAATTTTTTCAGTTTGTAAGTATAAGAGGAAATTGTTATGGATGGTGTTATAATTTTTTTTTTTTTAATTGTTTTTGTGGTATTAGTATGTTAATATGAATATATTCTGAATTATGAGATTGATTTGATTGTACAAGATCATTTTAAGACTGATGAAAGTTCATTGTATTATTAAAATGAGATTTTATTTTATTTTTATGTAACTTTTAAAATGAATTTTCGGGTTAAGCAAAGTCAAATAGGGATGGATGCCTAAAGAAAAATGACCGAAACGGGAGACCATTAATGAGAATGGAGGAATCTGCCCCATATACCCTTGTCCACATTTCTCCCAAACATGGATAAGGGTAGGGACACGAAAACCCTACCCCACTTCAATTTAACCCATTAATAAATATATTTATTAAAACATTAAATTATAAAATGAAAGTTGCTCAATCATATCCTTTTGACGAGAAAATCCTCGATAGAATGCCGAGTTTGTGTGTTATGTTGATATTGGGGTGACTTATACATGGTATAATTTTTTAAATAAAAATTAATATTGATGTGACTTTTCAATAAAAATGTGACACGTGACATAACTTTTTAAATGAAAATTTTTTCATAAAAAAGGAAGAACATCAATATTAATTTTTATTTAAAAAGTTATGTCATAAGTCACGTTGTTATTAAAATGTCACAACAACATTAGTATACCGCGCCAACTCAACATCCTATGGAAACTTTTCTCCCTTTTACAAATCTGTAACAATTAATTATTGAAGAATTATCGAAAATATAATTTTTTTTCCTTAAATTTTAATTAAATCAATAAAACTATGGCCTTGTCCTCAAAAGATATTGAAAAAACTAAATATATTAGTATTTTAAAATAATATATACTTTAATAAAAACTAAAAAATTAAATGTAACACTTATCATATAGTTATAAATAATAATTGTTTTTAAAATAATAAGAATGAGTTACTTCATTTAATAAAAAATTTTAAAAAATTTAAAATATGACACGTCATATAATTTTAAATTATAAATGACAACTCTAGTATAACTTTTTTTAATGTTAGGGATCAATACTCACTAGCTAATAGTAATAACAGTATATGAGTTAGGCTAAATCGATTTAAAATTTTGATTTTAAAATAAAATAACGTAATTATTAAATAACGTTAATATTTATTCTTTCATTTTTACTCCATCCAATAGTGAAGAAAAAAAAGTGAATGAACTTAAGATAGATAACAATCAATGGATTCAGTGAAAATCATGGATGAATGCTAAAATCATTTTTTTAAGTCAAAATTTTCAGTTAATCTAATCTAATTCATACAAACATACATACAATATATTGTAAAGTTCTGAATTTCAAATTGTGAAACCGTCCATTCAATCAGTTTATTGTTGTGTCATCCATTATGATCCGTATGTCATGTGCATAATCCATAAAATTCTAAGTTTAAAGTACTTTCTTTCATTGTAATGATTCAAAATTTTCCTCCAATATTGAAAAAAAAAAAGAATGAATGAATTCAAGTTAGATAATAACTTTTGGAATGAGTGAAAATGAATGAATGATTTTTTTTTTTTTTAGTAGTCCCACACACATACAAGAAAATCTTTTATGGGACGTATGCTGATATTGGTGTGACCTTTCAATAACAACGTGATATATGACATAACATTTTAAATAAAAATTAGGGCAAATTGCACAAACCTCCCCTGAGGTTTGACGAAATTGCACAAAAATGACGATATTTGGGTAACCTACACTAACCTCCCTTGAGATTCCAAAAACTCAACACAAACCTCTCCTACTGTTAGTCAACCATTAGTCAACTTATGTCAAATCAAAATTATCGAGGGTAAAATAGTCAATACACACGTTATAAATATTTTAAATTAATATATATTAATTTAATTAATAAATAAACAAAAAAATTAAAAATATATATTTTTAATTAATAAAAATAATAATATAATATTTATACCCTAAAAAAAAATCTTCATCTTCTACCTCTCCATCATCATCTTCCTCTTCCTCTTCTCCATTTCATCATTTTTATCATCCATCTCTTATTTTTTCATCAACATCATCATCTCCATCATTTTCTTCAAACCAACATCATCAAAATCATTCATCATCATCAAACCAAATATCACTCAAATAAAAAAACTTAAAGTTCACGAAATTATAAAAAAAAAAAAAAAAAAAACCCTTTGGAGACCAGATCTGGTCTCCGGCGATCTGGTCTCCATCGCCGGAGACCAGATCTGATCTCCCGCGAGGGAGACCTAAAGACCAGTGGTCTCCGTCGGCCTCCATCGCCATGGAGGCCAGGAGACCAGTGGTCTCCATCGCCGGAGACCACTGGTCTCCAGGTGCGTCTCCAGCAATGGAGACGCGCATGGAGACCACTGGTCTCCTCTCCCATGGAGACCAGTTGTCTGGTCTCCGCTGGAGACCAGTTTGGTCTCTGGCTGAAGACCAGAAAATATTCTGGTCTCCAACGCTGGAGACGGTGGTCTCCTGCGCTGGAGACCAACCATTTTTTCTGGTCTCCAGCTACAGACCAGAAAAAATGGGTGGTCTTTAGCTGGAGACCAGAAAAAATGGGTGGTCTTCAGCGCAGGAGACCACCGTCTCCAGCTGGAGACCAGACTGGTCTCCGGCGATGGAGACCAATTTCATGGTCTCCATCGCCGAAGACAAGGATTTGGTCTCAATGGGAGACCTTGGTCTCCCATGGAGACTAGCTCCTTTAAAAAATATATATAATTTTAACTTTCTTTTTTTTTTAATCAAATTAAAAAGATTTTTATTAATTTTAAATTTAAAAAAATAAAATATTGACTTTAAGTTTGACCTAAAGGGTATCTTCGTCTTTTCATACTTTTGACCGTTGACCGTCAGGATTTAACCGTAGTTGACTGATGGTAAGGGAGGTTTGTGTAGAGTTTTTAAAACCTCAGGTAGTGTCTGTGCGAGTTACTCAAACTTCGTCATTTGTGTGCAATTTCGTCAAACCTCAGGGGAGGTTTGTGCAATTTGCCCTAAAAATTAATATTGGTTTCTTTCCTAGTTTACAAGAAGTTCTTCATTTTAAAAAATTATTGCACATGACATGTTATTATTAGAAAGTTACACTAACATTAATTTTTATTTAAAAAATTATGTCATGTGTCACAGTGTTATTGGAAGGTCATACCAATATCAATATATCATACCAATTTAATGTCTCATGGAAAATTTTCTCCATGCACACAAAACTCATATTCTGAAACCATTAACTTAATCACTTTACACACACGCGTGCACGCGCATAAAACTAAAATTGTGAAACCATTAACTTAATCACTTCTCACAAACACACACAAACACACAAGCCTCAGATTGTGAAACCATTAACTTAATCACTTCACACACACACACCCACCTTATATCGTGAGATCCATTACTTAATCACTTCACACACATAACTCCTATGGTGAAACCATTAACTTAATCACTTCATACACACACACCCACACAATACTCAAATGTGAAATCATTAACTTAATCACTTCACACACACACACACACAAAACTTAGATTGTGAAATCATTAACTTAATCACTTATACAAACACACAAAAATCATATAGTGAAACCATTAACTTAATCACTTCACACACACATGCATACACAAAACTCAAATTGTGAAACCATTAACTTAATCACCTCTCATACACACACAACTCAAACTACTGAAACCTTTAACTGAATCACTTCATATACGCATGCACACACACATAGACAGATACATATACATATACATATATATATAATAATTCTACCATCAGTATCTCTTAACTTTAAAAGGTTAGGACGAACTAATCAAATTTATCTATTGCATTATCTTTCCTAAAATAAATTCTTTCTCTTATTTAATTCTAATGTAATACATGAATTTGATTAGTTCATCCTAATTTTTTAAAGTTAGGAGGTACTAATGATAAAATTACTTTGCATATATATATATATATATTGAAGTTCAAATTTTCAAATTGTGAAACCATTAACTCAATCACTTCATCGCTATATGATCAACATGTTCTATGTAAGCCTCAATATTCTATATTTGAAGTACTTTATTTTGTCATAATGATTCAAAATTCCCTAAATTTTAACTTTTCGTAAAAAATAATTTTTTAAAAGTTAATACCAAACAAAATAGAGAATTCATATTACTTGTCAAGATCAAACACTAATTGTGCACTCTAAATATTTACCTTCATATTAAAGAGAGAAAACACTCGAATAAGCTTTAAAATGTACTTGGTGGAAATCAATTGTCAACATTTAATAAATAAAAAGGTGTCCAACCATCTTTACTAAGCAGAATCTCCTCTTTTAAGAGGTGATTTACAACAATTCTTTATTTTCAATTTAATCAAGAATTTTCTTATTTTGTGTATTAAAATCACTTTGAAATTTTAAGATATGGTTGAAAATATTCTCACTAAAAGGATTTCATTTATATACAAAATAATGTACCTCACCTTCTCAAAATGCATATTACAACTTGTATGAGTAGCTTTTTTTCCTTTATTATGAAAGTAATTGTTCTGATTCATAAAAGTAAATATTTATACCATATACCACACTACTATTTAGTAGGGGTGGACATTTTGATCTTAAAATGTCAAGAATTTAAGTCTTTATCCTTCAAAATATAAAGTGTTAGTTGTGAGTCTTCTTTCTAGTTGTAGAAATAATCATTCAGTCCGCATTATTAATGATCCATCTTGATAAGTCCCGACAATTATCTGACTTATAAGATATTAATGTTAAAATATATATACATGCCACACAATTAATAATTGATAGAAATAATTTTTTTTGTCTATAAAATAAATATTTAGGTCATATAAGTAGTTTTTATTATTAGAAAAAAAAATGCCTAAATAAAATCACGAGTAAGGACAATTTATTTGAAGAAATAGATGCTTGGCGTAAACTTAAAGAAAATAAATATATAAAAAATAATCGTTGAAGATTTCATTGGACGAGTCATAGATCCTACTCTACAAAGTCAACCTGAGAGATGTCTATTCATTCTATTGTGTGATTATTGTTTTGTCGGTATTTTACGAGATAAATAAAAGATTTGTTTAAACGAAAAAAAAAAAAAAAGGGAAAGTGGGCAGCAAAATTAAAGAACAGTGTATGAAAAGTCGCTTGGATGAAGCGAGTATAAATAATAATTTTTATACTCCACGCTGAGAGTCAGCATTCGCTGGCGAATACTGCTAACCGCTCTTCCCAAGCGTATCCGCGCTACCACAAATTAGACGCGCTTAATATTTTCAAACCGGCTCGTCTTCTCCTCCTGTTGTATTCTCAAGCCGCTCGTACTCACTGCCAATTGTGTCATTTATTCGCTTTTCTAAAATCTAACATAATTTCACTTCAAAAAAAAAAAAAAAATCTAATATAATTTCATTTCTATATATATAAAAAAAATCTAACATAATTTTTTTTTTTATGAAAATCTAACATTCTCACAAGATCAATTATTATTCATTCATATAATTAAAATAAATTTGGTTATCTTATTGGTAAGATAATATTTTCTATTAATTATATTTATTGGATTGATTTTAATAATCATCTCTACAACAAATTTAATAGATGTAATTAATAGATAAGATTGTCTTATTAGTAAGGTAACTAAACCCAAAATGGGTTTGATTATCTTATTAGTAAGTAATTTTACTCATTAATTATATTCATTGCATTGGCTTCAATAATCATTTTTATAATTAATCCAGTAGATGTAATTGATATGTAAAATTATCTTATCAGTAAGGTAGTAAAACTTAATAAGAACAATTGGATGAATCAAAAGGAATCTATCAAATATGTTTACTTTCCTTTTGAGAAAAAAAAAATGACACACATAACTTGATTAATAAAATAATGTTTGATTTTATTTTATTTCTTTTGGTTTGACTATTACTACCAAATTTTTCTGTTTATTTGTCCATTAATATCAGGATTAAGGTGGTTCAACTTTTTAATTATAATTGTTATTGTTTTTCATAAAACTCTTTTATAATCTTGACCAAGTGTGTACGTTTAAGCAAATACTTTTCATTTATAATTGTAATTAGGCGTGGCTTTGTCTTTAATAAAGGTGTATAATTAAGGATTCTTATAAGGAATACTTTGAGTAGGTCGTCCACTACTATTATTATTTTTATTTTTTGTGTGATAATTTATTAACGATTGTAATTATTATCTACATAAATTTTAGTTTAGTAAAATCAACCATAAAAAAGATAAAAGTTTAATTATCTTACTGGTTGGATAAAGTTATCCATCAATAACAATTCTTGGATTAGTTATAAAAATAGTTATTAATAATATCTAAAATTATTATTGATGGATAAGGTTATTTAACTAGTAAAGTAGTAAAATTCAAAAAAAAAAATCATGTAGATATAAGATAATTAATTGACAATTAATCTAAGAATAATGGAAGTCAAACTAAATTCTATATTATTATCAAAGTTGAAAGGATTTTTTTAAAAAAAAAAAAACTTTACAATGAAAGATGACATGACTTTAAAATGACCTAGCCTAACGCTTTTAGCTTTATATTTTTATTTGCAATCACTTAATTTACAAAAATTTCATATTAATTTATGTTAAATTACTTTTAGTAAAATATAATATGATAAACAAAATAACAATAATAATCATAACTAATGACACATATACTCATCTATTTAGTTATACACTTCTACTCACATGTATAATTATATATAATTTATTAATTTATATATACTAAATTTTTAAGCTAAAGACATGATTGACATTGGTAAGATCACTAGTTCTACATTTGCTCCCACTAAAATTATGGGTTTCACTTCAACCTTTGTGTGAATTGCTCTCTCATATATGTGAAGTTGTTCTCTTTTATATGGTAGTCGCTTCCCAAATCCTATAACAAATGTCTTATTTTATTTGATTTCAATTGTCCCTTGAGTCCGTCTTGAAAATAAAAAATATATATCTTGTAATCATGAAGTAATTCCAACCCAAAGTAAGCAGGGAAAAAAAAAAAAACTAAAGTGGGTCATCATAACAAACTTAAATCACCGTCCGGCTTATTTGCTTACGTGGTGACATGTAACAGGTCACTGCACGAAACCGCAAAAAAGCTACTGTAGTCCCCACCTTTGCTCGTATATAAATGTACCTCTTCTAGTCGTAGACACGTCGCAACGTTTTTCTCTTTTATTTTCGCATCTTTCTTCGGTCTCGGGTGTCCATCTCTCTGCCTCTCCCTTTCTGCTCTCTTAACCAACTCTCCCATTCTTCATTTCACATTTATTTTCCCTCACTTTCTCGCCTTTTCTCTCTCAATTTTTCGCTAGTATATCCAACAACAACAAAACCTCCCTCTCCGATCTTCATTTGACGGTAACCGTTACTGGTAAATCAAATGCGTGATATGAAGAACGGGACGGTGGAGAACGGCGTTTGCTCGCAAGAGTCGGTTAACGGAAGCCGCGATGTGTGGAGTTGCAAGGTCTCCGATTCCTCCTCTGCCGATCATCTCGTCGTCATGGTCCACGGCATCCTTGGAAGGTCCGATTTTTCATTTCTTGTTTGATTCAGAATTTCGATTCCATGATTGATTTTGTTTGATATGTTTTGAAATTTGTCTTTGATTGACGTTTTTTAGGTTTTTAATCGAACGAAAAAAATATCTTCAATTGTTGTGTTGAAGTATCAAATCATTCTACTTGTTCACAATCGTGGCTTTGTTGATGGTGCAGTTACACAGATTGGAAGTTTGGAGCCGAGCAATTTGTTAAAAGGCTACCTGATGAAGTATTTGTTCACTGTAAGGAAAATTAAATTGATTTCGCTACTGATTTTATGTTAATTGATGTTTCGATTGTAAATTGTCATGCGTTAATGCAATGGTTGGTATCGAATTGACTGACTTGTCAACTATGAAATGTCTATTCATTTCGTGTTGTTAGGTTGCACTGTTCGGGTTATCAGTGAATATTGTGTGTGTAATGTTGATTTATAGGTTACAGTTGTACTTTGATGATGTATTCTGCAGGTAGTGAGCGAAATGTGTCTACACTGAGTCTAGATGGTGTGGATGTAATGGGTGAGCGGTTAGCCCAGGAGGTTGGTGTCTCTTGTTAACGTTACAAGTTTGCGTTTTTTAGTATCGTGGTTGGATATGATATGATGAAGTAAATTGTGCGGATTTTATTTTTGTTGGTATTGGAATATTTGAATTCTAGGTCCTCGAAGTGATTCAAAGGAAGCCAAATCTGCGTAAAATTTCCTTCGTTGCTCATTCTGTTGGAGGTTTAGTGGCAAGATATGCGATTGGGAAATTGTACAGACCTGCTAAGATAGAAAATTTAGGGGATTCAGCTGATACACGTGAAAAATATTCTAGAGGTACTATAGGTGGATTGGAGGCTTTGAACTTTGTCACTGTTGCGACACCTCATCTTGGTTCAAGGGGTAACAAGCAGGTATATTTTTTTTATTAAGTATTGAAGTATCTTGTGTCGTAGTTATTTGTGTACATTTTTCCACAGAGAGTTCCAAGTTGCATTATCATCATATTAAAAGTCATTCACTGTATCTGCTGAAATTTGTTAGGAAACTTTTGCTCTTAGAGTTCTGACTGGAAGTGATATATGTACTTTTTTAATGCATGAAAAGGTTCTTTGCTTGAGGGTGAATGGGAAAATAGTGAGATGGGTTCATCCTAAGGAGGCCTATAGCGTGGTTGATTGGATTGAGCAATCGAAAATGCTATTTGTTTGTTAGAATTTATTTGTGCAGATCTGTATGGGGACTCTGTTTTTTTTTTTTTTTTTTTTTTTTTCAGGGCATGAAAAGGATGTGATAGAATGTATTGAACGGTGAACTAAATTTCATTGATGAATTTGTTTTTTCTTGCCATCTCATCAAGTGAGAGCTGAAATTAATGATAACAGAGTACTAAAATAATTGTTTGCAGGAAAGTTTTAGACTTGTATATTTTGGTAATAATTTAAAATAAATCGAATTTGGTTATACAAGTGTGCATTTTGCAGTATATGAGAATGTGGTCTGCTACTAGCTGTGCCTGTGAATATATTTTCTTATTTGACCTTTTTTATAGCTTCCAAGGTGATTCTGTGCATGTGAAAGCTATTATAAATTGGAGAATTTTGTGCCAGTGGTCTGAACAATCGCCCATACTGTCAACCACTTTTATCGTTGTACTTTGCGCTATATATATTTGTATTTATTGCTAGCTTTATGTCTGCAGATTAAGTTGATTTATTTCTGGGCTTGAAGAACTTGATATATGGATGCAGGTACCGTTCCTTTTCGGTGTAACTGCCTTTGAGAAAGCTGCTGGCTTTCTTATCCATTTGATATTTAGGAGAACAGGTCGCCACCTTTTCCTCACTGATAATGATGAGGGAAAACCTCCACTGCTTCAACGCATGGTGGAAGATTGTGGTGATTATTATTTCATGTGCGAACATTTCATGTAACTTCTTAAATTGTTCTGTGGATACAAAGTTTTTTGATATGTCTTGTTACGGGGTTTGGATATAATTTATTGAATGATAGCCAATGGTTTATGCAGGTCTGCATTGAATGCTTTCAAACGTCGGGTGCTGTATTCAAATGTGGGCTATGACCGTATCTATTTTTCATGATTTATATAGCTTTTCTATTTATGTATATATTTGGTCATGAATTGTTTTTGTGGTTGCATGCTTGTTTGACTTCTGTTAAAAATGTAACATCATTGTTTTCCATTACAAGATACGATATAGATATTGTTGGCTGGAGAACATCATCAATAAGACGTGATAATGAATTGCCAAAGGTATATGATATCTACTTCAAGTTTTTCAGTTGACTTTGAGTTTTCAACCATTCTGTTAAAGTATAACAATTAGTTCATCTTTTTTGTGTATAGTGGGAAGATTCTGTAAATGAAAAATATCCACATATTGTATATGAAGAGCACTGCAAGGCATGTGAACCTGAGCCTAATTCAATGGAATATGATGGCTCTGACAAGATAGAAGGTTTGTAACTTCAAATTTGACTCAAGACATTGCGGTTCTGTTTCCATCTAGTTGACCATTATGGAGTTCATTACTTCTCCCAACTCAATTTATGATGATTTTAAAATGTTACCATTCGTTTTATGAGTTCCACTTGGGTAATCACAAAACAAATTGCATTATATGCTTTAGTTTGATAGTTTTTTAATCTAAAGAGTACTTTTATCGGGCCTTATTGTGCAGAGGAACTGGTGACCGGATTATCTCGTGTTTCATGGGAAAAAGTAGATGTTAGCTTTCACAGCAGCAGACAGAGGTTTGCTGCTCATAGCGTTATACAGGTAGTTTTCTCACTCTTTGTCTCACTTAGACACATTGTTGGATGCAGACAAGTGCATAAACCATGACAGTCAGTATGCAAGCATGTATAAAAGTTACAATGGCTAATTTATATTTGCTTGTGGTTGGTGTTTGTTCTTTTGGTTGGCCAATGACTGTTCATGGGTAGTTGGAATAATGATCTTCACTATAAGTAAAAATATTAAGAAAACCAATTAAAAAATACACTCTTCTATGCATTAAATTCCACCGTTGGTTTTATAGGTCAAAGACCAAGTAATGCATATCGAAGGCGCAGATGTCATACACCATATGATTGATCATTTTCTTACGTAGATGCTATTTACCGTTAGAGAATTAGCAAAATAAAAAACGGGATGCTAGGTCCTCATAGCCAGGTATGCTATGATGAATATCGCAATTGCTACTCAATTCTCATTTTTTAAAACCATCTGGTTTGTTTCTGAAGTTTCAATATCTGCAGGGTGAATGTAATCAAATCTCCGAGACAATTGATTGCAGAAATTGTGATTGAATCCACAAGTACAGAAATTTTGTTTATTCGTTATCCATTTTATTGTATACTTGCACACGGCTGTCAACAAAATGCAGACAGTGCATAAAATATTTGCCTCAATTCTTATATATGAGTGCTCTATATATGTAAGATGTGCATATATGTAAGCCATTGCTGCTAGAATTTAATCTTGTTGATCGCCAGAAAGGTTCTGTTTATCAGTCTCCCTGGGGATCGGGGAACTGGTTTGGTAATATTACGTGTAGGCCGATTCAACAAGTAAGGTTATACCTTCACCTCTACAGATAAAGTTATTTATTTATTTATTAAAATCTCGTTGCCACGACTGATCTCTTGATCTCTTGTAGTAGAGAAAGCTAAGGAAATGATATAAATGTGTATACAATTATGTATACAGATTTTCTTATAAAAGAATTAAAAGTACGACCTGATCATAGTTTATATTATCATATATGTAGATTTTCACTGTATAAATTATTTACTATATATATATATTTTGTAATTTTAAAAATTTTTTAACCAATCGATTTATGAGTCGTGATCATACTGTTATTGGCAGAGTTAGAAATTTAATAAACACAAAAAAAAAGAAAAGGATAATTGTAGGTATAGAAACATGGAGTTACCTAATTACAAAAATAGTTAAAAAAGAAAAAGGAGGTTGAAACATGAACATAATTTTTTTTTTCTTTTTTAACTTTGTTTTTCGATAAAATAACAAAATGATTTTGATTAGAGATTTTTTAAAACAGTTGTATAAAAGTAAATGTTTTATGCTAAGATCACTACTGTTGCTATTTAATTGGATGATGGAAATCTGAGTTTGTTTAATAATGGGTAAGACTTTTGAGTTTTTGACCTTCTTCCCCCACCACACCAACCCCCCCCTCCTCCCCTCCCCCCCCAAAAAAAAAACACCATTGTATTTGATTTCATTTGGGGGATAAGGGCTGTTTGGTAATGTTTTGAAAAAGTTAAAATCTAATTATTTAATAATTTTGTTACAAATTAGGTGTTTGGTAAAATTTTCAAAAGTGATTATTTAATAATCTAAGTAAATGTGATAGCAGTTTTAAGAAATAGGTGGTGTGGGTTGTTTTTGGAAAGTGATTATAAAACGATCTGCTATGAATTTAATTAATGTTTTGAAGAGTCAAATCATACCTATTAATTTTGATAAAAATATATTTATTCTTAATTATACTGAATTATATTTATATCATATATAAATAAAAACATTTTATTTTTATATTTATTTTAGATATTTCATAAATTCAAAATAATTTATATAAGATGTGTCTAAGATTTACCAAACATATGTATATTGCTTTTGACATTTTTAACAGTAGAGTTAACCAATCATTAGTATAATTAACTTTATGGCATATTATTTTTTCAGTACAGTTACCCTTGATTATTTTAAAAATTATAACAAATACCAAACCAGCGCTAGGACTCTGCTTAGGTTACCAAAATTGGCTTTGCATAGTAGAGTTATCGTACAATGACTGATAAGTGACAAATGACAAGGTATATATTTGAATTAAGAATATTACAATAAAATGAGACCGGCTAATCATCACCTTCATAAATTTGAATAAAAAAAAACAAAACAAAACAAACAAAATAAATAACAAAATCTATAAAAAATTTTCTACATTGTGATATTTCTTTCCTCCTCTTAACAGTGATGATTTTTTCTTGTTTTAAGTTTTCACGTAAATTTATATATATTTTTTATTTATCTATTACTTGATATTTCTACAAAGAAATGGGATCTGGGCACAGTGAATCTAGAATTTCTCTAAATTACTTGAGATTCCACGAATTAGCAAACATTTTATAGAAAAAAGGAAAGAAAAACTTTTTTTTTTTTTTTGTTTTCGAACACTTTTTTAGGGTTAAAGGATTATCGAGATTAGTTCACATTAGACTCTAATAGTACCGTTCGGATGAATACTCTCAGATATTGAAAGACGATCTATTCATATTTTTATAAATATTAAAATAAATAGTAAAATTTGTTGGTTTTCGAATTTGTAATTTGAAGTAGTAAGTGTAGATGGATAATTACTAAAACACCTCACCTGTGGGTGAAAAAAAAAGAAAAGAAAAAAGTCTTGCGCTTTAACTGAATTCGAAACTGGAATCGCCAGAATCACAAACAATTTTGTAATCAGCCATTGCTTGTCCCACGACAACTACCAAATATTTCCTTTAGACCATCTCACTGACTTTTCATTTTCTATCAAATCTCTCATTTTCTCGTCTCTCTCTCTCTCTGTTCACCAACTGTTTTCTCTCACGCAATAATATAACAAAATTTCAAGCTTCTCTTCTTGTTTTAATTTAAAATGGATCTCTCGATTCGCTCTCCGCTCTCAAAATCCTCCTCTTCACTTTCTCCAATTCCATTCCACTCCAAAGCTACCACCACACCTAATAAAAACAGATTCAATTTCGATTCCAGAAGCTTCCAATATAAAACCGTTGGTTTGGCGCCAAAACCAACGAATCAGAGCTCAGCTCCCCGACGATGAGGGTTTCGTCCTGGAGGACGTTCCTCACTTGACCAATTTCCTCGCCGATTTACCGGTAAGTGGCGCCTCTTTTATAATCATTTGTGTTTGACTATACAAATTGACTTGATGCGTTGCATATTGTTTTGTTTCAGTCATATCCAAATCCATTGCAAAATAGCCAAGCATATGGTATTGTCAAGTAAGTGTTCGATGTTACCAAGTACTTGCTTTTTAGTGGTTGTAACTAAATGCTTGAACATGTAGTCTCCTGTTGTTTCGCAGGCAAACATTTGTTGCCCCAGAAGATGTGGTTGCTCAAAGAGTAAGTAGAAATGATTTGATTGGATTTTGATATGTGATTGATAATTCTCTGTTTTCTTAATTTAGTTTTGTTCCTTCAGATAGTAGTACGCAAAGATACTCATAGGGGAGTACATTTTCGGCGTGCAGGGCCTCGAGAAAAGGTTCTTTTTATTTTTTTCTTTTCAAGCCACTAATTTTCCTCAAAGATGATTAATTAGTGTGTTAATGGTAGGTGTATTTCAAGTCAGATGAAGTGCGTGCTTGCATTGTAACGTGTGGGGGTTTATGCCCAGGGATCAATACAGTCATCCGTGAGATTGTATGCGGTTTGAATTACATGTATGGGGTTGATGATGTACTTGGCATTGAGGTGACTTCACTTGCTGGATTCTTTATTAGTGCTTATGAGTATTGTGAATATTCTTCTAAATCTGTGAGATGTGCTACACAATTGTGACTTTATCAACAAATGGTAACATTTGGGATGTGAGAAGAAGAACTGATTTTTATTTATTTGGAAATGGAAAGAATTAAGTTTAGCCATGCTAAAGAGGGCCCTCGCTTAGTGAATCCGTTATTTAACAGAACTGTGGTTGTTAAAGGTTGCTATATAGTGGTCATTTTGTTTCTTTGAAATATATATAGCAGTCATTTGGTTTAGGAACAAAAGGAAAAGAGAGTAAAGCAAGGTTTCTGTTATTTCTGGACTCCATTTTTGTATATTTCTCCTACGTTTTGCTTTGCTGATTCTCTTTTTCCCCACTCTCCTATAACACTTTTAATGAATGTTGACAATCTCTTGGGTTTTGGGACTTCTAAGTTGCTTGCAATACCATCCATTTTGTTTGAATTTTCAGGGGGGATACAGGGGCTTTTACTCTAGAAACACCACAATGTTGACTCCTAAAGTTGTGAATGATATTCATAAACGTGGTGGCACCTTTCTTTGCACTTCACGTGGAGGTCATGACACTAACAAAATAGTTGACAATATCCAGGACAGGGGAATAAATCAGGTAGATATTTGTTATCACTGAGTTGTTTAAGATGAAGATGGATCGTAAATTTTTTTATACAGCAAGAAGAAAATATGAGTGAGAGAGGATTAAAAATTGATCTATCTGTTTCAGGTATACATAATCGGAGGTGATGGTACTCAGAAAGGAGCAGCTCTAATTTACAAGGTGATTAATTCGTCTGACACTTATGCATTCCTATCATTCAATTATATCAATCAGGGTTTGTTTTTTTCCGTGTGTAACTTTTGTAGATTTTTATATTTCCATTTTCTGTTGTCTGACTAGTGCATTTTTTAAGGAAGTGGAGAAACGTGGTCTTCCAGTAGCAGTTGCCGGCATCCCCAAGACAATTGATAATGATATTGCTGTAAGTTTGTTGACCACAATCTACAACGTTGGTAAAAGCTAATGTAACTTGCACCAGCTGACATGACAAAGTATATGGTTTGTTCTGTAAAGGTCAAAAAATTTGTGATGCTTTAAACTTGAAGTTGATTCGTCTGCACAAAAGAAAAGAACAGTGCAATAATTTTCTTATAGAAATTCATTTGAAATTTCAGTTGTGTCAGAATAAAAAAGGTTTTATTTTCCAGTTGATTTCTTTATGCTTTTGTGGCTTCAGGTGATAGACAAATCTTTTGGATTTGATACTGCTGTTGAAGAAGCCCAAAGGGCCATTAATGCTGCGCATGTGGAGGCTGAAAGTGTGGAAAATGGAGTTGGAATTGTCAAACTTATGGGCAGATACAGTGGTATTTTATTAATAGATGTAATGTGTTGGTGTAAATTTGGCCATTGGTGAGCTATATTATTTTCAAACTTTGCTTATTCATGTCTGCAGGTTTCATTGCTATGTTTGCAACTTTGGCAAGTCGAGATGTGGTAAGACATTATATCCCTTCCTGACAATACCCAACCATCGACCATTGAACTAACTTGATGCAACCCACAACTTTGGGATTTAAGTATTGGTTTGTATCTGGAAATGACGTAATTGCCATGACTGTTCCTTTCTATTGACATAGCTGTGAGGAAATTCCAAGTGTTGGCTTTTAAAACTATTCCGGCTGCTCTTGTCTTGGCCATGTCTCTTCCGATGGATATTTTCATTCTGGATTGTGGTAAAATAAGCCAATATTTTGCATATGAATGCATGTAAAAGTAACGGTTTTGTTTGGGTGAAAATCTCGTAATTAGCTGACTTAGAAAGCCTGCTGTTCTTTATGAAAGTTAAAGCGATCAAAATATAATTAGGTGTTGCATTAGTATAGAATTCCCAAGCTTGTTCAAGAAGACAGAGATATGTGCGAAAAGAATTTTTTGTCCAATTGGATGTATGGATTCTTTGTGATCAAGATTGTGTAGTTCTATAATTATTTGTTCGATGGCTTACTGTTTTGACAGTTCGTATTTGCAATTTTTTTCCCTTTTTCCCTTTTTGAGAACTGGTGGGTGATCTGTTTACAACTTCTGTAACCTTTAGCTTTGCAATGGGTTATGAAAATTTTCTGTTTCTTAGAAAAGAGTAATTAAGATATCATGGCCCAAGATATAGTTTTATGATGTAATAATTCTAGGAAAAGAGTAATTATGACATCGTGGCCCAAGATATAGTTTTATGATGTAATAATTCTCACAGTATGATAATAACTGTGCTGATTCATGATCAATCGGTTTTGTTTAAATGTTACAGGACTGTTGCTTGATTCCAGAGTCGCCATTCTATCTGGAAGGTCAGGGAGGGCTTTTCGAATTTATTGAACAGCGGCTTAAAGAAAATGGACATATGGTTATTGTGGTAGCGGAAGGAGCAGGGCAGGAATATGTTGCTCAAAACATGCCTGGAGTTGATGAGAAAGATGCATCAGGAAACAGACTACTCCTTGATATTGGTTTATGGTTAACTCAAAAGATTAAGGTTGGATACTTTTCTTTCTTTTTCTTTTTTCATCAATGCGGTCTGGTCTGGTTTATGGTATTGTTATTTCTATTTAGCTTGTTTCTATGCGTCATGTCACAGGATCATTTTACTAAAGTACAGAAGATGACAATAAATATGAAATACATAGGTAACTTCAAACTCTGTGCATTATTATTACATTATCTCATTTATCTGTATTGTGCTCACATGTTTTTCGTCTCTGCTGACCCTTCAATTTATTGACTCGGAAATAACTGAGAAATGTCAGGAAAATATATTTAGTCAATATGTTTACCGGTTTTGTACCTTTTTCCCTTTGCAGAAAGTTTAATTCCTGCTCAAATTTATATTTTAAAATTTTATTTATATCATTTATCCACAGATCCAACATATATGATACGAGCTATTCCGAGTAATGCATCAGACAACATATACTGCACTCTTCTTGCCCAGAGTGCTGTTCACTGGGGCCATGGCTGGGTATACAGGCTTCACAGTTGGACCTGTAAACAGCAGACATGCTTATATTCCAATAGCTGTGAGAACTACGATCCCATCATCTGTGTTTATGATGTATGACTTATGCATGTTATAGTTGCTTACTTATTTACCTTTGTGTTGAGTGATGAAAACTTGGGTTTTGATTACATTTATATTTAAAGTTGAATTGTTTTAGAAAGATTAGTCATACAAAGCTAGACTTAGTACCCGTCTCAAAATTTGTATGAGTACTGGTAAGTTGGACTTTTCAACTAAATGTTTCATTGAGTTGTTTGGTAATTTAAGTGGAAGAAAAAGATGGGATGCAATATAAGGTAGTAAAAATAATGTAGTAGATGCTATATTTTTCTGTCTGTTGTCAGCTCTCACAATCATGCGTAAGTTGTTTTCCAGCGTAATGGCAGATGAGTTTAGGTCACTGTCCAGAAAATTATTTGGTCTTACGAAGATGGCCTATAATCTTATTTGTCAAATTTATTGCATTGCTTATGATGAACAGGTAATAGCATGTGTCCTGTTCTGTTGTAAATCATCCTTTACAATACGGAGTAGCAATATATTGTGTATTCCTCTACAAGCATAGAGAAGCTGATCATATTTTTCCATTTTGAGCTCCTTTCCTAAATCAATTACATATCGGGAGCCTACAATCATTGTTTTTGGCCTCTGTACTCCTTCACAGTACTTAGTTTAGATGTTGGTGTCCAAATCCCTGTTCCATAAAATATTGTGGCTTCATCTTTATCACAATTTTTTATGATATTAGAGGGCTTTCAGATTTCAAAACAACTTTTTAAAAATGGCTGAAGACATTCCTAGTAGGTTCAATCTTTAGAATGAATGCACAGCTGTTGGTTACTAATAGCAGTAAGGATTCAGAGGTCTGCAAAAACGTTTATGGATTCTCTGGGTAATTGTTATTTGTGGTAAAATTATTGTGACTTTCTCACCTTGACCTTGTACAACCATAAAATAAACAAAAGATAAATGCTGTGGTTGTGATACTCTGTTGAATATGCCAACCATACATTCTTATACTGCATTAAAAACACTATTGTATAGAACTAACTTCTTATGAAATGATGTTACAGCGTGTGAGTGAAACGACAAACACTGTTAAGTTGACGGACAGGATGTGGGCCAGGCTTCTTGCATCAACAAATCAACCCAGTTTCTTGAACTGCAGCGATGTTTTGCAAAGAGACGTTACTGGATCAATTAACAATACGAATATTAGTTCTATTTAGATTATTTGATGGATTTGAATGAGTTAAAATCCATACAGGTCAGTGCATTTTTTTTTTCTATTTTTGACTATGGCAAAAGCTGTTCAATATTTTGCCTAGTGCATGTTATAATGCCTCATATTTAGAAGGTATGCTACTTGTTTATCTTTCATCATAGCTATCAATTTATTGACTACACTACAGCTTGTATATTGCAAGAATTTTCAGCTTTAGGTAATGATACAATTCTGTCTAAACGGCATCCAGGAGGATATTTTGAAGTAATAAAAAGTACTTGGCATACCGTTAAGAGAGTGCTTCTCTAGTGTCTATATAGATATTGGCTGATAAGATAATTAAAGAATTGACTCGTGACAAACCATGGTGATTACATGGTTTTCAAGAATATCTAGTTGGTAATTTAAGTACAGGGTGAAAATTGTGAAAATTCCTCTTTTTTTGCTTTGCACGAGTTCATCTTGATCTTTGGAAAAAAGTTATCCCTTTCATGATAGTGAGAATATTTACTTATCTTTTGAATTGCGTCTCACTGTCTCACCCCACCCCTTAAATGTAAACCAAACCTCCCAAATTGATATGAATGAAACTTGTACCCAAGATCTCGTACACATCTATAAAAGATCCACTACAACTGAACTAACTAGCTAGTTTTAAGATAGTGTGTATAAGATCCACTACAACTGAACTACCGAGCTAGTTTTAAGAGAGTGTGTGTGTGTGTCTATATATATATATATATATATATATGTCGGAGTTTCTATGTTGAGTGCATTCTAACTTTTAAATTGTTTGAATTATCTATCAGATTTATTATTTGCATTTTCTCTTATAAAAAAATCTCTTCAAATCAATTCAAATGCAGTGAATGAATTTCATTGGTGATCTCAATAATTTAAAAGTTAAGACGTACTGACCATAGAAGTTATATATATATACATATATATATACGTACTTATATATGTATACATATAAATACATATGTATATACATATATATATACATACATATACACATATGTATGTAGATGTATATACACATATGTATCTATATATATATACATACATATATGTATATATATACATATAAAATGATGATAATTCAGGCGGGATATTTGATTTTTCATTCGTTCATTTGAAGGAATATACCTCGTCTTACCATTAAAGAATTTCTGTAAGGCCCATCCCAATCATGTCATGGCATGTAGTATGGTGGGTCATGTGATTGAGACCATGGCGCTTCATGTAATTGAGACTTACATGGTCACAACTTATTTTCCATCTTGCATCTTGGGCTTGTAGGTAGTGGATATTATTTGACACAGAAATGGTCTAAAGAATGCGAACCATTCTTGAAAACATTATTTTCATCTGGATCAACCACAAGAAAAAAATTTCTACTGTTTGTAATCACATTCTTTTTCTTCAATATTCTCTACACACTACGCCAACCCAACTGCAAATTCATGAATCTACATGGTTAATGAATCCCATAAGTGTGATGTCAACTAGATGATAATTGATGATGATGATGAGAATGGGACAGATCATATCTTTTGTCGCCACTATAAAGTTGCAAGTTGCATCCTATGCCTATCACAAACAACCGGGTGTGTACCAGTTGCCTTGAGATGTTGTAGCACACATTGCATGTAGACGTGGAAACATATTAGACAAAAACTTATGCAACTAGATCGAACAGCGGTCCCTCATGCAACTTGTTCATTAAATTTTGTCGCCATGACTTTGATGTCAGTACCTTAACTGCCAAATTTGTTCGGGCTTTTTCTCTGTCTTGTCTTGTATAGTCGTACATGTTCGGATATACATGCATGTAAATTTATTATGCCTCCTCATGCATGTAACCTTTCCAAACTAAAATTTAGTTTATGATATAAGATTTAGCTATTTTGCTGGTTGAATAATCTTGTCTAATAATTATAATCATTGAATTGACTTCAATAATTATCTTTACGATTAATCTAATTAATGTAATTGATAAATAAAATTATTCAATTAGTAAGATAGTCAAACTTATATAAGATTACTCTTGAATTGAGTAATTATGAGATGTGAACCATTGTATTTTACATTTTTATGGTTCATCGGTCACAGATTTGATGTATGTTCAAGTAAAACTTAGACCGAGTGATGATTTATTAGTTGGCTACAAAAATAGTGTGTTCGACGGTCAACAAGTATGAGCTGAGTTGACTTGGTTAAAGGGAAGTCCTTCAAACCTGGTGCGTTGTCGATTGAGTCAAGCTGGTCGCTAGAAACTTGGATTACAAAAGTTGCAATCGTTTGAGGAAGAAAGGAGACTATGTCTTGTTGTATGTATTTATTTATTTTATAGATGCCTTACTGTCTTTGTGACGTAGGTTCATGTGCGTTGTGATGTTAAATGTCTGAAGTGATGGAATTATAATCTACCTTTGATCAGTGATAAATCCAGAAATTCTCACGAGAAGAGGCACTTATACAAAATAATAACAATAATAATGAAAAATTAAAAACATTGTCAATATAATTATATATATGAAAAATCCAATAAGTATGAAATTCTAATTAAATATATATATTTATATTTATATATTAGAATTTGAGGGGAGGCAAGTGAGCCATATTGGGCCTGCCCTGGACCCATATTGGGTCCGCTAATGCCTTTTATCTTTTCTCTTCTAAAACTTGATATTAAATGTCTCGTCTTTTAAAGCGTTATCTCAAATACAAACAAAAACCTTGGAATTTTTTCAACTTTAAGTTAAATGCAAGTAGGCAAGTTTCAAAGTAGTTTTTGTACTTGGCACTAAAGACAATTCATGTGACTTTAAATGATTCATAATTGAATAAAAACGTTGTATTTATTTTTTCAAAACATAAAACAAGTTATGTGTATATACATCAAAAGAATAAATATAAATTATTTATTAAATTTAGAGTCTTTATTACGTGGCCTTCTACACGTTAACATGACCCGTAAAAATATAGTTAAGCTCAATTAACCAGACTTGCAAAAAATAATGTTTATCACAAGTCTTCACATCACAATACAATGATCAAAATAAATTTAGATAATCTATTTATCATAGTTATATCTTCTTCGAAAATATAAAACAATTATTTGTAAAACTTAAAATTCTAACAAAAACTCCTGCAATAGCGTCATTCCACATTCCACATACATATGTGTTTATCTGTGTTAATAATTATTACACATATAGTATATGGATGGGTTTAATTAGATTAAGATAAGATCCATGCTGTATCAAAACATGAAAGTCAATATCAACTCAAAATTGAAGAATTTATTGATCCATCCATAGTGGCATAGTAGTACTACTAGACTTATGTACAATTAACTTCCCCCCATTAGCAATACTAATCTTTTTGTAGCCCAAAATATCATCTCTTTAATTACATTAATTCACTTCAACAACGAAATTACCACAATATCCCCTCTATAAGTCGGATTTCACGTCTCTTTTTCCATTACTCTAAAACCGACGGCTTCTGCTCCTCCTCCTCCTCCTCCTCCTCCTCCTCCTCCCAAGTGAAACCTCTTCGGCTCCTTGACTCCTCCACCTCTCTCGTCTTCTCTCTCCTCCTCTTCCGGCCCGTATTCGCAGGGGGCCCCGACTTCCCGGCCTCCAAGGGGAAATTCAAAATAGCCTTCCTACCCCTCATTTTGAACGCAGCACAGTCATAGGCCTTGGCCGCATCAACATCACTATCAAACGTCCCCAGCCAAACCCGGCTCCCTTTCCGGGCCGGGTCCCGAATCTCCGCTGCGTACTTGCCCCATGGCCTCCTCCGTACTCCCCTGTAATGCTTCCTCTCCTCAGACTCAGCCTCAACCTCCACCACAACAGGCTCAGCTGAAACAAGCTGTACTTTTGGAGTCACCAGGTGGATGACTTGAGGCTTTACGTCGTAGCATGTGGGAGTTTGGTCAAGGGTGGGGGATTCAGGTTGCGATTCAGGCATGGAGAAACAGGGTTGGAGAAGAGAAGTGAACAAGGGATCATCAAAGGAAGTGAAATCTCCAAGAAGAAACTGACTAATGAGCTCTAGAGTGGAGGATTCTTGAAGGTTGAACATGTTATGTCAATAGGCTGAGTACTATTAGATAACATTCGAATGGAGAGAAGACAACGCTTTATAGAGGGAGGAGGAGGCAGTGGGGTATGGATCGGGGGAAGGGGGGGCTCACTCACAGGAAACAGCTCACTCTTGGATGTGGGGGGTACCATCTATCCATCTCCATGAATTTATTGTCGTTAGTGCTGCCTCGTGTTGCCACTATGAATATGACTCTTCACACGCTTTTCACCCTCCATTGCCGTCCACCAACTTGATAACTTTGAAAAATCTTATTTTCAGGTTCTTGTTTGTTTATGTCGGCGCTAGGATTTAACCGTGTGTACGGTCTAGAAATCTATTCTTATAACCCACAAATAAGATAGTTTAGTGATCAATCACCTGCATCTACTTCTACTTCTTCAAATTACATGTTCAAATGTTAATAAATTTCACTTTTTATGTTAATATTAAAAAAAGTGAGAGTAATCATCTCTCACTTGTCTGGAGCAGTCATCCGAATTGTATTATTAGAATCTCATCTAAATTGATCTCGGTAGTTATCTGATTCTGAAAAAAAAAATCGAAAAATTAAAAAAAAAAAAGAGAAAGAAAAGAAGAAGAAGAAGAAAGAAATATACTCTCATAGTAATGAGACATAATTACAGATGGTGTCCTTAGCTTGGATACGAAATAAGATGATACTAATTTTTTCAGCTATAAATGAATACGTGTGTTAAGATTTCTATCATATGTTATAATTTTTAAATTATTAAAATATATATGCTAGATGCATTAAAACTTGTTATGTGGACGTTAGTATCAATTATAATACTGATAGTTGATATGAAGATGGAACTAAATACATTCTTAGATTTATAAAATTTTATCTTTATTCAATTATTGATGCCAATAAATGATATTTGTTGGGAAAACACTTTTGTTAGTACTAACCTAACTCGAAAAATTGTGATAAAAACAATTGGAGTAGTTATAACAAATCTATATTTTGTTTTTAACAGTAAATTTAGGAGTTAAGTGCTAGGAGAATCTGAAACAATATAAGATTAATTCAGTGGCGTGTCTGTCACACTTTTATCTTAAAAATTATGTGTTCAACTTATGTCCCTTTCAAAATCCTGTATAATTGTTATTGTTAAAAAGAAAAAAGAAAAAAGTCAGGGGAGTCTCTTGTCCTTGAAATCATGTTTTACATGTAGACAGATAAAATATCCAAGGCATCTTATCCATACCTCTAAAGTTTCGAAAGGAAAATATCTTATAAACATTGCAAATTGATAAGAGCAAATTGACGCAGCAGCCTCTAGGCTCCAAGTTGCTTCCATCATTAGCCACGCCCAACACCTAATATTTAATGTTAATATAATGTAGAATTGGATGGTTTTAATGCACGAAGAAGCAGATTCTGGAACCAGTCGGTTTTAGGGGCTCCACATATAACGACCATTTAAAGCTTTTTAGACATTTTCTAATTCTAAACTGGATGCATTGTGAGTTTTAGTGACCAGATCCATGCAGGCTCTTTTAGAAGCCACCTCCCTGTCTCTACTAGTCTCTGTCTGTCTAAATCTAACTAAAATAAATTGATTCGGTTTGATAAGCATCCACTGAAAAATTTTAGTTCATAATTCAACCTAATCTAAGCTTTATAATTTAATACCGGTATATTTCAATTTTAAGCTGATGAAAATTCAAAGCAAATTCATTCTTGTCAAAATGAATTTTGATTCCGACAACAAAAAAACGTTTCACGTGGAAGAGTCAAAACAAAAGAATCTAGGAGCCTTATGTTGTTATTTTGACATAAATACATAGATCTTGAGTTTCATGGAACCATATTTATTTTTATCTATTTTCTACTGTGTTTCTTCTTTGTGATAATATTTTGATTCCAACACACATCTTGCATGTTTGTTTGCACAAAATTGTCATAATTTAAAGAATTTTTTGTTAAAACTGTCACAGTAGTAACCACAAATTAAATACAATAATTATATAAAAAAAAGAAAAAAGAAAAAAAAAAATCCATCTCTAAATAATTCTTCAACATAATGGGAGCTCTTTTTTCCCTTTGATAACTGTATATTTAATTCGGTTTTAGGAAAATTAAGTTGTAAAGTCTACTGATTGTACCCTCATTCAAACCTTTTGAAACTTCAAATCTAATTAAATTCGCTATACTGATCAAATTTGTTCAAATTTGACTAATTTGTTAAGATGATTCAACTTACATTGATTTGGTTCTAGTAGAACCTAGCAATACAGCCTACATACATAATCATTCATATATATATATATATATATATATAGGCACTTTTATTTTAGTCACTAACTTTATGAAAATTACCATTTTTCATTATTTTATCATCCTTACTTATGGGATCCTTAAATTATAAAAATCGCACAGTTAGGTTTATTCATAATTCAACTGTTAATCAAACTAAGCGGTTTTAGAAGTATTTTGGTCTTATCATGCACAAATATTAAAAACTGCCTCTACCACATAAAATAATAACATCAGAGATCAAAATGAAAGACCTATAAAATACTTAAAAATGTTACTATAAAAATCAAATTTAATCATAGATGTACATTGCTTAGGAAAAAAATTTATGTATGAACATTAGAATATTAAAAAAGCAAATTAGGTCAAATTGAAGAATTCAATGAAGATTTATTAAAAAGCGAAACTTAAATAAAAACAATAAATAAAGGATGGAGATCCAACTAGTTTGAATTTAATCTATCGATCCATATGTCCTTATGCATAGATGATGAAGATCCAATTTGATTAAATCCATAGTCGATATATGAGATCCACTAATGGAACTCCATTATGCAAGTTGATCTAATCCATCTCACACAATGTAGATTGTAGGCATCCTCCCTTAATTTGAAGGAGGCAACTATTTCGAAGGAGGTAGTACTTTCTCCATGCAATCTCTATCACCTAAGGTGGAGATCGATTGAATATTTCATTTGTTTATCTTATTAAGTTTTATAAAATTTTTCTTATTATTATTTTTTTTTGCTTTATTTTTTTATTCTTTGTTTTTAAATGTTTATTTTTTAATCAAATAATAGTTAATTTGATTTTTATCATTTTCTATAATTTTTAGGTTTCTATTGTTTAATTGTTTCAATTTATACATATTTTTCCATTTAATTTTATTTAATTTTTTAAATATTTCATAATTTAAGAGTAAATTCATGACTTTGTAGGTTCAATTAAATTTGAAAGGAAAAATTGACATTTGGTTAATTAACTTTATAGGTTCAATCAAAGCTCAAAGAAGCCTAATTGAACTACTTTTTCATTTTATAGTTTGGGGACTCAATTAGCCATAAACAACTCTAGTGAAGATGTGGATCCTCACAACTTACGACTAAATTGAAAATTTTATTCAATAAAAATAGTAAGTGCAGGATTTCGACCTTTTTCTTTAGAAAGGATCCCAAACACCTAGATACTAAGTTTTAAGACCTTGTTTGATGCACAGGATCGGATAGAATTAAATGAGATTAAATGGATAGAATTGAATATGATTGAATGAAATTTGATAAATAATGTAACATGTTTGGTGTAAGTTGGTATTGGATAGGAATAGAATAGAATATTAAAAGTTTTTATTTTATAAAACTATTTTAAATAAATATAAAGCTTAAGTATAGATAATAATTATTAATTTATTTATATTTATTAAAAATTATTAAAAATAACCCAAAAAAAAAAAGGAATCCCGCAAACGGGATTTCGAAAGCCCACCGATAGATATATTGGTGGGTGGGAATCCAGTGTCCTACTCATGTAGGAGATGTGGTGGGGCCTGCTTGGGCTTGGAAAGGAAAGCTCCCCTTTCCTAACCGGCCCAAACGCCTGATTTGTGGGATGGGTAATTCCTCCCACAAAATGAGCAGTTCACTAAACACGTTTTAAGTATTTGGGTTCAATGCATATCACCCAAATACTGAATTCAAGTCTTTGGGTTCACATTCGATCACCCACAACACTAAATTCAAAATGTCTGGTTTGCTGCGGGCACCGGTATGATGCCCCAAATGTGCCGTAATTAAACTCTAATGTCACAAATATATATATATATGACACATTAACATTCATGATTACTGTATTGTTTTTCAATTTGTCTTGTTATCATTATAATAACTGATCTTATCAATAATTTTTGTTTTTAAAGTAGTTGGATTATAATTTTTTTTTTTTTTTTTAAGAACCTCTACATAGACAAATTGGAATATTTCATTAGTCGAAGTGTCTAAATATTTTTAAACTTCTCAAGAGTAGTAATGTAATACATTTCAAAATTAATAACACAATGATTCCAAAATTTAATAATTATAACTAATCAAGTTATGTAAACTATTGAGTGATCACGTGATGAAAATTGATATAAATCAAATAACCTTAAACAAAGTAAACGATAAACAATAAATCAAAATATAAAAACTTAGGAGATTTGGTTTAAATAATAGTCTTGAAAGAGCTTCATTACCCACTAAAATAAACAAATCAAGGAATCTCACAAACAAACAAATTGCACGCTGCTTGTAGTATGTACAAAGTTTGATTAAACAAACCCACTACCCTAATTATTTTCTTTTAATTTTTTAATTTTTTATATTTTTAGTTTTTGCCATCTCCAAGATAATCCTCTAATTCCCATGTGCACGTCATCCGCAACTCTTCAGCCGACGGATCTTTCCAAATTTAGTAAAAAACAACCAACACCGTTACATGACCGTCAGCCAAGTATGAGGAGATAACGGAGACAACGGCGGCACACTGAAAATACCCTTTCCATTTCCGTCATCCCAGAACCCGGTCCAACTTGACGGCGTCAACGGACCTAACCCTGTCGCTATATTCTCCGTGACCGTCACCGTTTCCGTTACCTCCTCCGTCTTCACGACCTTCCTCTCCACCGTGCTAATCTCCGGCTCTTCACTCTTCCTCTTGTTCCCACAATTCGCTTGTACCAATTCGGACTCCACCGAATCGGAACTCGACCCGGATCCGGAACCCGAATTCGAGCTGCCGATCTCGAGAGGGAAATTCAAGATGGCTTTGCTTCCACGGAGCTTAAAGGCAGCGTTGTCATAAGCTCTGGCAGCTTCAACGGCGGTGTCGAAGGTCCCCAACCAGACCCGAGCACCTTTCTTATTCGGGTCACGGATCTCGGCCGCGTACTTGCCCCATGGCCTTCTTCGGACCCCTCTGTAGTGCCTCTCCTTCTCTTCTTGCTGTCTCTCAGTGAATTCCACAACTGGGTTTTGGTTCTGGTTCTGGTTGGAGCTGATGTTGAAGCTTGAAGGTTGAGGAATGGTGACGTTTATAGCTGGTTTCCTCTGACTAAGAGTACTCGATGACTTTTGCAGAGTCTGGTTCTGGGTTTGAGTTTGCGTCTGAGGTGCGTTTTGGGGAGTGCAAAAGTTGAGGTTGGTGATGAAGTTGTCCATGGAACTGAAGTCCGTGAGAAGGTACTGGCTGATGAGCTCCAAGGTTGAAGCTTCTTCTGCAGACGCCATGATATATCGAGTCAAGTATTCAAATTGTGGACTGTACGTGTATGTTTTTAATTGAATTCAAATATGGAAGCTGAGGAGAGAATGAAAGAAGAGGAAGCGAGTTTTGAGTGGAAAAGAAGAGTGTGTGAGAATTGTATATAAAGGGGGGAATTTGGTGGGAGGAGGAGGCTTCGCTGGAGGCTTCTGGGTTGGAGAGAGGAAGAATCCTCCCTTCTCTTGTTAGTGAAATCCAAAGTGGAGTCAAATTGCGTCTTGGCTTGGATTGATGTATTCGACTTTTTTTGGTTTTCTAAATTACACTTTTTTTAATGATGGGGTCCATCCTTGTCTATTTACTTACTGGGCTCTGTTTCCAGGTTACTTCTAGCCAGGCCGATCATCCACTAACAGAGATTGAGTAATTAATTTGGACTTTTGACTCCAATAATTAATCACCACTTATACATATATACAAATGCAATGCTTTTCACGACAAAACCTAGGCACAATCCCTAGTTATAATTTAAAAAAAAAAAAAAAATCCCTAGTTTTAGACTTAATAATACACAATAGTCACTCATTTATTTGAATAA
This sequence comes from Nephelium lappaceum, assembly GCA_021234005.1. Lineage (NCBI taxonomy): Eukaryota > Viridiplantae > Streptophyta > Magnoliopsida > Sapindales > Sapindaceae > Nephelium > Nephelium lappaceum. The sequence goes on from CM038005.1 coordinate 6,350,028, forward strand.
AATTAATATATATATATTTTCTTTTGACGTACTGGGATGAATCCGGAAGACAATCGAGACCTGATTAATAGAATCCTAATAGTATGGTCCGGATCAACGGCCCTATATAACTTAGAGTTATCCACATCAGGATAAGAGATAACTTATATACGTGAGAGAAAATCATACATTTATTGGATGAGGCAAGGTGTTGAAGATTGGTTTTTGAAACCCCCTATTTTTTATGAAATCTTATGTAGTTTGATAAGATTTTTGTGAGACTAATCAGAAACACAGAAAATATGTATGGACAAAATTTAATAACTTTTTAAGCTCGAGAATTATTTTTTCTAATTTTTATTTTGTTTTCCTACATATTTTAAAATACCTTTGAAATTGAAAATTTCAGAAAAAATAGCTCCCCAACTTGAAAAAATATAAAATTTTATCCATATATATATTTCATTTTTTTCATATTCTTAAAAACATCTTTTAAAAATTATATATATATATATATATTAGAGTGATACTTTTAAATGTTAGTATCAATTGTGCCTTTTATGAAAATTTCTAAAAAAATAATTAAAATTTATGTTACAAATTTAAAAAAAACCTAAGCTGTGATTTTGTCTTTATTGGATATGATCTTCTGTTAATGATAAATAAATTTAGTTATTTTACAGCCATCTTATTGATGGTGAGATTCTTGTGAGAATATTATGCAGTCACAAACTGAAGAACAATCTCATATAAATGGAAAAGGGGTTTCTTAACGATATTGTCAAGGACATGATGATTACAAGACAAGAAATGGAAGATCAGTAGAAAAATGATGTTTGTTATTGTACACTGAATTTGGTATATCTATGAATTATGTAATTGAATGTTATGAAAATTGTGGTGATGATTGGAATATTCAACACACAAATTTATAATTTATACTTGAAAAAACATTATAATAGCAGAAATATGAGAATTGAATTCAATATTCATTCTTCTTTCCGGTCAAATTAACATAATATAATATAATTCTAATCAGTACAATAATTTATGTACATTTTGGCTCTTTTGTACTAAGTAATAAATATATATTATCTCTTACCGAAGAGAAAATATTTGGCCTTTCATTTATTATCATTCATTATTAGCTGGTGTAGCCACTTGTGGGCAAAAGTTCCTTTGACTACGACTATTCGAGGAATTCTACAAGTTTCATCTTTTAATACTTTATATTAATTACCACGTGTGTTTAGACTCTCTACATGATGACCTTTTTCTCTGAAAAAAAATTGCCTTAATTTGAATTTTGAAATTGAGTCTAACTCAGTTGAAATAAATTGAAAAGAAACCACAACTGGCTAAACTGGTTGTTAATAGCTACAAAAAATATGAAACTAAAAATATTCTTGCGTGCCCTCTATAATTCTGTTTCTAACTTGTTCCAAAGAAGCAATCACTTGGAATGTTGTTAATTTGAAGGCATTTCCAATATTACATATCATAAAATAAGAGAGAAAACACCAGCTCATCTCAAATTAAATTTTATATACAAATTAAAATGGTTATTTTCTCTAAATGAAAATCTCATAAAATAACATTAAATTAGTGTGAGTTTTGAAACAAACATCAAACTCTGATGACTTTTTTAGCATCGAATAGTTGCAACAAAGGAACTTATGTGTGAACCATTGTCTTTATTCGCAAATTATTGGGGTGTTAAAAAACTCATTTCCCATAGTTTAGTGCTAGTTTAAAACTATGACTAATTTTAGGCCTCTTAATTTTCCATAAGGTTTCAAGTAGGACGATTTAGATTATTTCTATTTATTAAGATTTAGAATTTTGGAAAAATTACTATTTTATTATGATCTAATGGATTTTTTTTTTTTTTTGGTATTTGTTTAGGTTCTTTTCCTATTATATTTACAATCGTTTAGATTGTTTTAAATTTTTAGGATTTTTTTTTTTTTGGGGATTTGGGCAAGAAGTCAAATTTGACGTTTTATAAATTTCTTGTTTTAGTTTATTTAGGAAATCCACATCGTAATGAAGAGGTCCTTTGGACTAAGTTACTCTGTTGTGGATAATGGTTTATAGCCTGCCTTTTGAACGTGGACTTTAATACTGCGGCCAACCATTCTGCTGACAAAGATCAGATAAAAGCAGTAGTAACAAAAATTGCTAATGCCATCGTAAATAGGATGTGAACTCAACTAGACGAACTGTAGATGCAGATGGCGGAATTGTTTTTTAGTATGGGCTGCCAACGACAACGAGATAGATGATCAAGGGCATAAACCAACAAATGGGATGACTTATGGTCCAACGCCAGTGAGATTGGATCCTTAATCAGTGCTTCAAGTGCACATTCTATCAGTGGTAAAGGTAGATGACGAGCATTCAAGCAGGTTCCGACATGTTACAAGTTTAATGCTGACATTTCAATAATCGAAGATAACTAGAATGCCAAAGACATTTCTTGTGAAGAAGAATTTCTTAAGGGGATTAAAGAAGATGAACCTTGGTTATGTGGAAAAATGGAAGACTTTGATATACCTAAACAATGTTGTAAAAACTGTTAGGCACCAGACGGTCAGCAACCTAACGTCTAATATCTAGATCGATTAACGACAGTCAATGGTCAACCCGTTGACCACCGATCAAACATGATCAAATCTCTGAAAAAAAAAAATTACAAAATAAAAAGTCAAAAATACTTCCACTTCCACCAAAATAGTAAAATACCATCTCTAGTTCTATTTATTTCTAGAAAATAAATATAATTACATGTGATAACGATAAACGACAACGATGACCTATGTGATGAAGGATTGAAGTCGGGGTTGGGGTTTGGTATGGACTGGTAACTGCCTAACTTTGACCAGTGTGCGGTGAGAACTGCAAAGAGAGGGACGGAAAAGAGAATCGTCGAGCTTGAGGATAGAGAGGCAGAGGCGAGAGTGAGGGAGCTTAAGGTCAAATAAGGTCTGTACAAGATTATCATCATAGATCAGTGTCGTCCTTTTTGTTGTTGAGAGTGTGGGAACTTGAGGAAGGAGAAGCCATGCACCACCTGTCCAACAAAACCCCATTATTTGATTCCTATGAGAGAGGATGAGAGTTAAAGGCTTGATGCTGTCAAAAACAACCCTTTTTTTTTTCCCTTCACATAGTGTTGTTTTGGTTTTCAAAACGATATATTTTTTACAAAACCTTTTTTTTTGAAAAAAAAAAAAAAAAAATCTTTATGACTAGGTGCTGCAGAGCCCAAGTTCACCACTTAGGCAACCCTAATCAACTGCTTAGACAGCTCATTGCCCAAAGCCCCTGATTTTAGGTTGCTTAGCGCGTAGGCACCACCTAAGACAATTTTTCGAACATTACCTAAAGATGAAGTAGTTTATGAGTTTGAAAAAAATGAAACTCGTGAGTAAGATATGTAGAAGAAGATGTTTGATTTGAAAAATTTTAGAGGGAGATTGGAAATCCCCACATAATTTGCAAAAGGGACTCTTAAGATTGTTTTTTCTTGAATGTTAGAAGGTCTTGCATTGTTTTTACCACTTAAAAATAATTCATTCAAGTAAATTAATATATATATATATATATAATTTCTTTGATCAGTGTCTCTTAACTTTAAAAAGTTGGGACGAATCAATGAAATCATCAATTATATTCTCTCTCTTAAAACGAATTCTCTCTTTTATATAATTCAAATATAATTGATAAATTTAATTGATTCGTACTAACTTTTTAAAGTTAGAGGGTGCGAATTACTCTATATTATATATATATTTTTGCCATAGACTCTCATGAATGGAATTTAAAGTTTTTTCTTTTCTTTTTTAACGTTAGATAAAATTTAAGTTAAGAAACATATTTTGATCTAAAATCTGGTGAAAATCCAAAGTAAAGTTGGCATAATGCAGTTTCATATCAGTCCCAAACGAATAATTTTGTCTTAAATTTGCAGGTGGATCTTATATATAATTGCTGACATGAAAGAAAGGGATGAAAAATGGTTAATTGATGTAAATACAAATGGGGTAATTCTTGGAATTAGGAGAGGCGTAGGAAGAAAATAGTGAATTAAGAACTTTCGTAATGGTATGCAAAGGAATTTGGGTGTCGAACGACATTTTATGGGTGGCAGTAGATCCCATCCAAAAAGATAATAGATATTAATTATACCTAAAAAAATATATTAATATTGTTAATTATTGGCATAAGATTCATCGTTGCCCAATTTAATTTAAATTTATTCAACCAAGCAAGAGACTCTGGTAAAACTTAAACATTGATATTGTCTTCGAGTCGTAAAGACTAAAATTCAACAATCATGTGGGTTTGAACTTTGACTTTTGCGTCTCTTAAAAAACACATATGTTTGTAATATTATTCAAAAATATCCATGAATAGGAACTTGCCAGGTATGAACCTACTGGGTAATATGCAGCTGCAATCAGACAACACGTTGCAAGAGTCTCTTTTATGAGCAACTTGCAAGCTAACTCAATCTTAGAAATAGAAATGTGGTCACCTTTTGCTTGATTACTGTTGTCTTTTTCTGTGGACCGCAACCTGATTGTTATATTATATTTCTAGACACTAACAATCACCTGGGTCTAAGATGATTTATCAATCAAAGAAAATTAGAAAGCTTGTAGAAAGAGATATAAAATTGATTAATTAGGTGATAATGATACAAGTAGGGTTGGGATAGATTTAAATATTAATTGCTGGATAGAACTTACTAACTATGGTGGTGTTTGTGTGTGTATATATATATATATATACCACCATAGTAAGTAAGTACTATCCATATGTATACATACATATATATATATATACCATATATATATGTATATATACCACCACAGTAAGTAAGAATTCTATCCATATATATATATAGACAATAGTAACAAGAAAATATGAAAAAGAAATGCTAATAACATCTAATATCAAGATCATGTACTAAATTATGAAAATTTGTAAAGTTTAGAAAAAAATTATCTGCCTAACCATCACATGCAAACTATTTTGAAATAAATTAATTATTAGTTAGCAAGAAGCTGATATTGTGAGAGCATAGAGATACACATGATAATGGCAATAATTGTAATTTAAATTAGTTACTTGACAATGAGATTGTGAGCATGGAATAAAAACTCGGTCGAGTTGGCCGAGTTCTCGCCGAGGACTCGCCGCTCGGCTGGCTCCTGATCCGAGAAGTGCCGGATCGGCAGCACAAATCGGCCCAGGTCAAAAATCGGCTCAACTCAACCATAACTCAGCCCAACTCGGTGCAACTCGGCCCAACTCGGTTTAACTCGGTTCAACTCGGCGCTTTTTTTTTTTTGAATTTTTTCATCGCCAAAACGGCGTCGTTTTGGAATGCCCAAAACGATGCCGTTTTGGCGTCACTTATTATTTCAGTTTGGAACATTGGTCAGCAGCAGTCTTCTCCATTTTTCCTCAGCTCATCTTCTATTCTGTTTTGCGAGACTGCAACCTTTAGTGCTTCTGCGATTCTGCTCCTTACTGTCGTTGATCTCTGCCTTGTCCGCCGTGCTGTCTGTCGCCATCATCATCACAACCATCGTTGCCGACGCCGTCTGTCATCATCTTCGTCACCCGACCCGAAGGCCGAATCTGGTTTGTTGTTTTGTTATCATTTTTTTTTTTTTTACTTTTAACACAATTTTTTCACATGTATTTGGTCATATGATTATATTTTGATCATATAGAAAATCTTTAATTTTATTTTTACATGTTTGACCTGGTTTGACCATTGGTCAACGGTTTGACCATTGACCAATGGTCAAACCGAGTACTCGCCGAGTGCTCTCCGAGTTGCCGAGTACTCGCTACTCGCTGCCTCTTCGGTCGAGTAGCAAGTAGCGAGTTTTGGAACACTGATTGTGAGATCTTATTATCGTTCATTATTATTGGATAGTATATATGGAGGGTTTCGCTTTGCCAGCTAATTTTAAACTCAATTAAATTATGTAAAATTTGTCGTTTTTGTTAAGGAGAAAAATGTGTCTATGGATATTGATTAGGGTTTTTTTTTTTTTTGAATGATATGGATGTTGATTAAGTTATACTCTATTATCAGTATTATTGAATATAGACTATGTCATCCTTAATGTTACATGGCTAAATTTTTTATCAGCACGATCATGAGCGAGATGATTTTTTAAATTAGATTAGAAGAGTATAGATGGATCTCATTTTGATAACCCTAATTCTGAAGTATACATTTCAAAGGATATATGAAGCTATAACTTATTATAACAACTAACATATATAAAATAAAGAAAAGCAGAGATGGATGAAGCACTTACGCATATGATTAATATTGAATGATATATATATATATATATATATATATCTCAAGTCACTATCATTCTTAGGCTATTTTAGCAATTAGCATCTTCTTTTTTATACTTCAAACGTAAGGGTTGATAAATAATAAGATTTTTGAAATTAAACTAAAAGAGTGTAAATAGATCTCATTTTCGTAACCCTAATTCTAAAGTATACATTTCAAAGGATATATGAAGCTATAACTTATTATAACAACTAACGTATATAAAATAAAGAAAAGCAGAGATAGATGTAATTCTAAGCACTTGCGCACATGATTGACATTGAATTATATATATATATATATATATATATATATATATAAAGTCATTATCATCCTTAGGCTATTTTAGCATCTTCTTTTTTTTTACTTTAAACATGGGGGTTGATAAATAATAATCTTCTTTAAAGTCACGAAACAATTAGTTGAATTATTTATCTTGAAAGCTAAGTGAGAAGAAAAGGATGGCAATTGATGAAATCTTATACCCTTATCTTGAACCAAAATCAATCAAAAGATATATCATATTTCATAATTATCTTTTGTTTGCAATAGAATCAATTTGTATAGACCACATCACACAGCTTTCTTGAGATATATATTTTTTTATTGAATTATTTCGTTTTATTATTTATATTTATGTAAATTATGAATTTATAACTGCCCCAAAAATTGTATATCTCAATTACATTTGAGTTTAATCATATTTTTTAGCTACTCCAATCCAACTATATATGAATTTATAGTTTGTTATACCTTGAAATTCAAATATAATTAACTTTAAAATATTATGATGAGATTTAAAGTTTGATTGAGAATTGTTTTTTTTTTTTTAAATACAATAAATACAAAACATAAGCCCTCCTCCATTCTTACATGAGATAGACTTAAACACAATTTTTTTTTTCTTTGCATCAAGTTTTACTCACTGAAAAGATTAATTTGGATATTATATTAAAGAAAATAATAAAAGCAATTTTGGCTTATAAAATTTCAACAAACAGTTTGTAATTGTAAAGTTATTTTCATTTTTTTAAATAAATTTAAATCTTTAATATTGGATTTACCCACGTGAGATTAAAGTCATAAAGTGCCTTTTTGTCAAAAAGGAAAAAAAAAATCGACCTTTTGAATTGTCATCTTGATTGTAATTATTTATATAAATTATTCCTGACTAGGGATAATTAAAATAAATTTTAATCCTTAGTATTGGGTTTACCCACGTGAGATTAAAGTCAGAAAATATGTTTTTGTTAAAAAAAAAAAAGAAAAAAATCAACCTTTTGAATTGTCATCTTCATTGTAATTACCAATTATTTATATAAATTATTCTTGACTAGGGAAAAACTTATTTGTCATTTAGCATGTGAGTGTTGAAAGCGTGCGGTATTTGTTGACTGTTTGATCATTTAAAAAAAAAATTATATATATAAATAAAAATAAATCATGTCTGTTCAAGGAACCTGTGAACGTACGCCATTTCTCCAGGAAATAAAAATAAGGGCAAATGTCAATTGCATCCCTATATTTAAAAAAAAAAATAACATATGTTTAACTATATATTGAAAACATATCAAATCATTCATAAAATTTGATATCTAAATCAATTTAGTCCTTCCAACAAATAATTTAATGGTAAAACGTAACAGAACATGCAAAAAAAAAAAAAAATCATTTTTACCCATATCATTATTTAATCTTAAAATTACCATTTTATCCTAGTTTATTAATCAATAAAAACCAGACACATGTCATACAAATTCAAAATTAAAAGATTAAACAATTTTACACTAATTAACTGACACATCACTATTTAAAAATTAAAAATTTACATTCAAATTAAAAAAAATTAAATTTTAAAATAAAAAATTGAAATCTCAATAATGAACGATAGATATTTTGTGTAAACAAATAGAAACAATAAAAAAAAAATTAAAATTTTGGGAGAAAATAAACAAGAAAAATTTGGGAAAAACCCATATCATCATCTCTAAACCTAGAAAAAAGAAAGCATCAAACAAAATTGTAACTCAAAAACCTCTCCTTATTTTTCAAACCTTCATCTTTAAACCTAAAAACCTAGATCTTCATCTCTATAACTCAAAAACCTCTCCGTATTTTTCAATGGTAGAACCAAACAACACAAAACATCAAACAAATTCCCACTATCTCCTCTTCTTCCTCACTCCTTGCATTCCTCCCTTTGTACATTGCCACCATCTGCAACAACACATCCACCCCATTCATTAGCCCCAACCTTTTCTAATTTGCCTTACTATTCTATAATGAAATCACCAATATCTCGAATCATAATCATAAACTATCATTTGGGTTTGATTGGGTGTTTGAACACAAAATATCTCACTGCCCATCTCGTCGAAATCAATTATCGACTACCTTTGATGGAGTTCGATGTCCAACTCGCTTTTGTCGAGTTTACTGTTTCTGTTGTACCTAGATTGGGTGTTCGAACCCAAATGATGATCTAGGTTCAAATGCCCAATCTCCATCTAGCTATTTCATCTTCATTTGGCCACTTCATTTAGCTGCTTCATCTTCCCTATGATTGTTCGTAAATTAAAAAAAAAAAAAAAACTTAATTAAAAAATTGTAATTGTTTTTAAATTTGAAAAAACTTTATTTTAGTCTTCAAGATTTCGAAAAAAATATCAAATTTTTAAAACTTTTTTGAAAATAGCTCTTTTCATCCCTAACTTTTTCAACAATCTTCAAAAAAGTCTAAACCGTTAGTCAATTGACGGTCAATGGTGATTTTAGGCTATTTTTAACAACTTATATTCAAAGACATTTTAGATAATTTAACTTATAAATTTATTATTTTATTAGGATAATCTGGTAATTTATATGACACTAACAACTATTAAGAGTAAAAATACTTTTTCACATGTTTTGTTAATATTGATTGTCAATTGACTGATGGTTTTTAAATATCAAATTTTTAAAACTTTTTTGAAAACAGCTCTTTTCGTCCCTAACTTTTTCAACAATCTTCAAAAAAGTCTAAACCGTTAGTCAATTGACGGTCAATGGTGATTTTAGGCTATTTTTAACAACTTATATTCAAAGATATTTTAGATAATTTAACTTATAAATTTATTATTTTATTAGGATAATCTGGTAATTTATATGACACTAACAACTATTAAAAGTAAAAATACTTTTTCACATGTTTTGTTAATGTTGATTGTCAATTGACTGATGGTTTTGAACATTTCTAAAAAGTTTTTGAAAAATTATGGATGAAAAGAACTGTTTTTAAAAAAACTTTAAAAACTTGATATTTTTCAAAATTTTAGAGACTAAAATGAAGTTTTCCTTTAAAATTTAGTTTTGATTCTATTTTTTTTTTCTGTTTAATTGTTTGTATATATTGACTAACAAATTATTTTGATCTCGAGTATATATTTTTTTAATTTATCTTATTTTTTAATTTGTATTATATTTTAAATTAAACTAAATTAACTTTTTTTTTCCAAATAAATCCTATTTGTATATGGGTCAAGAAGATAAAGTGCATTTGAAAAATATTGAAATTACCCCTATCTATTTTGGTCAACATTTGGTTTGACTGACGATAAACTAACAGGAGGGATTATTTTGATGCATTTTGAAAACTTTAGAAAAGATTTGATATATTTTCAATATATAATTAAAAATTTATCACTTTTCTAAAACATAAAGATAAAAAAATTATCCTAATAATAAATGATGATGATATTAATATTTGCAGATCCCTATTAGGTCTGTGAAAGAATAACATACTGCGCACATGCATTTGTGTCCAATTGAGGACCAAACTCAACTGTTCTGTTTCAACGGTTGAATATTGACTATCGCTTTTTGTTATATATATATATATATATATATAATATCTGTCTACGATTTGACCATTTGATTTTTTTATTATTATTGAAACCCACTTGATCTCACACTGGTGAGTGTATAAGTTAACTTCATCACTCGCTGATCATGTAAAAATTTTATATATACATACATATATATATATATATATATGACTATGCTAGTGAGGGATCCCTCTTGATTATTGGATTGAATAAGTGGATCCAATTTTATGTTTTTCAAGATGGTCCACTTATTCATCCAAGGGTCAAGATACTATCCTCAACTTTAATTGAAATGAGTGATCCCTCACTATATATATATATATGGGTTATTATGAAAAATCCCCCTGAAAAGCAAAATAATCGAAATTTACCCCCCCATTTTCATTTTATTAGGTAAATCACTCCCTGCTGTTTAAAAAAACCAACCGACGTTAATATTCAAGGGCAAAATGGTAATTTAATAAAATAATTAAAATTTTAAAATGAAAAAAATTATAAAAAATTTTAAAAAAAATTAAAATTAAAAAAAAAAAAAAAATCTTATCATCATCCTAATTAACCAACTCAACCTATCAATCCAAAATCCTAAAAACACATTAACAACATCACCAAAAACTGATAAAACTAACATCACAAACAACAATCCCAAAATACCAAAACAAACTAAAAACATCAAAATTCAACAACCAAAAATAACTCAAAAAAAAAAAAAATCACAATGAACCAACCAATTCGAACCCAGAAACTGGGTTCGAATTGGAACCCAGAAATTGGGTTCCAATTCGAACCCAGTTTCTGGGTTCGAAGGAACCCAGATTCTGGGTTCCAATTTGAACCCAGTTCTGGGTTCGTTGGAACCCAGAACTGGGTTCGTATTGGAGCCCAGATCTGGGTTCGTTCGAACCCAGTTTCTGGGTTCCTTCGAACCCAGATCTAGGTTCGATTCGAACCCAGTTTCTGGGTTCCTTCGAACCCAGGGAAGCAGAAGAGCGAAGAAGAAGAAGAAGAAGAAGAGCAGAAGAAGAAGAAGAAGAAGAAGAAGAAGAGCAGAAGAAGAAGAAGACGAGCAGAAGAAGAAGAAGAAGAAGATGAGCAAAAGAAGAAGAAAAAGAAGAAGAAGAGCAGAAGCAAGCGCGGAAGAAGAGGAAGAGAGAGTGGAGAGAGAGAGGGATTTTGTGTGAAGAAATTGTTTTTTTTAAATCTTTTATTTTTTATTTAATATTTTAATTAATTAATAATTTAAAGGATATTTTAGTCCTTTCATAAGTTTGAAGGGTATAAGAGGAATTTTATAAGATATGGTAAGGGTATTTTGGTCATTTCACTATTTCGGATGGAAAATGTTAACATTTTGGACGGAAAATTAACGGTAGGGGGCGGTTTACCTAATAAAATGAAAATGGGGGGTAAATTTCGATTATTTTGCTTTTTAGGGGGGTTTTTCATAATAACCCATATATATATATATATATATATATGAGATTTAAATATTATTTTAATTTAAAAACCTTCTATAACAATAGGTTATGCTTAGCGTGTGTGTGTATATATATATATATTTATTTATTTATTTATTTATTTATAAGTGAACAAAGCAGCATAGAAGGGGAGCATGAAGGGAGAGAGTACATAAGATATAGCATACCGGAAAATTCTAAACTTCATTTGCTAAAGATTGAAACGAAGTTGGTTTTAAAAAAAGCCAAAATTCAATAAAAAAATGTGAGAATCTCCTGTAAAAAAATGAAATTTAATTTTGGTAACAAACTATTTTAACTCATTGGAAATTGAGCTCCTTTGTATTTATACGATTGTAGTAATATACAGACATATAGTACAATTTGTAGTATTTCTCAAGTTGGTCAAAATGTCTTCATTTTTCTTTTTTTAAATATAAATGTATTCATTTTAATAAAGAGATTTTCTACTTGTAAGTTACAATTCAGTTTTTTTCTTTTGACACTTCTTTTATAATTACACTAATTTAAATTTTAAAAATATCCAAAGACACTTCATTTCATTCCAAAAATATCTTTTTATCTTTTAACATTTTTTTTAAAAGATAATTCATTTTAAAAATATAAAATTAAAATATATAGATCTAAAAAGTAATGCACATTTATTTTATTTTATTTTAAAAATGCAGAATTTCCTATGAACAAACAATTTTAAGAATTATCCATGTAAACTAACAAATATATATATATATATATATATATCATAAAAACAAAACCAAATTATGAAAACACACACACAAAAATTTGAAGTCTGCATAACTTACCAATTAGAAGAACAAATACTCAGAAACTAAAATTTTAGAAAATCTGATAAATAATTTATTTTTGGACCGTGCAAGACTAATGAAGAGTTATTAAAAAAAAAAAGAAAAGAATAAGAAAAGAAAGAAAGAAAGTGTATGTTTTTGGACCAGTAGTGGGAGCATAGTGAAAAAGTGGACAAGAGTTTAAGATGCTGAAAGCATGTTGAGTTCAAACTGAATATATATATATATATATATATATATATATATATATAATTTGGTCGTGTTCTATGTGTTCTATTCTCCAATAAGGGATTCGTTGTTTTTTCCTTTTTGAATCAGCGTCCATCACTTCAAAATTCACTTCTGGTCGTCCATGACTCTCCAATTCTCCATTACTTTGGATTCCAAAAAAAGTACAGAACACCAAAAAGAAAAGAAAATCTATTTTAAGGTTTGTAAACCACAAAAAAGAAAAAAAATAATAATATAAAATTCTAAAAATAATGTTGTGTAGTGTCTTTATAATTACTTGTCCTTTTAGCAATCTTAATATAAATTAAAATTGTTATTAACAAAAAAATTAAATATGAGTGTCAAAAGATATCTGATGGATTGCAACTAGTATCACTCTTAATAAAAATTTGAACCTTGAATTGTTTGACAACAAAATGATAGAACTTTTAAAGAGACCAGTGAGAGAGATATATTAAAGAAATTTAAGAGGTTCTTATGAGAGATGCCTAGAGGCTATTAAGTTGGGTGAGATCGAAGTGATTAAAGTCTAGAACGGGTAAAACGTCAATAGATCTAAAGGTTAGTTTGTACAAACTAATGCATTATTAAATTTTATGAAATCTGAAATCTCCATCTAGACATGCACATGGATATAAGCGAGGCTGGTAAACCTAGCATTTAGGGTTGTTGGTACGATCAATTTTTCATTTTGGTTTCTAGGTATTATTCTGATCCCTTTTAATAATTAAGCAAGATTATGAAATTGTTTTGGGAGATTAAATCTTAATTAAAAACACGAAAGTGTTGTATAGTAGCTTATATCACTTGGTTATCAATCAGTACTAGTAAAGCTGAAGGGAAGCATGGAGCTAGCAATACCATTTGGCAAAAATTGCTGATTGCTGTCTTATAAGCAAACCAAACAATGTCTACTATAATAAATTCAGCGCTAGAGGAGGAGACTAAAACTCACATTTATAATCTTGAAGATGTAAGTGTGAATGACACATGTCAATCTATTATAAACCACTTAAATAACATCTATAAAAACAATAAATGTTATAAACTTTTCTCAGGTGAGATATGCGGTATCCATCCATGTACATAGTAAGTGCTAGGGTTGCAACAGTTTTAGTCTATATACGTAAACTTTTCTAAGGTGAGACATGCGGTATGCATCCATGTACATAGTAAATTACCTATGAGTTGATGAAAGTAATGTTGTTGGAGATGGAAATGATTGAAGCAGCAGAAAGTTGTTTTCTTTTTCCTTCAATATTTAAGGCCAAGAAGTGGGAAACACGTTTTTTAATCAAACATGTGTTACGCCTTACGTACTTTTTTCTACTTTTAAAAAAGGGTTTTAATTTTCCAATAAAGAAAAGGCACCCACAGATCAAGAGCTATAGCAGGGAAGTACATGTTGGCGTATGTGGTGAACAAATATTATTGACTTTTAGCCAAGGCATTCATCATTATAGGCAAGGCTATATGCATGAATCTCTTAGATGTCATTTTTGTTAGTCTCCTGATATTTTGAGGCAGTTTCTTTTAGTCAAGTTTCATTTGGACGTGAATGGAAATTGTTCGAAAGCTACATGCAACCTGCCTGCTTTCATTGCTCCTTTTGACACTTCACACTTGTTCGTTTTTCTTATAGGTTCTAGAGAGTATTTGATTTTTATTCATATTGAAAATTATTTTGAGACAGCAAAGATATATTTTGAAATGTTAGGGATTGATTATATAATCTTACATTAAAGAAAAAGTAGCTTTCTTTTGCATTTATGGCTTACGTGAACAGGTGAACTAATGAAATTAGGTATACAATCCTATCAAACTGTTAAAACATATTTGTTTTCAATTTTTTTTAATCCTTATATATATATATATATTTCCTTCATTCTCATTAAGTTATGATATAATAAATTCAGTTTCTCAATTATTAGTAATCAAATTTACTTACTTTCATTTACTTTGACTTAAAACATTTGCTTATATTTAATCAGTGATTTTCAATAAAAACTGTACACATTAAAGAGATAATTTTGTGTGTACAGACTACTTTAAAGAAAAGAGTATATATGTACGTGTGTATGATAAGTGAGAGATTTCTTTTTGTTGATGGGAAGTAAGAGCAGCGCCTATTATGAAAATATCATTGAACTAATAGTTTATGTTTTTATATCACTTATTATGGGTTCGAGACAAAAGTGCTCTGATATAAAAGTCAGTTTTTAGGATGAAATAGAAGGAAAAGGAGAAGACTACAATAAATAAAGAAAAAGAGAGAGAGAAGGAGAAAGATAAGACAACCATCGATGAATGATGACAATGATGATGGCAATCACAGCCACCATGATGATGGTGGCGATGATGATAGTGTACTCACATTTTTGGGTGACTTTTATAAGCAGCGTAACAATAGTAAAGAGAGAGAGAGAGAGAGAGAGAGAGAGAAGACAACAATCATTGAGTGATAACAATAACGACGATGGTGTACGATTGTGACGGTGAAAAATGACCGTGAATCATCAATCCTAATATCTTTTTGTGGTTAAGTTTAATTGAAATTTGTCATTGTTGTTTGTTATGGATTTATTAATTTATGTTATGTGTAATTAAGGTTTTAGGATGGTTTATAAGAATCATTTTTATCTAAAAAGGAAAGAAAGGAAGTTGGGTTTGTTGAAAGCGGTGATTTCAGAGGTCTAGGTTCATGGGTTGTATCAAAATTGTTGAAATCAATACCTATTTCCATAAGTTCGGTACCTATTTTCGACAATTTCGATGCCTATTCCCAACAATTCAATGTATAATGTCTAACAATTCGATAACTATTTTCAGAAGTGAAAAAATCAATTTAAGCGGCAAGAAAACTAATTTAAAATTGGTACTAATGTCCAACATTTCGATACCTATTTCTAAAAGCAGGAAAATCAATCTAAGCAAAAAAAAATTATTGATAACAAACTTAAATATGAAATATCCAAGCAACAAGCTGGGCGAAGCACATCCTTGGTTGGAATTGCAACTGCATTCATGCACGCAGGTTGCGCACACACCTTTCGGAGGAAAGGTTGGACCATGATTTGCAATCCCCCTAGCACGCGAGAGAGCATATGTGCTTCACAAGTTACCTTATTGCTATAACACATGCATTTATATATCAAGCTTCCTTCCTTTATTTTTCCAATGAAGAATTTTTTCCTAATGGGTGCAATTTGAACTTCAATTTCTTATTCATTTAAACACTATTTTGACTAAAAGAATATATTAATTCGATGACTTCACGAAGGAGAATATGAATCTATCTTGATCTTTCAAAATCAAGATTAAAAAAAAAAAAACCAATCAAAATGGTTTATGAAAATGGACTCTTGCCCCTTATTTTCCAACAAAAATGAAAGAGAAAAGATGAAGAAGAGAGAGAAAGAGATGAAGAAGAGAGCCATACTTTTTTTGTCTTATTTATTAAGGTTAAAATTAACAGTTCATGTTTTTAGGTGACATAAAAACTCGAATAATTGGTCCAGTTCACACACTAAGTAATTATTGACTACTGTACGAAGTAATTAATTTTGTACGGTGAATTATATATATTAAGTTTTTCAATTTGTAAGGTATCAATTTAATTCAACTTCCATGTGTTAGAAAATGATGTCATAAAAAATATGTATTGATGTTAAATTATAATTAAACTAAGCCTCATATTTGTATTTATAGTTTTAGGCTATATTATTTCAGATTAATTCAGGTAGAGTTAGTATTACGTACTGACATTCTCATATATTGTTCCTCCTTAAAAGTTTATCTGTGTGAGTGTGTTTGTGTTGGTGTGAATGCCACGATAAATCTTTCATTAATTTTCAATCCTAGCAAACGGTATTAGAGTTTGGTTATTGGGATTAGATAAAAAGTGAGATGGGACGTGGTGATTTACCGTTACGTTGAGGAAGAAATGTCACAGAAATAAAAGCTGAGATGTCAGTGCCAGATCTGCATCATTTCACCGTGATTTAAACTAAACCAATCCTGCAATTAACTCAATGATCGTCAATCAGACTAGTCAACCCGTCGCTGGAGTAGGGAAAAGTTGAGAAAGTCTTGTGCACCAATTACGCCTGTTGGGAAAGTTCTAGTTCTCTGTTGGGGTATACTTTAGTCTTTTCAACTATTGAGACCAAGAAAAAAAAAAGGCCAATCGAGAAATAATTTAAGATGTTCAAATTGAAAAAAAAAAAAAAAAAGATCCTTTGAACACTGGATTAAAAATTTAACTACAAAGTCACTCTCATTGAGGAATCAAAATATCTCAGTGATATGTATTTCGATGAATTAAAGGGTTCGCTACAATCCATGAACAATGCCTCGACGACCATGGAAAAATCAATGTGGAAGAAAATCTGTGACGCTCATAAATATCTTAGTAAAATGACACTGCATCATTTTTCAGTAAAATGACACTGGCTAAATTTGTGGATTCCATGCGTGCCCATAAATGCGAAGAAGTTGTGTGAAGTCAAGAAACCAAGGTCCAATGAAGCGTCTAAAAAAGAGAAAATTTAGAATACCTTTATAGACTATAGTGGAAACTCGTACAGATCGAGGAACTTCATCAAGAGATTGATTATCTCTACAAGGCTGTGTTTTCTGCAGTTGAAGAATTGATTATGACTTGCAATTTGAAATTATCATCTATGGGTTTGGGAATGTTAATGAATTGATTTTGTCATTGGTTAAGTCTATATGAGACACCCACAAAATGGGTTGAAGACAAGCAAATAGATTCCTAAAAAAGATGATTCTCAAAAGAGGACAATAATTTGAGGAAATATAGTTTCACCAGAAGAATGGATCTACTAATTATGGGTACTTTATGGGTAAGAACACCATACATCTGACTGATTGTCAATTTGTAGATTCTTGGTTTAAATGGACAATGTTGCATTAAAATTAAACCAAGTCTAGTGTTTATCCTTTGTTGTTTCAATTTAATCCAAGGAGAATTGGTTATATATTATACTCTCATAACTCATTGCTCTTTCAAAATTTATCAATGTGAGTGTAATCAAGTTGGCGTGAGTTCTAGAATAAATCTTCCAATATTTTTCCATCCTAACAATTTATACATCATTTCAAATTATAAATAACTTAATTTTTCCGTACATTAACGTTTTTCACTAGAAAGTTACTTTAATAATTTTTTGTAAACAATTTTCAACTTTTGTGTACATAAACTTGTTATATAAACAAAGTTTAGAAAAATTTCCCTTATCTCTCTCTCTCTCTCTCACTATATATATATACTCTCTTAGGTTCATACTCCTTTATAAAAGTTATATATTCAAACCCTCCCATCTTTTATGGAATTCTATATATTCATGAGATTTTTTTTTGTAGCAATATTAAGAAACATTAAATGAGTAAGGATGCTCTATTAATATTGCTATTGTGTTAAGCTTTTTATCAGAGAAGTTTAAGTTTAAATAATGTATGAAATAGAAAAATGTAACAATTTTGATCTATTATATTTTATGTTGATGTATTATTAGATTATAAAAATTTAGCCAAAAAAAAAAAATGATGATGACAGGGAATGCATGCTCACATGAAATATACTTAGACAAAGTTTCATATTTTCAAAGTTAAGGAGTTGTTTTTTCTAATTTTTATTTTGTTTTTCTTTTTTAAAATGTTTTTAGAATTGAAATTTTTAGAAAAACTTTAAAATTTCTCATAGTAAACACGCTCCAAAAAATGAAAGTTTGCCTTACACTCACATTGATAATAATATTATTATTTGAGTAAATGAACATTGATAACTTTAACATTAATGTTCATTATTTAAATGAACATCTTAACCGATCAAATCTTATTGGTGCCTTTGGAACAACAGGAATGCCGCCCTTCATGGCCTCAGAGTCAAGCAAGCACCTGAGATTGCAGGCTGGGCCGCATCTTCTCTCACTGAATTTCAGTCTAGTGCTGTAGCCTTCTCCTCCCCCCCTGTGCTGTCCGTTGCCTCGTCCTGCTCCTGTGTGGTGTCCCCCTCCAATGGGATGCCTGAAACTTAACTCAGATGCGGCTGTGGCTCCTAGTAAGTTTTATTTTGGTGCGGGGGTGGCTATTCGTAACCATGAGGGATAGGTGGCTTTCGCATCGTCCCAGATTCTACAAGGCTGCGTCTCTCCTGAAGTGGGTGAGCTGCTGGCGCTAAGATCAGGGCTATGTTTGGCTAAAAGTCTGGGCATTCAGATCCATACGGTTGAGATTGATGCTTCTAATGTTGTTGTGGAGTTATCCTCTTGTGGTGAGCAGTGGGGTGATAGTGGATTCATTGTTTCTGACGTTAAGGTATTGTGTGTTGAGGTGGGTGTTGTGAGGTGTCAGGCCGTTCCCAGAGTTGGTAACCGCCTGACACATAAACTCGCCTCTTTAGCCTTGTCCTCGGCTGAAGGACCGTAGGTGGCAAGATGTCACCGAGAATTGTATTCTTTCTCTGGTTGCTTAATATACTTTTCTTTCCTCTCAAAGAAAAAAAAAAAAAAAAGAAAGTTTGCTATGAGAAAACTGAGTTCTTGACTTATAAGAACCTTATTTTCCAGAAATCAATCTTATTGGTCATACAAAGATTTCTAATAGATTCTAAATATTTTTTTGTTTTTTTTCACTTTACATTAGATTCTAGCAATTTAAAGAGTGTTATTATTGTCATCAAATTATCCATATCAATTTATATTTAGACAGTTGGTGAAGAAATGGGTGGCTCTATTGCCACCTAAAAGTATTCCACCTAAAAGTATTCTTGGTATGCCCATTACTCCTAGCACTCACCTTAAATATTTAAAATTTATTATTTACTCTCTATACCTTTTAAAATACCTAAAACTAACCTTCCAAATGTTAATTACTTTTATCCCTATTATTTTTTCTCTCCAAACCCAGTTCACATTTATTAGCATCCAATAAATGCTAATAAATGTAGACAAGCAAAAACCAGCCATGTAAAGTCACAAATCTAACAAATCTTCTTTCTGATTTTCTTAATGTCAGTTTGCTATTTGTTTAATTAGCATGCAAATCAGTTGAAATGGATTTGCTTTTAAAAGAGTTGCTGAATTCATTTTCCTTTTTTTGTTTTTGTTTTTTTTTTTTTTTTTTTTGGGTGTGTGTATGAAATCAAACATTAAGCTATTTTGAATCCTCTTCTGCATAGTTTGATTATTGGGTTAGAGTTTGGGAAGGTTTAGAAAACACAATGTTGTTGCAGAAAGATAATAAAAAATGCTTTTGTTTCATTGTTTATAAATTAAGAGAAAATTACTGAGTTAAAGAATTGATTTGGTTCAAAAAAGAAGAAAAAATAATTGATTTGGCTGAAGAGTATTAAAGTATGGTGATGTCAATAATGTAAAAGAGGCTAGTGATTGTTAGCTTATGAGTTAATGAATCAAGTTGGTAAGAGTATTTTAAATAAGAGAGAGCCATAGATTGATTGTACTTTATGAACTTGTGAGATGAAAGTTTTTTTAAGAAGCATTTTGAGACGAAGTTCTTTAACTCATTAGACTAACGTGCATGAATATACTAGAACATGAATATAATAATAATTGACTTGGATTTAAATAATATATTAGGGTGTTTTTATGAATCGGGCGTAAAGAGTAAATTTGATCGGTTAAGATGTTCATTTAAATAATGTTAAATAAAATGACTTTCATAATAATATTATTATTTGAAAGATGGGTGTAAAGAGAAATTTTTTGGGTGATAATAGAATCATGCTTAAAAGATATATCATATAACTTGACTTTAATAATGATGTTTGTAAATTAAATAAAGGACTTAAATAACATAATAAATCATGATGCATATTGTCACCCCTAACTGGCTCTAATATACAGCCTAAATCCCCATTGGAGATGCCAACTAAACATCACTAAACCCACCATGCAAGTGGACAAATTAAACTTATATGAAATGAAACAAGTGCAAGGCTTTTGTCATATATTATTTATGGGATATTATGAAAAACTCCCTAAAAAGCAAAATAATCAAAAATTACATCCGATTTTCATTTTATTATGTGAACCACCCTCTGTAGTTAACTTTTCATCTAAAATATTAATATTTTCCATCCGAAATAGTGAAATGACCAAAATACCCTTATCATATCCTATAAAATTTCTCTTATACCCTTTAAACTTATGAAATGACTAAAATATCATTTAAATTATTAATTAATTAAAATATTAAATAAAAAATAACAGATTTTAAAAAAATCACACAAAAGTCTTCTATCTCTCTCTCCACACTCTCTTCTTCTTATGAAATGACTAAATTATTATTTAAATTATTAATTAATTAAAATATTAAATAAAAAATAACAGATTTTAAAAAAAATCACACAAAAGTCTTATGTCTCTCTCTCCACACTCTCTCTCTCTTCTTCTTCTTCACTCTTCTTCTTCTTCTGCTCGTCTTCTTCTTCTTTGTCTACAACTCTTCAGGGTTCGATTCTTCTGTTTTTTTCTTCTGCTCGTGTTCTTCTTCTTCTTCTTCTCAGGGTTCAATTTTTCTTTTTTTTTTTCTTCTGCTCAGATCTGGGTTCCATTGGAACCTAGTTCTAGGTTTGAAGAAACCCAGAAACTGGGTTCGATTCGAACCCAATTTCTGGGTTCCTTCGAACCCAGTTCTGGGTTCGATTTGATTGGGTTGATTGTGGTTTGTTTTTTTAGTTGTTTTTGGTTGATTGGATTTTGATGTTTTTAGATTGTTTTGGTATTTTAGGATTACTGTTTGTGATGTTAGTTTCATCAGTTTTTGGTGATGTTGGTAATGTGTTTTTATGTTTAGGATTTTGGATTGATGTGTTGATTTGGTAAATTGAAGATGATCATAAGAAATTTTTTTTTTTAAAATTTAATTTTTTTTAAAAGTTTTTATAATTTTTCCTATTTTAAAATTTTAATTATTTTATTAAATTATCATTTTACGCTTAAATGTTAACACCAGTCGGTTTTTTTTTTAACAGCAGGAGGCGGTTCATCTAATAAAATGAAAATCGGATGTAAATTTTTTTTATTTTACTTTTCAGGGTGTTTTTCATAATATCCCTATTATTTATTTATAAGAAAAATTAAAAAATTAGTTTATTCACATTTAAACCAAAAAAAAAAAAAAAAAAAAAGAGTTTTCAACAACTTGCATGCTTGAGATTGATGCTACAGCGACCGACACAAGAGCTAAACATAACTTAATCGCAAATATACGAGAGGCCCTACATCATTCATTATGGATATGCACATCACTAACACATTAGAATATAATTTCATTGAAAAGGCAAAAAAAAATTGACATCATTTGATCAAATAATGCAGTCCGTTTGATTCTTTTGGGCCCCAATGTGCCTTTATCATGATAAAATCAGGCAGTCCTTATATTCCTTTTGGGTCCCACCTCCACTCCCATTTCAATTATTTGTCTGGTAAACCTAAAACTTCATTAGCTAGTACACGTATGACATAAAATAACTACTCTCACAAAACAAGTAATTTAATTTAAACATTTTTTTAAAAAATTTTGTTAATACTTTGCTCTCGGATGATCATGACGTGTAGATGACGTAATCCCATGACGTCACCACAAACTTTGTTCCTGTCACGTGACAGAAACTGGTGTTCCGATTTGGCCACTAGCTAGTATCGAAACATCGGTGAAATTACCAAAAGCCCACCGTTCCTGCAATTTTCTTCTACTTTCTCCTTATATAAACAACTAATATCCCTATTTCGAAAAAGAAAAAAAGACACAAGAAGTAACATTCCTTCTCTCTCTTTCTCTCTCTCACAAAACCTTAAACTGTACGAAGAAGATGAACCAAGTTATGTCTTCTTCGGAGTTGGGTTTTCCTCATCATCAACGTCAAAATCATCGAAGCTCGAGCTATAGCAGTCTCAGTTCTTGCTTGACGGAGCACTGGGGAGACTTGCCGTTAAAAGTTGACGACTCCGAGGACATGATCATCTACTACTTCCTCCGAGACGCCGTCAACTCCGGTTGGTCTCCGTTAGATTTAACTGCTTCAACGACGACGATGAAGGCAACTGTGAAGACGGAGCCGAGAGATGAGTTGGAGACGGAGACGGAGCCGGAAAGAGTGGCTTCGAATTATCAGAAGGCGACGAAAGGGAGGCATTACAGAGGAGTGAGGCAACGGCCGTGGGGAAAGTTCGCGGCGGAGATAAGGGACCCGGCCAAGAACGGCGCCAGAGTCTGGCTAGGCACCTACGAGACGGCTGAGCAGGCGGCTTTGGCTTATGATCGAGCCGCTTATAGGATCCGTGGCTCGAGGGCTCTGCTAAACTTCCCGGACCGGATCGGGTCGAACGAGCCGGAGCCTGTGAGAGTAACGGCTAAGAGATCGGCTGCGTTGGCTTTGGATAGTGGCGGTGATGAGTCGGCGAAGAGGAGGAAAGGCTTGGTGGGTCAGGAAGTCGGGTCGAATGTGTATCGGGTGGCGCATAAGGGGGTGATAATGGCACTTGGAGAGCATTTACTGGTTAATTAGTTTTGGACTTTTGGGCATGAAAATGACTCCTTCGAGTCCGTAAATATTACTGGTGGTGTTAAATGATTTTCTAAGTGTCCCTTCTTCTTCTTCTTTTTTTTTTTTTTTTTTTTTTTTTTTTTTTTTTTTTTTTTTTTTTTTTTTTTTGTCCCTTGAGTAAAATGAGAAATATGAGAAATAAAGTATGCTTCTTGGCTTTGCATTAGTAGATAACAGCAGAAATTATATGCCATTTGTGTGTGTGTGTGTGTCTATATATATACATACACGTACATACATATAGACACACGCGCGATGAGTGTATTTAAATACTACACTAAATTTTAAGACCTGCCATAATACATGTTAGAATGTCCTACTTGACACTAGTATAATTTATGCATTTATGGTATGTTTGTTAAAGATATTAGAGAATGAGAATATGAATAAGTATAATCATAGGTGTTTACTTGTTTTAGATTAATCTATAATGAAAATGAAAAATGTGAGTCTCATAAAAATTTAAAGTTTTGGAATGAGATTGTTATTTCCCACACCATTCCCAATCCTTTTCCTATTTATGGTGCGTTTACTTTAATTGTAGGAATCAGAATGAGAATAAAAAAGATTTGGAATTGGAATAGTTTGGAATCAGAATGATGTATAGGAATCAAAATAAGTTGTTTACTTTAATTGTAAGATTCAGAATCGGAATCAACAGCATTCTCATTGAGCTGTTTACTTTCCTTTGAATCGGAAATAATTAATTACAAATTACAAAAAAACCTTTTAATAATAATATTTTATACTATATAAAAAAATAAACTTTCTAAAAATAAACTTTTTTAACAATATCATTGTAAGTATATTGTGTATTTATATTTTACTTTTTATTTTTGTTAATGTTAATGAATTCCAAAGTATCCATAATACATAAAATCACATTATAATTTCTTTTTTCATTGTTCTTAAACAAAAATTTCATAATATTATATTATTTCTCAAATAAGAATATGGTGCTCATTTCTGTTTTTCATATATATATGAAAATAAAAATGACCAACATATTTTTATTTGAGAAAAAATATAATATTATGGAATTTTTGTTTAAAAACAATGAAAAAAGAAATTATAATATGATTTCAAATTATTTATTAACGTTAGATTAATAAATTGCAACTAATCTCTTTAAAAATTCTTCTTAATAAGGGATATAAAATTATTTTTAATTTGAAAAATGAAATAATAATGAGATTCCCAAATGGGGTGGGGAGAATAGGATTTCTATTTAAGAACCTCAAATTCATGTGGGATTGACTATCTAATTTCTATTATAAAATAATTTTAGAACAAGTAAACATTATCAAATATTCTCATTCCTCGATCCATTAAGTAAACACACCTTTAAGTTTTTAGAAGTTTTTTATACCCTTGTTTAAACAAAAACAAAAAAAGAAAAAGCAAAATTGAAAATTAAAAAATTGGGGAAAAAACCTATATTATATTATGAATTGTGCAATAGATAACATTAAATTATTATTAAAAAATATTATTAGTTTTAAAAAATAGTTTAATAAACATAATATTATTATAATAAAATACATATTTCTTGATGACAAGAAAAAACACATAATTTGCTTTAAAAAATGTTGATAGAATACATAATATTAATTAGGATCACTAATAACCTCCCGACTTTACTCATAATTATGTCAATCAATAGATTATGCCAATTAATGCATGCCCCAATTGATGTGCATTGAAAAGCAATCAAACGCCTTCTTCGGTATGTTAAACATACTCTTTCCTATGGTTTGTTAATTGACAAATCTGCTCCATCTACTTTGCATTATTTTGTTGATTTGGACTGGGGAGGCTGTCCTGATGATCGGCGTTCGACAAGTGGATATGCAATTTATCTTGGTGGTACTCTTATTTCCTGGTCAGCCAAGAAGCAGTAAACCATTGCTTGATCCTCTACTGAGAGTGAGTACAAAGCAATTGAGAATGCTATAGCTGAAATTCTATGGTTGAAATCACTATTTGGTGAATTGGGAATCAAACTCCAACAATCACCAATTTTATGGTGTGATAATCTCGGTGCAGTGTACTTGACAGCCAACCCAATTTTTCATGCTCGAATGAAACATAATGAGGTCGACTACCACTTTGTGCGAGAGCAAGTTACTTCCAAATAATTGCAAGTTCAATTTATTTCGAATGATGATCAGATTAGCGACGTTTTTGCAAAGGCTTTGGACACTAAGTTGTTCATCAAATATCGAGACAAGCTACGGTTAATTTCTTAACACTGTTTGCTTGAAAGGGGGAGGGGGGGGTTAGTAACAATATTCTGTTACATCTTATCTTCTTATAAAGTTTACTGTTGTATTGTTAGGTTTGTATATCTTTAGGCTATTTGTTAAGATTTGTTTTATCTTGTACTTATCTAATTCATATAGGTTGTACTATAAATATTCTAAGCTAATGAATTCAATATGTGTAAGTTACAAACCATTATAGGTGACCCATGTGGGAAAGGTCTCAGGCAAACAGACGGTGTGCTAGTGATGGTTGTGCTATTAACGATGAGCAGTACTCTGACCATCGATGACCCATGTGGAGAGAATCTCAAGCAAATGGAGAGTGGCACTAACTTCCCCTGACTTTTTTGTGTCGTTGGATTTCTTCTTTTTTCAGTTGAAATTGTTTGATTCAAGAAATCAAAGTTTGCTGTGATTGGTGTTTATTGCTAAAGATATTGAAGGAGAGAGTGATCTGGTTTTTGTTGGTTAAAAATCTGACTTCATATTTTTTTTTTAATTTTTTATTAATAACTAAAATATGTTGAGAAATATTAAAATAAAAATATAAGGGTAACATGAACCTTTCATTTATGGTGTCAACCACTAACGGTTGTCAACCTTAGTTAACGGTCAAAAAGACTGTGGGTGTAATTATAGTGATGGTTCAAGGTTGGGTGTAATCATACCTAAAGTCAAGGCAAGTTAGTGCAATTTACCCTTTCAATTAAAGGTAATTTTTTAATTTACAAACAATCTATTCCGATTTTAAATTAAAATAAACATATCAATATGAATATTATTAATTTCAATTATAATTCTTATAATTAAAGTAAATAATTTATTTTAATTTCAATACATTAATCTAATTCCAAGTTATCCGATTATAAATTATTTCTATTCCAAACTATTTTAATTAGATATAAGTAAACTTATCATTAGAGTTTTACGATTACAAACTAACGTTTTTTTATGCATCAAGTATAGTAATTTAAACGTGACAAAAATGTTATCGACGATCAACCTGCAACATGGAACAAGGACACTTTGATTGGCTGAGATGACGTTAGGAAGCACCCTGTTTCCATCAGTTAACAATACTCTTTGTCATAATCTTCCATATTACACTGCAGAGAGTCATTAAGTGAATATCTATATTACACTCAATGTTGAGACCCGGACATTTTGTTTTTAACCTATGTACGTCTACGCTTGTAGTTATTACACTACAGTGGATGAGATTTTTTTTTTATTTTTAAATAATACTAAATTATGTGGGGTTTATACATCGTATTAAATTAGTAACTATTTAAATTATATTAAGTTAATAATATGAAATCAGTCCGACTGATAAATCCCTTATATTTATATGATACGAAAACTATATTATGTGTACGGTTGGGTGGTCCATTATGTTGAACCGATAAATCATTTAAATAATAATTTATTTTTTTTAAAAAAAAAAAAGAATAAGAAGGTGAATAAGAATTAAACAATTACAAAAATCTAAGGAGGTCAAGCTTGATTGTGGAGGCGCCGGTCCTTTATCAAATACTTGGCTTGTCAGCTTTTGTTGCTGGAGATGCGAGCAACCACTAGATAAAGAGGTTACTCATTATCCTCCACGGTTAAAGGTTGTCGATCGGCTTCCCCAGACAAAGGAGACACAGTCGCCTCCTCCTTTATAAAGGAGGTGAAATTCCTTACAACATTTTTTTTGTGGAGCAGTACACGACCTCCACTATTATAAAGGAGGAGACTTCGCCTCCTCTCTTAAGAAAAAGAGGAGGCGTGACCTTCTCCTTTGTGGAAGCGGTCGACTCCTTTTCACCATAACGTATCTCCTTTGTTTGTCTCATCTCCAACTGTTGGCAGTGATGGACTTCCTGTGCTAAAAGTTTCTCTGTTGATTTAGTTGAGGCCATGGGCATTCGTAGGGATCTAATGCTGGCTATCGATATTGGTTTGGCCCCGGTTATCATTGAGTCCAATTCGAGCGCTACTGTGACTTTATTATGTTTGTAGAGTCTGATTTTTCTGATTTTGGGAACATTAATGGAGAGTACTGCCATGCAAAGGATAGTTGTTCATGGAGTTCGGTTCAGACCTAGGACAACCAATAAGGTGGATTATAGTTTGTCCTATAAAGTGATTAATCATGATATAGCTAAAATTGCCTTATCAACTTAGATCTTGTTTGGTTAGAGGATCTTCTAGTTGTTTTGATTGGGTTGTGCAAGATCACTCCTAGTCCTATCCGTGCAATGTTTTCTTGGGCTTTCTATATACATCTTTTTTTTTTGCCCTAAAAAGATGTCTTAAGAAATCCTATCTATTACACGAAAATATGGTTTGGCAAACATGGGAATATAATATTAACTAAAACATTTATATATAAGTAAGATTTGAGAAATCAGTTTACTTCAAAAAAAAAAAACAAAAAAACAAAAGAAGTAAGATATGAGAAAGAAATTATAGTACTTTCATGTACTTGTATATGGTCTCTCTTTTACTGGACCCTTGCGTTGACATTCATAAGGACTTTGGTGAAATCCAATGAACTTTCATAAATTTGGATGTGATTTTTATTGGATGATAATTCCAATATATTACACTTTTGAAAAACAAAATTTAAAAAAAAAAAAAAATTTAAGCATTAGAACTAGTTTTTTTTTTTTTTTGTCTTATAACACTTGTTACATGTTATTAAAGTCTATTATATCGTAATTATAAAAGATTTTTTTTTATAACATTAAATAATGAAGTCTATGTTTTACTATCATTAAGGAATTGGAGTGAGTTTTTATAGCGTTCGTATCACTTTCAATAAATTTTAATAAAAAAAAGAAACTAGTTTTGGAGCTGAAAAACAGGGAAGCAAAATGGTTCACTGTAGACGACTCTCTCGCACACCACTCTCTCTCCAATTGCGAATTGAACAATTTAGAATGATTCTCACTTCTTCATCTAAAACTATCCAACACTCTCCATGTGTCACCACTCTGGCACCACGTGTCACCCTTTTTTTTTTTTGAATATGAGCCTGAGCTTGCATAATTGTTCTCCGAATAAGATGAGCACCATTTTATCTCATTTGCATGGCTCTGTTTTTGTACACGCTTGCTCGATTTTTGTTGTTCACTTTCAAATGTAATTGCTCTTTTTTTGAACACAAAAACAAAGCATGCAAATGAGATAAAATAGAGCTCATCTTCTGCAGAGAACAACTATGTAAGCTCAGTCTCATGCGTTTCTTCATCTCCTTCTTCCATTGATTTGCTCTTCATCTATAACAACAAGATGATGATTGTTCAGCAACCTCCTTCTTCCAGATATCATCTCCTTCTTCCTTTCATCGATTTTTTTGTTCCCTTTTTCGGGTAGCAAGTCACGTTAGTTTCGTGATAATATATTAACACCCCTCTGAAACGGTTTCTCTTTTTCACTTTCATGAGAAAATGAGAGGGTTTTAACAGAAAAAGTAGAGTAAAACAACCTTAAAATGCTCCAAAAAAACCTCAACATAATCTGGAAAAAGAACTGCTATATGGTTATATTATTGATGATTACGGAGGCAAATAACAACTTTTAACAACTTTGGATAGTGGGTTCTTAGATCACGCTGTGGAACATGAGAAAACGAGAGAGTTCTAACAGATTCAACCATGATGTGAAACAAAATGAACATACAGATTTTCTAAAGTTACAACGAAAATTTTAAAATTTCACTTACGAAAAATTTAAAATTCTACTTTTAATGAAGGATATTATTGTGTTTTTTTAAAACTCAACTCAATATTTTAGTGCTGGTGAAATAAAATCTCAGTTATTTGATACTATTTAATACTGTTTACTCTAATTATAAACCAAATCAAATAAAAATAACTAATTGATGAAATTATGATTGTGATTAAAAAAATTTGATTCGTATTTAATCATTTTCTTAACTTTTAAATTTGTAATAAAGAAAAATAAATATTAAGAGCGAGTTTCAATTAGAACATAATTATAGAATATATTATATTACAATAGTATATTGACAAAAGAAATTTGACTGTCTGCATGCACCTCCCTTGTGTATTTTTGCGTTGTACCATAAAGTTTTAACTTTAGGAAAGGAATAAATTATGGACCATTGTATGTTGCTCAAATAAAAACATTGCATGGAACAAGTTTCAAAAAAAAGAAAAAGAAAAATGAATGGAACATTTCTTTATCATTATTATTATTTTTTGGTTGAGTCAACTTGACATGTCTAAAAGCTATTTCATGAATATTATACTTTAAACGAAGAAAAAGAGAAATCCATTATAGTTTATCATTTTCAAGAGAAAAAAATAAAATTCCTTCACACCACCTACCATGCTACTTAAAGGTCGAATTTTATTGAATTCCACCCAAATTACCTAAACATGATAATAAAGAGCCTAGACCTTGTCTTATTGTTATACTACGCAAAAATTGAATGAATCAATAGATTATTTGACTTTTCTATCCCTTCATTTTTTTTTCCTTAGAAGAATGGAAATGACAATAGTACCATAACTATTTCCATGATATATATATTTTATGCTAAACAAATCAGCAGCATATATATATATATATATATATATATTTACCTACAATATTAAAAATCGTACACGGTTGGTGGATGCCCGTTGAAATTGAAATACCGATCGAGTCAAAACAAAGTGCATAATGTGAGAAAACAGAAATCAGATTTTTTAAATTTGTTCTTAAATCACGTTGTATTTTCTTGACAACAACAGCATATGAGACGGTGAACAAACCATCTATATTGTCGTTGAAAAGGTTCCGGTGAACTCTGAATATCGTTTTCAATCTGAATAGCGTGATCAACAATTCGATTGCTGTTAAAAATATTTAAAAATTTATATATTATCAATTCTTTCAAGATATTAAAAGCTGTCACGTCTTAAAACGTAAATATAATTTTTATCTCCAAAAAACAAAGCGTAAATATAATTTTATTTTATTTTATAGTTTTACATACTTAATTAACTTGTATTTTTATGTATAACATACTAATGAGTATTGTTTATACTTCAATGATAAGGATTCAAGTTTCACCAAACGTATTATTTATCAATATATCTAGATAGTTTTTCCTTTTTATTGTGGAAATTAATATATCATAATATTTATGAGAGTAGTTTTTTTAACCATATATTAATATTATTTAATTTTGGTATGTCTCGACATACTCCTGATCGTTGGTGTCTAATTACTTATAGTTATATATAAAACAAGGGAGCTATTTAACACATTTGTTCATAACTCAGACGATTTTCCCTTAACATATGTGATAGAGATTTGTATTGTATTTATTGGTTTGTTTCTTCCTTTATTATGAGAGTAGATTTTTATATTATATATATAGTGATTTTACCATCAGTATTCCTAACTTTAAAAAGTTAAGATGAATCAGTGAAATTCACCCATTAGTGTTTGAATTAAATAGGAGAAAATTCATTCATTACATTTTTTTTTTAAAACAAATTCTCTCTAAAAAGTTAAGGGTCCCCTTGGGTACACTTAGAGTATCGATATACTTGACAATAAACAAAAAAATATATATATTTTAAAAGTATTGATTAGTAATTTATTATATTTTTATTATATTTAATTACAATTAAATCAATTAAATCATATTTACAACAATCGACAAATATAATCATATTTATTAATTGTAATCAAGCATGTTTAGTTAAAATTATATATAATAAATTACAATCGATAAATTTATGATGTTAGCACTGATTTTTTTTTTTTTCTTTTGTCAAGTATATCAATAGTCTAGTGTATTGTAAAATATATAATGAGTCCTATCACTATAATGCGATCCATTGAAAATGAATGATTGAAATTAATGATTATAATATATATATTTTTTATGGAGGGTGTATAGATGTGGTTATCTTCCACTCAAATTAGACGCTTTTGTTTTTCTAAACTCTAATAGTTATGTCTAATTTGTAAAAATCACTTTCATGCAACAAATCAATGGTCCCATTTTTACATATGTGAAAGAAAAACAAAAAATTCAAAGACCATATTTACCTAAGACTTTCGAAACACACCTTGGTCCTTGTTCATAAAAGGAGATTGGAATTTGAATGCAAAGTTGTACAATATCTATTGCAATTTGCAAGTAAAAGGCTTCGACAATAGACAAATATGAAAGGAATAAAAATATAAATCTTTGGTTTCACACCAAGATTTCCGATGAAAGATCTCTCTTTTCAATTTCCCAAAAATTAATCCATTGATCTTTTAGATGATGGTTGACTTAAAAGCTATTCTCCAAAGTGCTTGTCGAAATTTTCCATGAAAGTTTCGATAATTCATCAAATGACAAGTATACACAACGCCATAACCGAAAACACATGCT
Organism: Nephelium lappaceum; assembly: GCA_021234005.1. NCBI lineage: Eukaryota > Viridiplantae > Streptophyta > Magnoliopsida > Sapindales > Sapindaceae > Nephelium > Nephelium lappaceum. The sequence goes on from CM038005.1 coordinate 6,382,007, forward strand.
CTACTGATGCATCAACTAGTCATACATGCACTAAAAAAGAGACAACGTAGTTTTAATGCTGCATGGTGCAAGATAGCAAAGCAACATGGTCTAAATGTTTCCATCTTTGCCAGTTTCCATCATAAAATCCTAATTTTTGACAAGCCATTCTATTCCTTTACGGTTCTATGCCATGCCTAACTCAACTTTATATAGTAGACTACATTTAAGGGGGTTTCCTTTTTCAGAAGACTTGAAGGGAATTTCTTTACCATTGTGTTTTCCTATTTTAAGTCCAATCAAAATACAACTTTAAAAAAAAAAAAAAAAAAAAAAAAAAAAAGGGAACAATCAAAATATATTTGTCCAGTGTAATGAGACGAAAATATGAGCATAATTTATTTCCAAACCAATGTTGCTGCCCAGGATCGAACCCGGGACCTTTAGTGTGTAAGACTAACGGGAAAACCACTACACCACAGCAACTCTTTTTGTGGTTTTAAAAAAAAGCTCTATCCATCTAAGTCTTAGTACTGTTGAATATAACATAAACATAATCTATTTGAATTACTGGTTGGGCTAGTGTTTTGTTTATTAAACAGATGTTACTTCAAAGAGATGTGATATTTCCACCCCTGAAAATCTGTATGTTCACCCCTTTTTATCGACACACGATATTAAAATATTTTAATAGATCACATCTGGTAAACCCACCCCCACAATTTACCAAATTGACCCTTTATTTTATCTATTTTTCATCATTATAAATAAATAAACTATAAAATAGTTAAAATTACATATAAAATGTTTTAAAAAAAAAATGCAAAGAGCCGCACCTCCATCAGAATTGAATGGAGGCAGTGACCATATGTGATTTGGTCCTCCAGTAAATGCATCAAGTATATATGAAATTGCAAGGAGCATATCATGACTTTTTTGCTGCTATAATAATTGGGTAGCTTTTGCAAAGTGAATTCATGGGTTTGCTTTCTGGTTTCAGTCCTTATCAATTGATGATGATTCTGCTTTTCGTCTATATAGCAATTTATTGATATTTTGCCGCTCGTTACTTCCATTTCTCCTTAATTTTTGAACGGCGAGGCTATTATCTTCTCCATCTATTCTATTTAGGATGAAGGAGGCAACAACTTCCTCTATGTTTTAGTTTCTTCCACTTTTATGTTGTAGGCTTTTGTTTTGATATTTTAATTTTTAATTAAATTTAATTAGTTAAATTTGGAAAATTAAATATTTCTGTGTTTACCAATGAAAAAGTAATTAATTAAAAATAATAATTATAATATGTTTTGTTTAAATTTTTAAAAATTTAATTCAAGGGTAATGTTGGAATTTCCAAAATAAACAAATTAGGGGTGTAAACAGTGTTTTGAAAGGGTGTAGATATCGCCCTTCTACTTCAAATAAAGACTATATTTTGTTTGAATCATTGGGTTGGGCTAGTTTGGAAATACAGAACAAATTTAATCTTAGATAATCATCTATTGGGTTCACACGTTTCAGCCCATCCTGTGTGCTGGGCTATCGAAGGGCATGTTAAATATCATTCTTATGAATGACCAAGTATGGACGAACTTTCTTCTAAAGCTAGCGATTGGTAGGGCTAACTAGGCATTGAATCATGCGATATAGCAGTGACAATTGTTTGTGATTGAATATTCACATTAAAATATTTGTACAAAATTAATTAGGTTGGATGAAATATAGGCATGGAAGGCTTCGAAAATCCCAATCTACTTAATTAAATACATCATTTGATGTAAATCGACATTTCGATGATGAGTTGGCCTACTTATACGTCTTGTCATGTTACAACTTTTTGAGATTTACTTAACGCATCCATCATTTTATGTAAAACCAAATATTAAATTTCTGGTAAATTTTTCCACATATACCAGAGGAGAGATCTCAAAGAATCGAATTTAGATATTACATCTTTCTTTGATTGATTATGAGTAATGAAATCAGTCTGATATGAAAACATAACGACATGAGTTATCTCTTCAATAATTGGAATGCAACAACTGGGAATATTGAGAATGAGAACATATGCATTAGACAGAATGACCAATCATATAATTGATGGACTTCTGGTATTTTCTTACATACACAATTTGTAGGTTAGTGGCATACGTTGATTAATAAATAAAATATTGATAACACCTTTTTACCAATGTGACATGACATTAGTTGATTAATGACTGATCATCAGCTGATAAAACAAAAATTATAGAATAATTTGATGTGATATTTAAATCATCAAATCAATCCGATTATAAATAAATAATAAACGTTCTTTATTATCTTACAAATTAAACATTAAATTAACTTATCTCTCACCAATAAATAAATAAATATATATATAGTAATTTTACAATCAATACTTTCTAATTTTAAAATGTTAGGATAAACTAACCAAATTCATTCATTACATTTGAATTAAATTAGAAAAGAGAAATTATTTTAGGAGAGAGAATGCAATAGATGAATTTGATTGATTCGTCTTAATTTTTTAAAGTTACTAAATATTGATGGTAAAATTACTATATAAATATATAGTAATTCATCCATTACATTTTCTCTCCTAAAACATATTATATCTCATATTTAATTCAAATGCAATAGATAAATTTAATTGGTTCGTCCTATTATTTTAAAGTTAGAAGATACTGATGGTAGAATTATTTATATATATATATATATATATATATATAATTCGAGCATCAAAGATTGAAACCAATTGATTGGGCAACCACTTAACTTCAACATCGAGATAGGAGAAGTTCGATTCACCAAATTGAATTAATTGGAATAATTTATGGTTATAACTGATACATTGCAACCAAAATCAAGTTTGACAAAGCGTTTTGTATTTTATAACAAACAAATCTTTGTTTTTTCAATCATATATCCGTGACAAATTTAGTTAAAGAAAAGCTTCACTATAATAAGACATAACAAAAAATAACATTATGTGTAAGGGTGGGCATGATTCGATTTAGTTCAATTTTAGGCAAAACTGAATCAAATCTGAATCGAATTGAATTAAATAATATTCGATTTTCAAAATTTTGAACCATTTAAAATTGAAACTGAGTTTAACCGAACATCTTTTAGGTTGGTTCAATTTGGTTCGGTTCACATGCAAAATCATGCAAGTTGCTAAAAGCTCACCTTTTAACAACGTGCAAGGTTGCACGTTGCTAAAAGAAGGGTTTTGATTTGTGCAAAAACATTTCACTATATTAGGTGATGTATTTAATCTAAGAGTTTATTGAAATTAATATCGTGTAGCCCTGCACTTTATTAAAAGGTGCGTTTTTAGTGATGGGCAGCCCACATTTTACAAGATAGATTTTAAGCAAAGTGCAGCCTCCATGTTACTAAAAATCAAGCTTTCAGCAGCATGCAAGTCTACATGTTGTCAAATACTCACCTTTTATTTTAGCAACATCTAACCATGCACATTGCTAAAAGATAATTTGATATGCATGTGTTTGTATTAGTTGTGGAAAAACTACCACTATTTGTTTACACTTCAACAAAACGGTGTAGCAGAAAGAAAAATGGAACATTCAAATATATAATAAATTCTATGCTAAATAGTTCAGAATTACCACATAACTTGTGTTGTGAGGCCTTACTTTTGTTAATCATATTTTAAATAGGATTTTAATTAACAAGACTAACAAGTCTCTTTATGAAGTATGGAAAGGTCAAATTCCTATATATAAAATCTTGAAAGTGTAGCGTTGCCTGACTATAGTCCCAGTTCATTTACTTAAAATGACTAAATTTGGACCAATAACTGTTGATCGTGGGTTTATAGGCATTTGCTAATTCTAATACTGCATATGGATTCTTATTTTTCATATAAGAAAGTTGATATTCACAAACTAGAATTAAAGATTTGTTATTTTTTCTTTAGGCCAAAGTTTTACCAAATCTTTAAGAAAAAATCAATTGAGAGTTTCAAAGGCATCCCTTAGTCGGTAGCTTTGTTCAGCTTCATGTTTTGGTTTTACTATGCATCAATCGAGAGAGATGTTTTCCTTCTCACCACCATCAACTCCTTTGGATATTTTATAAAGACCATTTGCATAGTCATTTCCTTGCTTATGCACCAATGGACAAAAAAATAACATATCTTAAAACATTAATTTAATCAGATTAATTATTCCAACATCATTTAACCTAATTACCCACTTTAAAAAAAAAAAAAAAAAAAAATTGGCTACACAACTCAGCTCTCAAAATACTATGCCAATAGCTAATACAAACACAAGTAGGTCAAATTATCTTATGTGCTAATAGTAAAAAATCTAGCAACATAGAAAGTGTTGTAACAAGAGATTCCTTGCATCATTGTTTTTGAAGTAATCTCCAATTGTTCACAACCAAGAACCAAAAAAAACTTCTCATCGCTCTCAAATAGCAAAAACTCGCTTATATCAAAAGCATGGTTACCCTTCAAATTAGATTTTACTACAACCATCTTGACATTGCTATAATAATCCTGATAGCACTACTACCACACCAATTTTATGCTGATCTAAATGAATTGATACAATCTAAATGAATTGATACATTCACATTAACTTTCACCTTTTCGTGCAAAAGACAAACCCATAGCAATGAATAACAAAAAGACATGACTGTTGTATGTGAGAATGATACATAAGCAAAAAGGAAGTACCATTGCTAGCTTCTCAATTACAGACAACTGTCTACTCCTAACAACCTAACTAGCGCATTGAACAATGCAAAAATGGTCTCACTCATCGTTATCCAAATAAGTAAAAATAGAAAGCATAACCTTAAAAGAAAGAGGAGAAAAGCACAACAAAGAAATTAAACCTACGACAAAATGCATAAGGTCTTCGTTGTCGTAGGTCATGATTGTTATAAGGTCTACATTCACATTAACTTTCACCTTTCCGTGCGAAAGACAAATCCATAGTAGTGAATAACAAGAAGACATGACTGTTATATATAAGAATGATACATAAGAAAAAAGGAAGTACAATTGCTAGCTTCTCAATTACAGACAATTGTCTACTCCTAACCTAACTAGCCCATAGAACAATGCAAAAATGGTCACACTCATAGTTATCCAAAAAAGTAAAAATAGACAACACAACCTCAAAAGAAAGAGGAGAAAAGCACTACAAAGAAATTAAACTTATGGCAAACTGTATAAGGTCTACATTATCGTAGGTCACCTATGATAATATGTAGAGAATGCATGTTATTAAAGGGGTCTATGGCAACGTACAAATGCATGTTCTCGAAAGTAAGGAATATATGACAACATGCAAAACTATGCATGTTCCTAAAAATCAAGCTTTTAGCAAGTCTACATATTGTTAAAAACCCACCTTTTAGCAATGTGCAAACTTACACATTGCTAAAAGGAGGGTTTTTGGTTTGTACAAAAAGATTTCACCATATCAGGGGATGTATCCAATCTAAAATTTACTGGAATTAACAATATGTACCCTGCATGTTACGTGCAGTAATATACACTCTCTCTCATTTTTTAATGGTTGCAGCTTGTGCATCACTTGATTTGGATTATTTACGTGGTCTTTCAAGCTTTTAAAATAAGGTAATTTTATCATTAAAATTTATGAACAGTAAAATTGTACTATTAAAACTTATTTAAGTTCTTTAGCGCTAGTGAAACAATTCCCCAATTCTTTAGTGCTATATATATGTATATGTGTATATATATATATATATATATATATAATCTCATATAAAACATCATCTAACATGTTACTTACAACTTTTTTTAAAAAATAATAATAATAAGTTTTATTGTCACAAATCCATGTTCGGCCTTCATTAATCTCATGCCCATATATTACTCCAAAAGAGTTCATTATCATAGGCCCTTGTTTTGCCATCTTCATCCTATACGTAGAAACCTCTCCTATCGTTTATAGCTTCTACATTCACATACCTAAAGGTGACAATTGAGTGACTTCATATATAAAAATATAATAAACTCTATATCTCACATTTCACATACCAATGACCTTCTCTTCATACTTAGCATTCTTGATCAGAGCAAAATGGCGAAAGGTGACAATGATCCTAACTATAAATTCATATAAAAGTTAGATCGGGTCAAATCTGGGTGACCCAATTTTTTAAAATAATAAACAAAAAATCAAAAATTTTTACTTTTTTTTGGCTTAATTCTTTTAAATCAATTCTATTAAGTCTACAATTATAGTATTTTACATTTACTATATACAAGAATTAAACTTATAATCTATTAACTAATTTCACATTTCATACAATCAATTCCATAATCAATTCTTGTCAAATTTTACATGTCACAATCAAAATTAAACCAACAGTAACACTAAAAATTAATTTACCCTTAATTTACATCCCAAAATAACAAAAACAAAAATAAAACGACTATTTATCAAATGTAAATCAATTTTATCATTCATTCAATTTTTTTCGTAATTTTAGAATTTAAAAAATCACCAAAATGTAAATCAATTGGAACAACATTACAATACTGATAGTGAATGAATATATATATATATGTTCTTTTTTTTCTTTTTTTTAGGACTAAGACTGGCCTAAGGGGCTACCGGGAACTTACCAGTATAGGAACACTAGTGGTGTAGCCTAGACTGTTACTCCTATATGAGAGGCATTCGCTCACACAGAGATAGATGAGAAGGCCCACATGAAAGGGGGGAGGGGGGTGGAGGGTGGGGAAAGAGTGGAGGGGTGTGTGCGCGGTGGTAACCCACATATAAGATAGGAGAGCTACTTATTTTTTGGTGTCTCTAGGTGTTTACCCATGCCAATGCATGAAAGCAGCTAGTGCTTAACCCAATAGTGCCAGTTGCCATTGACTATATATTAATACATATTTTGATATGTTTTAAAAAATATTAAATATAAACTTTATATTTGTACTCTTAATCCTTATATAAAATTTTACCAATTGAAACTAAAGGTAATACAATGCAACATTCAACACTACCTACTTTTGATTTTATTTTTCTTAAACATTTGATCAAATATATACATACATATATTTATTTATTTATCTCATGAATTTCTTGAAAATTGTTTGAAAAAGACTGTTAACTAAAATAGGGTACTAGTCCTTTTATTAAATCAGTCTGATAGTGGAGTCAATAAAAAAGAGTTACTTTCTTCTTCACTTGACCACCACTGGATCACAAAGATCCAATAGATAATAACAATTTCAACAAAAAAATCATAATCCAATTCATTGGTCAAGGTTTTAGACAAATTTACAAGCCAAACAACAAGTGTAAAAGCTATGTCTAGTTAAAAAGGAAAAAATAATAAATAAATAAAAATTAAAGACTCTAGAGTCCATTCTTATGAGTTACAACAGAAGAGAGAATCACGCACACACATACACAAAAATAGTTGACAGAGAGAGAGAGAGAGAGAGATAAAATCTTCCATATTTTTTATTCAAGATCTAGAAGAGATTTAAAGAACAATCTCTGTAACATGTCATTCCGAAAATTATGTATGTAGCCAATTTGATGATGTATATGACATTATTTTGACATGATAAAGTGTTTAGAATATATTTTGAATGTATCTGTACCATTTCGGTAAGCTTTCGGACGAACCGAAAATGTTTTTGGAATCCGATCGAAAATTCCGGAAGGATTTTCAAAGATTTTCAAAAATTTAGAAAAGTGTCGAAATGAGTGTTAATAAGCTTAAGAAACACTTTAGAACCTTAAAAGACACTTTTAAACGAAATTCGATCGAAACGGAATTAATTCGGAAATCCACTAAGTCGACCAAGTGAATTTTTGGAGACCTGAAAAAGGATTTAGGATGACATTTAAGAGTTACCGAGCTCACTAGAAGCATGTAGGAAGTCCAAATATAGGCCTTGGAGAGTTTTCGAAGAATTTCGAAAAAGTCACGGAAAAGCTGAATTACGGCGTTCCGGAAGATTCGAACGAAAAGAGATAAGAATGAGTGGACAAATGGGGCTAGGATGCATGCATGAAGAACATGTGGCATGAGAGTAATATGCATGCAAGACACTTGTCAAAAGAGAAGTATGTACGGAAGACATGTGTAAAGGGATTTTATACAGGGTTGACATGTGTCATGTAGTAAGCTTGCATAGATGACACTTGGCAAGAGAAATGATGCATGTTGGACACTTGGCTAGCATGCAAGGATGGCAAACTTATAGATTAAAGCAACTCTAAGGGCAATTATCAATTAAATGGCCAAGTACATATACTAGAATGCATAAAAAATGAAAAAGTGAAGTCAATTGTGTGTGTGAGTGGAGTGTTTACGACAAGAAGAAGAAAAAAAGGGAGTTGCACGGCAAGAAGGAGAAGACCAAGGGCAGTAGCCATTCCATGGAGTTTATGGGTGATTTTTGAAGGATTTTAACTCATCTAAGAGGGAAACACAGGCTAGGCACCAAGGTAAGACTTATACCCACTCACTTTAAGAGATTAGTGTGATTTTCTTTGATTTTTATAGATGAAATACATGAAGTCAGGGGCAACAAGTTGTTCCATGTAATTTCAATGTGATTTTGGGTTCATTCAATCTCATTCAAGAAGGGAGAGCAAGTAAACAATAAGACTACATCCATACTAAGTCATTTTAGAGGTTAGTAATGATTTTCTCCTTAACTTTAATGTGAAAATGGATGAGAAATGTGATGTAGGGGCTGTTGTGATTCCATAAATGTTTGTTTGAGATTTTGAGATTAAAATATGATGAAAATAGTGATGAAAGTATCCATGCATGAAGGTTGATGAAAGTTTGAATGAAGATTAATGTTGAATGCATGATTGGTCATGGCCTAGGAGAAGTTTTTGATGTTCCAAAATAAATTTTAATTTGATAACATGATATTTGAGGATGTACATGCAAGTGAAAAATATGAAAAATGGATGCATGATGAATATATGCATGTCACGACCAAGGAATGATTTTATCACTCAAATGGATTTTTGATTTTGTTGACATGAAATTGGTGTAACTTCTTGGAAACATGAAAAAATTTGATGGAATGGGTATGTGATACACGGCCAAGGGGTGTGTAATTGCCTCAAATTATATTTTAATGAATTGATAAATTTTCATGCTTGTATAGGTGTTAGACAAATGGAAAATGATGTTGAAATGAAATGTGACAATGTGGATTTTAGTGTGATGTGCATTTGGCTAGAGGGTGATTAGAATGGTGGATTTTTATTTAGAATGATGCGAATGATCTTATGAGGTAAATGGATGGTGGAATTAACTTGGAAATGGGATGAAAACTCAATTGATAACGAGTTATGGTTAGGTTCGGCCTTAAGGTGCAATTTTGAGCTATTGTAGAATTTTGGTTGAAATGACATGAAATTGGCATTGTTTTATGAATGTTGGGTGTGAATGTGGCATGAAATATGACTAAAATTCGAATGGAATGAATATGCAAAAAAAAAAAAAAAATACTAGCTGTTGTCAGTGACTAGAATAAGACTTTTCGAAGGATTTCCGTAGTTGTACGATTATTGTGACTTGATGTGTTGGTAGAAATATGCTATATTTAAATTGCATGCGAATTGAAATTGTTTGCGAAATTCTCTAAGACTAGAATTATAACTACGTAGGTAACGAAGATCTGACGGAACTCGCATAAGACAAAAAAAAAAAAAAAAAAAAAAAACTAAAGGAAAAGAGGTAAGTGTTCTTTCAAAGTATTTTATGTGAATGATTTTATAAAACGTTTTATGCAATTGTTTTATGATTAAATGAGTAATTATGAAATGTATAAATTATATGTCATGAAATGCTTTATATGAAATTTTATTCAAATGAAAATGCTATGAAAACCTTGTACATGATATTATGAAAAGTTTATGAAATGAAAATTATAAAAATGAAAAGCAGCGGAAAGAAAATGTTTTTATTAGCCTATGGCACGCCTTCTAGTTATCTCAGTGAGTTGTACCCAGTGAAGAGTACCCTAAAGACATGCGTGGTAGTGTCAAGGATGTCTGTCACTAACCATACTAACAGTGGGAGGTACCAGCGAAAAAGGGGCTGAGTCAGTCAGTCCAATTTGTGTGTCAACCACGCATGTATAGAGGTATATAATAGCTAGCTTCCCGTAGCGATGGGGTTTTCCGTTACATGGGACCGGACAAATGACCTAAGCGATGAGTAATGCCGCTTGGAGTGATGGAAAATTCCGCTCTGTCATGTACCTAGGGTGCCAAGTAATATATAGGCAATGGTGGTTGATTTATTACATGCAAATGATTTTAATAAATTAAGTACCACCACTCATGATTTATACCTGTATGAAATGTATATACTGCTTTATTTATTCATTTTTAATACGTATGATTATTCTATTATCAAATGTTATATATATATATGTGTGTGTGTGTGTGTGTGTGTGTGTGTGTATTACAGTTAAGGTTTTCAATTTCACAATCTCTTTTTGTATGACATATTTATCTTAAACAATTGCATTATATTTAATAAACTTTTTAAGGAGGTATTTCCCTAAAGTAGTTTAGTTAGAGAATAATAAAAAAAAAAAAGGATAAATTTACTACGATATCCACAATCCTTCTAAAAGAATTCCAAATCCATATAAAAACTTTGACAATTAACGGTGCAAGACTTGGACATCATGTAATAACTTCCTTTAATACACAATCACAAATTTAGGTTTTTTTATGGTTTATATATAGACTAAATTACTAGGGTCGGATCGGGGCAAGAAAGCTTGCCCCAAACTCGATCATGAATTTTTTAGAGTTGCCCTAAAGCCGACCCGTGCTCTAAATAGAACGCTACATTTTACTCTAAACCCACTTAGAATAGACCAGGTTTGGGCGGGTTTGGATCTGATCGATTATTTTTGTCATCTCTAGATAGCAGAGAGAAAGAGAGACGTTAAATGGGTTGAGCACCTCATGTTGAGGGCCAAGCCCTCTGATTGGGAGGTTGAAGGCCGCACTTGATTATCAAGGTACAATCTTGAAGGACCGGACTTGAATGCATTATTGAATTAATAGTTGAGTGGTAATTTTGTCACCTCTCAACAAGTGTATTTACACTCACGATGGCAAAAATATCCTATCCAACCCAAATCAGTGGAGCATCGATCCGTTTGGGACGAATTTGAAGAAGAAAGAAACAATCCGTTTAAGGTGGATTGGGTTTAGGGTGGGCCGATCTGACATGTTGGCATATAAACACCTACATTGTTATGTTATAATTATTGTTTTGGTATTTGTAAGGAAATTTCACTATATAGTACTAATATTTTAGTGTGTATAATAAAATTTTATCATGTATGTAGTAAGTATTATGATATTTGTAATCAAACTTTTTTACGTACTAATTACTTTAGTATTTGTATTTAAAGAATTTATGTTGTATATAAATTGTATATTGATAATTATTTAGATGTGATGTTATATTGGAGTTAAGATTTAATTATTGTAAGTTTAAATTATTATTTTTTATTTATACATTTATTTTTTTAATATTAATCATGTTATTTATTAAAAACTAAATTAGGTCAAACGGATTAGCTTCAGGCCTAACCGCTTCAATCGGATTCGAATTTTGGGTGAAAAATAGTGACTCATTCAAGGCACAGGTGGGGTTTAGGGCATCCATCAAAAAATCAAATCAGATTTGGGGCGGGCCGATCTGGCATCAATCCAACCCATTGTCATTTCAAATTTATACTCATTTGGTAAATACAGTTCATTAAAAATTTAAAACATATATAGCAATAAATTTCACATAATACTAAAAATGCCCTTCCTTTAATTTTGTTGGATTATATTTTTATAATTATAACCTACCTATTTTGTTATCTAATCAACTTTACTATTATTTTAAAACCCTATTCCTATTATTTTAATACTTGTTCAAATAAACTTCTAACTCCTAAATACAAAAGGTGTACCAAAATAAGTTGGATTTTGAGCCAAATGCATTTACAACTAGTGGATAAAAGATAATTGAAAATCAAAAAATAATAATACAAAATATGTAGAGAACATAAGTGCATGGTGGAAAGCTTGATGTATGCTATAATAAGGTAAAAACGTTGTATAAAACTAAAAGTGGAAGTTACTAAAAGCCGCATTCTAAATATGTCCAATTAAGTTTTAAATTGTTTTTATCCCATGAACAAAACTATCTTCACTAAATGTCCTCAAATTACCAAAAATTCTTTTCAATTAAAACACCTAATTAAATTACAAAAACAATCCCACTACTCACATCTCATTTATAGACCCTCCGACCTACCTCCATGTTGCACAACTCGCCTCTAAATCATCATCACTTCATCGTTGATCAAGCTACTTCATTGTCGACCATGCCACATGTTGCCACCATTTTAGAAAAAGAGAAAGAGTCACAAAGAGAGGGAAGGAGAGTAAGGGAAAGTCACGAATAAAGGTGTCAAAAGGGTTGCACTGGTCTTATCCAATCTAATCCATGTTCCTTTTCATAAGGCCCAAGTCCGATCCAGTTTGAAGTTTGAAAAATTCGATTTGATGTTGCCAAAACCTGATATTAGGCTTTTTGAGGAAAGACAAACTCTTAGCTAGTGTCCGATCTGAATACAAATGTGTTCGAGTTTGGTCTAGTTCGAATATGTACGAGTCTGATCTGGTCCATTTAGTCCATATGAATTTTTATTGTTTCATCTTCTCCAAAATCTAAGCACTACAACTCTTGTCAAAACCTGCATTATTGCTGCATTTTCAAACATGACCATCAAAGCTATTTTCCAATCCTCCATGGCCGTCGATTTGGAGATCTCTCCTCCTCGTTCCAACTGTTGACTCGCATCTTGTCTTCATGATCGAGTTACTGTCGCAACTATCTTCAAACCACTATAGCTGTCGCAACTTTCATCTCCATATTTCACCATCATGGTTGACGTATAACACTTCGCACAAAGTCCCAAATTCTTAGCCTAGACCAAGAACTCAATCGAGTTGGGCCACCCAAGCAACTTAACTGCTATAATCCCTTATTTGGGATTCTCGACTTGTCAGAGTGCCGCTGAGCTGATAGAAACCAAGATATCAATCATGGAAGACAAAGATACAATTGGACAACGAGACAATTAAAGGCGATCATGCTTAATCTTGAAGGCTTTGAACATTAATTGAAGACAATTGGAAGCAAACTGAAGTTAATTGGGTTTTAATTAATTTGGGCTTAATTTGTATTATGGGATTGTTTTAATTTAGTTTAATTAATTAGGCATTTTAATTAGGAGGCTGAGTTAATAAAGAGCCCAATATGAGTGTGTTTAGGAAAAGTCAAGTCAAGTCAAAGTCGGAGTCAGAGTCAATTAAAAATAGGATTTTATTTAATTTCCAATAAGGTTTAGGATTGTCTGCCTATTTAAGGCTTATTAAACCTAAATTTTAAGCAATGGCTTATGATGAAATAAAGTTTGAGAGATTTGTTTCTCTTTTGTTCATTGTTGAACATGTGATCTTATCAAGCTATGCTTGTGGCGATCGAAACCATGACTTATCTCCCACCTTCTCATCTATGTCTTGGGAGTGGCGTCAATATCATGCTTGTTATAATTTTGGTTCTTGATTATCATATATTCAATGGGTCAAAATTCCTTATAATTTTGGTTCTTGAATGACATAATCAATGGGTCAAAGTTTTCGTTATAAACCTGTTTTAATCTTTCTTGGGGTTATGTTTCAATTTGATCTTGAGTGTCGTAGCTTTATATATGGGGTTCGCATCACGAGCGACTTTTCAACAGCTACTTGGTCCAACTCAACGAGATTTACTACGCTGCCAAATTTTACAGAACTTTACAAAATCTTCACAACTTTACAAAATCAATAGCCAAAAACTTTAAAGTAAAATTAAAATAAAAGTTAGATAAAACAAACACAGAATCATCAGTGGCAGTTGGGTGCAAATAGTAGCATCAACAGTGGTTGGGTACTAACATTAGCTAAGGATGCCAACGACGACTTTAGCAATGGTTGGGTGCTAACGATAGTTGGGTTTGATGAAAGATGAGAGATGTGATAAGAATGAGTGTGTTGTATGAAATGGTAAGAGTGATGAAAGATAAGATAAGAGTAAGAGTGATGAAAGATGAGATGAGAGTGAGAGTGAGAGTGAGGCTTTGTAAGGTTTTTATACTCGAAGCTTTTCTTTCTAAATCGATTTTTGGGTCAGATCGAGGTTTTTGATCCAAAACCGACCCAAAATCGAAAATAGTCGATTTTTTACCATTAAAATCGATCTAACCCAAAGTCAACTTGAAAACCAACATTTTCAAGTTAGGTCAGTTCGAAGTCAACTTGAAAATCGATAGAATAGATCCTTCTGCATCTGACTCTAACCAAGTCAAATAGTTTAACTAGGTCTAGCTGACTCCATCAAACCATTGTGGGATGAAGACTTGGGCCTCTTGTTAAATTTGAACCACTTCCACCATTAAACAAAGGCCTTCAAATATTTACTGGGCTTGCTAAAATGAATTTGGCCCAAATTCAATTTATTAGCTCAAGTTTTTGCCACTACTGCTTATACTTGATAAATATGATTTTAATAGTTTTGATCTATTTAAAAAAAGCAAAACTGGAGTTATGACGTGTATCTTAATGGCGAATTTGATTTAGTTGCAACAGAAATATCCAGGATTCCAAGCCTCTCTCTATGAATAAAATCGTTGATCTCTCTATAGGCTGTCTTTGCAACTATCAAGAGATTGGGGTTCTTAGAGCTAGATTGAATATGGTGGATAGACCAGTTGCTAATAAGCATTAGAATCCTCCCAATGTGATTTTTTTAAAGCTGACCCTAACGCTGCACTATTAGTATGATGGAAAATTTTTTCCATCAATCAATTACTTAAATTTGGACTGCAATTAAGAGAGAGATTGATGGAAGTAAATTTGAAAAAAAACCTGTATTTCCCAATCACTACAATTAGGATTTGAAGCCACATATATATAATCTTTTCTTTCTCTTTTCACAACAACCAACTCTCATATATTATTCAAAATTTTTTTCTCTATTAACAATATTGAACCCTCAACCATAGCAATATCAACATCAAGGTTGATTTTGAAAGTGTATGGAAATCAAGTAGGTTTTCTTCCCTTTCTTTCATTTTCTTTTTGTTAATAATTGAAGTTTATGGTATGATAGACTTATGGTATCATATTACTTAGGTTTTTAGTTATTTCAAATTATTTAGGTTTTTAGTTATTTCAATATTAGATTAAAATTTTATGGATTTTTCTTTAGAAGAAATAGAGATTGCTAGAAATTTGCTTCCTAATAAACCTATCAACTTTGTTTAATTGTTTGAATAGGCAAATCAAGGTATAAAATTATGAAACTTGGTATGAATGCTCCTTAGGATGTTAGGTTATAGTGTAGATTCGTTGTCATATGATAAATATGCAATTATTTAAGAATTTTTGTTTACCTTTGACTCAGTGAAACAAAAATTTGGACAGCACTGAGCTAGGCTGAATGTCAAATTGTTTGGACATGAAATTGATGTTATTTTGGTCTCGTTAAATTTCTGTAGGAACTATTATGAGTTTTTTTTAGGGCATTAAATTTTCAAGGATTTTTATAGAACGGTTTAATTTAAAAAATTTTGACATTTAGGGTTGTTCAGTTTTGAAACCAATGTCGGTACTGTCTTGGCTTGGATTCAGAGGTTTAAATTGGTAGGTTAACAAAGGCATTTAAGGCTGAAAATGTTTATGACATATATTCCAAGTCTTTAGAACATATATGTGTTTTTAAGGTGATTGGTTTTATACACAGTTTATTAAAAATAAAGAAAATGGACTGCATCAGTAAAGCAGTATTGATAGTAATGAATTTTAATAGTATTTGGAGTTAGATTAATTAAGTGAAATGTGATTTGTGTTAAGCTAATGTTAATATAACATTTATAAAATGATATGTTGAGATTTAATGTACCTTCTACTAGCCTAAGTGATTTATGAAGTTATGAATTTCTATGAATTTATGTTTATGAGTTTCGCTATGATTTTAGATTGATAAGTGGGATTATTTCATAAAGTTATTTTCTTTATTGGGATAAGCAGAATAGGTAAGTTAACTTTATAAATTACCTTAATATATTATGGGTTTGAGTTCAAAAATACTTTGATTGGTTATTTTAAACAATCAAATGAAACCTTGAATTTTTCAACATTATTTTTCATTATATTATATTTAAATGATTTTATATCCTCAAGTATATGTCTTTTGTACATTATTCGATTGTATTAAAAGTATTGTCTTTCTATTTGAAAAATGTGATATGTTCCATCAAAAGTATTTCTTCATATTTAAAAAGTACGATATGTATTGTAATCATGATTGTAGTGAAAATATTTTGACTTATCTATTTGTGGTTCATTTAATTGTATTAGCTTAGGCATCGAGATTACAACTATCATAATTGTATTCTATTGGTCCAACCAGAATTTTTATTATTGCACAACATTAGTTGTATTGGCCCCACATTGAGATTACAAGTACCATGGTTATATCATATCATCCAAGTCACCATAATTTTATATGATATTACGTGACAGGAGTCATTTCTATTTTTATTTAAATTCGTATATCAATTGTTGCCAGTTATTTTTGACTTCGGTTTTAAATATTAACAGTTTTCTATATCGTATTGTTAAATGTTTTATTAACTTTACTATATTCGCAATTATTTCAATTACCATGAAATTATGACTTTATTTTTATTGTAAACTTACTTTATAAAGTTACAATATATCATTCCTATTATATGTTATATCATAGTGTATAATGTTTACTTATTAAATTGATGGTTCACCCCTCGTCTTTACTATTTTCACAAATTAATAGGCTTTATTTGTCTTGAGAGATTGCTTCCAGTTATTGGTGTCGCTTGGTGGAGGATTTCAATTCTGGTGTTGTAATTATTTCTCTTGCTATTATTTAAGTAGCATTTAAGTTTGTTTCATTCATTAGGACCTTAAATGTAAGGATTGATATTGAATGACAGTGAATTTGAATTGTTTAAGACTTTTAGTAAGGTATTAAGACAGATTTATGTTATTACATTAAATATTTTGTGGAATTATTCTTCAATTATGTTTTAATTATGAGATTTAAGTAGTTGATTGAATATTTTATTATATTGGTTTTTATGTCAAATTGGAGTGTTATAGTTAGCTACGAAGGATTTGGTAGGTTGTGGTATTGTAATTAGAAATCACCTAGATTTGGTTGTAGCTTTTAGTGTTTAAAGGGTGTTCACCTCATTTTCTCCAATAGTTGCAAAAATTATGGTGATTTCCTGAGGTATGATAAGACTAGTATGGGAGTTAAGGCTCCTTTTGATGTTAGCGAAATAAAATATTAATAGCGGTGGACAAAAATATCGAGACCAACCCAACCAAACCGACAAAACCGAAAAGTTGATTTTCAATTTGAGTTTGATTCAGTTCGGTTTTGTTTGTAAAAAACTGATCAAGGTTAATTTCGGGCCGTTTTTGGTTTGGAGAAACCAAAACCTTCCCAAAAATTGAATTTAATATATATATATATATATATATAACAACCTCAAAATATATATATATAGTAATTTTATAATCAAGAATCTCTAACTTTAAAAAATTTGGAAAAATTAATCAAATTCATCCATTGCATTCTCTCTCCATAAAACAAATTCTTTCCTATTTAATTTAAATGAAATTAATTAATTTGATTGATTTTCCATAACTTTTTAAAGTTAGAGATACCTAATTATAAAAATACTATATAGAGAGAGAGAGTAGTTTTACGATCAGTACATCCTAACTTAAAAAAGTTAAGACAAGTCAATCAAATTCATCTATTACATTATCTTTCCTAAAACAGATTTTTTCTCCTATTCAATTCAAATACAATGGATGAATTTGATTGGTTGGTCCTTATTTTTTAAAATCAGGTATACCTGATTATAAAAGCAATATATATATATATATATATCTATAAGATTTTTATAATCAGATATACCTGATTTAAAAAATAATGACCAACCAATCAAATTCATCCATTACATTCTCTTTTATAAAACAAATTCCCTCTCTTATTTAATTCAACTATAATTGATGAATTTGATTGTTTGGTCCTTAATTTTTAAAATCAAATATATCTGATTATAAATATATAAGGTTTTTATAATCAGAACATCCTAACTTTAAAAAGTAAGGACCAACTAATCAAATTCACTCATTCTATTTGAATTAAATAGAAAAAAAAAAATTAAAAGAGAATATAATGGATGAATTTAATTGTTTGGTCCTTACATTTTAAAGTTAGGACGTCCTATATATATATATATATATATATATATATATATATATATATAACAAAACACACGTACTGAGACACACTCCAACCCAATCAACTCACACTCGTTCACTCAGTCATTTTTTTTTTTTATTTTCACACTATCACTCTTGCTCTCAAAACTTCCGAACACACAAAACACACCTCTTCTCTCTCTCTCTCCCTCCATTTCAACCCGACTCTCCATGTCTATTCTCTCTGCTCGTCTTCTTCTCCTTCCACTCTCACTCTCCACTCTCTTCTCCCCAAAACGTCATCTCGCTTCCTCTTCCTTTCCCTCCTCATCCTATAACAACTCCCACCCTCTCCCCCTCTCCTCTACCGCCACCACCTCTTTCTCCTCCTCTCTCCTACATGTGGACCTACCTACCTCTGGATTCCCTTCCTCAACTCTCTAACCAAAGACCTCTCTTCCACCGCCGCCCACTTCTTTTCTTCTTTAGATGTAGAGTTTCAATTTTTGTTGATGTTAGGTTTGATTTCCCACTGTAATTGTGACCTGTGTGCTTAGATTTTTTTTTTTTTGAAAATAATGTGTGCGCTTAGTTTTTATTGTAGTTCAATTCTATTTAAATTAGCTTTATTCTAAATATCAATTGGATTTTGGAGTTTTTCTGATCAATCTATAAATGCATAAATCAACTAGAACCGACCCAATTCGACCTGAACCAGTTTGAGTCTATGCAAATCAGTTTTATGATGCAGATCAACCAAGCCGGTTTTCCATACGAAAAACTGACTTGGGTTGGTTTTCGTCAAAACCAACCAACCCAACCCTAAATGTTAGGTTAATATTGTATTTGATTAATTCCTTGGGTACCTCTAAATCTAATACGAATATTGAGCTGGCTCTCCCATAAATTTCCACTTTAATTTTGTGACTGCTATAATTATAGTACTGCTTTTATTTCTAGGAATTTTAATATAGATTGTCATAATATCGCTAGCTTTCTGTAGCAATATAGACTGTACTTTTATCGACAAATACTCGAAGGCTTTGGTTCTCAGCGATATCCCAGTCTAGTTGTAAGCCTTTGTTCAATGAATTTCTTATTTCTACCTCAAAAAAGGGCAAAAACAAAAAAAAGCATAAACTCTTACGTAGCACGTGCATAATAAAGATTAACAACATTAAATTATCAAAATAGAAACAATATAATATCAAATCAAGGAGACCGTCTATAAATAAGAAATACTTCATAAAATTCTTAAATATAAATTAGTAAAAATAAATTAAAAGTTAAATCTTGTTCAGGGTGTACATACAAAATGGGAGGGGTACCTGTATCACCTCTCCAAAATTTTATGTTTTGACCCAGCCCAATCTAGCCCATTTAAACCAGTCCACACCCATTCCTCCAAAACAGAATGCCTCCACCTCCAAATTGTTCTCTACTCACGAAATTTCAGAGCTAACGGAATCCTTGTCCAAATCTAGAATGCGAAACATGAAAAATGTAGTAAGGCCATTACTTAGCTTACTACTACGGCCTCCACTGCAAACAAACTAGTCTGCAATTCTACACCTTCACTCTGACTGCTAATTGAGCTTCAAATCTAAATATGCAACATTGCAGATGCACCGAAAATTCATTTCCACAACATATTTATAGGAACATAAAAATAAACTTTCCCAATCACCATCTAGAAGATTTTCCTCTTAACTTATTTAACTTTTTCAGACACGCACCTTTAATTCTCCCTAAATGAGACTAACTAAGGCACAATGTATACAAAACAGAATCTGTTATGTAAAGGAAAAGAAGAAATTAAAAAATAAAATAAAATAAATGACATAGTCTTGCTGTAGATCTCTTTTATCTCTAATTCTGATAATTGTACTTTAAAAGAACTTATTGGGTGCATGGAAAAAACATCTTTAAACATTAACAGGGTTCAACAGAGTAAAAAGAGGAAGAATATTGGAGGGCCTTTAAACCTGGTAGGGAACAGCAGGAAGACCCAACAAGGACCACTTCATAGGAGGACTGTGGTGACTCAGATTAATGATTAGTTACCGTAACTAATCATTTTAGAAAGAAAAACATCTCTTCAACTTTTCATAGGATCTGAATCCTGCTTTTGAATTTGTTCGAGAATAATATTACAATTGTTCATGGTTCGAGCATCAAGAAGACCATGGTTCCACAGTTTGATCATAAATAATCTCCAACACCTGCCAAGAATAAATGCAAAAAGGATACAGATTCTTATTTCTCACTATGATGGCAAAGATATGACCAAAAATAACAATAAATAAATAACTAACAAATGTAGCAAACTGCAAATTTGCACACTTCACAATGTCGTAACTGAAAAAATCAGACGAAAGTGCAAGATAGACATTCCTACAGAAGATCAATGACAAAACAACAAAATCCTAGAAATCCAGTGAGCCATATTCTCAAGCTTTAGTTCATATAACTGTATTTACTACTCAAATTTTTCAGTTATTTGGAACATAGCTTCATAATATATACTGCTCCTCGTTGACTATTACTTGCCAGTACATATGGTGCACTTACAACTGCACAACAGATACATTACATTTGGCAAAGCAATTGCAAAATTTTGATTAATCTAAAAGCAGATATAATACTTATTATGACTCCAACAAACAGAACCAAAGATGTAAAATGGATTTTTCAAAGTCCAACTTTTGTCCAGGTTTACTCTTCCCTTGTGTCTGAATACTACCATTCCTTAATAGAATTCTAAGAAAAAAGACACTAAGAAATACTATATAACATAACAGCAAATAAGCAGAATTTAGCCCAAGTTGAGGAAAGAAAAAGTGAAAAATTATCAGCAAGTGCTTAAACAGAATCAAGTCCATGAGAGAGATTAGCTACCAAATCAGAGCAGGGGCTTGGACCAAGTCATGTCCATGCAATTTTGTAAATGCTTCACACGCCCAGGGAATATGACCATCAGCCAGCACCCTGCCAAAAAGAAACCTGATGTGAACAATTACAGTACAATATTTGCTAATAATGAGCCAAATGAGTACCAATATATTTTGAACAATCATAACACATCAAATAAAGTTTGACATGAAGAGACTAGCCTGAAAGACCACAATATCCAACATCATCTAAAGCTGTCAACAGATCAGATGTGTGGATCCAGCAAGATCCGGATCTTAATATGAATATTGATTCTGGTATCTAAACTTAATCACAAGCAAACAAATTCTAATACATTTGCACCTGAATGAATTCAACAAAATACTGTTTACTGAAATAAAATTCAAATATATGATATTCGTGTACATTATTCTTTCTATAATTTACAAGTATAATACATCATACAATAATACTACACACTCAAATCATATTTCAAGTTCTAATGCAACAATGTAATTCACATGACATGTGGCAAGTGAGACAAGTCATCAGTAATGTATTAACATTTATCAACACACATAATAAATTAAGATACAAATCTGAATATAGAGTTCAGATGCATAGCAATTTTGTATGTCATAGATATCAGTTATTCAACAAATGTTGGATCCTTATCGTGTGAAATCCAATTGAAACAAAATTTTATTAAATTAAAACAAGTTCTTGGACTAATTAATTCGAGTTCTTCATATCTGGTAATCAATGAATTAAAGGACAGACTTGATTCAGCCATAGGCATTGTTTATGAAACGAAAACAAGAAAATTTCATTAGACAAACAAACATGTACAAAAGAGCAGAGTATAGCCAACCCTAGCTTACAAAAACCACCCAGCTACATGAAAAGCCCTCGCAAAAAGACATAAAAAAACCAGGGAACCCTAAGCATCTAAAAGATGGGTGGTGCAATCAATGCATTGAGCAGAGAAGTGATGACATATAGGCAAGGATATCTACATGTCACGGGAGGACTCAGATTGAACCCAAGAAGTTACATTAAACTCAGAAAACCACAATAATTTACAATAACAGAAACAAGACCGTAGACACTTTCACTCTCAGCAGAATCAAGAATGGCATAGGATGGCTTTTGATAAGCAGCACCAAGGGGATATACATCTTCATGAGCAACAAGAATAAAATTTTAAAAAATAATAATAATAATTAAAATAAAAAATAAAAAATAAAAAAATCAAGGCAAAGTGGATACAGGATATTACCGTTGCTTCCTCACAAATGAATTCCACAAGTGCATCATTTGCTTCTCATCTTTGGTCACATCCACGAAATCATCAAGCATCTGCAGCACACTCAAAATGTTAATGTAATTTTGAATGTAAAGTCTGAAGTACAGAACAAAAAATCTTATAAAAGTGGAACCTAGCTACAACAAGGTGCCAACCAATTAAAGGTGCTACCACATATTACTCGGCCTGTGCCTGGTCGATCATTCATGCAGAAGATCAGTTCAAGCTTGGTTTTAATGAATAAGATTATATTATATAATAGGAAAAAAATTCCAAAAACTGTGTCAGTAATACAAGCGTAATCATACATTAGCTTTTGTCATAATAATTTATCATTGCTTCACATTGACAGCTACAAACCAGATCATGCAGTTGAGATGAAAAGCTGTCAAGGTGTCTTTCTTAAGTTTGCAGTGACTAGCAAGCTTGAACCTTGAACTCGCATAAAACATGCAGAACAATAAAACAGATTGATAGAGGCCAATGAAACTGTCAACAAAAATGACAGCAATTGGGAGAGTTTGAAAGAGGTCCAAGATGCTGATTAAATTGATTGACACATCGTTTGCACAATTCTCAAAAAGTTGTGTTCAAGAAAAGGATTTTAGCTCTGATAGGCAATCTGATATAAAAGAGGATTTTATTATATTGAAATGCATATTACAAATACATAAGAAACATATTTTAATAAGGCATATTGAACTAGATAAATATGGTAACATAAAATATGTAAAATTTAAAATGGCAATACATTAAACATAATAAATAGAAATGGAAGAATATAATAAGAGCATCTTCAATGCTCTCATGGATTATGAAAAAATTACATGTCACAGGACAAATAGACATTGAGTTAAAGTAAATTTTTCTAATGCAATTCTCACTCATCAATGTCAAGCTAGGGTGGCAAAAAAAAAAAAAAAAAATAGACATTATCAACATGACTATCTATTTTAGAGGGTGTGTTAGGCAGTCATATCAATCAATCAATAATTATTTAATTTTAAGTTTCAAATATAATGAAAAGTACCAAAAATTAAAAAAAAAAAAAAGTATTAAATGGAGAATATGAAAGCATTAAATGGAATTATGGAAATACATGAAGACATTAAATAGAAATACAATGAAGCATCAGAGAATAATTTTTCAATTTGATTGTCTATCAAATGATATCTATATCATATAGGAAGCAAATCCTTTAACAGTGATGACATGATATTTTTTTTCAAAACACAATCCATGAAAGCATTGAAGATGCTCTAACCACCCAAATTTCAAGATTCTATAACAAAATACATATAAACTAAACATGTTTCCATTTAATGTGTATACCCCTACACTTGCATCCTAAAGATGATGACTTTTGACTTATCTCCCCCTCCCCTGAATTTAATGGAATGCTCCAAAAAATAGAAAATAAATAAATAAATAAACATATTTCAATATAAGCATTGAAGGGGCAAACCAAAGTCTTATGTGTCTTGGTAGTAAAAAGTGTTCATTCAATTAGATAATGACTCAAGTTCAAATGGCTACATTGCAAGTGATATTTAAAAAAATAATAATAATTGGTAAAAAAAAAAAAGAAAAAGGGGCTTTGAAGAGCCATAATGTAAATTGTTTTCCCCAATCATCACTATTCATGATCCATTGATTCCATCCAAGCGATATTTCCTATAGCTAGTAAGATCAATCAATTAAATCATACATACGACACTACATTGCAATTGCAAGAGACTAATTATCCATAGTTCTATAACATATAAATAAAAAATCTTGAGACAATCAAAAAGATCTTCCTTTGACAGACTATATGCATCAATTAACCTTGAAAAATTATGCTATTGAAGAGTACACCTAATTCTTCAATGTGCACGCAAGACTTTTGCGACCAATGTGACAAAAGCTTTGTTCTAACACAAGCCAAAAGTACAAATAGTTAATATTGAGGTGATGTAGCTATTAAACATACCCTTCGATCTTCCAAATCTGCAACATCATCATCAACTTCATCCTCGCTATCCCGATCCGACATTACTTGCTCAATTGCCATTGGCTTCAATGAAAGAAAAGTAACCACTTTAAGTTATGCGTAATAGCTTATGATCTAAGTAAACATGACTTGTTGATTGTTGCAGTTTGAACACAGAGGTGAATATGTTTGACAATAAATCAAATTACAAGGAGTTAGGACAGATCTTGATAACCTATGACCACTTCAAATTATTATTTGATATACCACCACTTCACAAATACAGTGTTCCGTGCGCCATGAAAACAACTTAATTTGAAACAATCATAACAAATTAGGGAAAGCTTATACCATTATTTTAAGATTTTATTTATAAATTTCAAAAGAATTTAAAATAGTATTACACTTAAAAGACACCCTATTGTCCCATTTTATCAGAAGAGATTATTATTCCATTGCACTAGACAAAATTGTATGGTCGCATACTTGGACAATGAAGAAATAGAAGAAAATCAGAAAATTGATTTCAAGGAAGGCAAACATCAACCCAATAAAAAAACCATCAGTTACCTGAGCTCTATGTGAGTGAAAAAACTGTCTCTTCTGAAGGAGTGTTCGGCTGAAAAGGAGGAAAATGAAGTTCATACCCATATTCATCATTTCAAATATACAGACAATTTGAAATCTACAATGTTATAGCATCCTAATAGGCAACATCCATCCTCACACGAATTACAGACCCAATATCCAAACTAAAATAACATCCTGATACATCTTGTAAATTGGCAGTGACGATAATTTAGTGTCCAATTAGTTCCCTTACCAAATGACTGTATAACACAAAATTATGAAAATTAATCAATTTCAAGTAAGCATTCAGAAGTATAATATTACAAAGCACTACCCAAAAGAGAAGGAAACTTCAAATTATGCATCAATTTGACAATGTGAAAGCTTCAAGCTTCAAGCTTAAATAATTTAGCATGCAAGTGGAAGCACATACAATTTGCAATTACAGTGATCTGAAGGAAACTTCATGAAAACAAAGGTCATCTTGAAGTAAATGTTAGAAAATACAATAGATTTACCTTACTTATTTTTCTGTTTTCTGTTTTTGTTCTATTGGGTGGGGGTGAGAGTAGGGGTGAGGCTCAGGGGGGAAGTAGGTGGGGCCCTGGGGTTTGGGGTGTACAATGGAGAAAGCCTTTAGAATGACAGAAATATAATAAATAACAAAACAAAAAATACAACATACTTTCTTGGGTCAGAACGTTCGATAGATAACTTTCTAGTCTTTGCAAACTGTAGCACAGCAGGCGGAGCAAGATTGTTTCCAGATCCTGACTGAATGCATTCAGGATCAGTGTAAGACTGTGCAGCAGCACTTGAAAGCCCAGTAACATTAAAGCTAGAAGGAACAAGCTGAGTACACTCAGCAACAACAGTGCTAGCATTTCCAAAACCATTTCCACCTGAGAAATCAACCTTTCAAGTTATTCATTTTAACAATACTTTCCTCATGGCAAGACAGTAAAAAATGACATTCAAGTCAGCTAAACAAAAATAGCAATCAAGGAATGGCAGCAATATTTTACTTGATACATCAATCTTTACATTCAATGTCACCAAAACAGTGCATTTAACGTTCCAAACAATAATAATAATTAAAAAATAAAAAACAAAAAAAGAAATATGAGAGAAATATGAGAAAAGAATTGAGATATTATTATTCAACTAAGGCACAAGAATCTATAAGGCTAGGCCTAGAAGAGAAATTGAAGTAGAATCATTTTACAATAATTACTCAATCAATTACCTAGCTGATTACTCAACTTATGGCTACTTGACAACTTACTTATAGTTAATTGACAGCTTCATTATAACTTGTTAAATCATTTAACAATCTTCATTTCTGCTAAACTAGAAATTATATATTTCTAGTTGATTGAGAGCTGTATTATAACTTAATTACAACTTGTTAAATCTTTTAACAACCTTCATTTCTGTGAAACTAGAAATTATATATTTCCTATATTGCGTCCAAGTTAATTTTGGAAATCCTTAAGTTTTAGGATATTAATTGTTTATAGTTTTCATTTCTAGTTCAGGAGAAGCAACTATAAATACGTCAGTGCTATTGTATTTCTATTTAGATCAATTCCTATCAATATAAACAACTATTCTTCCATCAATTTCATTTCATTTTTGTTCACTATTTCAATAGCACCTAATCCCCTTCTATTTATCTAAAACAAAACTCATATAGACTGAGACAATAAACTAAAATGCAATTCAAGATCTTATGCATCGCATCAACCCATTCACAAAATTTATCCATTACAAAACATACCATCAGCTTTCTCAAGAAGCTCACAGACTCCTGAAGGCAAGTTTGCATCAAGTGGATGTACATGCTTTGAACGTTGAACTAGGCTCTTTGATCTCTTGTAACTTCGCCTCCTTGAGCTATACGAAACAACGGTCCATATTCAGCAGCATCCACACATATTTGCATAAATAAGACCACAAAAACATTAGAGCAAACTACAAAAAGTAAAAATTAGATGACTCACCAAAAGAAGAACGTTTGCTGCTTCGGATCAACACCATCTGCAACAACCTGAACAGAACATATCATTACATTTTAAGATCAACAAATACAGGAAAATAAGAAAGTTCGTGCATACCTTTAAGAATTGCTAATAGAAAAGGCTTTAAGATTATCTCATAAGTCATAATACATCCCATAACAAACAAAAGATAGCATCTATAATCTCTACCCCAAAATATTCCTCTCAAGCCAGTAGCCAGACTGTAATCACCCAGTAAATGTCTAACAGTAAAATAATTACAAAACTTCTCCCAAGTCCTAGTTTCTGATACTAATCTTCAACCAAGATCTAGTTGAACTGATGAGGAAGTCCAGGATCATCAATGCCAAGGCACACACACATAATGAGAGAGAAACTCCAGTATTTCCCAAAAGCCCACTCTTAAATTTGGAGAAAACTGGAACAAAATGAAGCAGTTGCTAATTAACATAATCTTAATTTGACAATGAGAGTGAGAGAGAACGATAAAGAGAGGAGGTGGGTCCAGGTCTTAATTTGAATTTAATTCCAAAATTGCAGAAGACAGAAATTCATGAAGCAATAGTTAATCAACACACCAAACCCAAAACACATAAGATATGTTTGGCATAGCTCTTACAACCAATCTTTTTGCTTTTGGGAGGTGAAAGTGGGTTTTGTACACTCAAAATAGCTTCTAGTTTATAGAAGCTATTCCATTAGAAGCCAAGTTCACCTAGTTTCTTCAAAAAGGAGCTTCTATAATAATTAAGCAGTCATCTCACGCTTTCAATAAAGTTTATATTTGCAACTTTATCTTTTTCTCAATCAACAATAAATCCAAAATTTCACCTAGGTCCCGTTCTTTTCCTATACTCTGCCAACCTAAATTTCTTCATTATCTCCCTCCAAATTCCAACCACATCTCAACCCAGATTCTCAAGAGAGAATATAAAGAGATCATTCAATCAAAGGCATGTGCAGATTTAACTAAACACAAATGATAAAAATAAATAAATAAATAAAATAGTGGAAAGAAAATTGAAGATTTAAACCCAAAAAAGAATCTACAAGAACAAGGAGGCCATATCATAGATAATAGAGGTTTAAATGTTTCAACCAAACAATCTCAAAACTCATCTTAAAACAAAAACCCTTCTGAAATACGTTATCCAACAGTAATAGAAAAGCTCATGCTTTCACTTTTCTTCTACCGGTAAAAGCCATAAGTAAAAGTAATCTTAAACAAAGCCATACTTGCCCTAGATGTTTGGCATTAAATGATTCTAAATGCAAGTTAATGTACCCTATATTCATCACAACTATGCAAATATAATGAAGTAATCAAATTTGTTAAACATGGTTGTGCTTGTTAGCTAAGCATTAGTTGCAAAATTCATTTTATTATCTTTGTAGTGTATCTTTAGGTCTCTATATATCATGTAATTTTCGTTAATAATAAATGACTTTCTTCTCTAGATCTCTATAGATCTCTAGGTTCTCTACTCCATTCTTTAGACATTTTCCTTGGCATCAACAATATTAAATTCACCTCTAATCGCAGATTACCATACAAGAAAAACAAAATACAATAGCAATAAGGTCAAACAACATACCCCCAATGTCCAAAAATACGTGGTACGGTGCAGTACGGGCACCCCGTCGTGGTACTATACGGTACGCCCGATACGGTTGATACAGACATATAGATCGAAAATAGTTTTTTTTTTTTTAAAAAAAAAACAAAAATTATTATTTTTTAAAATTTGAGGGCATAACTGATATTTTTTTTAATATCAGGGGTCAAAATATAAATATTAATTAATTTCATCAAACCTCAGGGCAGTGTATGTAATTTACCTTAATATATATATAATCTAACACCTAACCCTACCACTCTTTACCACTCTTTTTACGACCGCTCTCTCTCTCTCTCTCTCTCTCTCTCTCTCCCTCTCCCTCTCTTTCTTCTTCCCTTTGTTTTCATTTTCTGCCGTCACCGTCATCCGTTCTTCTTCTTCACCGGATTTACTATCGCTGCCCATTCTTCTTCTTCTTCCCCTTTTCTTCTCATTTTCTTCCGCTCAAGGGCGACGCTCGCCAGATATGTCGCCGCCGATATCACGCCGAAAATCTAAGTTACAGTCGCCGGTGAGGAGAGAGGAGTGTCGATTTGAGAAAGAGGAGTGTCGATCGTGTCTAGTTTGAGAGATTTGAGGGTTTTTTCGATTTATATAGCTGATTTTATCAAAAAGAAAAAGTTTATCCGACCGGTCGTATATGCCGATATACGGCCGTATCAGTTCAAGACGACCATATATGACCGTCTCGTACGCAAAAGACGGATTTTGTCATCTTCCGACTCCGATACAGGAATACCGGTACGTCTCACTATCGATACGCCCGTGCCGGCGTATATACGGCCATACACGACCGTATTTACGAACAATGCGTACCCCATATTCTCATGCAGGTTAGGAACTTCAAGCCAATTCTTTTATACATGAACAGTTACAAGTCAATACTAATGAAGTAGCATAACGACAAGCATAATAAAAGAACTAATGTCTGACCTCAGATCTCCAGGTATCAGGTTTCACAGATACATTTACAGCTTGATATTCCTCAGTAACCTATCAAAAAGTATTTGTTGACTTAGTTATCATAATTCATAAAAACTAATAATATCACAATGGCACTGCCGATTCCTGAGGTTTACCAACCCAAAATTCAAAGTTGAAGAGATCGTGTGATGAGGGCAGGTGGTATCTCATACCCTACAAGAAAAGATAGGTCTGCAACATCAAGCAATGTAGTTTTGCAGCAATAAGGTCATTTAAATTTAAAGAAAATGATATATAGAAGAAGTCATGTCAGATAACAGTTCAACCTTAAAGCTTCCACATTTCACCAAGCAGAATGGACAAGAAAAGTCTTCAGTTACTGCAAGTCAAAGGATAAAGGAACAATCATCTTATTTCTATAGCATCAGTCAAATCAGAACAGTAAAAATAAAAATACAAAATAAAAGAGATAAAGTTATATAAATATTCAAAATATACTACAAAGTTTTTGAATGCACATAAAGTTAAAAACATTCAAAAAAATATTAGTACTCTTGCTTCTCACATGAAACCAATTTGAATAACATTGTAAGCTTGCAAGAGGTCTAATGTTGAATATCCCAAGGAGATGCACATTTATTTGATTAGGGATTTGATTTTCATTGTGATTGGGAATCATCAGGGATTTGATTGAGTTGGATTGATTAGGAATTGTATAGGATTGATTAGGGATATGAATAGTATTTGATTGATTAGGAATTCGATTCGATTGATTAGAATACTTTAGACTTTATGAATAAAATTGTTCGAAATTTGCCTCCTAATCTCTTATGATTTATTCCCTTTAGTTATTGATTCTCCACCATCATTGGTATCAAATTGTGGTTCCAATTTATTTCCTCATTGTAATTTGCAATCTAAAAACACTTTTCATAACAAAAAAAAAAAAAAAATCCTCCAAATCACCCAAAAAAGCATTCTGCCTAGTCCAAATAGACCCATCAAACAGTCCACCAAACTACCCAGAAAGCATTTTGCCTAATCCAAACAAACCCATCAAACCAGATTAAATGTTCACATGCTGCCACCGCCGCCCTGACCATGCCGTCCGGACCCTAATCTAATCAGAACATTCGCCTCTCCACTGACTACTAGGCACTCATATATAACACTAATTGGAAACTAGGAGGCAACGATTAGCCTTCTAAAAGTATTGAAATCAATAAATCCTATTCAAATGCCTAGTCAATCAATCCCAGTCAAATCCCTAATTAATCAACTGCCAAGAAAATCCCTAATCATTCCCAATCACAATCAAAATCAAATCCCCAATCAAATAATTGTGTATCTTTTTAGAATGTCCTACATCAAGGGCATTCTTTTTTTTTTTTTTTTTTGACATTGATCCTTTCTTATCAGGTCATGATCATGTTAGGATGTATTATTAAAACTTTAATAATGTTACAAGATTCTAGCCAAATAACAAAATATGTTCGCGTTACAGCATAACTGATTGTATGGCAAAAGTTTATACTTTGCATTTTATATCTTACTAATCTCTACATCTTGTAACATGTGAGGAAGCAATAATAATTTTTTGGATGAATTTGTAATGACCTAGGTAGTAGGCACTAATAGGCCTGATCCATACAATAACCAATAGTCTCCCATTACATAAGAGCAATTTAACATAACATTTATGTGAACACAAGAACCAGAGTCATGTAAAATATTCAAATTGATATTCAATAAGAAAAGAAATGAAAATAAGGAGATAAGACTTGTACACATTAAGAACTCGAGGGAAGTAATAGACCTACAAAAGAGATGTAAATACCTTCACTTCTTTGCAATTTGTTGTTGTAATATCTATAGTTAAAGACAACATTTCCAGCCCTTAACCTAAAAAAACAACAGCAGAAACATTCTAAGGGTGAAAACAATAAAT
The DNA here is from genome assembly GCA_021234005.1 of Nephelium lappaceum. Lineage (NCBI taxonomy): Eukaryota > Viridiplantae > Streptophyta > Magnoliopsida > Sapindales > Sapindaceae > Nephelium > Nephelium lappaceum. The sequence continues at coordinate 6,413,636 of CM038005.1, forward strand.
TTATTTTGAGGAAAAGACGTAGAATCATCTAAGAGTAAGAAAACCAAATGGACAATTACTGGCTTCCCAGTGCGGATAAATCAAATGTTAAAAGGCACAAGTTCAACAATAGTGATTATATATAGTAGCAAAGCAAGGAACAAAGGAAATGGCTGTTATAATCCATAGTAGAGCACATCAAGTTAAGGGTTGAAATTTATATTACCGAATAATGCGAGATAGAGACGACGAAGAAACATCACTACATGTGTATGAATTGTAGGGAGATTTTTCCTTTGCCCCAAACTCTTCCGCTGAAATGGTGACATGCACCTGCTGTTTCGTATTCTTCGAAAAACCAAACAATTGAACACCACCAAAAAATCAGGAAAGAGAGAAACAATAAGAAAAACAATTCATTTTTTCCAAATTAACTAGAAAACAAACCATGGCTCCAGAATTAACAGGCATCTGAATTGAGAGACATTTGTCCTTATTCAAACAACTCAACTGCAATAAGAAAAACAAAATAATCACATATAATTTAAAGGGGAAAATTAAGCTTAAAAAAGAAAACAAGTTCACATGGATCCTAAACCAATGAATGCAAAAGAATATTTTTGGCATTTTTAAATTGCAGTTAAAACAGATGGTTCCTATTTCCTTCCACAAAATCCTTATACTGACTGCTCTGACATAAATATCAGGCTCCAACAACTGTCGTTTACCGTATGTCACAACAATAGACTCGTGCACTTGAGAGTATTTAAATTTGCACAACAAATATTTACACATTTAAAGGCACAGAACTTCAAGAAGACAAGTTAAAGCCCGTCTTCTCAATATCATTATCTGTGTAGCAGTTATCTATACCTTCTCAACTCCTATTTATTCTTTAAGATTACTTGATAATTAAGATTATAGTGCTCATTAAGTTTTCAGGTTTCTTCAGGGTTTCTCTTATATGCTCTAGTGTTCTTAAAAAAAAACCAAAAAGAAAAAGATTTTTCATCTCACATGAACTTATAATGATACTTTCACGTAAAACCAACTAAAGCATGCAAAAAATAGTAGAGAACTGGTAGAAATCATCACGATCCAGAAATTAACAAAGTCATTATGATGCTCCCAACATTCTAAATTTCCAAGTTATACCAGTACTGCAATCATAAATTGACGGAAAATGTTTCAACCACTCAATTCATCACGCTCTAGTGCATGCGAAGACATTCTGAAATGCTTTGTATCTCCAAACAGATATATTAAATCACTGCATTAAAGTCAACTCGAGCAAGTGTATATATTGTTGAATGTACTTATCTACTGTCAACAAAGTATATGTCAAAGTTTAATGCAATCAAATGAAAAATTGAAACATGAATTGCTCAATAGAACATTAGTTTATTTTATCAAGAATATATATGGAGCTTCTACTGTCAGTTTGTCTTAACTTTTAAATTGTTAGGACCAACTTTTAAATTGTTAGGACCAACAATCAAATTCATCCATTGCATTCTCTCTTCCTAAAAAAAATTCTCTCCTATTCAATTCAAATGCAATGGATGCATTTAATTGGTGATCCTAAAAGACGCACAGACCATAAAAGAATACACACACACACACATACACATACACACCATCCAGAAGAACGAAAGTAAGCATGTGTAGATGTGTCTGATCAAGCTCAGTATGCCAAAAGCATTAATGATATAAAAAGTTAAATGAGAAATTGGTGAAAATATAGTCTTCATAGCTTAGCTAAGCAATAAACTAGTATGTTAAGACGATTAGAAAAATGATGAAGACAGAAGAAAAAGAAAGCAAAACATGACAACAGTTTGCTTCATGCTTTACCTTCAAGAAGCAAGAATGCATGTCAACGGGACAAGTCACCTCAACTCTCTGTCCCAGACTCAAATTTGGGGATTTCTCCCACATCACACAGAGTGATTCCAATGGAATCTTGCCCAAAAGACAGTGTCCTCCATCATTTGCTGCAAAGAAAATTTGGAAATAAATAAATTAATCAATTGGAGAAAGGATTTTCAACGTTAAGAATAATGAAAATGGTCCACATTTTGCTTGAGTGGTCCACAGGATGCGAATTATTTATAATGATACAGAGATCAAGATATAGCAAAATAATCAATAATTCAAGAACATACCACACATACATAATCTGACACCGCTAATCATGAAAAATAAAAAATAAAAAGGGCAAAAACCAGTGGAATTAAAAAATTCTAAAGATATGCATTTCATCCATTCTACAAACTTATACATTCAGGCTTGCAAAATTTATAATAACAAACTACATGATAAATCATTTTGGGAAGCTTCTAATCAGAAAAAGCAGAAACAGATTAAGATCCTGCAAACTTTAGATAAAGAAAATTGATCAACCTACTCCTCAATCCCTACACTCATACTTCAAAATATCTCCACTGTCAAACAGGCACATATGTCACAGCCACCCCTTTTACAATTGTGGATAATTAGGTGGCCAATTTTATCAGTCTACAAGAAGGACAAGGATCCCAAAAGAAAACTAACAAACATCAAACACCACTTTCCTTCACCCCTTCTTTAATGGCTTTGCCAAAGTGCTAAACTACATTTCAGTGGGCCATGAAAGAGAATAGTTACAAAGGAACTTCAAGCTATATACCCAGATCTACTTATTCATAGATAGACTATGAACCCAGGTATGAACATAGAGATAATTATGTTGACAAATTTATCTCCAAATTATCCCCAGCAAATCAGAAATGGGTAATGCCACCAATGACAAAAAAGCATTAACACAATAAAAAGCCTAATAAATGGCACTGGAGAAAATAAATCCAATGTAGCAATATTAAAGGAGCATGACTATCTAAATCTTTTAAGCAAATCAATTGCACTGAAAAAAAAAAAAAAAAAAAACATTATGCGTGTAATACTACTTAAATAAAACTAAGCAACAAAAGTAATCTCACATGAAAATGATGTGATACCCAAACGACCCCTGGTTAAATCAGTTCCACCCAAAGAATTTGAGGTTCCAGCTGCAAGAAATATAAAATTGTGTAACCAAATTTTAGGATGAAAGTCATAGCTGAATCCTGGCTCATTGGTCAAATTATACATCCAAAAGCATGCATGAGCAAACAATTTCTTCTATATGAAATAACAAGCTTTTCTTGACACAAAATAAAATCTAAATTACCAAAGTTTACAAGCAAGATCGCAAGTGAGCCAGATTTGGCCTTCCATGACAGCTTATTAATCTCAGGTAGAATAAAAGTTGCATGAACCTGAGTACTGCCCTCAACTCCAGTGAAATTGGTCAAGATACAAGCTCGACTGAAGCGATATACTGCAGAATGCTTCATATTGGAACAACATATACATATATTAGAGGACCATATTACAAAAATAATAATAACAGAAAATATACTGCCTCCAACAACATCAAAGCAGACAACAAAAATCGTGGAAACAGATATACAGTTTCTGTTCTTAAATGATAGAAAATGGAAAACAAAAACACCCACAAGCATTAACATAACAAACACAAGTTTTAATTTTTATTTTATTTTAAAAAGAAAACAACCTACCTGCGCAACTGAAACGTCAGAAACTAGTCTTGCCAATAAAATGTATAAGGGGAATGGAGACTGAGCTTGTATACCTTCATTCACAGTTCCTGACAGGGAAATTGTCATTTGTAATCTACATTTCAACAAACAGATATCTAGTTAGTACTTCAAATGCATTTGTGTGCTCAATATACAACCAACGCAAACAAGTCAGCATTGTTAAGCAACCTTCAATATGACCAATATTTCAAAATATTATGCAGTCATCTATAATTATCAAATGGTCAATTCGATTAACCAGGCATCCTTGCCATCCTAAAAATATACACCCTCCATTTGTTTAATCCTATAAATGCAATCCTACCGCTTTTCTCATTTTTCAAAAGCCAACACAAAATGAAGTAATAACTATTACCTACACATTTACTAGCAATATATCAAGTACAAATATTCTATCTTCCCATGGGGCTCCATCTTATTTTTTATGATGCCTGGTAAGGATATCAGATTGCCTTAATGGTGATAAGTTAAATAGGAAGTCCATACTAGGAAGTTGGGAGTGGCTGACTCTGTTTTTTTTTTAAAAAAAAAAAAAACATAATTAGCTTTGCTATCTTCCCCATGGCTAAGATTATTCTTCTCATATTCTTAGAAGCTGTTTTAAACTAGTCCCTTCCTTCAGGGTTCAAGTTGCAGGTATAATGGGGTTTGAGTTATTATGATGTTTGGAAAATGATAAAAAACCAAAACCAGAAAGACTCAAAAAGTGTATAATGTTGAAGCATTAATTAATCACATGCCATAAATAACTATTGCATGAATTACATAACTTTCCTAATACAATCCAATTTTTGTCTCTAATTTGTGTTAATGATAGTCTGCAGCATGTTCTAGATACCTCTAAGACATTTTCAAGTTCAAAATGATAATTTTTTCTGTTAGATCATCTATGGCTGCAAGCTCCTCTAGAATATGGTCCCCTTGATTCTTTTGAAGGGAACCAGTAGAATATATCCTTGATCACATTAGTTCATTTTTTATCACATTATAGACATCAGATTCTTAAAAGTATCCTACTCTTCTTCCTCATATGTAAACAACAAATGAAGGCCCTCCTGATTCTTTGATAAATCCACTAATCCATTTTCAAGGGATAGGAACTCCAATTTGCCACATGCTTTTTCCGAAGAAACCACTATAAGCTAATTTTTGCTAAAGTTTAAACAACCATACCCCAACTAAAAAGTATCAAGCTAACCTACAGAACCAATTAGACTGGACATTATTACCTTCTTCTGCGCTTCTCCTGGATTTGGTAAAGCAAACATCTCTGAAGAAATGACGGCTACATCGGATAAAATTTCCCAGTCAGAAACAAAAAGAAAAAAACTATAGTGGAACAATCTAAATAATATAAAGAGAGAAAGTTAAATCCAATGAACAAGGTACGCACATGATTATTCAGAGTCATATAACAGTATATAATCACAAAAACCATCCATCGCCACATTCATTTATTAGAATAAAAAATCTCTTCAATGACAGAAAAACAAGATTGTTCAAACAGTCAGCATACCAATTTAAACAAATCAACCAAACTCTAGCTTAAAGCACACAACACCGTCTCTCTTTGCAGAGAAACAAACAAAACCAAAGCAAGGGAACCTCGACATTACATTTCTTATAGCACGTCGCTGAAGAATGTTGTAAAGTTCCACAGGTTTGCAATAAATCGAAAGACTCTCTTCGGCAGCGATTTCCTCTTCTGCAGATAAATGCACTCGAGAATCTTCACGGCACATTTGTTCTGCGCTTCTAGTGTATCTGCAACAGCAAACAACAATTCCTTAACACCAATTCGCACAAAACGGTAAACAATCTCATCTAATTTCGTCTTATCGTAAAACATCGAAAAACACGAAAACAACCTCAATTCGCTATACGCATGTGCACAATCAGCTATCAACTATCTCTACATTCAACATCACTTATTTTTAATAACAAAACAACGCCGAGAACAAAAACGCAAATAAGCAAACACAACACAAGCAGTTTCGTGAAGAACATACGAGGAGCTTTCACGGACCACTAAAGGTATGCCCGGCATTCTCGCTACGCACCAGCGATAAACGATTTCATCGCTAACAAAACCTTCTCTCGAGCACCTTCACAAATACAACAACAACAATAATGATTATTAAAATATCAAATTTATCGACGAATAAAAAAATAAATAAATACATTATAAAACAGAGACGGAGGACGGACCTTGCAGTGGTAGAAACCCTAGAAAAATCGCAGAGAGAATTTTGAGGAATATTTTTGGGACAAGTACCAGAATCTGGAAATTTACCTGTTTGTTTGCGTGTAAAGAGAACCAGAAGCTTCTGTCAGGGAAAAAACGCTGCGTTTTGGAAGAAGAGAGAGAGAGAGCACAGTCGTCGAGGTCTGAGCTGAGCAGTCCAGCTCCTGTCGATCCACGTAGCACCGCAACAGCTCCTCCTAATTTCAAATTAAAATTAATTAATCTAATTAGTTCCGCACTCTATTTCTGCTCAATCGATTGAGATAGATCACTTATAGAGCATGTTATTTTTATAGAGTCGGCTGAGATCGATCGCTTATAGGGCACACTATTTCTATACAGTCAGTTGAGATGGATTATTTATAGCGCATGATATTTCTATACAGTCGGTTAAGATGGATCACTCTTAACGCGGCCCAATTAATATATAAATTGAAAATTGTTTAATTATATAAAAGGAGTAGCACATAAAAAATTCATGATACTGACTAAAAACCTTTTGTATAACAATTTCTAGTTTTTAAATTCAACTCCTTAACCAAATATATATCTGAAGTGATTTGTTTTTTCTTTCTATCTGAACTGAATTTAACCTCATCCTTAATTTTTTTGCAATGTATATACTACATTTGGTTTGTTCATTTTGTAGCAAATGGTTATTAAATGTTACTATTAATTGAAATGTCTCCTTTGGAAAAACAATTAGTTAAACACAATTGTTATATAGATTATGATCATTATTTATAGATGCATTCAATACCTCCTGAATGACCTCTTTTAAATGAATTCAAAATCATATTCATTTGGATAATTTAAATGATGCTATATCGACCCCCATTAAATTTCGATTGCATATACTAGAAATGGCATAAGGTCATCCGCGGATGCTTTTATTTTCCCCAACCTACATGTTTGGGTTATAAATGTATCTTGGTGAAAAAAAAAATATAATAATAATAAAAAATACATGTACAAGTAGTAAAAAAAATATTGAATTCTATTTGAATTAATGCTCATTTATAAGTAAATTAATAAATTATACATATACACATACACTAATGCTAATGTTCAGAAATTTATTAAAACCTATCGAAATTAAACACTATATAAGATTTATAAAACTACTCTTAAGACAACGGAAGATATATGATGAAAATTTGTCACATATGCTGGTAAATACACATAGTGAGATTAATCCGATCACAAATGTAAAGGAAAGTATACAAACCAGGTAAACTTTGAGTGAATGTGCTGTGGTAATTGTCTTTTTTTTTTTTTAATTAAATGAGGGGTCTAATAGATTAAAATATTTTATAAAATGATTAAAATATTATATATTTTTTATCATACATTATGTATTGCCCAAGAGAAAAAAGTGTAAAATTCAAACACTACTGCACGATATGGTCAAGTGGGTAAAAGCATACATTCAGTCTCACAATGTTATGGGTTCAAGTCCCTACCAATGTTGATTCAAAAGTTAAATAACTTCATGAAGAACATAATTTATGGAACACTCCTTTAAAGTGCCAACACAAATATAGATTCAAATTTGCCAACTCAGTTTTATTAAAAGGTGTTATTATCATCAAATATCTATATTCATTTCTGATTTAAAAAAAAAATCTATATGTATTTACCAAAAAGTGAATAGTGTTTTTCCCAATAAAACTTAACAAATAACAAAATAGGAAGTCCCCATTTATGTATTTATATAATATAAGATGGCATCATAAATTTAGATATGATACATGTATCTTGGTAAAAAAATAAAAAAATAAAAAATACATGTACAAGTGGTAAAAAAATATTGAATTCTATTTGAATTAATATTCATTTATGGGTAAATTGATAAATTATACATATATATATACACTAACACTAATATTCAGAAATTTATTAAAATCTGTTAAGATTAAACACTATATAAAATTCAGAAAACTACTCTCAAGACAACGGAAGAAATCTACTCTCATGATATATGATGAAAATTTGTCATATAAGTCGGTAAATATGTATATAGAGACTAATCCGATCACAAATGTAAAGGAAAGAGCACAAACCAGGTAAACTTTGAGTGAATATGCTATGGTAATTGTCTTTTTTTTTTTGTTAATTAAATTAGGAGTCTAATAGATTTCTAATAGATTAAAATGTTTTATAAAATGATTAAAATATTATATATCGTTTATCATACGTTATGTGTCGCCTAAGAAAAAAAGTGTAAAATTCAAACACTATTGTGCGATGTGGTCAGGTGGTTAAAAGCGTACATTCAATCTCACAATGTTCCTCGATTTAAGTCCCTACCAATACCAATATTGTTTCAAATATAAATAACTTCATGAAGAATATAATTATTGAATACTCCTTTGAAGTGGCAACACAAATATAGATTTAAATTTGCCAACTCAGTTTTACTTAAAAGGTGTTATTATCATCAAATATCTATATTTATTTCTGATAAAAAAAAAACCTATATTTATTTACCAAAAAATGAATAGTGTTTTTTCCAATACAACTTAACAAATAACAAAATAGGAAGTCCCAATTTATGTATTTATATAATATAAGATTGTATCATAAATTTAGATATGAAGAAAGTTTAGAAGGTAAATATGACAAACTGTCATATTATAATATATTTTACCTTAGTTTTATTTCCTTTTTTTTATAAGCAACTCAAACGGATTAAATTAATAGCATAAATTTGATGTAATATTTTTATTTTTTTTCTTTCTTGTTCTCTTCACTTCTTTTAAGAATCTAAAAATTGATTCAAATCACCTTCATATTATTTACTCGAATCTTTTAGGAATTGTTTCCAAAATTATTTTGATTTATTAATTTCAACATTGTCACACTAAATAGGAAGGTAGACTTAAAAAAAAAAAGTAAAAACTCCCACCCAATTCATTGGCTGGTCAAATTATATGTATCAATTTAAAAATTTAACTTAAATGTCTGACTTTAACATTCATAAATATGCAATCCAATGGTAAAAAAAATAAATGATGAATTTAAGATAGATGTCAACCATCCAATTATAAAGAAATAGATAGATGAATGTTAAAGTTAATAATTTAAATTAAAATTTATTTCTTGTCAAAAAATGTATAATTTTTTTACTAAATAGAAACTTAACAAATAGTAAAATTGATCATATCATAAATTTAATAAAGATTTTAATATATACTTAGATATGAAGAAAACTTACTTGGGTAATATGACAATTCTCATCCACATAACTTATAACTATGATATCTCTAATTTGGATTTATTTTCCTATATAATAACAATTAATCTAGCTTTATTTCCTTTTCTATAACTGGCTCAAGCATAATCGTACCATAAATTGATGTGTGATATTTGTATTTTTTCCGTTTTCTTAACTTTGTATAATATAGAAAGTTATTCAAATCACATTCATATATTTACTTGATTCTTTTAGGAATTGTTTCCAAAATATGTAAATTTTACTGATTCCATATTGGTACACTAAATAGGAAAGTAGACTAGATAGAAAAAAGAAACGAGGCAATTTCTTTTAATAATTTTTTTAAAAGCACAATAAAGTAGCCTTATTTCTTTTAATAATTTTTATAACCTTCATGGATTTTCGGGATATTGTGTTTATATAATATTGATTCAAGTGGAAAATAAATCTTTATAAAAAATTAAAAAAAAAACTAATTACGGCTAAATTTTAATCTATCTTCAATTTACGTGACCTTTTCTTTACACCCAAGTAATCAGACTTATTAGATTTGAATTTATAATAGCGCAATACAAGGGACTAAAACTAATTGCAGATAATACTGAAAAAATGTGCAAACTATTTTTGCAAAACACAGTATTACAGTGATGCTAAATCCAAAACTTTTTGTTAAAAAAAAACAATTATCTAGAAATATAATCAACGGTTAGGATTTCGTTTCAGACAAACATTTTCTTGATATCTCAAGTTTTTAGCTGTTGATCTTCTAGTGGCCCACTGAACAGCTGGGTTGTTTATTGTTTTTTAATTAGTGTTATATTATCTGGCTACATTGTATAGGACAATATATATATATATATACATATAGTTTTTAATTAGTGTTATATGCCTCCTCTAATTGACACAAGAAAATTCGGGTAGATTTATCACTCACAATTAACATGTAATGCAAAATAATATACAATAAAGTTTGACCACATAAGGTTATTTTTTCTATAAATTTATCCAAAAATAAATGGATGGAATCTGTACAGACTGTACCTGCTCAATTTGTGAAAGTACAAAAGGGAAATTTTGCTACAAAAGATTTCTTAAAGATTGCGTGTGACAAGTTTAGGAAATAAATAAAATAAAATAAATAAAATAATAAAAAATAAAAAGAAAAGCTAATAGGCCTATAAAAGCTCAAACAAATTGCATGAGGAATCCATTGAAGAGATGCTTATATATTCTTGAAACATTCACTAACAAAACCATATTGTTCTTGTCTTTGGAAGGCAGGAAGAAGATATGGTGAAGGAAGCATTGAGGAAGTGTTCTTATTGTGGCCAATATGGTCACAACTCAAGGACATGTCCTGATGGCGGCAAGAGTTGTGTCAAGCTTTTTGGAGTGAATATATCTGATAATGGTGAGGATGAATCCATGAAGAGGAGTGTTAGCATGGGAAACCTGCAGTCTGTCGTTGAACCGAATAATGTCAAGGTCGAAGTTCATGCTGATGATGATGATGCATGTTTATCTGATGGACAGGTTCATTCAAAGAAAGGCAAAGCTGCTCATGATAGGAGAAAAGGTACATTACATATTGTTGTTTATTTTTATCAGTTTTGGTTGTAAAACATATTTATGTTTTGATTATTTTTGTGAAAATAATTTGGTTCTATGTTTGTTTAATGTTTCATATCTTGTTTTATAGGTTTCATTCTATTTTGTTTAATGAAAATTTAAAGCAGGATTTTGTCTCATGGATTTAGGCTATGTTTCATGGGATCTGAATCCTGCTTTTGAATTTGTTGGAGAATAATTTTACAGTTGTTCAACACCTTTTTCTTAAATGTAAAGCAGCAGATATGAAACTAGTTTGCTTAAATATGTTTATTTGCATGATCATTATTGCAAAAACTTTAGAGATGGAGATGCTTTTTGCCTTCTATTAGTGTTAATGATGTTAATAATGTGAATTGATGCAATAGTACTTCAAATTGCCAAAAACAGGCAACAGGCTGTAATTGGTTAAGTAGAATTGATACTTGCAATTGTGTCTCACACAATAATTGATAATTCAGTTTAATAGTGTTAAATGTAGAGGAAGACACCAATCAAAACTTCTTCCTCAGTCCTTCTAAATATGTGCATGACATTAATGTGTATAGGGTATAAATTTTGGATAAAATTTTTGTCTCTTTTTTTAAGCAGGGCAGCCATGGACTGAGGAGGAGCACAGAAATTTTTTGGTTGGTTTGAAAAAGATAGGCAAAGGTGAGTGGAAAACAATTGCAAAGGCTTTTGTGAAAACCAGAAACGCGACTCAAGTTGCCAGTCATGCACAGAAGTATTTTCTCAGACAGGCTTCATCAAGTGATACGAAGCATAGGAGATCAAGCGTCTTTGACATGACTTATATAGAACCTGTAATCTATCTATCTTTCTATTAACATGTTTTTTTATTTTGTTGTTCATATTTTGTGGTATATTATTATTCAGTTGCTGGATTTTTACAGCCTTCAACTTCTCAAGATTCTCCTTCAGTGAAAACTGCGGCTGCTAGTACTTCATCACAAGTAAGTCCATGCTCATCTGAATTCATCGCAAAAAAATTAGTTGATCACAAACAAAGGCTCTGAGAGATTTTTGTCCTAATGACTTTTTTCCTAATATTAATGCACAGGCTAGTGCCTTGTCTTCGGCTATGCCATTGAAGTTTTCCTATGAAGTACCGGCACAGGTAAAGTACACCTCTCAGAAAATTGACATTTTTAAAATTTCAAAAGCAAAGAATTTATATATTAATGTTGGTGTCACATAAACTTGAAGGCTAATAGCTCAGATCATATTCTAAACCGATTCCCTCATCTCTGCTTGGATCCAATCATCCCAGTGCCAAGCCTTCAAAGTTATCGCGGGGTTCCTTGTGTGGTAAGGACTAATATGCTTTTCACCAACTAAAAGAGCTTTATGTTTAGTCACTTGTTCACATCATCTTTTGATTCAACGTCTATGAATAAAATCTTTGTCAAACACCCTTTACCTCCTAGAACATTTTGATTAAATTACAGTGATTAGGAGCTGCTGAATTCAACAATGTTATAATTGCATACCATATGTTATCAAACCAACGAAACTAAATTTCTCCTGTTTTCACAGTTTCGAGCCCCTCGTAATGGCCAGAGCTTCCCAGTAACTAGTAATGTGCCAGCTCTATCATATGTTCAGGCAGTGAACTATCCGAGGCCAGCTTATGTCTACATGCCTAGAAGCATCGGACACGTTACTACTTGCGCTAAGGTTACTGCTCATCCGTCTGGTATCCCTTCTCCACGTGTGTCCTCCAGTGGAACATCTCAAGCAAGTCCCACAAAAGCAACTGAAAAGGATTCTCTGGAGCTCAAAATTGGACCCCCTCAATCCCCTCAAAGAAGAGACATATCATCTCAGTCCTCTGGAGCAGTTAGAGTAGTATGACAAATTTTGGATGCTATCTAATATTTCTTTCTTTTTCTACCTATATACTTGTTTTTCACCTTAGTATAGTTAGAGGCAAAATTCAGCTACAATTTTATCAGTAAGTCAGGAATTATTTTTTGTGTACATTACAGGAAATATAGTGTATGGATTTTTGCAAATCTTGTTTAGATTTAATTTCAATTATGTTTTGTCAATGGTAGCTAATAGTTGTTGAAGAAAGCCCTGATCACAAACTCCTAATATACTTGATATCAAACAAACTGAAAGAGATGTTTGATTTGTGAAAGAAAAGATAGTTTTTAAAAAATTAATGATGTTAGTTTAAATATATATATGTATATATTGATAATGCTAGCGGGTATTAGTTGTCAAAGAAAACCTGGTCATAAACTCGGTAAAAGTTTGCAATGATTTAGGTGGAAGAAAATTTTTGATTCATGGTCGAAAATCAGCTTTCAAAAAATCAGTATACAATCCAATTAATCAGTTCATGTTCTTTTGCTCAAACAATTTCCAATACACTCTTTAGAAAACATAATTAAGAACGAGCAACAACTTAGAATAACGGATTAGATTGACCCACCCCAAATCCGACAAAAATTTTTAAAGAGCGCCCCAAACCCAATCTGTACTTTAAACGGATAGTTACTTTCTGCTCTAAAGCCACCTCAAATAGCCCAAATTATCCCGGATTTGGATCCGATCGGATGTTTGTACCACTCCTAACAGCAGCCCTGTGACATCGAATGTGATGATTGGTTTTAGCTTGGCATGGAATTGACACTAGTTTATGCCAAAGGTTTGTTTATTCCTTGCTCTTGCCAAAACATATACGCATTGACAACTTGTAGTTAAAATGATTACATATCTCATCATGCATATGAGATACAGAAACAGGAGTTGGAATCTCATCTCTTACAAACGTGTGGCTAACTGTCACCCAAATTGTGAAAATAACATATGTATGCCTTGACACAATTTTCCGAATGTTTGAATTCTCAGCAGCCATAAGCAGACGAAAAAAATAACAAAAAATAATTGAATAACATTTACCACTATCAAGCAACACATCGTTTGTACAACCCATTTAATAGTAATATAAACTGAAAGAATGAAATTTCACAATAGCTTACAAAACAACTGAAAAAGCAAATCATTATATGGTTCAAGGACTAGGAATAGTCTTCTCTAATTCCTAGGTGGGCAATTGAGAGAGCTACTCATACATAAATTTGTGAACCAACTAGGTAGAGCAGCAGCCAGACTTCTGGTTAACAGGTTGTCCTTTGATCTGAACTGTTGGTGGCCTTGCAGCGTTCATCGCTGGTTGGCTTGCCATCCTGTAAGGGGCAAAATGTAGATAAATCATAAGCCAAGAGCGCACTAATAACCATTCTATTCTACAAAATACGGGAGCCTGATTCTGACATTGTATTGATGACACAGACGACCATAACAATAGCTATATTCTTAAGAATTTAATTAATCCATCATTCTACCATGCATCTCCGTAAATCAAGTATCTTAAAAACAAGCATCATATTCACCCTTTCTCCAACAATGGTACACTAACAAATAAAAAACCAAAATGAGTAGTGCTATAGATGTAATGTACCTGTTCTTAATGTCAGCAGTCATGGCCATAAATGCCTGCTCGACATTAGTAGAATCCTTTGCACTGGTCTCCATGAAGGGAATGCCAATTTCATCAGCAAATGCCTTTTGTCATCCCAAAGGAAAACATGAAATCAGTAGGTTCCTAAAATTTTGCCATAGAATATATGTCACTAATAGGGGAACCACTTTTTACCTTAGCTGTTTCATAAGACACAACCTTCTTGTCAGTGAGATCACACTTATTTCCTACCAGGAGCTTGTTCACATTCTCACTTGCATAGCGATCAATTTCATTCAGCCACTGCTTAACATTGTTGAAACTCTCTTGGTCTGTGACATCATAAACTATCTGCCACACCAACATACCATATAATACAGTGAAACATAATACAGCATACAACCAAAATGTAAAAGCACGAGCAAAATGCCCATGAAACTAAAAGCAGAAATACAGAACTTACTATAATGCCATGTGCCCCACGGTAGTAGCTGCTAGTGATTGTCCTAAACCGTTCTTGACCTGCAGTGTCCCACTGCATGTTCCAAAGTGAGAAATATCAAATACCATAGTAATAAATATCCTGGAAATAACCTCGGATTAATTCAGAAATAACATCAAAGCTAAGCAATATGCCAGAAAAAAACATATACAAATTTAAAACCAAAAAAAAAAAAAAAAAGCAGCAATGGAATCGAAAGTATCAAAATTATTTTACTTGTTTCTTGGTTAAAAAGTAAGAAACACAAAACAGAAAACGATAAAAATCAAATAAAAATAAAAATAAAAATACAAACATAACCAAATAACAGACAATTACATAGACAGCAGACTATTAAATCAACAAATGCAAGAAAAAACCAGAAGAAAAGAAAGCCTCACAATTTGAAGTTTTACAGTCTTGCCATCTTGCTCCACAGTGCGAATTTTCTATAAGACAGAAATTAAAGACAATATCAGGGGGTCTTTCACCAAAAATAAATTTGCTTAAATCCACAACTTATTTGATGCTTACAAAGTCAACTCCTATTGTGCTAATGTAACTGTCCAGATACGAATCATCCTGTTTAGAAATAACAGAAAAAATATAGTCAGCACAAAATAAGGTTGATAACCCCCATTATCATCCAAATTAAAACACTGAGATTCCAAGAAACAATAGAAAACATCTCAAATGAAACAAATTATACGATAGGTACAGCATTGAAGTTACACATCAAAAACAAATATATTTGTTCTCCTCTAAGCTAAACTGAGTAGAATTAAATTCATTGTTGATGAGGCACTTCATAACTCATAGAAAAACATCAATTTCATCAACCAACCTCACAAAAAAGTCAAATACACAAATAATCACTAATTACTAAGCTGTCCATTCAGCAAAGAATATACAGAGCAGACCCAAAAAAGACAGATGAAACAAGAAGCAGCCCATTAATTCTCCTTTTTCTTTTAAAAAAGTAGATCTTTGTGATAAGTAAGAAACAGATATGCTCTAAAATCTCAAGCCAAATACATACTTCTGCATCTTTGAACAGAAAGATGCAGAAAACTATAAAACACCCACATATATAAACTTTTAACAAGAAAGTTGACTAGTGCAAACATGAGACAATAAAAGTGATCGGGATCACATAGGCTTACAGCAAATCTCAGGAGAAGACACGATTTGCCAACTCCAGAATCTCCAATCAGCAAAAGCTTGAACAAGTAGTCACTGCACAAACACCAAAAGAATCAAACCTTTTAAAATTTAAAACTATTCTCAAAGGTCTAACATCTTGTCCACCGTGGTAACTATTAGTACCTTGTCAACCATAAAATTAATTGGTCAATTTATGCAAGAACATTTAACATCAACACAAAGACACACTCATATTCTCATCAGTACAGCCAATATAACCACCCCAACTCAATCTTCTTAATAGAATTAACAAATTCTCATAAATAAGAGAAATCACCACGTTATAGCTTACAACAACCAAGTGTGCTATCAACTCTCAGTTAAAGCAAATTTGATCATGCAATTCATTCATGTTTTTATAAACCAAACCAAGCTTCTCTAAAATCAAATAAATTCCAAACTCCTTCACTCCATATCTTCTAATCCAAAAACATACACAT
Source organism: Nephelium lappaceum (assembly GCA_021234005.1). NCBI lineage: Eukaryota > Viridiplantae > Streptophyta > Magnoliopsida > Sapindales > Sapindaceae > Nephelium > Nephelium lappaceum. The sequence continues at coordinate 6,429,925 of CM038005.1, forward strand.
GCAAGTGAACAAAACACCAGCTGAATTATGTCTAATTTGCATATATTTGTTCCTCATTAACATTCATTTGAACAAAAAAAAATGAAATTTCAACACAAAAGCAGTCGAATTGATCCAAACCAAAACACACCCATCGTTTTTCCAACAGTTTAAGATCTGAAAAACCCTAAAAATCGGTGCTTGATATTCATTTAAGAAAAAGAAAAATCAGAATTTGACATTCAGATCCTTCGACAAAAAAAACCCAGATCAAAAATTGGAAAATACAAAAAAAACCCCACAACCCACAAATCAAAACACGCCCAACAAAGATTGAAACTAATTGAAGGTAGATCCACAAACACCAACAACACCCATCACAGATCTCTTAAAAACAAAACGAAAAATCGGAAATTTAAGATAAAACAATCACGAAGAAGATCTGGAGCGGCTTACTATTCAGAATTCATGACTGCAAAGGTGGTGTTTGGGGTTGCAGATGGGTCAGACCGGTCCAGCAGGAGATTGGACCGGGTTATTGCAGAGAGAAACGAAAAGGTAATGTCAAGAGAGAGCGAGAGATAGAAATTATGAATGAGACCGAAAGGAACCTTCTCAGTAAGGAAACTGCGAAGGATAGATTATATGTACCCGAGAACTTTGGAGTCTGATTTTAATTTTATTAAAATTGGAGGATTTATTGATAATATTATTTATTTATTTGGTACATTCTCGGTTTTTTTTTTTTTTTTTTTTTTTTTTTTTTTTCTGAAAGTTAGATTGTCTCATTTTTGTTCCATGAACTACACCTTCGGTGTGGGGAAAAAAAAAAAAAAACAAAGAGAAGACCAACTCTGTGGGGACCTGACCACACTCAAACCATCCTGGTCCAAGTAGAGTAGGATTAAACCAAAATAAACACATTCGGGACGCACTTGGGCTTAACTTTAAAATCTGTTGTAAAATAGAAGTAATGTTATAGTATCCAAAAATTTATCCAAACTTATTATTCAAATGATGTACAAGTTTATATGTAATATCTGACCATAATCTGACTGAGATTGATGTAACCGATCTAAATCTAACCATAATTTGTTTTTAAAATATAAAACCGACTAGACCCTAATGCAAAACGAAAACTGATTTTTTCAATTTTTTCGATTTGTTACGATTCAGTCAGAGCCCATTTTTGTTTTCTTTTTCCACCCCTATTTATTAATTTATAAAATATGGAATGAAAGTTTGTAATAGGGATAAATCTAATTTATCTCCCGTAGTTTGATATAATAGTTAAAAAACTCCCTAAACTTGAAAAATCGCTAAGGAACCCCCTATAGTTAATATAAGCAGCCAAAAAACTCCTTACCGTCAACTTGAACGTTAAAAATTAATGTTCGACTGTTAACCAATAAAGCAAAACTGTCAATTTATTGTAAAATTAAGTCAACAAAATAAAACAAATAGATGAGTGTCACATATACATTATATATTTTTTAAATAATTAATAATTAAAATAATTAAAAAATATATTTTTTAAAATCATATCCACCACATAATTCAAAAAAATAAAAAACTATTTCATTTCTTCAAAAAAACATTTCTCTCTCTCCTTTTTCTCTACTTCTTTGGTATCTTCTTCTTCTTCTCTTTCTTTTTCTCATCTTCTTTTCAAACCTCATCCGGGTTCAAAATCGAATTCAAATGCGAAACCCACTTATGGGTTCGATTTAGAACCCAGATGTGAAGCCACGTTTGGATTCAAAATCGAATCCAGATGTTCATTTGAGTTCATCAAACCCAGATGACCGAAATCCCTTTTATTGCTTTTGTGTTTGTTTTGTTTTCAATGAATTTTTTTTTTTAAAAAAAAAAAATAGTTTTCAATGAGATTTTGAATGAATGCATTTGTTGTAATTGTGTTTGGTTGATGGGAAAATAAGGTTTCATGTCTAAAGATTGATGATGATTGTTTCATCTTTGGTTCAACATTTTATTGTTAAGGATGATGATGTGTAAGTGATTAGTGGAGAAGTGTTTAAAACTAATGTTTGGGTTTTTATTTTTTTTATTTTTAAATTTATTTTGTTTTGTTAATTTCTTTTTCAACTTTTCTATACTTGAGGGGTAATTTTGTCTTTTCACTCACTGTCGCATCAACATCTACTATTCACGAATAGCCTTAATAGAAGAGAGAAAATGAGATTTGTTCAAACTAGAAAGAAAAATTAGTGATTAGATCAAACAATAGTCAAGTTTATATGTAATATCTGACCATAATCTAACTGAGACTGATGTAACCGATCCAAATCGAACCATAATTTGTTTTTAAAATATAAAACCGACTAGACCCTAATGCAAAACGAAAATTGACTTTTTCAATTTTTTCGATTCGTTACAATTCAGTTAGAGCCCATTTTTGTTTTCTTTTTCCACCCCTATTTATTAATTTATAAAATATGGAATGGAAGTTTGTAATAAGGATAAATCTAATTTCTCCCCCGTAGTTTGATATAATAGTAAAAAAACTCCCTAAACTTAAAAAATCGTTAAAGAACCCCCTATAGTTAATATAAGCAACCAAAAAACACTTTACCGTCAACTTGAACGTTAAAAATTGATGTTCGACTGTTAACCAATAAGGCAAAACTATCAATTTATTGTAAAATAAGTTAACAAAATAAAACAAATAGATGAGTGTCACATATACATTATATTTTTTAAAATAACTAATAATTAAAATAATTAAAAAATATATTTTTTAAAATCATGTCCACCACATAATTCAAAAAAATAAAAAACTATTTCATTTCTAAAAAAAAACTTCTCTCTCTCCTTGTTCTCTACTTCTTTGGTATCTTCTTCTTCTTCTCTTTCTTTTTCTCATCTTCTTTTCAAACCTCATCCAGGTTCAAAATCGAACTCAAATGTGAAACCCACTTATGGGTTCGATTTCGAACCCAGATGTGAACTCACATTTGGATTCAAAATCGAATCTAGATGTTTATCAGGGTTCATCGACCCAGATGACCCAAATCTTTTTATTGTTTTTGTGTTCGTTTTGTTTTCAATAATTTTTTTTTAAAAAAAAATAGTTTTTAATGAGATTTTGAATGAATGCATTTGCTGTAATTGTGTTTGGTTGATGGGAAAATAAGGTTTCATGTCTAAAGATTGATGATGATTGTTTCATCTTTGGTTCAACATTTTATTGTTAAGGATAATGAGGTGTAAGTGATTAGTGGAGAAGTGTTTAAAACTAATGTTTGGGTTTTTATTTTTTTATTTTTAAATTTATTTTTGTTTTTATTTTGTTTTGTTAATTTCTTTTTCAACTTTTCTATACTTGAGGGGTATTTTTGTCTTTTCACTCACTGTCACTTCAGCATCTACTGCTCACGAATAGACTTAATAAAAGGGAGAAAATGAGATTTGTTCAAACTACAAAGAAAAATTAGTGATTAGATCAAACAATAGGGGGATATCAGAATTATCCCTTTGTAACATATATATATATAGAGAGAGAGAGAGAGAGAGAGTAATTAGAAATTGATCGGAAACTAATTAATCCAACATAAATTTATGCAGAAGCTATTTCATATTTGTGGAGACAAGACCAAAACAAAGTAACAATATAATCATATTTTACAAATTTTTCCTTTTTTTTTTTTTTTTTTAAAAAAAAATACAAACTAAATTTTCATGTAACAAAAGAAGTAAAAAAAACAACCAAGGCTTACATTCTCCATGTCAACACTCCTCTAATGGAGAAGCCTAAAGCTGCTGGGCGATGAGCAACAATATTATTGCCGGATATGGGAATAACAAGCCATTGACAAATACCTACAACAGAGCTTAGAGCTAAAACATCATCTCTAATGAAAGGTAAATTTTGCCTTCATTTACAAATTTTGCCTTGTAACGCTCACAATGGTCATTTAAAAAAAAAAAAAAGAAGGTAAATTTGAAAAATGAATAAAACTGCACTATGAAACTTTTTTCTTCTCTTCTTTCAAAAAATGTCATCATTGCTTTAAATACAAAGTAACTTAAGATTCTTCTTTCTGGCTTGAATTCTCGTCTTCTCTTTACAAAAATTTTGTAGCCAAGTCTTTGATAGCACGGAGTAAATTTTCTACGGAACACTTAATTGGTATATTATGTTGATATTGGTATGACGTTCTAATAATAATATAATATATTTCTCATTTAGTCATTTATAAAAGGATAAAAAAATAATATCGATGTGACTTCCAATAATAACGTAATATTTGATATAACTTTTTAAATGAAAATTTTCTCATAAATAATGAAAAAATCAATATTAATTTTTTATAAAAAAAATATACTACGTGTTATATTATTACTGAAATGTCATACCAAAATTAGTATAATGCGCCAACTAAACGTCCCATGAAAGATTTTCTCTAATAATATGACCTTCACCTTCATGAATTGGATTCATTCTATGTGCAATCATTTTACTAATTCCTTTTGGAAAATTGCGGACAGCATATAGTTTTGATCGCTTCATTGAAATTCAGACCATATCGGATTCAAGGAATGCATTTTTGAATTCTTGTTGAAAACCCAGTTGGCTCCCTCACTGAATTTTGTGGAAAGACGGAATTACAATTTAGCTACCCACGCGAAACTCTAATTCAAGCGGAGCTCATGTTTGGATATTATTACAATTTACCTACCTTCCGTTATCAACTTTCTGTTACCGTGAACTGATTCAGGGGTAAAGTTGTCATTTCGATGGGCAGTGGTCTAAAAAATTAAAAAAATTAAATGAATTAAAAAAAATTATCATCTCTCTCTTCCTCCCTCTCTCTCTCTTGTTCTTCTGTCAGTCTCTCTCTCACTCTCTATCCCTCTCTCTCTCTTCTTGTTTTGTGACTCTCTCTCTCTTCTTCCTCTTATTCTTCTCCTTCAATCTCTCAAACCATCACAGATCTGGAAAAAACCACATTTATCAAGTCCATTAATCAGATCTGGCTCGAAATCACCGAACCACAACGGAGTGAAGCCATGTCTCGAAAAGTCATTGCCGTCGTTGAAGCGGTACGGTAGGCTGTCTGCTGTTGCGTCGAGCGATGCGGTGGTGCGGAGATGGATCAGTTGGGCGGCGATGCGGTAGGCTGTCTGTTGGTGCTTCGAGCGGTGCGGACGCTGTCGTTGAAGCGGTGCGGTAGGCTGTCTCCTATTGCGTCGAGCGATGCGGCGGTGCGAAGATGGATCAGCTGGGCGGCGATGCGATAGGCTGTCTGTTGGTGCATCTAGCGATGCGACGGTGCGGAGATGGATCAGCTGGTGCGGCGATGCGGTAGGCTGTCTGCTGGTGCGTCGAGCGGTGCGGACGCTGTTCCCGACGTGGTTCGTGGAGCGGTGCAGACGCTGTTCCCGACGTGGTTCGTGGAGCGGCGCGGAGCAACGGGCTGCAGTGAGGAACGACGGGCTGTGTGTCGTTGTTGTGGAGCGGCGCGGCGCGGCGCAGTGGTGCGGAGGTTTTGGAATTTTTGTGATTGTTTGTTGGGTTGTAGAGAAACTGATGGAATTTTTGTGATTCTTTGTTGGGTTGTAGAGAAATTGATAGAATTTTTTGTGATTATTGGTGGATGGAGTGTTTTACATTTTTTTGTATTTTGCTGGAAAACTTTGATTATGATCCAGATCTTGAACATAATTTCAAGAGCTGGAAACTTTGTAATTTTGTATTTTTATGTTTGCATTTTTTTTATTTATTCTTTAATGAAAAAATTTTGTTAAGATCTGGGTTTGAATATATATTTTTTTAATTTATAATATTTGTTAAGATATGGGTTTCATTTGTTAAGATTTGAGTTTGAATATATATTTTTTTAATTTATAATATTTGTTCAATTTTTTATTCGGTCAATTACGTCAACTTTAGTAATCAAGGGTATTTTCGTCTTTTTATTTTTTTTTTTAACTGTTCACAGGTAATTTTAACGGAAAATTGATAATGGGAGGTAGGTAAATTGTAATAATATCCAAACATTTGCTCCGCTTGAATTAGAGTTTCGCGGGTAACTAAATTGTAATTCCATCTTGTGGAAAATTTTAGAGGAATAAAACACTAACCCAGTTGGTACTAACCATGACAATTTACAGGAAATTTCAATGTTAATGCCTACTTGATTCTGGTTTCCTAAACCAATTCCGACTTACATAGCTTACAAGAATTGCAGTTAATATCTATCAATTTACTTGTGCTGTAATTTAGTCTTGTCATGATCCACGAAGCCTCTTGATCAAACCATGACAATTATGGTTTGATCCAATACTTGTCTCTTGTCAGATTAAATCAAGGGTTTAGCTATTATACTTGCTGTGTACATACTTACATGCATGGGTGATTACGGAAGTGACTAATCATCTTTTAATTTTTAATTTGGTAAAAATTTGAAACTTTCAAATTTGAGGACTCTTGGATTTAAATCCAATAGGGTAACCAATCATGGACCTATACATTAAACGTAGAATAACATATGACTCTAAGAATCAAATTCATTACACATTTTTATCTTTTAGTCATTTCTTTACGGGGAGACTTGCAAGCTCTTGAGATTAAACATTTTTTAAAATCAATTATTTAGTTTTGAATTTAATTAGATAAAGTAAAATACCTTGTAGGGGTTTCTGGTACATAAATAAGGGTTTTAAACTAAAATTTGAAACTATAAAGTGATTTTGTTATATAATAAGGATGTTTTAATTTAAATAAATTCAAATTAAGGGTTGCAATTTAAAAACAGTCATGCCTCATGAGATTATTGCAAATCTTCCTTTCCTTGCATAAGAAATGCGCTAAGAGAAAAAGTTACCTATGAAGCATAAATTGAAATCCTCTCTTAAATTAATACATCGTCTTTAAAAGTAAGAAAAATTAAAAATCAGAAGAAAAAATTTTAACCATTGATTACAAATATGGCGCTAGATCTATGTTGTGAATCAAGAAATGCATTAAGCAAATAGTAAAGTTAAATTATGTGCTATTATATAAATATTATATAGTTGTGGGGTCTAATTTTAAAGAGTTATTAATGTCTTCAACCTTCGAAATTAAAAAAAAAAAAAAAAAATTGTTTTCAAATTTCTTTTTCAAACATTAATCTTCCTTAACTAATATTTGTACTTGATTGAATGATACAACTTTATAAATACAAATTAAATAACTATTCTCATGATATATGGAATCTAATAAGATATAAAGTGATATATCTTAGTAAATGTGTCAAATAAAAACATAAAAAGAATACGAAGAAACTTCTTTAGCATAGAATTGAATTTAACCCAGAAAAAAGGCATACAATTTAAACCTTCATATGTAGAATCAAGTGTATTTTAAGCGAACGTCCAATAAAAATGCCACAAAAAATGGAAAAAAAAAAAAAAAAGACAAATCTATTGTAAGTACCAAATCAAGAATAAAGGAAATTGGGTTCCAAAATAAAAAATCTAAGACTGAAGGAGGCTTGATCTAGTAAAATGATCTGTTGACCACTCTCTTCAAACCTTTGTTGCGATCTTTTTTATGCTGTTTTTGCTGTTTTCGTGGTTTAGGCATGTCCACTTGCACATTTTCGACTGGCAAAACGCTGGTTTGTGTACCGTCACTGTCAGTGTCTATGTCTCCTTCTATTGTCAATCCTTCAATTCTTGCCGCTGCCGAATTTGCTGCTGCAACTCCCACGTCTACATCTACACATCCATGACAATAGTAAATCTTGAAAAGAATTTCAATGAATCATAACACAAGAAAATACCTGTCCATATACTATTTGATTTAGGAACGTCATTTTTTGTTATCATTTTTTTTTTTAAAATAATTTGGGAGAGGAAGAATTTAAACTCAGGACCTGTACTACGGAGTAGTGTGGTCATCAGGGTATACCTGCAATCACATTATTGTATTATGTTTCCAAAAACAATCCGCTTGACACATTTTGTTAGAATCTATAATGTTCTACAAGTAATTTTTTGTTATCAATTTTATTCTTTTATTTTTTAGTTGGGAGATAAAGGATTTAAACTCAGATCCTCTATTATGGAGTAGTGTGGTCATCGTCAGGACATACCTACGATCACATTATTGTATTATGTTTCCAAAAACTACCCTTTTGAAGTATTTTGTTGGAATCTAAGGATAATCCTAATTTTCCCCTATAGTTTGATGAAATAACCAAAATCCTCCTTATTTTAAGAAATTGCTAATATTCCCTCCTTAATTTACAAAATAGATAAAAAAAAAAAAAAACCTTGTAATTTATTAAAATATCTAAAAAAAACCCGTTACCGACAATTTGGAAGTGAAAAACTAACGGTTGACCATTAATGTAGAATGATAAAACTATCAAAACAAAATAAAATATAAAAAAATATTAATATTTAATAAAATGATAATTTAATATTAAAAAAATTTGGATGGATGGTAGAGATCCAATTTAGATGGTAGAGATTGGATCTCCATTTCTTTAATTTTATTGCATAAAAATTTTTTATTATTTTTTTATTTTTAATTCTGAGGCAGTTTGATTTTTCCCATACTGTCATGGTCAGAATTCACTTTTCATTAAAAAAATTAACAGAATGGATAAAATGAGATTTCTTGAAATCATAGAGGGTTAATTAGCGACTACTTTAAACTATAGAGTGGAAATTGAGATTAGCCCTAGAATTTATAATGATCACCGATTAAATTCGTTATGTGTCTGTATGTTGTCCATAAGCTGTCACTCTTAGTAGTACCAAAAAATCATGTTCTTAGCAAAGCTACCTTTAAGGTTGTGTTTGATGCATGAGATTCGGGATGAGATTGAGATTCAAAAATCTCAAACTATTTGAATACCATGTTTGGTAAGCAATTAGGATGAATGGGATTGGGATTCTTGGAATCCCAACCTCCCATCCATTCCCATTCTTTTGATGTTTTTCAATCTCACCCACACCCATGTCATTAGGTGGGATGAGATTGGATTTGATAATTTTTTTTCTCTCCATTTATCTCTCTCTCACATTTCTTCTCATAGTTCTTTCTCTCACGCCCATGGAAGCTCTCTTCTTCTTCTTCTTCATACATTTGGTTCTGGGTTTGTTGAACACCAGAACCAGATGCTGGTTCTGGGTTCGGCGAACCCCAGAACCAGATCGATTCTGGGTCGGCGAACTCAGAACCAGATCGGTTCTGGGTTCGCCGACCCAGAACCAGACTTTCAGTCTTTTTTTTTTTTTTTTTGGTGTTATGATAATTTAATGTTATTGAAGATGATGTTATTATAGAAGATGATGATATTGATGAATTGGATTGATGATATTGATGAATTGTGGGTTGATGATGTAGAATTATGAGAGATGATGATATTGATGAAGTGGGTTGATGATGTTGAATTGTGGGAGATGTTTTTTGTTTTTGTTTTTTTTTTTTTGTTTTTAGATTTTTTATAAAATTAATTTTATATAATAAAAAAATTAAATTAATTTATTTCAATCCAATCTCAATCTACATCAAACATGATATGGTATAATTTTTAATTCAATCCCAAGTTTTACCAAACATGAGATGGTGATTTTCTATTTAAATCCAATCCAATCTAATTCATTTCAATCCAATCCAATCTATTTCATTCCATTCCTATCCCGCGTGTCAAACGCAGCCTAAGGGTCATATCACTACTGTGGATCTACTGGTTAGAGAAGTGGTTATTGACTTTAATGGATCCCAATAAGAAAATTGAAAGTAGAAATATTGAAAACTAAAAAGAAAATTAACTCTTCTAATTACTCATTAACTATCTAAAATCATGTACACTAACTAATCTCAATTTTTAAAAATTTGATCAGTCTCCTTCGAGAAAAAAAATTGTCCTGTCATTTTAATATATCATGAAGCTAAACTCCATTTTTATATAATTTGTTCCGAAACAATAAAATGAGAAATTAGATTATGTATTCAAAATCTAGGACTCCTTATTCTAAAACAATTTTCTTGACAACATAAACGAGGATTTTGTTTATTACAGATATTATGAAGAAATAGAACAAAATATAATTATACAGTTCTCTCGTATGGAAATTGCAGATTCTAAAATTTCAAGACTTCACTTTTTTGTCATTGAATTTGGATCTAATGTCAAAACTCTTTTTCGTTCAATCTTGAACAAACAACTATTTATCTATAGCCAATATAACTCGGTGGCAAAAAGTATCATGTACCCATTCGGTCTAATAATATCACAGGTTTGAGTGGTTCCATCACATATAGTATTAAAAAAAGAGAACGAAAAACATTGGAGATCTTGGACATGAGAATAACTATATACCTAATCTAAATTATATTGTGTTTGTTCCTAATCTGATTTTGAAACTGGGAACAATAAACCTGAACTGATAAGATCAACACATAACACAAAGGAAATGCATGTGCGTGAAGAGAGTTACCTGGATTAGAGAAGAACCACAAAACAAAGGCACACAAAAGCAGCACAAAAGGAATAAGATGCACCGCATTTTCAGAGAACTTGTCACGCTTCTCCTTCTTGGCCAAATCTACGGCAGGATCATATAAAGGTAGCTCATTGCCGTCCATGGACGTCGACGACAATAGTCTTGGCCCCGAATTCTTCTTCGGGGACGAGTGCGTGAAGTAGTCATCCGACACTCGGCTCCAGCTCACTGATCTATACATTTCAATTCTACTGACCCAACAAGTGAAAGTGATTCCAAAAGTTGAATGTGTGTGTGTGTGTGCGCGCTTGATTCGAGAGAGAAACAAATTAAAGCTTTGATATGGCTTCAGTGTGAACTTGTCTTCACTTCCGAATTTGAAGCCTAATATTTTGGATTCTTAGTTCTTACAGGTTTCGACTTTGTCTTTTTTCTCTTTTTACTCATTAATTTGAGTATTTATTCGATCTTTGATGAGGAAAAAAAATTGATTTTAAGAGAAATTTAGGACATCGTGATAATAAATAAAGAAACTTTAATCTTTTATATATATATATATATATCACTACAAAAATATTTTATTAATTAGTAATGCTATAATACCCAAAAATTTATCTAAATTTATTATCGAAATGATGTGACAAACTTATGTGTAATTACTATATCATCAATACATCATCTCAAAATTAATGTGGTAGCTATAAATCATTATATCAAATCATTTAGACAAAATTTTTAGATAAATTTTTGAAAAATATAACATAATTCTTTATTAATATAGGGTATGGGTACAAAAAGAATTTATAATCTTTTAATTTTCTTTTTCAAGTTTTCAAACAATGATTTTTTTGTATTCCATTAGATTTGCATCTAATGATCAACATCACCTCATTAACAATACATATCCACACAGTAGCATAACCCTAATTCTATTTAGGGTATTAATACATATCTAAGAAGGAGAAATATTACCTAAATAAAGAAATATATATAAAGGACCAAAATCATTCAGGCAATATTTCCTCCTTTAGGCAATATTTATATTTTCTGTGGTCTTGCCTTCTTAGATTTTTAATTTTTTCTTTTTTAAATGGTGGGAAGGGGGATTAAATTCAGAGAAAACTATCTTAAAAATGAGATTTGAACTTTTGACCTCTTCCGATTAAAGTGTTCAACCACTCCTACTAAGAGGTGATGTGTCATTCTTATATATATATATATATATATATGCCCTAAAGGTCACATTTTGCACATAGGATTGGAATGAAATGAATTGGATTAGAGTGGATTAAAAAATTGTTATCCCATATTTGGTAGAATTTGAGATTAGATTAAAATTATATTATATTATATTTAGCGTAGGTTGGGATTGAATTAGAATAAAATTAATCTAACTATTTTATAAATACTTCAAATTAATTTTTAAAAATTTTTCAAAAAATTTGAAAAAAAAATGGAGATCCAATATGGTGGATCTCCACCGTCTTCAACATTATCAACCACCAATTTCATCAACATCATTAACAACCCAGCTCATCAACATCATCATCTCTCACAACAATATCATTAACAACATCAACAACAACAACATTTATCAATAACATCAAAATATCAAAACATCCAAAAATAAAAATAAAAATAAAAATAAGGGGTTTTGGTTCTAGGTTCAATGATCACAAAACCTTCTACGCTAGGTTCGATAAATCCAAAATCATTTGGTTATGGGCTCACCCTAAACTCATTAAAAAAAGAAAAGAGTAGAGAGGATAGAGAGTGTTGCTAAGGAAGACGGTGACTGAAGTGGCAAGAGAGGAAGATAGTGAGAGGACATGAGGCTTGAAGTTAGAGTGAGAGAAGGTAGAGAGAGATTAGAAATGTTCATTTCCAAACCCACCAAATCTCACAATTTTTGTTGGAAATGAGCATTTTCATGAAATGATGATTTGAGGGAGTTTGAGATTGAGTGTAGGATCTCACTTATTGCTTTTTAAATACTGAATTTGAGAGTTTGAAATATTTTGAATTTCAAACTCATCTCAAATTCGGTATTACAAACATGTGGATATGTATTGTTAATGAGGTGGTGTTGATCATTAGATGCAAATCTAATGGAATATAAAAAATCATTGTTTGAAAACTTGAAAAAGAAAATTAAAAGAGTATAAATTCTTGTTGTAACTATACCCTGTATTAACAAAAATAAAATATATTTGTAGTCTTAGAAGTTGTTGCTAAATTTATTTTAGTTTATTTTATTCTCTAAATGGACGTGGTAACTAACTAGAGCTTTACGTTCCTCCAAGATTGTTATTGATTATAATTTATTATTTGTGACATGACAATATGATTTAAGATGTCACATCAGTTAATTTATTGATTGTTATTGCTTTGATAGTAATTCATCAAAAAGAAGAAATTTTGTGAGAAAATCTAATGAAAATTAAGACAAAATAAAAATTAAATCAAACATGTATACTCTGAAATAGGACACTCAATTGTAATAATTAAAGTTATTGTGCCATGGTGGTATAATACACCCGCTTTGCCTTTCCATAAATAGCGTGAAGGTTCCAGCATGGGTCTGTCTTAAGATGGATAATTTGTTGTGGCCCCTCCTATAGAGGTTAATTACATCTTAATCCTTTTAATTGGAGGGTCAAGTTTTCTCCCCTTAATGTAAGGTCCTTCTCTTTTTGTTTATATAGGGAGTTATGTAGTAGTTGTTGTGATCCAAACGGTTCTTTAAAACTAGTATTTAAAAAGTTCGACAATTGTAAGTGTATTTGTAATATAAATATATATATATGTTCTATTGTAACTGATGTTGGGGTTTCTGCCCTAAGAGCTTGTAATATTATAAACGGTTTTATAAATTTTAATAAAATATTCATTTCATTCAATTTATATATTTTGCAAAAATCGTATATATCATGAGAAACATCCTTGATTACTGATGTAATTTCAAACTAAGTATAAAAGTGTTATATACAGGTGGATTTAGTTTGAGATAAGTAATTTAAAGAGTCCGTAGAAAACAAACGAAGCTGGGTACTTCATTTGTGGTAAATCTACAGCTGCGGTCCCTTTTGTATTTGATACGATAGTCTTATCCAAGACTGTTCATGTGGTGACATGGAAATGGAGGCACCTTATATAATAAAGATTATATAGGACTGGGCTACGATAAATATAAGTCTCTAAATAATATCCGTTAATCTTAGAGATTTATATTTATCAATCAGATGATCATATATGAATTGATCTTAATTCTGAGTGTATTATGAACTCCTGCTTGTTAAGTTATTTCCTTTGATTTACATGGGTGAGATCGGTGTAGATACCCGATTAATAACTTCGTACTTTGGGGATATGATTTAGTAAGTAGCTGGGAACATTCTATACAATAGTGGAATCCACTCCTTCTTGCGAGAAGTAGAAAAGTAGTTCCCTTAAGGGTTGATTCAGGTCTTGAACAATAAGAGTGCTCAACTTTCTGTTTATATATAAACAGAAAGATAAATTCATAAGTTCTTATGAATATATTGTTCATTAGAGAATCAATGGTATTTAAGGATCAAGAAATAATTAGAGAGGTAAAACGGACATTTGACCTTGCTCTAATTATGAACTATTTGTGGAGGGTCAAATCATATGTAGTGATTAAATCAATGAACACTGAAAAATTTCAAATTGTATAAAAAACATCTACAATTTTGAGAGTGCAATCTTAAGTTTTTAGTGGAGTAACTTTAAGATTAATAATAGTGAATTATTTAATTAAAGAGTTTAATTAATAATTCCAATATTATTGGAGCTCAAAACTGTAGGTCCATCGGGTCCCCTTGATAACTCATTTTACTATAAGAAACATGTATATAGAATATTGTAATTGGACCGTCCAATTACAGGTGTTACATAAGTAACAAAAATTTGTGTTCACTTAGTATTTGAATAATATTGATTATTCAAATTATTTAATTATTAATTATGAATTAATAATTATTTAATTAATTTTATAAGAGGTCTTGAATCCAATTCTTAGTGACTTTGGTACAAATTAATTATGAATTAATTTATTAAAAGTTACAAGTTCTATTTCAAAATATAATATGAATTAATTTTGAATTAATTATATTATATGAGGCAAAAGTTTAATTATAATAAGATTAGGGTCAATATTAATATTAATTAATTAAAACTCTAATTGTTTGCCTATAAAAAGAAAAAGTTTCTTTTCTACATCTAGGTTTTTTGTTGTTGTCTATGTTTTTGAGAAAAACTAAGAGAAAAGAAAAAGTTTTTTTCAACAAATACAAAGAACAAGAAGTTGTGTCTTTGTTCTTTGTATAACTTAAAATCAAACACTTACCTCTTATAATAATTGATTTAATTTGATTTTTTTTTTTTAGAAAGAAATCAAAAAGTAAGTGAGCACAATTCTATATAATTGTGTCATCTCACTTGTTTCTTGGTTTCGAGATATATCAAGGAATGCAAGGTGGTGAGCAATCCACAGAGATCAATACAGAAGGTAAAAATATTATTTTTATTTCTTTATATTATTTTTATTTCATCGTTTTATGAATCTTGGGTTTTTGAGTTTTTAAAAAGTTTTTGAAACTCAATGTTCCGCAAAATCCTTAATTTTATGAAAAACAAATTGTTGTTTTTTGTTTTTTCAATCCATCAACTGAATCATTGCATAAGCATAGATTAAGATGATGTATTGTTAACGATGATCAATCGATGATTCCTTTTTTAAAATCTGTATGAACTCGGATTGAAACAGCATGTATATGGATCCTTTTAAATTGTACTATCTGTACAATTCTGACACTGGCTTGCTTGGCTGCTTCTCATTGAACTGTGTATTAAATTTTCTACAATCCTGAAACTTGTATCATTTCAACCTGCCAAAGGAGTTCATCGGGAGAACAAATGCAGAAAGAATTATAAGACAACTATGGTGTTTTATTCATATTAAAACAGGGGAATACAGACCAGCGGGGGACAAGAGAACCTTACCTCATTTTGGCTACAAACAAAAACAAACTTCAAAAATTACCTAAAACATGACCTGAATGAAAAAGCCAACACCAGAGAGTCTCTTGACAATCTAATTAAGTTACTTAATTAGCCTGTGAATCTGGTACTTTATTCTCATTCTCTCAACGGAAGGACACAACACATACATTATTTCCTCATGAGCCTGGCATGACCATGATTCATGAGAAAAGGACATATATGCATTTTGACTCAAGCCTTTGAGGAAGAAAATACAGATAACTTATAACAGATTGTAAATATAGTAAACAGCTCTATAGCTATTTCTTGATCTTTTATGTGTCAATGAAGCCTGCCCCTTTTGAAATTAATGTCATTTTTGCTAAGAAAATCCAGGAAATCTTTGAAGCTACTCTCGTCGTACCTCTTTGGATTCTGCTCATGAACAAGTTCCGGGGCAGTGCCCATTTTATCATCCAAGCCCAAACTGTGCAGGCTAGCGATGGAAACGCTAGTCGTCCGGTTATTCAAGGTTGCTCTATGTACAACACTCTTGTACATGCCATTGCTCAGGACCTCAAAATGATCTCCTATATGAACCTGTAAAGTTCCGTGGCATTCAGGGACCAATTTCCAGGATCCATCTCGAGTGTCTAGGATTTCCAGGCCAGGTGAGCTCTGAAGAAGTATGGTTAAACAGGTATAATCCGAATGTGGCGGCAACCCAAGTGCCATCTCAGGATTTGGGCATGGTGGGTGACGATTGACTGCTGTAACTTGCATGCCTTCTTCAATTTTGTTGCCTCGATATTTTGTTCCAAGTCCAAGGCTCTCAGTGATGGCTCCCATTATCTCCAAGGACAGTTTCCTCACTTGTGCACAATATTTTCCCATCTTTTCCCTGAAATAACACAAATAAAATCTAGACTAAGAACATTGCAGAAACTGACAAATATATTAACATGTACAAACATCAACATGTGAATAATTAATAAGATTTGAAGTCATCATCACACGTGGAAAAAAAAAAAAAGAAATGGCTTATTATTGATTCCCTGCAAATCAGCAGATAGTCACATGACCAAAGTCAGGTTATTCATTATACAAATAAATGACCACAATTGTGTTTAGGGTTGGGCATCTACAATCCCAATTCGATATATCCAATTCAATCCGACCATTTTTTATTAGGTTATGTTAAGTAAAATCTTAAAAAAATTGGGGTTTAAAAAAAATCTTAAAAAAATTGGTATGAGTTGAATTGGATTGGGTTGGGTTGAAAATTTTCAACCCAACTCAACAAACACCCACCTTTAGTTCTCAATCCATGAATTTCTTCTCTCTCTAAAAGGACACTTGTTAGGAAAGAGGATCAATGACGACCTTGAATATTTTATTTGTAATAGTTGAATATTTGTTTGTACTCATTTTATTTATAATCAAATTGCTAAGATTATGAGAGTTACTAACTGAATATTTTGTGTTTCTGTTCTGTATTTTTGTGCTTTTTGTGGTGGGTTGAATCCAACATGATCAACCCAACCCAACTATAACTGGGTTGTAGTTAGATTGCATTGAAGAATTTATTGAATTGAATTAGATTAAAAAATTTTCAACCTAACCCATATTGGGTTGGGAGATTCCAACCAACCCAACCCAAATTGGAAAACGTCCATCCCTTTGTGTCTATACTTTTGAAGCACGATGTTGTAGGCCGCCTTTGACAATACAGTTCCAGATACACAATTGCGGTGTTTCAGCATCACATGATTTTATAAGAAGATATGGACATTTCCAGCCGCAAAAAATAGTAACGTAGAAAAATGACGCTCAAAGTTGGCGGAAGAAGTGTTGAAAAAACCGAAGAAGCAGAAGATTATTATTATTATTATTATTTTATGTAAATGAAATGACGTACCTGTAATCTGGTGGATTTTGTGGCCATGAATCGATCCAATGATCAAGGGGGATATGCATAATGCTTGAGAAAGACCCTCCAAAACTGGATCTCGTCTACTCCATCCTTCAAGCTTGTTCCATACCTCACAGGATTGTGCAGCATCATTTGACACGAACTTCACTTTCTCTTGGTAGGTAGCATTGAAAAAAATCAAATGCAGTAGCAACAGCTTCATCAAGATTGATTGGCTAATTCCATGATTCACAATCTGAATAAAAACGTCATAAGAAAATTAATACTAGTATAGCAATTATGAGATTGTGAGGCCTACGTCTAAAATGAAAAATTTCATACTAGTTGTTACATGCAAATTCTCTCTCTCTCTCTCTCTCTCACACACACACACGCATAGAGAATTGTTGAAAATTAAAATGCAATTGTATAGCAATATGAGGCTTTAAGTCTAAATCGAACAACAATATTGTACTTCTTGTTATAGAAATAATGGAAATTTAGGTGGCAGTTGGATGTGTTTTCAAAAATAGTTTTTCATTTTTAAAAATAAAAAATTGGTTTATATGTATTTGGTGGGTTGTTTTATAAAATGTGGTTTTGAACATGAAAAACAATTTTTCAAAAATTATAACCAAAAAATAAAAAACAAATTATTTTTTTATAATTTTCAAAACATATTTTTAAAACAAATAATTATTTTTTCTTGTAAACAACTATTTTACTCATTTTTAAATCAGTATCAAACACATTTATATCATTTTTTATTTTTAAAAATAGTGTTTAACAAAACTTATTTCACACATTGTGTTTTTCAAAACATCATTTTAAAAACTTATTTTTTATTTTAAAAATAATTTTTAAAAAACTTATTTTTTATTTTCAAAAATAATTTTTAAAAATATTACTTTAAAAATGGAACCAAACGCACACTTACCTGGAAAAAGCCCAATTGGGAACAAGCACTTCGGATTTCTTTGATGAGCATCGCTGGTTGTTCTTCACCTTGTCTCAGCCTACCCAAATCAATGACAGGCACAACCCCAATCCCAGGATGCAAACTGGGGGATCTGAAGATGGAATCTTGTAACATTCAGGCACATATGACAAGCCTCTCTCTTGAGCACTTTGCCCCATTGAAAACGAGCTTGAACTCTCGTTCTTCTCCATGTCGATATAAGAAACTAAAACAGTAGACGATGCATAGTATACAGATTGAAGTAATAATGTGATCTGCCACAAAATACATCAGTGCGTTTTAATAGACTTGTACACCAGTATCACCTATGATGGTCAAGTAAGTAGTACTTTGGATAGAGACCGCCTCATTGACTATATAGACTAGAAAGCCTAGGAAACAATCATGTAACGTCATCAAAGCAAATTAAAAAATCTGTTAAATCTCATTCTGCTCGTTGAATGTGGACTGCTATATCAGTAGCAGATTCTAAGATAGATATTTCATAGATAATGTTTTTAGTGTTCAAGCTTATAATATATCCCGGTAAAAAACAAAAAACAACTTTTATGCTGTTGTTAGATCTCATTTCTGCTTGTTGAATGTGGAAAAAGAAAGGGGCAGCTTTTATGGTGTTTACACTACAAAATGGAATATTAACACTGGTTTAGCATAAAGTTGATGGTTTTGGGTGCAGTTCTCAATTGATATGATCAGACGAACCTTTAAATTTTAAAGGATGTTATGACATATTTTTATCATACAAAAATATTAGGGATAACTTTAAAAAACCCATTGTAGTTTGTAAAAATGTCCATTTTACCACTATAGTCTCATTTTGTCTAAAATTCATTCTGATATTAAAAAATTAACAGAAAATTATCATTTTACTCCTTATAACTTCATCATTAATTTATGACCATCGGGGATATTGTTGTCCTTTCACATGTCTTTAGATGATATTTTGAGTGTTTTTATTAATGTCAAAGGAGATTTAAGATAAAAGTGAAACCATATGTGATAAAATAGACATTTTTAAAAACTACAATGAGTTTTTTGGAATTATCTCAAAATATTAAGTACAATCATTTCTGGACTCATTATATTTTGACTTGACGAGTACCAATATTGAGGACATTTTGTTACGGAAAAAGAATCGTTAATGTTTAGGGATAATCCTAAAAAACTCATTGTAGTTTGTAAAGATATCAATTTTACCACCTATGAGTTTATTGTTATCCAAAATCCCTTTTGACGTTAATAAAAACACTAAAAATAACTCTTAGAGGTGTGTGAAGACAACAACACCTTTGATAGGTCACAAATTAATGATGAAGTTATAAAGAATAAAATTATCAATTTCTGTTAATTTTTTAACATTAGAGGGAAGTTTTGAACAAAAATAAAACTATAGTAATAAAATGAATATTTTTATAAATTATAATAAATTTTTTTGGATTATCCCTTACATGAGATGGGTCGTCGGTTCCTTAACTATATATGTCGAGTAGATGAGCGATGGCATTCGTCATATTTGTAATTTTCCTCAATTTGTCGTTTTTTGAGTTTTTGTGCAAATTACCATTTACGATTTTTAATTATATTTCGTGAAGAGCAAAGACTGGCGGAGAAGTACGCACAAAGCTTCATACCAATTGTCCACGGATACTCTATTTATGTAAATTGAATATTGACTTAAGTTTGTGAATGTAATAATAACACCAAATAATATTTAGTCGAAATTAAAAGAGAAAAAAATAGTCAATGAAAAAAGTGGTAATTTGTTTTTAGGTTTAAAAATAATGTTAATTGTTTTTAGTCCCAAATAAAACTTATATGGTTGTTGTCAATTTCACCTGAAAGGTGCTCATGAAATGTTTCTAGGTGAAAGTATACTTTACACGGAAATTGTTTTCAGCTTTAGAATAAATTTTACGTAGGCTTGAAATCATTTCGGGTGTAATGTTGTATATGAAAAGTTTCAAATGACTGAAAATGACTAAAAACTATTAACATTTCGTTCGAAATTAAGATGAATAACTTTTATTTTTGGGTAAAAGTATATTTTTCTTTTTATTTTGGCTAAAAGTGAAATTGTTCCAATAATTAATTAAGTTTATTACTGAAGGGAAATAGTATGTTTACTTTATTATGACAAGATGAAATTGGTTCAATGATATACCCCTCATACTTCCACTATGAAGGTTATAAGTTTAAGTAGTATCTCCCTCCCTAAATCTGAATTAATTGTGATATTTCATAATAAAATAAGTGGTTGTGAGATTAATTAGCATAGTGATAAGTAGTTTGTAGTTTAATGCATTTTAAGGATCCATTAATCTTACCATTAATTGTAAGATTTAGATTATCTTATGATTAAATACAAAAAGTCAGTTTTAGACATCTTATGATTTATATATAGTTTCCTTGATTATTAACAAACAACAATCATGTTAATTTTCACTAAAAATTTTCACATATATGCTCTCACAAATTAACATGGTATGGTCAAATGGAATTTTACTACATGTAAATGATATACTTTTTCCACAAGAAGACAGCTTGGTCCTTTTGCCTGAGTAATATGTAGAGAAGATATGTATACACAGAATTTGTTTGGATCTCAGAATAGAAATTTAGAAAATATAACAACTTACAGTGGAAAAACATTTTAATAGGGTACTTTGTTCTCTAACTCATGTGGTCTATCTAGTTATAACCTAGTAAAGGTGGTATGTTCGCTTAAAATGTTGCCGTTGGCGTCTATATAAGCACAAGTTGCACAACTTTATGTTATGATCAATAGAATCATGTTAAAATTATGCACAACTTTATGTTATGAATAGAATCATGTTAAAATTATGCATAACTTTATGTTATGAATAAAATCATATTAAAATTAACGATGATAAATGATATATTTGGTAGTTTAAACTTATATAGGAAGTGTATATATCAAAAGAAAAAAGGATAGGAAGTGGAAAAATTAATTTTTAATTTTTTAATATAGGTGCAAAAAGTAAATGGGTGTTGTAAGAACTTTTTTTTGGTGGCTCTATTGAGAAATTGTATGTTATACAAATAAATTTTTCGCATGATTTAAAGGAAATGATAAAATTATATTTATGCCAATATACAAACTTGTATGAATATTTTTGTAGAGTAATTTATAGCAGTAAATAAATCATCCATTACACTATAGAATTGTAATAAATAATTGGGTTTAAAATAAATGATTCCCATGAAAAATGAATGTTTAATAAGATTCGAAGCCATCATCACACATGAGAAAGGAAATTATTATTCCCCTGGAAATCAGCAGATAGTCACATGACCTATGTTTTTGCATTACATGTCATATATATGTCAGTCTAATAAATCACATTTTTGCCAATACTTTGAAGTACATTGTTCATAGGCCGCCTTAGACAATATAATGTTTCGGATACACAATTCCGGTGTTTCAACATTACATGATTTTATAAGAAGATATGGACATTATCAGCCGCAAGAAATGTTAAATGTACGCAAAACAATGACGGTCAAAGTTGGCGTAAGAACTGTTAAAAAAAGACAGAAGAAGAACACTTTTTATTTTATTTTTATTTTATTTATGTAAATGGAGTGACGTACCTATAATATGGTGGATTTTATGGCCATGAATCGATCCAGCGATCAAGAGGATATGCAAAATGCTTGAGAAAGACGGACCAGCAAAACTGGAGCTAGTCAACTCCATCCTTCAAGCTTGTTCCATACTCATAGGCCTGACATGAACTTCACCTTTTCTTCAGCAGGTAGATTGAAAAATTCATATTCATGCAGTAGTAAGAGCTTCATCAAGTATTGATTGGGTAATTCCATGATGCACAACCTGATATAAAAACGTTGTTAGATAATTAATAGCAATATAGCGATTATGCATGAGATTATGAGGCCTAGGTTTGAAACGAATGATAGCATACTAGTTGTTCTATGCAAATAGTTGTAAATATAGAATTGATGAGAATTAAAACATCATTAGAAAATCAATAGTTGTGTTAGCAATATGAGGGCCTAGGTCTAAAACAAACAAACAGTATCATACTGGTGGTTAGATACAGATCGTTACAAAAACCGTGAATATTGACTTTTACTTGGAAAAAGCCCAGTTAATTCCAGATGATTTGAACGATCCATTAAGATTCCTTTTTAAGCAAAAAATTTTTCTGTTTTTCTTTTTATTGTTTAATTTCTTTATTTTTTTAAATAATTATAATAATTAAAATTTATTATATATTTTAATTTTATATTATATGTTTTAAAATTGAACTGGTTAATATTGTAATTTAAAGAAATCATTTTAGGGGCATTTTTATCCAATTATATTGTAATATGATTATTTCATTAAGGGTAATACGATAATTTAAGTGCTAATAACTACCCTCAAGGGCAAAAAGTCTTTTTACATATTTTGTCTCCCTTAACTGTCAGTTGATTGATAGGAGATAATTTTTTTTAAGTGATTTGAAAAATTTTAGAGAAGATGGAAGCTGTTTTTAAAACATAGTTGAAATCCTAATAAATTTCAAACCTTAGAGATGAAAATGAAGTTCCCCAATTAAAAAAAGATGTTAGATCTCAATTCTGCTTGTTGAATATGGACTGCATATCAGTAGCAGATTCTCAGTGTTGTATTTCATAGATAATGTTTTTTGTTTGCTTTTTGTTTTAAAGCTTATTATATATCACATCAAAAAAAAAAAAAAAAAACAAAACAAAAAAAAAAGCAACTTTCATGCTGTTTCAATACAACTGCACGAAGTTATGGTAGAAATTGGGAACACTTTATTGAGAAGCACCGACGAATTTTTGGCCATGTTCCAATCTTGTTACTGCGGCGAGTTGTATTGAGACAGGTGGTAGTTGCTGCGTCTAGATTCACCATCAACCGTATTAACACTGGTTTAGCATGAGGTTGATTGTTTTTGGTGCGGTTAGTTTAACACGAAAACTTAGCTTTCTAATCTGTGAAGATTTAATTTTAATCCCTAAATTCTAAAGAAATGTCAATTTTTAACGACGAATTGAAACAATTAAAGTTTCATAAGTGCATCAATTTAGTCATGCTAACTAAAAACTTAACCGTCAAACTTAATAGAAACTATAAAAGGTCTATTTTGCCTTATCATTAGTTCATCATAAAATTACAAATTTGCCCTCACTTACCAACCAATAGAAATTCAACATGTGTCGCCTAAAATTTAAAATAATAGAAATTAAAAAATTTAAGACCAATCATACTTACACATCACTATTTAAAAAAATATAAGACCAATTAAGACATATAAATCTATACATCTCTCTCTCTCTCTCTCTCTCTCTATATATATATATATAATCTAATAAAAAACTTTTTTTTCTTAAGAAAAAACATTTTTAAAAATTAAAAAAATTAAGAATTAAAAAAAAAAAAACATAACACTAACCAGAGCTAATCTAGTTCAATCACTAGATCAAGATCTAGTGAAAACTAGATTGTTGTCGATCTAGGGGGTTAGGGTGGCTGTAAAAAATGGAGCATGTTGGTTTTGGTTCCAGTCATTATGCTTTTGGTTCTTATAAAGGCTTGAGGTTGAAGACGATGGCGAGGAAGATGAGGAGGACACTGAGAGGAGAGTGTTGGTTATGGTGGTCTACAGAATGGCGTTGAAGCTACCTCCAATCTTTGGTCTTCTCTAGATCGATGATCAGGTCTTCACTACATTGCAATTTAATGATGAACTAAATCGATTCTAGATCTTTATTGAAGATTTAGGTTCGAATCCAGTTCTTTGATGAAGATTTAGGCTTATCCCAGATCTCTAATGATATCTTATTGAGTCTTTATCAATGATAGACATACAACGATCACAAAATAACCCAGATCTTCATCTTTTTTTTTTAAAATAAAAAAAAAATTGTTGTTTTTCTTTGATATTTTTATATATATTTAGAGGAAGATCTGAGTTCAATCTATATTCGAAGTTTAAAGATTTAGGTCAAAATATGAATTCAGTCTAGATCTTCAAAGTTTAAAGATTTAGGTTGAAGCTAGATCTTCCTTGAAGATCTAGGTTCAACCAAGATCTTCAATGATGAAGATCTTCCATTTTTATTTAATTTTTTTAATAATTATATATTATTTATTAGTTGTTTTTGTTTTTAATTTTATTTTGATTAAATTTAAAGTAACACTATTGAAATAACAAAACTAGCCCTACCTTTATTAATTTTGACTAACAATTGACTAACCTAAGAAACCAAGTTGATGTATGTAAGAAATTTTAGGGAAGATTTGATCGTTTTCTAATTTATAGTTAAAAAATTGACACTTTTTCAAAATATAAGGATTAAAATAAAATTTTCCTTTCAATTTTTAAAAGATTTTATGACATATCATATCAGTATTATGGTGTCAAAAAGACTTGTTATATTTTGACTTGACGAGTATCAATATTGATTTGAGTTACTATTTTAAATGAATTTAAAGGTGTAGTGGGTCAAAACTATAGTATGTCAACCTTAAGTGGGCTTCGTTGATCTACTTTCTTGGAACCTGGCAACTTATATCCTGCACAAATCAAATAAAGAGAACACAAGTGACCTTGATATCAATGGGGTGCCGGTCGAAGATACTTTGACGCTTAAATCAGTAAACTATGTAAAAGTAGGCAAAAACAAGTAAATAACAGTAAAATAAAGTGTCGTTGACTATAAGTAGGACAATATGAACCATCATCGTTAGCTGCATTGTAGTGTTGACGGTGGTCTGAGATGGTGGTCCAACACCAAGGACAAAGTTCTGTTGATGGCATGTATCTATCAAGGAATGTCTTTAAGCATGAAGGTGGTCGTTTGACCAATAAAGACCGCAGTGGTATAGTGTCCATAGGGTCAAGTATTCATAAGATTGTGCATCTGTAAGATAAGGAAACAAAATGATAGTATAAATAAGGTTTCGTTGGTACAAGAACAATATGAGTTAATGAGAGTCATTGAGTTAACTATAGACCATGTTTATATATATACATATAAATAGATATATTAAATGATCCAATTGTGTATAATAAATACTTCAGATTAGCGTTGTAGTCATACAACAACTAAAAATGGCATCATGTCGAATAATAATACATAATAATTTAATTATGTTAAATAGAGGGTCGACTGATCATGTAAACTGATCATTAAGAAATAATGGGCATGATCTCATAACATAGATTAATGAGCAAGCATGAGGTGTCAACTAACCATTGTTTAAAAACTCGGCGAGTTTCGTCGAGTTCTCATCAGGTTCTCGCTGATCGATAATCTATCGATCCAAGAACCCTCTGATTGAAGGTGTTGCTCATCGGAGGTGGGTACTTAACCCAACTCGGCCAAGTCAGTGAGTCCCACCATCACAAAATTAGTTGGAAATCATCCCAAAAACTATAAAAGAGTGGTTGGAAACCATTATAAAATACAATACTCCCAAGTCCAAACAAATATGCAACAACCACTATCCAAATCCATAAACAAATCACACAGTTACATACACAAATGAAAGATTAAAGAAACAACTAACAAGACCTCACACAATTCGGACTTTGGCGACGACTTAATAGCTTGAAGGAGCAACATTGACAATAAAGAGGGAGAGAGAAAGAGACTTGAATGGTCATGCAAATGAGAGAGAAGGAGACTTGAAATGGTCGATGACGATGAACGGATGAAGAGAGATTGGTTTCGGCTTCAACGACGGAGATAGCTCATTAGAACGGCAATGACAACGACATCGACAATGATAACGGTGACAACGACTGCTCCGGCTCATTAACACGGCAACGACGATGACGACAACGATTTTCAAGAAAGAAGAGGGATGAGAGAGGAGAAGGGAGAGAGAGAGAATGTGGGGTTTGAGTGTTGATCGTGAGGTTTATTATGTTTTATATATGGTGAGGACAATTTGTCCATAGTCCCTGACGTTAAAAGAAATGTCAGTTTATGATTTTAAATTTTAAAAATTATAATTCCCTCCCCAAATAGTGCTTTCTGAGTACTCGTCAATTACTCGCCGAGTAATCGATTACTCGCTTCTCACTGAGTCATCGGTCAAGTAGCGAGTAGTGAACACTGCAACTGACCATGCTAGTTAGATTGATAGACAAAAGTAAGGTGCCAATTGACCATATTAAATATATTGATAAGCAGGAACACTGTAATAACTTGGCGGTGTGCATAAGGCATGAACTAATAATATGAAGTAAATATATTATTAGTGAATCTAAGCCATTATATGGATCCAAATAAATATAGTATATGTATGTGCATATCATTATGACTAATTGCAGAGGACAGAACCACTAACAATACAAAGCTGGACGGTGGGGGTGAACCCGTACGACAGCCTACACATTGAGGTTCGATGGGTTCTGCGTGTTAAATATTATCAACCTCCATAACATTCTCGACTCAAACGAAGCTGACGCGGGACATGGCAAACCCGAGACGGGGGCTTTGAGAGAACATAATGGTGAAGAGGGGCCTGTGCGGTGACTGTCTTTATATAAAAGAGGAGAAAGAAGAAGAGCCTTAGAGAGACGAGAGAGACTGAGATATCCTCTCTGTAAATGATAGCCGAATTCACCAAATAAAGGTGATGAATGGCAGTTCGAAGTTGAATGAATGAGAGAGCCCTTCACGTGGTGGAACTCCCCTTTTATAAAATGTCCAAGAGTCTACAAAATGGGAGATTTTCCTATTCAATTTTGGTTGATATTTATCTCCCAAATGGGCTAATCTATTTGTGGTCTAAGTTAAAATAGAAGTCTCGAGCCTTGGACCTGGACTGGATCGACCGAGTTATTGGACCAGCCAATTGAAATACGTTTCGGGCTATCGCTTTATGAGCCTGGCGGTTTTTGGCCACTACAAAAGGTATATTTGTAAGCACAAAAAGGGATCGTCTTTTAATACAAACCACCTACATGAATCCATCATTTAATAGGATGATTATAGATACCATATAATCAGCACACATCCATTCAATAAAAGATTGTTATAGATGAATTAAAGTTCAAATTTACTTTTTTTTAATTATTTTCACAACCTTCAACGTTGATTATTTTTTTTAATGATTACATGAAAGTGTAATTGCGTACACACGGATAATGTAATATTTATTGTTTAGATATTTGTGAAAAATAAAATAAAAAATGACCAGCAAATGGGTATTTTACTTGACTAGGTATACATCAATGATATTAAAATCTCCTATATTAATTGTCACAATATGTACGTATATAATCTAATTTGGAGTGTTTGGATTAGTTTTGAATTGTGATTTTTGGATTTATCAGACCTACAGTTGTTATGTCAGTGATCCACCGTTCTTTTACAGGATGAAACATCCATAGGTTCCATTGAAGAATATTGACTTTATTAAAATGAAGTTGGTGGAGGTGGGTGACTTTGAATTTTATTGGTACGGGAGTTAAACACCTCCCATTCCAAAATCTTACCTATTGAGTTTTCAGAATCAATTGGCAATTCCTCTTCCACAAGCAACACGTAGAGAACTCTTGCTTAAGCTCCATTTTCATTCCAAAGCAATTCTCCTAAGGAATTTTAGTTTGAAAAACTACAAGGTCCTCTTTGGAATTAATATTCTTTTAAAATAATAGAATAGAGAATTGTAATTTTTTTTTTTAATATTCAAAACAAACAAAAGATATATTTCAGATATATATTTTTGAAAATTAGGGTATAAAATAATATTATAAATTCATTTTTTGAAAAACTTGACTGTCATTTAAAAAGAGTCTATATTATTTAATTATTTTTCCTTAAATTTATGATTTCAAAATTTAATTATCTATTTACTCTTAATCAAAGGGTTGAAAACAGTAAATGACATTGACAACTATTTGTTGGATTCATATTGAATTGTAAGGACAGTTGTTAACGAGTACAAAATCAGGATTAAAGTCTTGATAAGTACAAAAATTTACCGAGAATCCCTGCTTGGAAAACAATTTGATTCTTTTGAACTAGAGATCTAATAAGTGATGGATAGCTGATATCCAAATAGAAAATAAATAAAAAAATTAAAATAAAAATTCCTACCTCATAAATTTTCATTAATAGTGTTTGCCCTTTTGCTCTGCAAATTCAAGAACTCTATACAATTAAATTAAAAAAAAAAATTGCATTTTAAAAAAGTTACAAAAACACAATTTTAATGTTAAGGGTAGATGAGGTAACTTGTTCTTATAGCCAAATTTGCTCTAAAAAAATGAATAAATAAATGCAGAAAATGATACATAAAACCAAAAGCACAAGTCATTTGCAGATTTGAAGTTAGGTCATCTAATCATAATAAAGATTATCAAATTGTCACATATATATTATAGGACACCAACTTCTTCTTGCTCTCAGATTATTGCATTCGATTTGTGAATACTGATCATCATGGCTAATCTGTTTCTGGTTCATGTGCTGGTTATTCTTGGGATAGCATTGACAAGCTATGCTGCGACAACTTACACCGTGGGAGATACTTCTGGCTGGGATATCAGCAGTAATCTTGATACATGGGCAAGTGGTAAAAAATTCCAAGTTGGTGATGTTTTAGGTATGTCTCTTCTATCAATTCTTTCAAACATATTTCATTGAATTTGAGTGTCATCATCTAATTCATACACTATATGCTTCCTTTCATTTCAAAAATTTGGTTGAAATATGTGTCTTTATTTCCTGAATTTTGTAATAAACGTTCTTGAAAGATAAATCCCATAGTGATAGTTTGGGTTGTGGCCTGGTGGATAGACCATCAACCACCCTCTCTAAAGTAGAGGGATTTACACCAAAAAATCTCACATTATTGTGGGCATTTTCCCCAATTATTTGTGGGTTGACCTCTTCCATTTCTAAAAGTTGAATCCTGGGCTGCGTCACAAGGCCTATCGCAACTGGTCTTGGTTATGCAATAGAAACACACTTGGCTAAATCTTAGGAATATCAATGAAGTTTACGATTTCATACAAAGTTAGGTTAATTTTAGAAATATATACAGACCATACTCACCTACTAGATTATTGTTAAAAAAATTATCTTCATTAAATAATACTAGAGAGGGGTTGATTCTTTTTCTTCCTCTATGTTGTGGGTTTTGCAGTGTTCCAGTACTCATCCAGCAACAGTGTGAATGAAGTAACTAAACAGAACTTCGACAGCTGCAACACAACCAATGTTCTCGATACATATTCAAATGGAAACACGACTGTGACATTAACAAAACCTGGAACTAGATACTTCATCTCTGGCAACAGGCTTCTCTGCCTTGGAGGAATGAAACTTCAAGTGGATGTACAAGGAAATGATCAAGGCTCTACTTCATCAATTGGTGCACCCCAAGCACAACCAGATTCTAATCTTCCTCGACCTACTTCAAAGAGCAACAATCCTGCAGCTGTTATTCCAACTTCTTCTGGCTTTGCTTGGACTGGAAGGAATTCTGTTCTGGTAGCTTTTCTGGGTTTCATCGCTACTATTTTGTGGGTGGTGTAAGTTTTTTAATAATGTTTTATAAACATTATTATTGTTTATAATTACAAGATTGTCAATTTCTCGTTTTTTAATATTTGCAATGCGTTAAATTTTCTGGGGTCGTGGCTTCTGATGAGCAATTTCTACCTACCATAGACCAGTACTTGAACTCTTGTTTTTTATATTGGATATTTGAATACTTTTTAACACTTCCTACATCTTCTCTGTATTGTAGCATTGTACTTTCTAATTTGGGGTGCTATCACTGTTCACTTAAAAGAACAACCATATAAGGTTCTATAAAGTCATTATAAAATGTAATGTGATCATGTTGCACATTATCTAATCTTGTTATATATAATATGCTGTTGGCATAAAATAATAAAATAAAAATAACATATGCAGATAAAAGAAATTGTAAATAATGCCAAACGTCATAAATAATGCAAGGTGTTGATTGTGAGTCTTATTTTAGTAGGAGTTGTTCTTCTCCGGTTGTGGGAGCAGTCATTGAGCCGTACTCTCAATAATCAATCTCAACAAATTCTAATAACCCTCTAACTCATAAAGTGTCAGCATTCAAAAAGTACTTATTGAACTAAGAGAGACAAAAGTCAAAACCATCCATAAAACGAGTGACAACTTATTGGTAATGGAAGCTCTCAAATCTTAGTTGTTGAAAATATTTGAGAGCTAAATAAACAAATAGTTAGAAGTTAAAAGAGAAAAACAAACAAAATCCATAAAAAATGACAAAGTTTTGACAACCACAAACTCCTTATCGGGATGATTCCCGATAACATATTATGGATTGAAATTCGACTTTGTTTATCCCATCTAAGGTTTTTCAAAAGTATTATACATCATTCATGCAATTAGTTCACAAATAAAGAAAACAATTTATGAACAAAGAATTAGTTCATGAATTAAAACAATAGTTCATGAACAAAGACAGTAGTTTACAAATAAAAAAAAAAATCACAAATAAATAAAATAGTTCACAAACACAAATAATTAGTGCATGAATCAAGAATTAATTTATGAACATACAAAATATTTCACGAATAAATAAAAATAGTTTATGAAAAAGCGTAAATCTTAAAAAGAAAAAAGAAAACAAAAGCAGGAAGCTTTCGGCACTAGTGAAGGGCATAATGGACAATTCGTCTACATTGGTGTTGAAAAACTCAATTTTGTTAGTCTCATGTTATTTACAAAACTCCCTATAAATCTATAATATTTTTGTCCTATATATATATATAATTACTCTTCAAATTATCATATTCAATCATAAAATGTTCATTCTCACAATCCCACGTTGTTTTGAGTATGAATTGTGAACAGAAATAAATAATCTTTGGTGACAAACAAAATGTTTTGAACAATTAAAAGGGAATTGAAATTCTAATGTCTACTTCAACTGATATTAATGGTTCAAAATCTATTAGGAACTATATCCACATTGTGATAATCTACTTTCACAATAAAGAGAGAGAACTTTTTACATATATTAATAAATTCTTATGATAAGGATTGAACTCTTATGTTGGATATGAAAGAAAATGTACTAACTATTTGAACTATAACTGAATGTTTAAGAACACTAAAATTAAATGAAATATACATATATATATAACCAAAATCTCCCTGTAGTTAACTTTTTTTTATTTTTGTCATGACCTTCCAAATAAGAAGTGTTGTCTTAAGTTAGGTCGACAAAGATTCGTAAACAACATTATTTAAGAACAATAATTATAATTTCAAATTGTTCAAAAATTTACTTAAATAATATAGTAAAGTGATATGACTAACTTTTATATTATTTACATATAAGTTCAAGATTTATAAATCATCATGCCACAATATTTGAATATAAAATGTAAATACATATTTAGACAATTTAACCTTTTTTTCCTCCTTTTAAGTTAACACACTACAATTCAAAAGTTGTTGAGACTTATCAAGTTCAAACAATAATTAATTGTGTGGTCTAATATTTACTCTAATAAATGGAAGATAATATAGATTTTTACTCCAATAAAAGGAAGATAGTATAGGAGAAAAATATTCGTACAAGTTTCAAAGTGTACTCGGTAAAAATTGAACCTCCAACATATTAGTCAATGAGAAAGTGTTCAACTATCTATATTAAGAATTTATGTGCTTAGCCAATTTAGTCTTATTCATTTAAGAATCTGTAATTTATTTATTTATTTTATTTAGTTGCGAAGACTTATATATTATGGATAAAACTGAAGTCTGTTATTTGAAGTGCATTCAGATCTTTGTAAAATGCCAAGAAATTTCAAAATAAATTATCATTAAAAAGAATACAAGATAAGTTCTGTTTCTTGTTTACCTACTCCAAAAAATCAATGATTTGCTAGAAAATGTCGAGCGAAAGTATCCCTTTCATTCCTACTTCAAATAATTTGTTGGTTTTTTTTTTTTTTTTACTCGTCTATATTACAAATACAGATATAACAATCAGAACCTCCAATGTATATACTAAGGTTAATAAACTCTTAAAATTGGAAGAAGAATTTCACACACAAAGTGGGAAATTATCTCAAATTGAACCCACATAAGTAGGAGGTACATCTCGAACTCGACTCATGAAAGAAGAGATAGAGAGGGTGATGTTAAATGCACCACCCACCATACGGATATAATTTGTTGGTTTTATATTGTCCTGTTGTATACTGATTTCATTGTCTCACATAATTTCCAATCCTTTTTAACAAAATTTCCAAGCGATCGGTATGCCTATAATAATTGTGGTTTCTTTAATTTATTTGTCGTCATAAGGTAAACAAAACAGAAAGAGCTTATTTATCACCTAGGAAACTGATGTACATGCGTAGACGTGGAAGAATATGTGACAAGGAACTCATGAAATTTCCATTACAATTTGAAAGTTCATGAAATTGACACGGAGGCTTCTAACACAAAAAATGGGCTCTGGTCGCATTCTAGACCATTCCATTATCACCAACTTCTGCAATTAACTTAATTGTGACCATACGAAACAATATGTATAGAGAAATAAATTAACAAACTAAATCTTGATTTTCCCATTTATTTATTGCTTTTCTTCTTGATCAAGAATATATATATATACACACACACACACACGTATAAAAGCATAGTCAAAGTGTGCAAGTTACCTTCAAGGATTATAAAATTGCGAAATGTTAATAAAAAGGAAAAAATTGCAAAATGATGTGACAATTTGAAAATAAAAATTTATTAAATAATATAATTTATGATAAGATCAAGTTAATTTTGTAATATATTTCTCACATTTCATCTTTAAAATTAAGGATAGCATTACCTTTTTCAGTCAAATTAATTAAATTAATTTAAAATTAGTAAAGTTATAAATTTGAATAGTATTATCTTTTTCAGTCAAATTAATTAAATTAATTAAAAAATAGTAGATTTAGGAGTTAAATGTAAAACGCAAGCTAAAAATAATAGCATAATAAATAATATGTTTTCTTTGTTAATAAAAGGTTGTTTATAATATATTTTACAATTAAAAAAAAAAAAACAAGACAACTACATGATTTAAAATTTTATTAAAACCCACACTATAGAACACATTATGTAAATATTTATGATAAATTTTAAGAACATATTTTTTAATACTATAAAAAATATTTCATAAATTCAATTATTCAACAGGTCAACATTATAAACCGTTTAAACTCTATTTATTATTATTATTGTTGTTGTTGACTTCTTGTTGTTTTGTTTGTTTCTTACAATGCATTGCCCATCACCGTAAAACCAAACCAAATCATCATTAAGTGATTTAATTCCATGTAAGTAGGTTTTACGGTTTTGGATAAAGACCTTTATAGACAAGTAAAAACCTAATTGGTTGAGAAACTTAAAAAGTGTAAACTTGTTATGTCTTTTTTTCTTTGACTCTCTCTCATGTAATAAATATTTTGTTTTAAGAAAACATTAATTAAATTAAAAATATTCAGAATTAACCTATGTACTTATAAGTCAAAGAGAAATTCATTAATTTAATTTTGTTAAAAGAAGATATCATAATTCTCACTTTCAAGAATTCAGCCAATTGATCATGAATTTACAATATATAGTTTGTTTTAAAACTAATATCGAATAAGTAAAAAATTTACCAAATCGTATTACGATCAATAACAGCTAAGATTAATCATAATTTGTATAGAACATAATGTTGTTTCAATTTAAATACAAGTGAAGTCAAGATCTCATCTTTAATCATTAATATTTTATTTAATTATTTTAATTTTATTTTAAATTGAAAATACAAAAAACAATTAATTTTTCAAAAAAAAAAAAATCACTAGATCTCCATGGTTATGGATATTTGGTTATGAAATTCAAACCCCCCAAATCAACAATCAAAATAAAAATAAAATAAAAAAATTGATTTTTTGAGTTTTCGGGTGAAGAAAAATTGACATTTTTGAGATCTGATCTTCACTTTTTAGTCTCATATTTTTCTTTTTTTCTTTTTTTTTTAGAAAATTTTATTTATTTCTTAAAAATTAATTTCAATACTAGAGATGATTGGATGGAATAAGATTGAGATCTCTTCCATCCATTAATTTGTATATAAATTAATTAATTAATCAATTGATAACAATTTTTCTTATCAAAGTGTAATGACCCTTTTATCCGTCTAACAACGAAATGTGACAGTGACCACCCGTAAGTCAAACCGTTAGTCAATATTTTTAAAGGGATTAGTGTAACAATGGGAAAAGTTACCAACGACTGTAATTTTGAAATACTTTGAGCTATATTAGTGTAATTAACTTTAAATTATAATCATGACTGTGTTTAATTGGGTCAACTTACTCTAGGGCTGTGCAAACAGTTTGAGAGGGGTGCAAATAAACATCCACACCGTTTGTAGTAGTAACATCACATGGACAACCCAATCCAATCTTGACTAGCCGGTTCACAAACTAAACCCGTCTTCAGACTGAACTTAAAAAAACAAACAAAACCAAAAGAAAATATGGTTGCAAACAAGTGTCTGCCCATAGCCGCCACCACAAGAGCGCTGTTCTCCTCCACCACCACCACCACCACCACCACCTCACCTCTCCTTCTCTTCTCCTCTTCTCTCTCCACCCCCACTCTCCCTCTTTATCTCTCTAGACCCAACCCCACCACTCTCTCTTCTTCAAGGCCCTTTTCCCGCTACAAACCCCCCATGAACATCCTCAACAAGCTCGGCTTCGGCTTCAAGTCCACGCCTGACCCGGCCTCCATAGAGAACTCGTCGATCGCTCAGGGCCCAGATGATGACGTGCCCGCCCCGGGTCAGCAGTTCGCCCAATTCGGGGCGGGTTGCTTCTGGGGTATCGAATTGGCGTTCCAGAGAGTGCCGGGTGTCACCAAGACGGAGGTTGGGTACAGTCAAGGCTTCATGCACAGTCCCAGTTACGAGGACGTTTGTACTGGCACCACCAGACACAACGAGATCGTTAGGGTCCAATATGACCCTAAAGAGTGTAGCTTTGAGAATTTGCTTGATGTTTTCTGGGCTAGGCATGACCCTACCACGCTTAATCGTCAGGTGTGTGTTTTTGCTTGATTGCTCAAATGGGGTTTTGGTTTGATGCATGTGGGGTTTGATTGGTTTTTTATGATTATATGATTTTAGGGGTTTTTGACATTATTAAAAATGTTTTGCAGTTTTGACTTCGCTTGTACTATTTATAGACTAATTGGATGGTGATTAAGTATGAAAAAGAGTTGCATCTTTTATATTAGGCTTATAGAGTTGCTTATCAAGAGTTCAAAAAACTATAGAAATTATGTTGTGAGAGTGTGCAATTATATAATGATGGGTGTGGTTACAAGTCTTGATTGGTGAGTTTTGTTTTCCTTTGGTTCTAATTGCCTGAATAGCAGGCTAGATTCGCGGTATATGGATTATTCATGTTGTGGCATTATAATGGCGGTTGTTCAATGATTGTTGTCATCCTTTAATTTATGTAAATGAAGTTTTGATATGATTTAGTCCCGTCTTGTTAATTGTTTTGCTTCCTGAAGTTGATATTTGAGTATGACAATGATGTTTAATTTGCATGCTGATTTGGTTTTAGTCATGAACATGTAGTGACACCTTTTTTTTTGTAAGTTCTGACTGCATGAAACTGCTCAGTTTTGTAGCATGTTAGTT
The DNA here is from genome assembly GCA_021234005.1 of Nephelium lappaceum. NCBI lineage: Eukaryota > Viridiplantae > Streptophyta > Magnoliopsida > Sapindales > Sapindaceae > Nephelium > Nephelium lappaceum. The sequence goes on from CM038005.1 coordinate 6,465,994, forward strand.
AAATTTTTAATTGAAGGTGATTCCCATATTTGGACGGCAGCATGGAACTGAACCTTCATTTTTATAGGTAGTGGATATGAGAGTGTGTAGTTGGGAGCACCTATTAATTGGTTGTCAGAAATCAATTTAAAATGTTACAATTGATCGAATTCATTTTTCTGTGTTAGTTCTTCCTAGTTAATGAAATAGATTAAGCGGCCACTACTCATTAGTACTTTTGGTCTAGATTGGATACAACTACCTAGCTAAGAATAACAAACATTTTAGGACTTGTATGTCAACTGGGCTTTGAAACAAGTTAAGATGTAGAGAGTTGGGGTAAAGGCTTACATTCCACTTCAATTATAGGATTGCAAGCTTTGATCCTGCTGATCTCCTAACGCAAAAATTTTGGTACTCAAAGTCTTTCCAATGAAAAGACTGACACAATTTTCGCATTAATCTCAATCATGGTAATAAAGAAAATCCTAATATGAGATATATATGTGTGTTTATATGGTGTGTAGTCTTCTCTATTTCACCATGTCACCAAAATTGTACTGTTTTGCACAATTTAATAGCTTGGCAATCCTCTTATGGCAGGGTAATGATGTGGGAACACAGTACAGGTCCGGCATATACTTCTATACTCCTGAGCAAGAGAAGGCGGCCCAGGAGTCTTTGGCAAAACAGCAGAAAGTCCTGAGCAGGAAAATCGTCACTGAGATTCTACCTGCCAAGAAGTTCTATCGGGCAGAGGAGTACCACCAGCAATACCTTGCGAAAGGTGGCCGTTTTGGTTTCAAGCAATCTTCTGAAAAGGGCTGCAATGATCCCATCAGATGCTATGGCTAAGTTTTCCCCTGCTTAACAGGCAAATATTTAGCTTGATTGAACATTGCTGTTCTGTATGGTTGCTTACGTGCTTTTGTCTGTTAATATTTAATAATGTGCCTAGGCTCATATCATACACTCGCTATGACAAGAATGTCTGATGTGTTCTGTACTCGGATCTGTAATTAGTCTTCCTCTTTTAGTCTTAGTATTTTCACTACTAGTGTGTTTTAATGGTTTGTGTAAAGGTTCACTCCTGCAATTAGATTGCATATATTATATATAATATATTTATATATATCCAACAGCTTTTCCGATGAATATGTTATGTTTTCTGAGAACAATCTGATGATGTCTTCTGGTTTCAAGTTTATCTACATGTAATAGGATGATCACACAATTTGCTGTGGCAGTTGCATACATATACTTTTTGATATGGCATTTAGGATGATTAAAGCCTGTTCTGGTTGATTTTTGTCACAACTAGGATGTGGTTGTCATCTGCATAATATTTATGCAGTTCTTCTAAGATTTTATACCATTACAGACTTGAATCCCCATGTTACTCAACATCAAAGAGAATTGGTCACTGATTTTGGAGTGAAAATTCATTTTTAAGTCTGCTCAAGTTAGCAAATTCTAGGAAGTACTTTCTAGATTTAAACTTCAATTTAACGTAGCCACGGACATACAAAGACTAGGAAGAAAAATAGTGTAAACTCTATATTTCTATTATTTTTTTGATTATACCAAACGTAACTACTAACATTATTTAACATTACTAACCCCATATGGTCTGGTTTACATTGGTAGCGGGAAGTTTCTTTGCTTCATCTTTATATAAACAGGGTTTTCTGGGTTTGCACTTTGTACACTGATCACAGCTGAGCATAGGTATGAGCAATTACACCGGCTTCAGTGAGAAGAGGCACCAACTTGCCTTCTTGATGTGTCGCCAAGATAGCTGCAAGTAACCAGAAAAACATGAAATAAAGCTATTAGAATATATAATTTATGGGACTAATGTTGTGTTTGATCTCAAAGAGTAAGAGATGGGGGCCTTACGATCACATCCACCAATGTGTTTTCCTTCAATAAACAAATTGGGTACAGTCCTCTGCCCAGTCCACTGTGCCAAAGCTGATTGAATTTCATCTCCATCCCCTTTAAAAAAATACTGATAATTAATTTCCTTAGAATTCGTTGCAGTTTTAGCTCTCTTTATCAGTAGTTAGTCTCTATAAAATATGTATAATTAAGAGAATTGCAGCAGTAAATTAGAGGATTTAGGATTTATATATGATCTTACTTTCCTCATCAAGTTCAATGACCTTGAAAGTTGCTCCAAGTTTTGTAGGCAATTGCTTAGCTCTTCTGCAGTAACCACACAGTGTTTTGCTGCAATTAAAACCACAACAATTTGAAGTCAATGTGATTAGAAGCTTCAAAATATGAAACTAAAGAATGATAACTATCAGAAAGAAATATGGTACCTGAACATTAACAACAGAAATGGATGAAACAATCTCCTTGACCTTGTTGAGTGCCATTTTCAGCTCTACTTTGCTTGTTTTCTCTTTTCGCTTAAAAAACTGAAGACCAAGTGGCCGACCCATTGTGTTCTTTTTCCATTAATATAGAGTAGAGCCAAAATTGAGAACAGGTGTTGAGAGTTGGTTAAACCTTGCTGTCAAATGGGGTTGCGGTTCTTTACAGGTGGCAGATTTACAAGTTAGCTAAATGGTTTGATTATACGAGGGGCGAAAAGAGAGAGAGTCCAAAAAATGGAGAGGTAGAGATTAGCTGAACTCCAAATAGTTGTCCCTCAGCGGCATTGCAGACCTACGCTTCATGTGAATTGCGTAAGTTCGGGAATTGCGTAAGTTCGGGTGCTGTTTGTAGCAATATGAATAATTTCTGTTAGGCCATTCTTTTATATGTGGACAAATTACGGATAAGCTTTCAGGGTTGTAAGGGTAATTTTTCCCTTAAATAGGGATCTGTGATCTAGGTTGCATCATGATTTTGATAGATATAATTAGTTCTAAAAGAAAAAAGAAAAAACGAAAAAAAGAAAGAGATTAGCTGAAATTAGATGGAGATGATGCTATGTTTTTCTTTACTATTTTTGAAGCGTAGAGAGGAATTTAGAGCAGTCATAGATAAGTTAAAAATATTTCCTTCTGAAAAATGAAAACAAGCTGATAAAACAAAAAGTCCTTATTTATATGATAGATGACGAAGTTTATTAATTTAAGTTATTTTAGATAAAATATATGACTTACTATTTTTATAGGTAGGGAGACTTGACTGCTATGGTAGGAGGAAGGAACTACATTTCCATTTCTGCAGTTTATACTTATTTATTTTGACAATATTAGTTTTACATTTCATTCACATTAGTTTCTTAGTGATTGTAGGATTCGCTGGTTTGTGATAAATTATTGCATGCATGTGTGGTGATCTCTTCCTCTCCTAGAAATTAGATTAGAGAAAAACTTTTGTTGGAAATGGTGAGACCATCATACGTAATTTTTTCTTTCGAACATAAGGACCGTTTGATACTTTAGTGGAACTATGACCCATAAAGTGTTATCCTCTTATCTTTCTTGGGTCATTGGTTTCAACTTTGAAGTGTGTTGCCTCACATCACCAGTAGTAAAGAGTGAGATCCAAAATTGTATATATATTTGCTCTCCTGTCATTTTATTTCACTAGTAAGTCATCTTATTCCACTAGTTAAGTGATTTGAGTGTCGGATAGTGATCATTGGCAACCCTACCGGGCTCATCTTGACCGCATTTTATCTTGTAGGGATTAGGGAGTGTGATTCAAGCATTGGAACTTTATGCTTTAGTAACTGAGATTACAAGACTTCGGACAATTTAGATCTGATCTAATCAATTCGCAGCATCACAAAAGGCACAAACCATTTAGAGTGTACTTAAAATTAGGACGAAAGTTTGTGCCTCTTGTCCATGGATTTTAGTGCACTTGGACCGATCTGGTTGACAAAAACAGACACTACTTGCAATCTTTCAATCTCCATTATTTTATTATTGAGTTGTAAACTTGTATACAATCGTAGTTGCTATATATAGACTAGAATTTATTCTTGTGTAATGGATTTGTTTTTTTCTCATTTTACATGTCAAAATTTAAAGTAAGGATTCTTTCATAACCTTATTTTTTATCATGATTTTTTTGTAAGAGTAATTTGGATTGAAGTGATGCATTAAAGAGAAAAAAAATGTAATAATATCTTAGTTTCAAAATTTAAATCATTAAATGAGTTGAGATCTCTTTTATTTTTATTTTTTTAATTGGAGATCTCTTTTTATCTTTATTATGTAAATTTCTACATTATATATATATATATATATATTAATTTAAGAGTTCTTACACTTATAGCACTAAAACTAATATGAATCTCCGAATCAGGACCAAATTTTAAAAATGAAAATTTTAATATTATTAGTATTCAGGAATTATTGTTAATGATTACGGTTTGCATTATTTGTTTATGAATTATTATATCTGTTTATAAATAATAGTTTACTTACTTTGATGATGTTAAAATAACACTGGTTTGAAGGTTTGATGTTAGTTCAAAATTTCACATTAATTTTCATTCTATTTTGTTAAAAAAAAATCTACTATTTTAATTGTTGAATTATTAGTATTTGGATAAAGAAAAACACAGGAATGTTTGAATTAAAGAAAGATTATGTCATTAAAATGCTGAACCACTAGTAGGAAGCAAGTGACAGCACAAATCAGATTAGAAGGATCTAAGCTTGTCCAAGGACACCACTGCACTAATCGAAATCAGAACTGCGCTTCGATTATGACGACGTGCATGCCATGAGCCAATTTGAAGTCCCTGAAACGGTCAACGTGGCATAATACCACTGGTAGGATCTGATACTCCGGTATATTGTTCTTTCTCCGACTTTGAAGTTGAAGGCGTGTCATTGTCATGTACAATGCCACACTACATTTTAATTTAGCCATCTAATTCAAATACAAGCTCACCACTCCTTTGCCATTGATTTGAGTGCCAAACCATTTCTTGTACTTTTTTTTTTTTAAATGAAAAGAAAAATTAAAAAAAAAAATAACCGTAGTTGGCAGTTGGCGCCATTGATTCTGCCTTATGCCAAAACTTTTGGCATGGTTCTACACCCAAATAACCAAAATAACCATCTCCCTTACTTTTATGTGTGGGTTGGCCCCGGGCCCCCGTCCTTCCCCATCCCCCCACCCCCCTCCCCGCCCCGGGCCCCCGTCCTTCCCCATCCCCCCATCCCCCCACCCCCCTCCCCCCCCCCCCCTCCCTCTCCTTTCGTGTGGGTCACTAATCCATCTTTATGTAAATAGATCTCTTTCATATAGAAGCAACACTTCGGACCGTGTTATCAATATTCATATTCTGATTGGTTTTGATAGTCTCCTAAACTAATCTCAGTTCTCAAAGAAAAAAAAAAATAAAAAACAAATATATATACATATGTATTGATAATTGGGTTCAACCTAAGGTATAATCGGAAGCAACAACGATAAGCGTTGTGACGTTGTTCGGGAATTCGCTTCTAGGAATGATAGGGACCATCCCACAAAGAGTTGGAGAGGGAGAGGGAGAGGGGTGAAGGAGGGGGAGGGGGTGGGGGTGGAGAAGGGTAGGGTGGGAGGGAGGGGGTGGCATCCCACAAATAGTGGGGAAATTATCACTATTTTTGGTGGTCTGTTGAGCATTGAACTTGACACACATAAGCATGTCAATGAGGTTGCCACCATTGAGGCAATCCACCACGCTCAATAAATAAATAAATAAATAAATATATATATGTATATATTCATTCAAGTTCATTTAATTTTATCATAGATTTGACATGAAAATATATATTGATTTTGCCTTGAACTATGCATACAATATTAATATCAAATTGAGTTATATTATTTGATTCTTGTAAAAAATGAAAATTTTAAATTTTGTACATACGACGGAACAATTCCTTATGTCTCTCGTGCTTGCTTGGTCCTTCGATTTAATGGAGATTTATTATTTGAATTATGACCAGCATAGCATTGCAATTCACTCAATCTGCAATGGTTAACATATAAAATTACTTCAGATTAGTCAAGCCGATTGCCGGCTCTACCAAAAACAGTGAGTCGCCAGCATTTGATGATCAAGAGAACAGGAAATGATCGAACTTTTTGCCCTAAAATATTTTGTTAGTTTAATTTAATTTATTTATTTCCTCTTTAATATGAGTCTTGAGTATGTTTTACCTTAATACCCTTCTTAAAAAATCTTGAATTATAATTTATAGTTGGCAAAGTGTGCAAGAAAGCAAGAACATGTTGCAAATAATTAGTGTGGTGGTTAACCAATTTATTTGCTAACAAAACTAACTTTATGTTATCTACCTGAGCAGTAACCATCATTATCATGCTTGTAATCAACTTTTGTTCTTGGCCAAAGAAAGTGAAAGTTTTGCAATTTTTATTTTGTTAATTTTATTTATAACAAGCATATTGAAATTAATTAAATCGTTAATTTAGTAATTATTGCCCTTCAAAACCCAAAATTTGCTTTAAATTACTAACATAGTTTATTGCACAAAAGTCATTTTAAATCTCAAAATGAAAAATTCATAGTTTATTGCACAAAAGTCTTTTTCAATCTCAAAATGAAAAATTATATCCCAATCACATATATATGAATATACCATAAATTATGATGTTGTCCACATTTTAAATTAAATTGTCACCTTTATTGGGATATAAAATTGTACATCACCTCCTAATAGGGTTGATTGTGAACATCTCCATTCATCTCAATGATGGTGGTTTAAATCCCACCAAATGTATTTTACAAGCCTTATATGTATATACTTGTCTCTTGTTATAAGAGTAAATATCCAAATATGTAAGTAGTGATTAATATCGATAGATTTAACATAACTTTGATCCGGTTCCGACTTAAAAAAAATGGAATATAAGTTGGGTATCATAGTTTTTCTATGCATAAACAGTAATGTTACACTACTTGAAACCTTTTTCAAATTAATTGCTTAAATGATGTGTAAATTTATTTGTAATTATCACATTATCAATGCATTATTTAATAGTTAATGTGATTTATACAAATCATCTTTAAATTACTAACATAGTTTATTGCACAAAAGTCATTTTAAATCTCAAAATGAAAAATTATATCCCAATCACATATATATGAAGATACCATAAATTATGATGTTGTCCACATTTGAAATTAAATTGTCACCTTTAGTGGGATATAAAATTGCACATCATCTTTTAGTAGGGTTGATTGTGAACATCTCCATTCATCTCGATGATGGTGGTTTCAATCCCACCAAATGTATTTTACAAGCTTTATATGTATGTACTTGTCTCTTATTATGAGAGTAAATATTCGAATATATAAGTAGTGATTAATCTCAATAGATTTTAACATAACTCTGATCCGGTCCTGACTTAAAAAAAAAAAAAGGAATATAAGTTGGGTGTCATAATTTTTCTATGTATAAACAGTAATGTTACACTACTTGAAACTTTTTTCAAATTAATTGCTTAAATGCTGTGCAAATTTATTTGTAATTGTCACATTATCAATGCATTATCTAATAGTTAATGTGATTTATACAAATCATTTTACCACATCATTTGGAAAAAAAAAAATGGATTAATTTTTGGGAAGTTAGCATTATTTATATATTATGAATATATTACTAGTTTAAATGTGAATATATTACCCCCACACATATATGTTGTTTGTTTTTAGTTGCATATTATTATTATTATTTTATTAATGGGACCAACCCATTTTATTGTTGGGACTGGTTGCGATATGAATTCTAAAACTTGGTCCAAGGATCAACTCTCAGAAGACGGGAAGTAGCAACCCGCATATGTGGGAGGAAAATTCCTACATAAGTAGGACTTTTTGTGAGTGGAACCCATAACCTCTAAAGGTTACTTGGGTGGGTCTATATAATTTTATTTGTCTTCTTATTTTTGAAGGGTCTATATAATTTGGATAAATAACAAGATTGGTTCGATGGTTAGTGTACCTAAAATGACTAATAGCCGGTTTGATGTAATTATTGAACATATTTAAATCAGCAATTTGGCCTTTTGGGTTTATCTTATCCTTGTTAATTAATATAAGAGCAAAATTAGTAAAAGGTCAAGTGTTTAACTTAGCAATTATGTCACGGAAAATATATAAATATAAGATAAATCACATCCAAACCACCTCTTCAATAAATTGAGGAAGATGTATGTACATTAATCGATGGTGCAAATGTAATTTAAAATATTGCAATTGTAGTAACAAGCTGTAACCTGTAACTTGTATAATCATAACAAATAAACAAAAAATGGTAGGTAGAGATTACTAAAGTCACACGTCACAAGCAGAAGAAAATACTATAAGCACACGAATGTGTGGATTAATGGGGTCACATTAATTGAATTGAATTTAATAAATTATTGATAAAAGCTGTCAATTTTTATGATTAATAATATTCCACTCACTCTATGGTGTATTTTCCCTAAATTAAGCCAACCACATTTATAATTTTCAATATAAATTCACTTGAAGTTATTACCTGACTGTCACCACATTTACTCCGTCAGTTGAAAGAGAAAAAAAATAAGTAGATCTAGCCCAGATCTTCTGGTTCTGGGACCATCTCACCCTCTTTTAATAAGCCAAAAAGATTTCTGGGTACATAATTCCAACTCAGATGTTTGAATATGCACGCACAATTCAGATCCAACTCACATTTTATGTACTTTCTTGTCGCAGACATTAACCATTACAGTAATTTAATTAATTTTTACAAAATGTTCTTAAGGTATAATGTAATGCAATTTTTTTTTTGGAAAGAATATAATACAAGTTATATTTAAAAACAAATGAAATTATTTATACAAATTATCTAAAACTTTAAAAATTTTTAGAAAAATATTTTGAAAATTATAAAAAAGAAAAAAACTATTGTCTAAGGAGAGAATTGCAAGTGTAATAGAAATTAATGTAGGGTGCACTATGCATCTCTCATTCTGATCATGTGATAAATGTCTCATATATTCCGTTACACCCAAAATTTTTCATTTATAGTAAAGGTTGTTAACAAAACTTCATATCCAAATTCAAGTCAAATACCAAGAAAAATAAATTAATGAACTTTTACTCTCAGTAATTTTATCTTATTTGGCATAGCCAAATTCATAGATGACCCAAAATTTGCCTATAATTCTACAAAAGTCACCTGATGAAATGATTCTAAAGGTCACTCAAATTTGTTTGTCTCAGAGTTGCTTCAATGAAAAATTAATCAGTACTTCAACGTTGTAGGTTGTGTTTTCTTCCTTTAGAAGTCAAGTCATTATTTCACTAAATTAATCACTAGTCACACCTGATTTTTTGGGTCATTCAGTACCTAAATGGCTAAATCAACCTCTAAGGGACAAACCTTTCATTATGGCTCAGCAACCTCCACAACCCCTAATCCAAATTAACTATTACATTTCTTATTTATTTCAAGCAAAAAATAATTCAATAAAGTTACATATATATAAATATATATATCATAAATTAATTATTGTTAGAGCGTATTTATTAGTAGAGAATTTTAATGAGAAAAATGAAAATTAATTTTTTAATTTATAATAACTGTGCTTACTAAATCGGTTGGAAATCAAGTTCCATGGATCTCATGCCTAAATATAAAATAAGTTTTCATTGGATAAATTAAAAAATTTAATTCCTCCATCGCAACTAAGGGATTATATTTTCTTTCCTAATTTTCTTTATTTTTATTTACCACTAATGAACATACTCTTAATAACAATTTAGTAACAAGTATTAGTTTTAACACTACATTTGACACGTGAGATTGGAATGGAATGAATTATATTAGATTGAATTGGAATGAATGGATTAAATTGGATTGGACTAATTAGATTGAAATATTATTGTCCTATCTTTGGTAGAACTTGAGATTTAATTAAAATTATATCATATTATGTTTGGTGTAAGTTATGATTGGACCGGAATAAAATTAATTTAAATATTTTATAATACATTTAAAATAATTTTTTTAAAAAAAAATCTTTAAAAAATTTGGAAAAAAAAAAAAAAAGTGGAGATAAAATGCTCATTCCTAAACTCATCAAATCCCACCATTTTGGTTGAGAATAAGTATTCCAATGAAAGGAGAATTTGAGGGAGTTTGGGTTGGGTTTCAAATCTCATCAATTGCTCTCTAAACATAGGATTTAAAAGTTTGAGATATTTGAATTTCAAACTCACCTCAAATCTCATGTTCCAAACATAGACTAAGAGAATTTCTCGACAATTTTTTGTAAAAACTGGTTGGGGAATTAGAAAGCAATTTTCAACTAATTTTAAAATCTAGAAAAATTATCAACATCTCTCAAAACCATTTGTTCCTATTTGTGGTTGAATTACATCTTACACAGAGTCAATAATTATATAAAGAAAAAGTATTACAAACATTAACGTAAATTATCTTCTAAATAAATATATATATATACCTTCATTTTTGCTAATTAATCTACACTTACTTTTTCATATCTATAGTAAAATTTTCAAATCTCTTTATGCATATTTACTACTAGATAAATTTCTGATACAAGTAATATTTACTGGCAGTAAATATTCAAACTTGTCAAGTGGCACCAGATTTAGAGGTCATTTGTTTTTTTGTCTGAAGACTGAACAGTACTGCTGAATACTGAAGACTGAATAGTGACTGAAACCTGAAATTTAAATTACATATTTGTTTTTTTTTTTTTGCTTTACTCTTAAATGTATAGTAATCTCGTTTGTTTTGTAAAGTTAAAATTGTCTGAAAACTAGTAATTTGACATTTATATCATTTTATTATTAGTTGTTTTGAAACTTCATTTAATATAATATAAACAATTATAATAAATTATTTAAAAAATACTAAAACACTTTTATGTATATATTAATAACATTTTTTATTTATAATTAAAATATAATTAATTATTATAGTAAAGTAATTTTTTAAAATTATATATACAAAAATAAATTATTATAGTAAAGTACATTAAATTTATATATTTAAATAAAAATAAACAAAATGTTCTTAAGTTAAATAATTATTACAACAAAAATTGAAACTATAAAATAATATATATTTTAGTCATTGTAATATTTCATTTATTACATTTAAAATAAATCTGTATAATGTAAAATTAGAATTAATTTGAAAATATATTATTTTAGGAATGATAGATTTGGAAGAATATATATAAAATATCATTAAGTGATTTGTCATTGAGTAAAAAGTAAAAAAATTGTAGTTTTTTATATTAAGTGATTTTTGAGTATTTTTAAGTGGTTTGATCGCTTAGAAAAACAAACAAAAATCACTTAAAATATGTAATTCAGACCTACTAAGTGAAATGTGGTAAAAACGAAAATCACTTAAAATAATCCGATTAATTTTAGATTTATTAAAAAAAAAATGCAAATCACTGAAGGGAGGACATATATGTCATTGTCTATGAAGAAAAGGCCCATAAATACCGGCCAATGGCGCCTCACAAATTAACGAACAACATTTCTCTTTTTCTTCTTTTAACACCAATTTTATCTCTACTTGATTTTCAACAAGAATAAATAAATAACATCACAAACAGGTCTCCAAAACGCGCTGTGTCGTTTTGAAACTGATCGACTTCAACAAACAAAAACCACCACCAACCATGGCGGCGGCCCACCATCTGGAGGAGGTGATGATGCCTAGAGTCATAAACGTGCTCTCCTCCCTTCTCCAGCGCGTGGCGGAGTCCAACGACATCACGCTTCGGTTCCAACCCCAGAGAATCTCTGCCTTTCATGGTCTGACCAGGCCAACCATCTCCGTCCAGAGCTATTTGGAGAGGATCTTCAAGTACGCGAATTGCAGCCCTTCATGTTACGTGGTCGCTTACGTCTACCTTGACCGGTTCGCGCAGCGCCAACCATCGGTCCCCATCAACTCCTTCAATGTGCACCGCTTGCTCATCACCAGCGTCTTGGTCTCTGCCAAGTTCATGGACTGACATGTAAGTAGTTTCTTTTTAATTAAATTCTTTGTTTTCTTGGTTTAGTTGAATCGATTTGATGCATGTTTTCTTCACGTTTTACACATGTTATTTTTTTAAAAAAACCAAACATGGTGTTTTTTTTTTAAAAATAAAATAAAAAATTCAGTTAATCTTGATTAAGATTGAAGGTTTCTTTCTTGATCTTGATTTTTTTTTTTGTTTTTAATGATTTTGTTGCTTCAAGTTGATGCAATTACATTACAATCTTAGTTGTCAATCTGACTTGAATGAGTTTCTGCGCCATTGTTTATTTCTTTTTCTGTTTCTTGTCACTTTCCAGTTTCCATTGCTTTTCAAACTTTATTACAGAAACTTCTTTTTTTTTTTTTTTTTTTTTCTAGAATTAGAAAAGTATAATTTATGAGTTGACAAATTCTTTATTTATTTATTTTTTTTGAGAGGAAGAGTTGACAAATTCTTTGATTGCTACTTTTAATGACGAAATTTATGATCATAATTGGTTTAGTAAGTAGTATATTTTCTGGTTCACTTTATATGCATACATCTTAATTTTTTGATAATTTGAGGTTGATTAAGAGAAATAATGCAATAATTAGGAATTGAGAGGGTTTTGAATAAAGAGTAGAGAGAGTGTGGGACAGCCAAGGAGAAGAAGAAGACAGGCATGTGAAAATCTCCGTCGTTTACTCAGACAAGCCCATAAGAGAAGTGATGGTGTTGTCTCTATCTAATGAAATGGAAAATTAAATCCCATGAAAGTTGTTTTGAATAATCAAGTAAAACATTAAAACAATGTTTAATTAGTCATTATTATAAAAGAGTAATTAGTGACAGCTCAATTAAGGCCATCATAGACATCCCATATGCATTTTGTCCAAAACAAATGGTATCCCCCACTTAATTGTCTACTGTTTTTAATGATTGTCTCCTACACAAACATTTAATTTGCATGCTTTTGTGCACATACATGGTGCTGCTGGTAGTGGTGGTTTGACTGTCATTTTTCATTAATGTCAACTATAAGTTAACTTTATTAGTAAGCAAGAGATTAAACTAATATAATTTTGTTTTCTCCTTTTTGATAATTAAATTTTTATTGGACTTACTTGAGTTGAGATAAGCTGAGTTGGATCTAAATATGGACGGTGTAAATTGTATATCTTGACGTCTAAAGTTTTTTATTTGAGACATGTTAGATCATTTTTAGGAGAAATGTTAAATGACAATTTGGAAAATTATAACATTTAGAAGGTTTAAGAAAGTACTAAACTAATTTCAAATTACACACCCAAATGGGCACCTCAGGAAGGTTGATGATACATACCAAAAATTTTTTGGGACAATCCTATCTTTTCCCCTGTAGTTTAATGTAATAGTCAAAATCCACTACTAATTTAAAAAATTGTTAAGAACCTCTATCGTTTGATTAAATAAATAAAATATACTTATAGTTTGAGAAATTATCTAAAAAGCTCCTTATAGCTAAGAAAATATCCAAAAAACCCTTTAATCTTTTTCATTTTGCTAATGTCAGAATCATATAAGGGTGAAATGAGATTTCTATAAACTACACAGGGAGGTAATTAGTGATGATGTCAAACAATGAGGGGGAAACTGAGATTATCCTAAAATTCTTTTTCTATTATTGACTTCGTTATTTTTGTTCTTACGGTTATATACAAATTAACGAAGAATGTACATTCAATTAGCTATTTTTTTTTTCCCTCCAATTTTTCAGATATTACAACAATTCCTTCTATGCCAAAGTTGGAGGAATCAGTACAGCAGAAATGAACCTTCTTGAAGTGGACTTCTTATTTGGATTGGGATTCCAATTAAATGTGACACCCACCATTTTTAACACTTATTGCTCTCATCTCCAAAGAGAAATGTTTTTACTATCTTCTCTTCATCTGGCAGAGCCTGTAAGCATGGGAAGAACAGTAGTGAAGCAGTACCATTTTCGCTTCAGTACGGAAGATGAATCCACCCGTCAACATCAACTTGCTGTTTGAGTGTTAAATTTCTTGGGCACTATAAATTTCTGGAGGTTTTTGGGCCTGTGAATTTGCGTAGAAAAACTAGCTCTATGGTAGAAAGTTTTTAGGCTAGTTTTTGTGGTTTGTGAAGTTGGATAATTCAAACAAATATTTGTTTGAAAAAGAGCTTATTACTATCTCTGCATGGAAATGGCAAGCTGTCGCTTTTGTAAAAATGTCCGAAATTCACATCCCATTTCATATTCAAGCTATTCAACTGTGCTATCAACTTTCAAGTATTCTGAGATTTTATCAAAATTTAAAAATAAAATTTTGTGGTTCGAAATTAGGTAGAGGGTTTTGGGTAACGATAGTGGTTTTTTTTTTTTTTTTGTCTAATTCTAAAATTATAGGATCAGATTTCGATTTTCATCAAATTTAAGAGCGTGTAGAATTTTCATTTGTTTTATTAGAAATCTTATACTTTTGAAATGTATTGCAATGTACAGATGGACATTCGACCTTTACAGTCTGGCTAAACTTGCTCAAGCATAAATAGGCTGTCCAATGCAGTGGTGGTGCCAACCATGCAAATGCCTTAAAGTTAATTATTATTTATAAACAAAATAATCAGTACAAATTAGAAAATAAGGTTTCTTTCTTTGGGATCACAAGTAGTGACAATAACAGCTAGAAGTTTTGATGTGGTCATTGAATTTGCTGGGCTCACACTTGGCTTTAGACTTGAGTTAGTGGAAAAGCATATTCTTACAATGATACAAAGTACGTGGGAATCGTTTGACAATTCCTATATTCCAAAGAATGTTCTTGTTTATAATTAAGCTTGGTAATGAAATTTCTGTTGCAATTGAGTTGGAGACAGTTGCTGCTCTTTTCATGAGCCTACGATTGAATAAGAACATAGAAGTTTATCAAAATCTGCTAAGCGGGTGAGATCTGATATAATTGTGAAAGAAATCATGTATAGAATTTTATTTGGATTTTTTAATTTTTTTTAAAAGAACTAATAATTTAGGTGATACTATAATTTGATAGTAATCACACGTCTATTACTACACTAATGTTGCAAGTTCAGATTTCACAAACTCTAAATATATATATATATATATATATATAAACTAAAAATGTCCCAAGTCAAAATGATAATAATAATAATAAGTTTTGGTTGAGTCTAAAACCAATTAATGTAATTTTGAAAACTTATAAAGCAATTGGTATTAGTTTATCGACAAGACCAACTTTTATATACATTTTCACATCTTATAAACCATAGAGTGCATTTTTTTTTTTTGTTTTTTCGTTAAGAATGGCTAAACTCAACTACAATTGTGACAGTCATGACCTATTGTTTCGGAGAAAATTTCAAAACTATCAAAATTCAAAAGAAAAATTTGTTTTCAGCTCATTCCAAGAAAAAAAAATTATTTTACTCTATCAAACAAATTAATTACGTTAGTACCCCCTATTGACCGAAACATTGTTAAGTAACAAAACCTTAAATTGAAGATACTGTGATAGAAGGTTCTCCCATCACAGTGGACCGTAACAAGAGGCTAATGTCAATTATTATTTATTTATTTATGATATTATCTAAAAATTAAAAGAAATGGTATATCTGGTAATGTATAAGGTGAATTTACAAGACGTTACCAACTAAAACATTTAATGGGGTGAACAGACGAAAAGGGGTTTAAAGGGCGTGAACACGGACACTCGGTGTCAAAAGGGTTGGACCAGGCCCATACCTGTAGTGACCTCTTTGTGTTTAGTTGAAATCTGATTGATGGGGCCAGCTTGAACATATTATAGACCCGCTAGCCCTGGGGACTGAGTTGGGCTTATGGACCAAAAGCCGGACAACCCTACAACAAAACTTAACCCATAAATCGTGTACTTTAATTTTAAGGACATAACTGTAATTACATATATTCCAAAGAAATCTATTTATTTTGTATACCCACTTCGCATTTAAAGGAAGTATTAAACTGAATAGATAATCAGATATATGTATGTTCCCAACTCACTAGGAATAGGTAGGCAGCAACTACATTGCCAACATTAGCTATGATTTATTGTATTTATGTTTATTAATGCCAATGAAGTTAACAATCCTCAATACTAATTTATTATAAATGAAAATGTAAAATTTTCATGATTCTACAGTTGTTAGAAGTAGTAGTTAGAACCATAAACAACTAGAGCATAATTTTCTGGATGCTTTTTCTATTTAGTCAAATGCTTAAAGAAGAACCATCAATTGTAGTTTAAGACTTATGATAGTATATGCTTATCTTCATTGCTCACATATTTTATTACTTCAGAAAAACCAACAAATTAACTTATTGCTAGCTTAATTGGAAAATAACTACTCAACAAAGAATGGTTCCACTCTTAATGATGGCAAATATTGTATTAATTCTCAATGATGTAGCAAATTGACAATTTTGTTCCTCATAAATTCAAGTTCTAATAGAAGACCACTATATCTACTTTATATGATTTAGTTAATTATGCATAACGTGTAAAGTGGGTGATTAGTGAAAGGAAATCCTGTTTTTCAGTTTTTATTTTTATTTTATTTTTCAGATCCTTGAATTAAAATTTAATAACTACTAATCTAAGACAATTAGGATTAAACAAATTTCCTAATTTTACCCTTTTCAAATCAAAATAATATGGAAAGACATCAAGCTCCTTAAAATTTGATAAGATCAAATCGTAGCCGTTGATATGATATTCACACATATCCATAGGAATTCCTTGTAGCACAAGTAGTCAGAAATCAGAATCGTTTTAGGAAACCAAAATCCGAAGTCAATCAGGCATCAGGCATCGATACGCTACCCTATAAAAACACACACACTAAACGCTACTTCTATATTTTTCCTTCTGTCTTGATGTTGAACACATACAAGAAACAAGAGTGAGGAGTTCTAGGTGAATTGTGTTTGCTTCTCTGTGTTCTTCGCTTAATTTCTTTACTACAAGAAATCTTCACATTGATTTCATGGCTTTTTCAAATATGAGAGTGTCAATGGAGCAGCCAATACGCAAAGCCGTTCGTGATTTTCCACCGGGATGTGGACCGGTTGCACATAGACATAGAATGAACCCAATTAGAGAAGATATTAAAGGTCATGGCAATCAAGTTTTTGGTCCTCCAACCCCACCACTCTTCGAAGCGCTTCCTCCTCGAAGCCAGCATTCAGGTTCCGGGACGTTTATGGTTGTGATTGATCATGATCGTGGTTGTCGTGGTAAGGAGATAAAGATAAGAAGAGGGTTCAAGCGTACAAGAAGGATCTTGGCTCATACTGCCTTTCACAGAAGAATGATGATGTTTCTCAAGCCAAAGAGAAGAAGTTGACTTTATTTTTTTTGGAACTAGAGAAGAAGTTGATTTTACAAGTGTAATAGCTTTGATGGTTTTGTTGTTAAGAGTTGGCTGTAATTGCATTAGGGGTCGATTGTTGTTGTTGTTGTTGTTGTGTTTTTTTTTTTTTTTTTTTTTTTTTTTAAGATTGAACCGTAATTAATGATTGAATGGTGATTAAAATCTAAAATTTGAACGATATATTTGTTTTGTTTTGTATTTATTTTTTTTATGTTTTTCTTATCTTTGAATGTATATTAATTTTGTTTGTTTTTTAAAATTAAAATTATCTTAAAACTAGTAATTTAATATTTATTCGTTTTATTATTAGTTATTACACAACTTCATTTAATATAATATAAAATAATTATAATAAATTATTTAATAAATACTAAAACACTTTTATGTATAAATTAATAATATTTTTATTCATAAATAAAATATGATTAATTATTATAGTAAAATATTTTTTTAAAAAAAATTATATATACATAAATAAATTATTATAGTAAAATAAATTAAATTTATATATTTAAATAAAAATAAATAAAATGTTTTTAAGTTGAATTACTATTGCAATAAAGTTGAAATGGTAAAATAATATATATTTTAGTTATTACAATATTTCATTAATTACATTTAAAATGAATTTATATAATACAACATTAGAACGAATTTGAAAATATGTTATTTTGGGGATGATAGATTTGGAATAATATATTTAAAAAATCATTAAGTGATTTGACATTCAGTGAAAAATAAAAAATTGTAACTTTTTATTTTTAGTAATTTTTGAGCGGTGTTAAGTGGCTTGACCACTTAAAAAAAAAACAAAAATCACTTAATATGTCTAATTTAGACTCATTAAGTGAAAAATTAAAAAAAAAAAAAAAACAACAAACGACCTTTTAGTTTTAGTTCTATGTTTTTTCCTTGGTTTAATTGACTAGTTTTGTACTACAAATTGATGTGGACTTTCAATTATATAAAATTAGATGAAAATGTTCTTCAACTTATGTTCAAACAAAAATTAGCCACATTAGCAATTGGTACATTGAATTGAAAAATGATACAAACTAAGGAATTGAGGAATTCTATGTTGATACTTTTAGACATCAGGATCTTGCTTGGATAAGGGGATTCACAAATCACGCTCCTGAGTTGTCCGCTCTCTTAGGACCAAATGTCTGCTCTCTTAGGACCAAATGTCTGTGAGAGCTTCTCTACAATGAATTCCTTCACATTGGTTTATTCTCGAGTTAGAGAGAATGACATACTTTCCTTTGAATAGTGATCATCTTTATATACTCCTTCCAATCCCACCTTCTAAGGTTTTCTCATCCCTCATTTATTCATGATCAACTCTCATTTTACGTCCATTCGCTTTCACACCTACTTCTTGTTGTCTGACCCCACTTCGTCCCATCGTTTTCATCTTTTCCTTGTCTCTCGCTCTTTGTCCAACTGATTCAAGTTTAGGGGACACATGGCGTCTTTTCATTTGTACCTTCTAGTTGTAGGGCTATGTGGCAAGTTGCTGGTCTTTCCTCTTTCTTTTGCAACTTGACGTCTATCATCTCCATTTCCTTATCAACTCCAGGTTTGATCTCCCTGTCTTTTTTACGAGATAGGGAATCTATTGATATAGGGAATTCTATTTGAATTTTCAAATTAGGTTTCCTTTTGGTTCACTTTCCCATCACTTGGCATGAGTATCCTAATCCTTTCCATATTTTTTTTGCTGGACAATTGAACTTGGGCCGTCGGGTTTGGCTTGCCTTTTAGGATTTACTCTCAGGCATTATCTTTTAAGTTGATTTCCAATTAATAATTTTAGGGTTCAATTGGATTTTAGGAGTCAATTTTCCCCCAAAAATTTAATAGTCATCTTATTTTCATTTGGGATTACCCGAACTCAGTCATAGAATATTTTTGTATAGCTTTTCTTTTGTATGGTATCTTATATCAAATTTGGAAGTTTGGTTTTATTTAGGACTATTAACAAATTATATAAGTTGTCTCATCATGTGTGTTGTGGGAAATTTATATATTATATATATATATATATATATCAAATAGATTTTTAACTTGCAATTGCGTAACTTTTGCAAGAATGGATTTAGTTGTTGCGTACTAACTAAGCTTTTATATCTCCTTGATGATTAAGACATACATAAATGAAGTGGAATCGTAATTGGCTAATGATAAGATCTTATGGTGGGTGAAGAGGTGATTGTCCTACAGCATTGTGATGGAATATAGAGAGGAGCGCAAGGATTTATACTTTCTTTAAGATCTGGAAGACAATCTACTTGCCCGAGTAGAATCAATAGATATTTGTTCCCAAGTTTTGCACATGGCATGCATACTTGTAGTGTAAACCCAAATTGAAGCATCGGATTTAGAGAAATCGAAACAGAGATTGGTTGTGGCTGACATATTTCACAATCTCTAAAATTCATGTTTCATGCAACCAGACAAGTGTCCTTGGAGTTGGGGAAATTCTAAACGTTATAATTTATATCTGGATGAATCTGACAAATTCTAGACACTCTTAATCAGAAAATAAGTACTCTGCGTGCATGCCAATGACATAAACTATAGCTGGTCCTAACCAGATGTTTTATTTTTTTAACAAAATTTGGACGTAAGGATCACAACAATTGATGTGATTTGAAAATATTTTATCGTATCATTGTACTTTTAAATGTTTTTAATAATATGAAAATCTAAAATTTTAATGATTTGAAAGTATTTTTAATAAAATTACTTTAAATGAATGCTTTTAAATATCGAAAGATAATTATCCATATTTTAACACAAAAAATATTAAAATAAGATTTATTGATACTCAAATAGATGACTTAAAAAGATAAAAATAAATATTAGAAAAAAGCTATCCATATTTTAACATAAAATTGAGGTTTATTGACACTTAAATCTACGACTTAGAGAGATAAAAACCAATCAACGTAACTAACTACTATATCATCTTACATGTTAACGATTTCAAAGTATTTAAAGATTCAAAATATGAGATTGAAAGAGTAGAACCATTAAAACAAAATAAGCTTAAACCACTCTTTATGTTATAGTAGTAGTACAGTTACTCGCATAATTTATGGTACTACTGGTACATTAAATCATCATAAATACCAATCCAAATCAAACTATTTATTAGCTTGCACACAACCTACCTTATATATGTCACGCATGTTCAGGCAAAGACTTCCACACCAGTAATAAATCTAACCATGGCGGTTCCTGTCTCTAGCAGCTACTGGCGCGCGGTTGCCGTAACCACCGCGCCCACCACCTCCTCCGCCGCTCCTGCCTCCAGCAGAGTCCCCAAAACCGCTTCCAGACCCATACCCGCCACCATGTGCACCACCACTTCCAGACCCGTAACCGTAGCCCGATCCAGAACCGGACCCGGAACCAAACCCATACCCAAAACCTCTTCCAAACCCAGTTGGCGACCGTCCCGATCCTGACCCGTATCCCCAACCACTTCCGGGGCTTGAACCCCATCCCCAGCTGTAGTCCCAATTAGGCCCATGGCCCGACCCAGTAGACCCGGTTGGCCCGTTAGTTCCCTTGGTGGGCGTATCAGCAGAGCTTATTAATTTTTTGTCAGCACCGCCGTGAGCATCAATTTTGCGAGCTTCAACGATGAAGAAGCAAAGAACGACGAGAGCGAATTTGAAGACGAAAATTCGCATTCTTCTGGGTTAGTGGGGAGGTGTTGTTGTGTGGACTTATGGTGAGTTTCTGTAGGGAAAAGTAGGCTTGTGAATTGTGACAAATTGCTGTTGCACTCAAGGCATGTTGGTGTACATGAAAGTGGATTATTTATAGTGGTTTTTGATGGTGACTTTATAAGATCACTCGTGAATCGTGATGGTATTTAACTTTTGGACTTTTTAGTGGTGCACAAGTCGGGCTATCTGATATTACCACCAACATCATTCCTCGAGCCTGAGATGCACCACCGCCTCACACTAAATTATCATTTATCATTTATTAATCATTTTGTTCTTTCTTCTTAATCGCCCCAATTACCGAAAGCAATCATTTTTTTTTAATACATTAAAGAAGTGAATCAATCATATAAATTTCTTTTGTTCCTATCCTTTTATGTGGTAGGCAGGGTATGACTATGATCCATATTTGATTTCTTTTTCATCAGTACGTTTTATATAAATAATATATTGATTCATGTATGGTGTTGTAAGGATGATAAAAATACCTAGTACGAGCCAAACCGTACATCATCTCGATCCATTTTGAATGGATTTGGAGCAATGAAATCGAGTTTTCGGTCGGTTAGATTCGGATTAAACGCGTTAACCCCTGATCCATTTACCCGTTTTATTATATTTTTTTTATATGCCAATATTATTATTATTATTATTATTATTATTAGTTGCTAATGTTTTGCATAACTGCTTTGTTTTTTTAATTTATTCTTATAAACTAGTGTTTGAAACAAATTGTTTTATAAATAACTGAGATGTTTAAATGAAATTTTGAATAATTATTTTAAAAGATTAGCGTTGTTGAATTAAACTTAATGAATTTTATGTGCTTTAAGTTATTTTAATATCTATCTCTTATATCTAAATTTAAGATTTATTTAGTTTTTATATTTGATTTAATTCAAATTTTAGTATGAATCTGAGTAAACTTTAAAATTTTAAAAGTGTTTTTAAACTTCAACATATGTTAAAAGAATTTAATAGATTTTTTTTTTTAAATTTAAATGTACATTTATATTTATATGAAAGTTAAAATTTACATATAAGTAATGTCAAAAAGAAATAATTTACATAGAGTGAAAACGGTTCGGATATGGAGCACCCCACCCCAAGCTAATTCGAGTTTAGGACAAAAATTGAAAATCTATTCAAGTTATGGGTTAAGTATGGCGTTCTTATGTCAATGTAAAAACTGGTTCTTACATCGACAAATAAATAAAAACGGAAAAAGAATATCAAAAAGGGGTCAGGAAATCAGCAAAACAATTTCCTTTGACATGAAAATCACTATGTAAAGGGGAGGTTTGACTCCTGGACGATTTGTCCCCGTTGCCACCTACTAATAGAGAAAAATAGATTAGGGGTTGGCGGTGGTTCATCGACAAAACCTCTCCGACACTTAAGTCAATAGGTATTTTGAATGAGAGCCTTTAGAAATGAGGCCAAAGAATAGAAAAGGGGAGGATCATGGATTAGACCTTCCCCAAGACATAAAACAACACCCAATATTTTTGAAAGATTCTTTAGGAGGAGTTCTTTCACACAATAAGGTGTTCCAAGGTTAAAGAGAATTATTTACCTTTCCTATTGAATAGTTTACATATTTATACTCTTTTTCTTGCTCTTAAATTCCTTCATGCTCCCCTTAGTTGGTGGTCAATCCCCTTCTTCGTCCTTTCCTTTTCTCACATGCTTCTTGTCTCCCAACCTCATTTGTCTGGCCACTTTCTTATATTTCCTCATTTCACATTTCTTGTTTGCCATACCCAAGCACTTAGACACATGGCAACTGCCCACGCCCGGTTTTGGCAGCGAGACACGTGACATCTTATTTCCCTCTTTATTACATAGGGTCACATGGCTCTTCCTCAGTCCTTCATTTTCCCCTACCATTTAGCGTCTATCATCCTTAGGTGTCTGTCAACTTGGGTTCGATCCTATCATCAGACCTAATCCCTCTATTGTTTTAACGTTGTAGGCACACATCATATAACGTGGGGCTTATATTTGAATTTTAGAATGACTTTCCCCCCTAGTCCATTTTTCCACCCCTTATCAAGGGTGTTTTGGTCCTTTTCAAGTCATTTTTCATGTTTATTGGGCTGGTAGTTATAATCCTTTCTTGGGTTCATATCTTGGGATTACTTTTGGGTCTTCTCTTACGGGTTGATTTTATAAATCAACTAACCAAAATGACTTAGGAGTCCATTTCAAATTAGGGAGCTAATTTTTCCCCCAAACAACTTAACTGAATAATGTATTTCAAATTCGAAGCGTTTAACTGAAAAATGTGTTTCAGATTTGAAGCATTTCTATTTGATCCATCACCATCCGTATCCACACCTCTATTGTTATTGTTGTTATGAGAGCTACCAAAAGTTATCTTCACTATTTATGTCTGATTTAGTTAATTATATACAATTTAAAACCTTTAATTATAGTGTTAAAGTTGTTTTATGAGCGTTTTGTATTAAAAGTCAAAATTTATATCGGTTGAGGTCAATTTCAAATTTTTGTTCTCTCTCTTTTTTTATTTTCTTATTTTCTTTTTCTCTCTTTTTATGATTTTTTGACTCGTGAAAAGATGGTTTATCTTTAAGTGTTAATTAAACCTTCAATCAACGGAATTTAGGAGATAGTTGTGTAATTAGTACATTAATGGAGTGTACAATTTTGTGCATTAGTGCAGTTTTCCTTAAAAATAATCTCATTTACTCTGATTTAACTAATAATCAGTTTTTAGTCTAAAATGAGCTAATTAACTAACCAAAGTAGATGAACAAAATTGAGTTTTCGAAATCGGTTAATCAGGAAGCAAACGGATTCGAAAGAAGGTATTGTGAAGTCCAGCCAGCAAGTTTTAGTGGCAGTAGCTTTAACCGACCCATGCCACAGATTGGACATATGGCAACGTAAGCATGCATAACCAATAGCTCATCTCTGGACCTCTCTACTTGCATTATTGTCGGTTTTGTTTCGTTAGGAAGTTGCAAAAAAGGCCTCTCTTTTTTATGCAGTGGCAGACAATACAGTTTGAGTTCCACGGTCTCGGACTCCTGGATCTAATCCATTCATGAAAGTGACCTGATCTTGACACGTGGATATTCCTTTCATGACTGGTTGGGCACGTGCCTGATTTAAGTGTTTCGCACTTGAAAATTATCTGAGAGGACATTTGTGTTTATATGGACCACAATTTCCCTTCCTTTTGGGTACTACCAGCAGAAATTTGTGCAATAAATATTCACATTTTCCGTGATGATTTTCATTGAATGTGACGTTGGGTACTACCACCAGAAATTTGTGCCATAAATATTCACATTTTCGGTGATGATTTTCATTGAATGTGACAATCAATATTTATAGTTCTCCTGTTTCAAAAAAAAAAGGATTTTTGTTCTCCAACTATGGGACGAATCTAGAAGTTCAAATTGATTTGACTTGAACTACAACTAATTCAGTTAGTGTTATATGTTTACATTGAGGTTACCATTACCAAAAATTGCGTGGTTCAGAGGAGAAACCCTCAGGTTGCCTTGATGGTAAGATAACTCATTTGATATGCCCGGTGTGTCAAGTTTACGCTCATCCATCTCATAATGTGTGATAATTTTATATATTATTTATGGATTGTTCTCCACTCTTTGTGGTTGGCCCCTCTCATATCTGAGAACCGATTTTCGTATCTTACTCCAATACTTATCACTGTTAGCTCGATTACATCTTGAACTAGTTCAAAAAAAAATTTGCATCGTTCACATTTTGTGTATTCAAATGTTACTATCAATTCTTATAATTGTCCACCTACGGGAGGTATCTAGAAGTCCTAATTTAATTAGGTTGAATTACAATGAATTTTGTTAATTTTATATAAGAATGAATTTATTGAAAGAAAAACTTAGTAAAATCTTTTTTTAACAAAAACTATTTAAATTGGATTTTTTTTTAAAAAAAAAAAAAAAAAAAAAAACCAAGCGTGATATAAACACTCAAATCTGAATCCTTAATAGTGTGCCATATTGGATGGTGGCTGTTGGATTGAAAGTTTCAATCACTACATTGTGACCAAGCTTTTGACATGTCCTATTATGTTTATGACACATAAATAAATGGATCAGTTTACACATGGGTGACTCTATTGCCATCCAAAGTATATCTCTCCACACCTATTTACTCCATCCATCCACCCATTTATTCAATTTTAAAAATCAAAATTTTACTTTGTAGGCTCTGCAAAGTTTCAGTTACATCCCCAGCAGTGCAATAGCACTATTTTATCTCTACAATGAAACCAATCTAACTGTATTTCAATAAGGGGGAATAAAAAAGCTAATTCAAATGTTAGGTAAATAATTTGGTTTGTGCCGTCATTTTATATGCTGATCAAGATAACATCAGATGGATGGAGATAGCATTTCGAAATTTAGTTTTATTATTCTTTCATGGGCGTAGAAAGTTTTTTAGGCTTTTCTCCCCGATTTGCTAATTTTTCTTTTTCCTTTTTCAACTTAGTAATATCATGGTGTTGATTTGGCGCATCAAGTAAAAAAAAAAAAAAAATTCAATAATGGTTTGCTGCAAGAGATTTCTTAGATATCAGAATTAAAAAGTATTAAAGGCTATGCATACAATGACCTAACTATCCTGTCAGAGCCATTACAAACTTACTTTTAAGGGTTTGCGACAAAAGATGAAGAATGAAAGTCGAGTTTCCAAGTAAAGTTTACATGAGGATATTTAGCAATAAAAGTTTGGGCAGAGTTCTTGCTACCCATAAAAATTATTTAAACATCCACTTTCTTAAAATTATTTACATGACAAAATTATCATTATATAAAATTATAAAGAAGGATAAACACATATTGATAAAACAGTTTGTTTATTTTAAAAACTTGGATTTTTTTTTTAATTTTAATTTAACAAAATAAACGAAAATCCATAAATATTTATAACATAGAAATCTAAAAAAAAAAAATTATGAATCTTACCTATATCAAATTATTCTTTAAATTCTTTCAAAAAAAATTATTCTTTAAATGTTTTTAAATGTAAATCACTATTTTTCAAATTTTATTTTTTATTAATCTAAATAGTAAAAATTGATTAAAACGCAAAATAAAGTCTTATTCTTAGTGAGAATTTTGGTGGCTTCAACTTTCAATTGTGGTGTCTTCTTCTTCTTCTTCTTGATAAAATGTAAATGGGCTTAGTTACCTTACCAACCATTAACCTTATCCTTCAATTGGAACTCTTAGATTGACTACAATAATCATCTTTATAACCAATCCAATAGCTCCAATTAAGGAGTAAAGTTAGTGGTTGAATAAAGTAGTCAAACTCAATGTAAAGTTAGGGTTAAGGTTAAGGTTAAGAATTTATGTTTACGAGAAATAAGGAAAGAAAAAAGATGAAAATTTTGTTTTAAATGAATATAATTAATGTTGTTTAAATAGGATTGATATCGATATATTTATGGGTACTTATATTAATATACAAATTTTTAAATTTAATTAATGGGTATATTAATAATTTGGGTGTAAAAACACATTTATGGCTGACAATATTTGCATCCTTATTTATTTTCTTAATGTTTTTCTTTAAATTGGACAAGATTTGTAATCTCATCTCTTTTCTAATTCCAATTGTTAAAGTCAATGACTAAAGAAATTTACTATTATTTAGAAGAAAAAGATGACAATTGTGAAAGTTTCATGGTGGTGATTATGTGGTATTTCTTAGTTTTTCAAGCGAGATGATTATGTAAGGATTAATTAGGGTGTGTTAATAATTTAGAGGGTTTAAAATTGTAATATATGAAAATAAGTACATTTATATTAATAAGGCCATCCCACCTTGTGAGCCTACCACCAAGGCGAAGCACAGGAGACAATAAAGTGTAATTTGATTATAGTTAATTTATATCAAACTTTGAATCATAAAAATAAGGGTTAATATTTAAATAAGGAGAAATTCCAAAGTAATCTCTAGAATTTTGTATTATTATTTTATATTTTGTTTCAAATTTGACCAAAACAATCCCTTATGTTTGAAAATATACCATTTTAACCTTTTATCCAATTTTTTAATAATCGAACTTAACAATAGAAGAGTATAATTTTCTTTTTCATTTGTAGAGCAATTTTTTTTAAAAAAAAATGATAGCCTCTACGATTTAAAAAAAAAATGATTTTAAATATTTATTTGACTTGATTTAAAAGGTTTTGTTTTTGTCATTTTAAAACTTAAATCTTGTTAAATTAAAATTTTGATAACAGCAAATAACTACAACAAGTGTTTCTAACTGTTTTTCTTTTTTTTTTTTTTTTTTTTGAAAAGTAAGGATTCAATTAATGGGCATGAACTCTAGAAGATATTAGAATTAGAGACCATTTTTGTCAATTTATAAATCGTGAAAAAAATGGTATTTTGTGAAATTATAGGGATTGATTTTGGAATTTTTCTCATTTTAACTTTTTGAAATATTTTATAAAAAAGAAAAAAAAAATGAAAAACCTTTGTGGCTTTGATTGCGGAGGAGTGGCAAAGAATGTCAAAGTGTTTCAACTTGACATTAGCAAACCCAGACGAAAGTGATATAATCCTAGAAGCAAGTTGGGAGGTGCCTAGAATCTAGGGCACATTGTGGGTGGGTAATGTGCTCAGAGACTCACATGCACCCACTAATTCAGCCCACTATTTATCCAAAAACCCGTTGTTTTTTTAGTAAAAAAGTGATGATATTGGCATCCAAAAATACTCTATCTGCATCCTTTTTCATGTTCACTCCATTTTTTTTAAATATATATATATATATATATTAAAAATATATAATCACACCTCTAAAATTATTAATATATCATTTTCTTCTTCATCGGGATGAAATGATTTATCAAAAATCCATAAAAGCAGCACCACATGCTAAATGCTTTCTTAGAGAAGCCTCCTTCTCAAGCTTTCTTATTTCATATTCTGGTGCTTCACCATTCTTTTTACCAAAATGCTCAAGACTCCTTCCCAAGCTTTCATATTTCATGTTCTGGTGCTCCACCATTCTTCCCTGGAGTGACCTGGTTATTGATCTCTAATACAGATACATGAGCTCCTCCTAAAGAAAGGGACTGAACCCAGTGAGTGTGGCCTTGGTGCCATTAACTATGTATAAATATATTTATAATTACTTTAATCATTTTATAATATTATTATTAGGAGTAATGTTGGAATTTTAAAAGTAATTATAGTTTTGGGGTGTATATGCAATTTTAGAGGGGTGGAAATATCAAGCGGGAGCTAATCCTAGTTCGCGGCCCAACCCACTTGTGTGGGGTATCAGATGAGAAATTTTAAATTTTGGTCACTCACATGGACCCAATTGACAAATTGGACATTATCCTTGCCTTTTTACATGGAAACCCATTTAATTTCTTCAGAGAATATCTTGAGTATGCCCTGGTCCAACGCTTGTCCGATGACATGTACAATATCGACATTATTATGCTCCTCTAACCATGCAAAATTCATGATAATTTTTTGAAAAGGTAGACATTTGTAAGGCACTATAGAAGTACACATTGATTGTGACATCTTTTCACTATTCAGATGTTTGTATAATTGAAATTGAAACTTCACTTTTGGAGTACAAAATTTGGTTAACAAAGTTACGATAACTAAGTAATTCCAAAAAAAAAAAAAAAGTTAGGATAATTAGTATTCCTTAACATTTTGTATGGTAAAAATTTGGAAGATAACTGATATACTTACACCTTAATAGTAGACTTCAATATGTTTGGTTATATCAGCATACAAATCCAATAGCTTTGCTTGATAACTATTGAATTAAAATCTATTTGATAAAAGGAAGTGTATTCTCTTATGCAACATTATCTTATACAATAATTTTTTCAAAAAAAAAAAGAAAAAAACCTTATACAATAATAATATTTGTTGTAATTTCTTTTTTCTTATTTTTTGAACATGTAACTACCACATAATATGATTTGATGATAAAGAGTACTCATTCAATCTGATAATATCATAAATTCACGCTGCTGCATCTTCAATAATATAGAAATAAAAACTATCATATACTAATCTCGAGCTAGATTATTGGAGGAGACTTCTGAGCTAGTTGAGCTTGTTGCTCTGAAAATGATCATCCATAATTATGATATTGTACATCAAAATTGCAATAATAAATTGTATCTCAGCTTGCGAGATGCTAGTTATTTAATCAACATGTACATATTAACTGTAATATTATTTCACTTGTTATTTGTAATTAGATACAATGATATCTCATAGATTAAGACACATGATTGATATAAGCTGGGATCTTCATAAAGATTCCCCCCTCTTGGTTTCCCAATTCCTCAACTCTCAAAAGTAGCTTTTTAATTGAATATGGCCCGTGGCAATGGTTGCAAATGTCTAGGGCACGTTATGGGCCATTTCTAAACCGTGCGGGGCATAATGAGTTCACATGCACCCCTCAATTTAGACAGATAATGCCTGTATGTAAATTTAAAAATCTCCAAATGAACTTTACAATCTCAAAACATGCATCGTGCATGTACTCTTGTAGTGTCCAAGTCCAAGGCCCGACCCATGTGCACACCTTTTTTTATCATCTTCCAAAGTTTCATGATGGAGAAGATATGATGTGATAACACCCAAGAATGAAGATACCTCCGATCGAGATAAACTTTGAAAGCAAAGAGACCTGGAATGGGAAATGTCATTCAATAAATATCTAACCATTATTGTGGACTTGTGAATATTGTAAATATTGGGGGAGTATCAACTCGTGAGGAAAATTTCACCACCTTGCAACAGTCACACGACTCACACACAATACCTCGTATATCTTTCTATTTCAACGAGCCATATTACCTTTTACATTTTATTAAAGTTGTCAGATGGAATGTGTGTAGCTGTTAGATTAATGTAACCCAGCAGATAATTTAGAGTAGAAAGATAATTAATTAGGTCAAGTTTTACTATATATATATATATATATATATATATATGGGATAGGATCGGGGGACACAAGTTTTGACACAAATTCTGACACGATTTTTTGATCATTGGATAAGGAGAATTTTAATGGTTTAGATTTATTCACACCACTACATACAACTTCATTTTACACTCTACATAAATGTTTTCTCTCACCTTTCTCTTCATTAATTATTACACTATCTCTCCTCTCTCCCATTAATATTAAAATCCCAATATTTAAATTATTTTTTTCTCACCCAATCCAATTATATTTAAAAACCTATTCAAGAAAATTAAAAAAGAAAAAGAAGCTACAATTGTTTTTTTTTTTTAACTTGATAAATTTATTATTTAAATGATAATTTATTTTTTAAAATAGTTTAAATCAAACAATCTTTAGTAAGAAAAACTTTTTGATTAAGTGTTTTGTCTTTTTGAAAAATAAAATCTATTTTACTTATTTTGGTTAGAAATTGTTTTTGAAATAAGATTTTTTTTTTAGTGGTAGTAAAAATTTTCTTACTAAAAATTGTTTGGTTTAAACTTTTTTAAAAAATTAAATCATCATTTAAATAATAAATTTATCAAGTTAAAAAAAAAGAAACAATTGCTGCTTTTTTTTTTTTTTAATTTTCTTGATGAGTTTTTAAATATAATTGGATTGGGTGAAAAAAAAAATTTAAATATTGGGATTTTAATGTTAATGGAAAAGATGAGAGATAGTGTAATAATGAAGAGAGATGAGAGAGATAGTGTAATAATAAAGAGAGATGAGAGAGCTAATGTAATAATGAAGAGAGAGATGAGAGAAAATATTTATGTAGAGTGTAAAATGGAGTTATATGTAGTGGTGTGAGTAAATCTAAACCATTAAAATCTTCTTCATCCAATGGTCAATAAAATCGTGTCAAAATTTATGTCAAAACTTGTGTCCCCTGATCCTGCCTATATATATATATATGAGGTAGGATCGGGGGACACAAGTTTTGACACAAATTTTGACACGATTTTATTGACCATTGGATGAAGAAGATTTTAATGATTTAGATTTACTCACACCACTACATACAATTCCATTTTACACTCTACATAAATATTTTTTCCACCCTCTCTCTTCATTATTACATTAGCTCTCCCATCTCTCTTTATTATTACATCATCGCTCTCTTCTGTCTTAATTAGTAGATTATCTCTCATCTCTCCCATTAATATTAAAATCTCAATATTTAAATTATTTTTTTCTCACCCAATCCAATTATATTTAAAAACTCATCAAGAAAATTTAAAAAAAAAACAACAATTGTTTTTTTTTTTAACTTGATAAATTCATTATTTAAATGATGATTTATTTTTTAAAATAGTTTAAGCCAAACAATTTTTAGTAAAAAAATTTTTACTACCACTAAAAAAAAAAATCTTATTTCAAAAACAATTTCTAATCAAAATAAGTAAAATAGATTTTATTTTTCAAAAACACAAAACACTTAACCAAAAAGTTTTTCTTACTAAAGATTGTTTGGTTTAAACTATTTTAAAAAATAAATAATCATTTAAATAATAAATTTATCAAGTTAAAAAAAAAAACAATTGTAGCTTTTTTTTTTTTAATTTTCTTGATGGGTTTTTAAATATAATTGGATTGGGTGAGAAAAAAATAATTTAAATATTGGGATTTTAATATTAATGAGAGAGATGAGAGATAATGTAATAATGAAGAGAGAGGTGAGAGAAAATATTTATGTAGAGTGTAAAATGAAGTTGTATGTAGTGGTGTGAATAAATCTAAACCATTAAAATCCTCCTCATCCAATGGTCAACAAATCATGTCAAAATTTATGTCAAAACTTGTGTCCCCCGATCCTACCCCTATATATATATATATATATATAACTAACACCATTGAACTCATTTCTTCGTGACCGGGTATCAATTAAATCCTTTGCAAAGTTAAATTCTTTGTGTTTTTCTTATTGTATATATTCAAGGTAGATGCGTCTGTATCTATATTGATTATATCTTTAATTATTTTCTCTTAATTACTGTGGTAGCTGAATAGATAACCACTTGATTAGTTGAGTTAGAATATGAAAAAGGAAACATTAATATTGACCAATGGCAAGGCAAGGAAACGAATTTAGCAATAAAAAGAAAATCCAGCTATGTGTAAAAACGGTTCATTACACATTTTAACTAAGTGTTTCAAAGAAACTCTCTCTATTTTTTTTTACTTCATTATGCTTTTCAAGTTTTAAGTTTTAACCATAATTAATTTAATTTAATATACCCTCTGATTAACTTGTATGATTAATGTCCGACAAAGAAATTAATTATCATCTATCTTAGCTTTGATAGATTATCATTTCATTTATTATATATCTTTAGAGTAGGTCCACTTATTTTTTTTATTTAACTTTTAATGTCTTAATCTCTTTGAGTCAAAGTAATATTGATTTGGACTTTTAACAAAATACAAAAATTTTCATACATATGAAACATATAGAATATATATTCAAATTGTGAATAATTTTATAATGAAAAAAGACGAATTTGGTGAAGTGTGTTTGGAGTTCCATTAATTTGGGATGTACATTCTGTGATATATATCATTTGGTCATTTTCTGGTGGATTTTTAAATAAGATGTTTATTGTTTAGGTAGCCAGGACCGCAGTGGTCCATTATTATTATTAAGAACGGTGGTCCATTAAATTGGATTAACAACAAATGCCAAAATATGTCTATTAAATTGGATTAACAACAAATGCCAAAATATGTCCACTTGAAAATTGTATCTAATTCGTTGATTTCCATTATTTGTCGCTATTACTTCTTTTCATGATCGATTGTCCTCGAATTGTTTCTTTTTAAAGTTTGTAGATGCTCAAGTCTTCTTGCTCTCTAGTCTTTTGATAAATTTTAAGTGAAATTTGATCAAATACTACTCCTCTTTTAAAGTTAATTCTTTTGAAGTATTTTAAAGTTAATTTTAACCCCTCCGCTGCCGCCCCCCCGCCCCCCAACCCCCACAAAAAAAAAAAAAAAATAATAAATAAATAAATGAGGACTCAGTACAAAATAATGTGAGACTTAAATTGTTATATTATATAAACAGATAAGACCAGGTAAAGTCATCATCATTGAAATTAAATTACACCAAAAAAAAAAGAAAGTGACAGAAATTGAAATGAATTTTAAAATAATTAAAGGAGCAGCTCACTGTGGTCGTCAAAAATTGCCTAATTGTGATATTAAATGACAGTAACAATTAACTGCCAGAATGTTTCTAAGATATGATTTCATTTTGAATAAATTTTTTTTTTATATATATTATGAAAGATAAACAAATGCATGATAAAGGAAAAATAACATTGCTTGCTTGATAAAATAAAACAAAATGAGGACTGGTGGGAGTCTCTACCCTCTGTCTTGATCAAGAAAACAATAATAAATAGACCAAACAGAAATATCAAATAATTGACATGGCTTCTTTCAAAAGTCAATTTAAGATGATTCCCTTAGTAGATCTTGTTAGGTGATTGCCTGAGTCAGACGTGATGATCTATCAAATCAAAAAAAAAAAAAAAAAAAAAAAACCCTCCGATATTTGATAGAGCATCAAAGATAATAGAGAGTTTCGATCATACTTTGAATGCATTGTGTAATTTGATCAAATTTAACATATATTTTGAAATAGAGAAAATCAAAAATAAATTTTTATATTTCAAAACTTCAAACAAATTAAAAAACAAGGTAAATTGTACTAACTTCCCTCAATTTTATCACTAATTACACTCAATCTTGTGGTATTTGCTTAACTACATTTAGGGGGCTATTTTTAATCTAAACTTTATTTTTTATTTTTTTTAAGTGAATTACATTTTTAGAGTTCATGAATTTTTATTGACTTTTATAGCCTTTACAAATTTATGAATAGTTTTGTATAGAATTTTGTAGAATTAATTTTAAAAGATTTTCATAAAAGTTAATAGACTTTTATCGACTTTTATAGCATTTCAAATTAAACAATTTTTTATGAAATTTTATTGATTTTTATATACTTTAAAAAATTACAAATGACTATCATATATTTTCATAAACTTTCATCTTATAAATATATATATATGTATATATCAAAAACATTGTTAGATGTTTGTTTCTCAATGGCAAAAAACAATATGGTCCATAATTTGACTCCACTGAAAATTAATGTTTTGAAATGAGACTATTTCTTGTAGTGCCACTAGACTTACCCTATGTTTTTGTTTGTTCCATTATGTACCGTTTGGTGCATCGGACAAAGGGGTGGTAGAACTGAAAAATTCATGTTAGATTGGGGCATTGTAATATTCTAAAATAAAAGGGTAAATTATAATATACACAATTGTTTTATTAAGGCTTCAATGGCATATGAAGGGAAATAATTGAAATAAAAACGAATAAATGATCAAGATTATTCATTAATAATGTAAGGAAAAGTCCAAAAAAATAGAGAATGATAAAAAAAAAAAAAAAGGAGCCTGTAGAAATTCAATTTCTAAGTTGCGTATCCCCAAGTAGTTGCAAGATCTAATTTTCACGTGACTTTTCTTTGAATTGTGATCATTTCTCTTTAAAAATAAAACAATCAAGTGTCATTTCTGTAGTAATGTACTAATTAATGTTTCTGCATACTGCTTTAACATTTATTTTATCATAATTCTAAATAATAGAATAACACAAATGTTTGCATAAACGACTAAGTACTCGCAAGAGATATATATATGTATATATATATGGGACACAAGTCGAGGAATACAAATTTTGAGATAAATTTAGACACAATTTATTGATAATCGGATGATAAAGATTTCAATGATTTAGATTTACTCATATATTTATATACAATTTAATTTTACACTCTACATAAATGTATTATTCTCTCATCTTTCTCCATAATTAGATCCTCTTTGCTCTTGTCAATTAATATTAAAAATCAACCAAGTAAAAGCAATTAATGCTCACATTTATTTAATATTAAACACTCACCAGTTAAAACCCTACCAATTTATTTCACTATTTTCCAAAATTCCACTTTCACCCTTCTCTTTCTCTCTCCTTTTTGCTTTGCAAAGATGAGATCCAATCCATGTCTTTCAATATGTTATTACTTGTTTATTGATGTTTAATAAATTTGTTTATTTGTTTTAGTATTCCTACAGATCAAGACTGTTATATATATATATATATATATATATATTATTTTGGGTATTTTAATCAAAGCCTTATATTATTATTATTATTATTATTTTGTGACCGGCTTTATAAACTACTGTTATTAATGTTGTCGTAATTCTTGCAAGTGTAAATAAAATTTAGATGACAATAGGTTCCAAATTTGTCAACATATAGTATGGATCCAATTTTGGTCTAAATTTTATCTAAGTCAACATATAGTTGTAATGAAACAATTAAGTACATGAGAGAAAAATAATAATAATAATAAAAGATTTTATTTATGTAACTTTTTTATGTTTTTGATTAAGTACATGAGAGAAAAGAAATAAATAAAAATGCAAGCATTAATTGCTTTTAATTAGTGGGTTTTTAATATTAATTGAAGAGATGATGTAATTATGAAGAGAGAGAAGAGAGAAAAACACATTTATATAGATTGTAAAATTAAATTATATACAACATTGTGAGTGAATTTAAGTCTATGAAATCTTCATTATCCAATAGCCAACAAATTATATCAAAATTTGTATTCCCCGATTCTGTCTCTACAAATATATATATATATATATTAATATACATCAAATTGATTATGATTGATATAATTTGTCAGTGAAAATTAATTTTATGTATATTTATTGATTCGAATTGATAGATTAAAATAATATTAACAAAGATAAATTAATATTACTGTTATTCAACTCAAATCATACGTGAAGTGATATTGTAATTATCACATACATATAAAATGATGTGGCAAATGATAAAATGACGACACATAATTTAACACATCATTTTGGTGGCTTTTGGGTTACTCTTTTATGGATTGAACATTATTGGATAAAAATATTAGGAATAATTTAATGCATTATTGCACCAGTGATCAAGTCGGTTTGACCAATTTTTTTTTTAATTTTTTAATAACAATTTTGTTTTACAAATTTAATTTCCATTATTCATCTTTGAGATGTACGGTGGCATGGAGATCTATATTTTTTTTTCCTTTTTGTTTTAGTTTTTAATAATAATTTTTTTTATCAAATTAATCTCAACCATCTATCTCTGAGATGGACAATGATGATCTATCTTTTTTTTTTTTTTTGGTTTTTATTTTTACTAATTTTATTTTAATTAAAATTTAAATAATTTTACTAAAATTATGATAATGACCTTGATTATGTTAAGTTTGACCAATGTTTGACTATGGTAGAGATCAAATTGATAAATTTCTTGATAATTTAAGGATAACAGAATCATAAATCAATTCATATGTACTTAAAAAAAAATGAAGTTTTTTTAAAACACCGAGGATAATTGAAATTTTCCCTTATTTAGTATAAGCATAGACCAGTGAAAGAAATATAGCTACAACTGGGAAGATTAAAGAGAAAAAGCTTAAAATATTACACTGATCATCTAAAGATTTTCAAAAGACAATAATACATTACGAAAAAAGTAAAATAAATAGATAAACCACAGTCTGCCACACACCTTACAGATTACAGTTCCAACAACAATTACAATCTGACAGATTAACTTCTTGGAAAACAATTCAAAGACCAACAATCCAAACATAAACCTGATCAAGCCTTAGAAGGATCAAAACTTACAATAGGGTAACAAACAAGCGGATGAGCCATGGCACCTGTATATCCACTCACTATATCTATACCAGCCTTGTCTCCACCTTCAAGTTTCCAATCAAAGCATTGAACCAAGGCGGCCACCGTTGTATGTATCACGTACGATGCATGCGGTGCACCGAAACATGCTCTCCTTCCACTTCCGAATGGAAGGTAACGAAAATCCTGACCCTTGAAATCCATCACACGGTCACAATTCAAGAATCCTCTCAGGTATGAACTTCTCTGGCTCTTTCCATGCTTTAGGGTCCCGCATTATCGCGTAGCAATTGACGAACATTTTGGTTCCGGCCTTTATGTCATAGCCGTTGATCTTACTGTCAACGGTGGCTGTTCTACGGAGCATGGGTCCGGGAGGGTGTAGTCTCAGGCTCTCTTTAAGGACTGCTTGCAAGTAGGGTAGATTTGGGACGTCTGATTCATTGACCAACCGATTAGATCCCACAACTGAGTTGATCTCCTCCCTCAATTTGTTGAATATTTCTGGACGGTTGAGAAGCTCTGCCATAGCTGATTGCATGGCTGTTGATGTAGAATCAACTGATGCCATGAATATTTCCTTCACAGATTTATATAAACAATATTAAGTAAGAATGATCAGATCAAGCACAAGGCTACTGCCGGACTTGATTCTAAAAATAATTACCTTCTAATTATAAGTTTGTGAGAAAAAAATAATATTAGTATAGAATTGAAAAATAAAAATCAAAAGTGCTGATTTAAATATAAAGAAATCTAAAATAATATATTTATGAATGTTAAAATATCTTAGTGCATGTGTTAAGTGTTTATTAAATTTTGAATTTTAGGAGTATTTTACGTAGTATTTGAATTTGAAAAGTTTTCATACATATATCTGGTCAGGCTCGAAGTTCCCTTGTGATTGTGTTTGCATTATTTCTAAAGTTCTTATAAGAACACGTTTTTTTAAAAGCTCACGCCAAGCATCCCAAGTGATGGTGATTTAAAATGAACTTTATTGAAATTGAACCCCCCATATGTGCTCAACCGCATCTACTAATTAAGAAGCTATATGCTAATCACGTCACTTTTTTATTACCTGTAAATGGCTTTACAAAGTTCTTGTGAATATTAATATAATATAAAAAAATAATTTTAACTAATAAAATCTCTTATATATAAATAAATTAATAATATATGTCATGATTATTTAAAAGGTTTCGAAGTCCGTTTAATTTCATATAATTATAAGGAAAGTAATAAAGATACTAACCATGAAAAAATACTTGATATGACTTTTAGTAATCTGTACTTCAGCATTGGAGTCTCTGCAAGTCTCCAGCAAAATATCCATCACGTCTTTCTCTTCATCTGCACCAACTTTGTCCATCCGATTCTCTTCATATTCCTGAATGATCTTCTCCAATCTCTGATCATATCCCAAAAATGCGGATTCAATCCTTTTCCCATTTCCAAACAGGTCAAATCTCCTCAAAGGACCAAACACCTCAATCACTTGATACTTCTTTCCACACTCCATTATATTTCTTATCAGCGCCCTCATCTCCATAGCTTGAACACTATAATCTCCTGGTGATGGTGTGCTTCTGTTCCCCATCGTCATCCTGTAAATCATAAGGCTTGTTAAGGCCTCGAGTTCCTTACTCAAATCACACGGCTCTCCGGCTTCGGATCTCTTTATCAGCGATTTCAAGAGCTTGGTCCTCTCTTCTTCTCTGACGTGAGTGAACCGCTGAAGTTGTGAGCTTGTAAAGAGCTTGGTGACACAAACCTTCTTCATGAACCGCCAGTACAAGCTATAAGGAGCGTTAATGAAACTGCACCCTTTGTAGAGGAGTTTTTGGGAAGGGCCAGGCTCGTACTTGGAAGCAAAATCGATATCATGAGTTTTCAAGACTTGTTCGGCTGTGTTGGCGTCGGAGACGATGACAAAAGGAGTGTCACCCATGCGTATCTGCATGAGAGGACCATAGCGGTTGGCTAGGGTTTCTAGTGATTTGGGTAAGGGTGAGCCAAGTAGATGCAAGTTGCCGATGATGGGCAGAGCTAGAGGGCCCGGAGGTGGGCAACACTTGTTTGAAATATTTGTCCATATTTTAATTACAAAATGCATCCCAACCATTGAGATCAACCAAATCCAGAACAGAGAATAGTATTCTGTGACGTCAACGGCCATGGATAGATGGCTTGAGGTTTTGCAACAATTGGCAGAAGATGATCAAAAAGAGGAATTTTGTTTTGAGTAGGTTTGGGCCACTGAAGCAAAGGATTCACTGTCAATACTTATAGTGCTTTAATGGTAGGAGGATTATGGTTTAAGAGATTGTGGTTGAACCCATATTTGAAAAAAAAAAATGGATAAAAATGAAAGGGAAAAAAACTATAATTTTCCATAACATTTAATAAGTACATGTCATAATCTGATTTGTGAATAAATAAATCTATATTAGAAAGGTACACATCATAATGCTTATTCATATGTATATGTCCTACATATAAAGAGTTGGATTTTTTTTTTTTTTTTAACATGAGATTATTAGTGATATTACGTGATTAAGATTTGTATGTCTTTTTCATAGATTATATTGTTATTAATTCATAATTAATCACAACTTAATTGGTGCTCACGTTAACTTAATTCCAAAATAATGCATGCAATGATAGCTCGATCTTTTTTGATGGTGAAATATCGATACCTATATTTATTAATAAGCTGATAGACTTTTATCCTACAACCCTATCCTTTGGTATTTAATGATCTATTTCTGGTCTTCTTTCTTTTTTGGGGAATCATCTTGTAACAAATTTCCATGACTTGGTGTTTGTACGCAGGACCACGTATGTGTAGCGACATGACAAGAACTAATTAGTAGTTTCGAAAATCTGCATAATCTGTGCCTCGTACGTCACTGATCACGTACCTATCTAATATTATTCAACTTTTCTTTCAATAAAATGTAGTTTTTTATATTATTGCTAGCGGATCAATTAAATGTTATAGTCAATTAATGAATAGTTAAAATTTAAATTATTACATAATATCATAGGCATCTAGATTCTCTACTAATCTCATTTTTACTAATTTTTTTAATTAGATTATGACACCTGACAAGTGTAAAAATGGATGGCTTAGATGAAATTCTTTTTTTTTTTTTTTTTTTTTTTTTTTTTCCGTCATCTTCTCAAGCCATCCTCATCCTCGATAGCGCCTCTTTGTATCTCTCTACCCATAGCCACTACTTCAAGCTTCATCAATCGACCGCTTCATCTTCGACGACCACCAGAACTTCTCCGTCTCTCTCTCTCCATTACCAGAACTTACCCCTTTTTGTGTTTTTGGTTGAGGCTCTTAGAAACCCTCGTCATCATCTCACTAGTCAATCTCTCTATCTCTTTTCATGAACACTAATCATTTCAATTCCTTGTTTTAATTATTGTTGTTGTGTTTGTGTTTATGGGTATGTTTTGATTGATTGGTTCTCTTTTTTTAATGTTTTCGGATTCTTGATTTGTTGTTCTGTTTATTGAATTGGGGGTTTGGATGATTTGTATGGAGATTAATGATATGTCAACTTAGGGTTAATGTTTATTGATTTGGTTCTCCGCTCTACTCTGTTTTAGGTGAATTAAAGGTTAATGTTTATTGAATTGGGGGTTTACGTGATTTGCTGCTGTGTGTGTGTGTGTGATGCATTAGGTACATATTGATGTTAAGTTGTGAACAAAAACTCTGCGTAATTTTGGCTTTACATAAGTTTTGATGTTCGCTTTTAACCCTTTGTGGTCAGTACCCTGCATATAGAAATTACTCACTGATGTTAACAACGTCAACATGAAATGTGGTATTGTAAATTTTTTAATAACTTTGATCCATGCATATTATACTTACAAAATTCTATTAGTAACTATAACCTAAATGCTCCATATCAGTATTTCATTTTATAGTCTAGCACGGTATTGAAATACTATTTTTTTTTTCCCAGCAGTGTAACCCACCAAGGCTATGAAAATGGTGACTGAGACCACATGTGATGAGTGGCCTCAATGGAGAGACTGGAGGCTATGGTGGATGTTGAAAATGCGGGCTTCCAGAAGGTGCTGCACAATGTTGGATTCTTAAAGGAAGGTGTTTTGAGAAAGTATTTCATTCGAAAAGAAAAAGCTGGGGACATGGTCATGTTCAGTCTTCTATTTACTAATCCCAAAATTTGATTACTTGTACAAAGTAATTGATCTGTTTTCTTTTTATGTTAGTTAGATTTAAATTATGCCAACTATCTAAATTGTATCACTACAACAAAACAGGTTAATTATACCGGACAATAATCAGTATGATTGATTATCCATACCGAACAGACAGTCCGACGTGGATAATGCAGGTATAGATACTGAGTATCTATATCGGTGTGGAGCCAGTATGGTACAAGCTCGGTATGGATACTTATCCATACCGAGCAATACCTGATATGGATAGGATGTAGGAAGTGGGTCGACCCATCCATATCAGGCACGTGTCCGGTATAGATATTATTATCCGTATCGGGCAGGTGCCCAGTATGAATACTTGTTTCGACCTCTGACCATATCATATCATATATCAATTAAAGATAAAAAAAAGTGTAGAGAGAGAGAGAGAGAGAGAGAGAGAGAGAGAGAGAGAGAGAGAGAGAGAGAGAGAGAGAGAGAGAGAGAAGAAGAAGAAGAAGAAGATGTAGGATTTGGGATAAGAAAAGAATCGGGAGGGGGGGGGGATGGGGGGGGTGGGGTTGTGGGGGTTGATAGGAGAGAGGTTTCCAAAATGTTAGTTCGAAAATACCCTTCAACTTTTCCACCTTTGGACAAAAATGTCTTTCATTGTTCCCCTTTATTTAAAAAAAAAAAAAAATCAATGTCTTTTAACAATTTAGTCCTTTTTATTACTTTGATCTAGTCCTTTTTTTTTATGATATTTATAGTTTTTTTTTTTCCTTTTTTTACAATTTTTACCAAATTTGCCTCTCACCGAGTTATTAAGTATTCGCTACTTGCTACCTCGCTAGTTGAGTAGCAAGTAGCAAATTTTGAAAAAATGTTTTTAATATAGTTCATGCATTCCTCGACTGTTTAAGTCCGTAGTATACTTTCCATTCATATTTGTTATTTACATTTGAATCTCATCATGAGTAATACTAACATGTGTGAAGAGTTTCTTTTTTTTTTTTTTTTTTTTTTGCCCCTTATGGAAGGAGTAAATTTCTCATTATTTTATGATAATAGATTTTCAAAGCACATATAGTATTGCACCAATAGACACTTGACTATTAGTATCAATAGATTTTCAATTATAATTGTAATTATATCAAAATAATAATAATAATAATAAATCCGATGTTATAGGAGTAGATTTATAGGGCACACTTAATGTTGAATCCGTAGACCTTTAATAATTAGTGTTTGTAGATTTTCTATTACAATTGTAATTAATTATATTAAAAAAATAAAGTAAAATAGCTCTTCAAAATATTGTTTGCTCTATCTTTTTTTTTTTTTTCTTTTTGAAACTTAAAAATTGTTTGTTCTTATGTTTGTAATATAATGAAAAAGATATTCAGCATATCTTAAAGTATATGACCATGTTTCTTCCTCCTATAATTATTATTATTTTGCAATAACCTCCCTGAATCAATGAATTTATATAAACGACAAATTATTTTCTTAGTTCATTGTCAATTTCTAATTAATTATTCCGTTTTAAAGTGATATTGGCCTAAGCAGATCACATATGGGCAAACCTTCTTCAGTTGTCACCGTAAAAAATCTACTTACAAAAGTCCCATTTATTCTTGTCGAAAAAAAAAAAAAAAAAAGTCCCGTTTATTTAGATTTTTGATGCCTTGATATATTATTATCACCACAGAAACCATGCTTGAAACTATATTGAAAGGGAGAATACAATCAAGACATTACACAAATTTATTGCACGTAGTAGTACAGGGCACAAAGATGCACCCTAGTTTTTCACTAGTCTAGTAGTAGTAGACATGTAAATTAAAATAGTTTCACTTCTTGCTGAATTGTGTCATTTTTCGTTATAATTATGAGTAATTAAAAGGGATCAAACCGTGTGATAGAGTAACATATAAGAGGCACCGCCATTGCTCCTGCATATCCTGACCCTACATCTATATCAACCTTTTCTCCACCCTTGATCGTCCAATCAAAGCATTGGACAAGAGCTCCAATCGTCGCCTCCATCACCAGATAAGCTAGCGTGACACCTGAACATCCTCTCCTTCCACCGCCAAATGGAATGAACCGAAAATCCTGACCCCTCATCTCCATCAAAGTTTGATCAGCAATATTGTTCTCATCAATATCTTGACCAGAGTTGTTGACTAAAAACCTCTCCGGCAGAAATTGGTCCGGTTGGTCCCACGCATCTGGATCTCGCATGATGACATATGCGTTTATTAGGGTTTTGGTCTTGGCCTTTACATCAAAGCCGTTGATCTTGCAATCTCTGATGCATTCTCTGTGTACGATGGGGTTTGGAGGGTGCAGTCTCAAGGTCTCCTTGATAACTGCTCGCAAGTAAGGGAGATTTGGGAGGTCTGATTCTTTGACTAGCCTGGTCACCCCCACCACTGAATTGATTTCCTCTCTTAGCTTGCTGAATACTTGGGGATGATTGATGACCTCTGCCATTGCCCATTGTAAGGCAGCTGATGTACTGTCAACGCTTGCCATAAATATTTCCTGTATACCATAGATTGAGAGAAATTGATCAAAAACTGCTTAAGCTAGGGCA
The DNA here is from genome assembly GCA_021234005.1 of Nephelium lappaceum. Lineage (NCBI taxonomy): Eukaryota > Viridiplantae > Streptophyta > Magnoliopsida > Sapindales > Sapindaceae > Nephelium > Nephelium lappaceum. The sequence continues at coordinate 6,509,692 of CM038005.1, forward strand.
AATATTTTGCATGTCGAAACTTTCATTAGCAGTAAGTTACAAACGAAACTAGTGTCATGGTCCCACTCCAAATAAATAGAAATTTTATAGACCATCTAATGGGCTAATATTTTCAACCTACTATCTCTTCGCATCAATAGTATTGTATCTCCTTGTTCGCTCTGAGTTCTCAATTCTTACATACACTTGTTATAGCTTATATGAGTAGTTTTTCTCTTATATTATAAAAGTAGATATCTTGTTTATATATAAGAGTAGATAGCCGAACTGTGAAAATATTATTTGATCTCAGTAAATATCCATATGAATCTCTATCTATTTGATATTAACCGGAAACGTGGTATTAGAACAGCCCAAACTCTTATCCACAGTGCCCCATGTCCACGTCAAGTAGGACATGGATAAAAGGGTGGATTCGGCCACTCCATCAAGAGGTAGAGCTAAGACTTGAAACATGGAGAGGCGCATATATTAGAGCCCATCGGGCTAAGGGTGCAGCCTGAACGTCACGAGGGCATTAGGTGATTGGGTGGAGAAGTTATGACATTCCCGCATCGCATGGAATAGCGATGTGGGAATGTACTAACACATGGTCCAAGGGCGTGCCAGCGTAATTACGCCAGAGACTCCACCGCGCAAAGGCAATGCAGTGTCCTAAGAAGTAGTTAATTAGAGCTTTAACTTAACGCGCCGGTTTAATAATGTTAAAATATGTTTGACTTTTTACATATTGCTTCTATTAAAATCTAAACTTTAATAAATAAAAAATAATATTAAAAACTAGCTAATACTGCTTTAATGTACATTCATCCATAACTAATTGAGATTAGAAATAGATCAATAATGACGTGTCAAATACAATTTCAATGATTCAACGCACAGATCTTGATAACCATTTGTATCATAAATAATGTAAAAAAGGGGTCATTCATCTTGAAAACCTAATCCCATGTGCGAACTCATGTGAGATAACCAAAATGTGCTTATTAATACTTTTAATGTACCTTTAGTCAAGAAATAAGTTTAAATCTTTTTAACATAAAATAAAATAAATTTCAAATAATCTTTTAAATAAATTTCAAATACGTTTAAGAAGTAGTTTTTTTTTTTAATTAATATATATACATATATATATACCTTTTCTTTATCGATCAAAGTGTGTAAAACAGAAACAAGTTTAATAGTACCATTAAATATACCCATATTTTTCTAAACAAGTTGTGCATGGATCAAAAATCATAGGTTGTGGACTTTGACTTTGCTAGTTAGATCTTTAATTCCATGACATTATAAATCACATAGTCATGAGAGGTCATAACTACAGTTGAGAGGATTAATTATTAAGTGTATATACTAGTTCATAACTAATATCATTTTTCAATATTAGCGGTTGATCTGATATTTTACCGTATATTATAATTAATTTGAAGCTTCTCATTGTAGTTTATATAATAAGAAATAAATAAAAATATAAATCGTAAATATGTATCTTCAAAACCTTTGCAGAGTTAAGATATGCAAAGAATTAAGTGATCTATAGCTATAGGTATAATATGTATCTTTGTCTTAGAATTAGTGAAGAGTAATGCTATTTAGTTTTTAAGCTAGAGAATAGCTTAACTAACTAGATTTCTTAGGGATCAATTCCTCTTCTCCAACATTGGAGGGTTATACATGTGCATAGAGTGGTGTGTTGTGTTGTATAATAAAAAATTAAATAAAAGCAATGTTCATTGAGATGGACTCACCAGAAAAAAATACTTGATCTGATATCTTGTTAACTTCACTTCAGAATTTGCATCTCTATAAGTCTCCAACAAAATCTCCATTGGATCTTTATCTTCATCATTTTCTCTACCGTTGATCTCATTCTCTTCATAGTCCTTCATGATCTGCTCCACAAACTCATCATACTTGCAAATGGATTCTCTAAGCTTTTTTCCATTCCCAAAGAGATCAACATTCTTGAGAAAACCAAACACTTCATTGACGCCAAACTTGGCCGCAATGTGCATCATCTCCACAGTTATTCTCCTCATCTCCACAGCTTCCTCGCCGTTTTCGGAGAATTTCTTCCCCATTGTCATCCTAAACGTCAGATTGTTCGTCAAAGTCGAGAACAGCTTACCTAAATCGCAGGCCTCTTTTTCTCTGGCGCTCTTCAACAACGATTTCAAGAGCTTTTCGATTTCTCTTTCACGTATGTGTTCGAACCTTTGAATCTGAGCGAACAGCTTGGTGGCGCTCAGCTTCTTCATGAACCGCCAGTAGGCTCCATAAGGGCCAGTGATGAAGCCACTAGCCCGAGTATATGTTGTATTGACGTGGACCAGCTTCATACCTGGAAGCAAAATCGATTTCATGGGTTTTCAAGACATCTTTAGCCACAGCTGCATTGGATACAATAACGCATGTGGATGCACCCATGCGTATCTGCATGAGAGGGCCATAGCGGCGAGCTAGGGTTTCGAGGGACTTTGGTAACTGGGAGCTGAGTAGATGAAGGTGGCCGATGATTGGAAGAGCTGGTGGGCTTGGTGGGAACCGGAGATTGGGTTGAGATTTTTTGAACGTTTTAAACAGCCAGCGCACAATAAGTAGTGATATTAGCCAAATCATGAAGAGAAGAAAATTGTAGGAGTTCATGGCGTCTCCAGTTGAGGCCATGACAATGGCTGTGTTGCAAAATGGGAGAGAATTTTCTTGTAGTGTAAGTGTGGAGTTGGAAGACAATTTGGATGAATTTGCTGCACATTCCGGAGTACTTGGTTAACAAGTTTAAAACATGTGGTGTAGATGGGTAAATTGCACTAGCTTCCCTAACTTTTCTTATAATTGCACTCAACCTTGAATTATCCGCTACAATTACACACACATCCCTTTTGACTGCTAACTAACGGTTGACTAACGTTAGTGATTAATACCATAATAAAAGTTTCATATAACCCTTTTATTTTTATTTTATTATTTCTCAATATATTTTATTTATTAAAAAAATTTTAAAAAAAATTATGAAATCAATTCTTCGACCAACAAAAACTAGATCACTCTCTTCCTTAGTATCTCCTACAATAAACATCAATCACAACAAACTTTGCTTTCTTCAATCAAATAATTTCAAGACAAAAAGAAACCAAACATAGAAGAAATCCAAAAAGTGATTAAGCAAATCCTTGATTTGTTCCATCTCACTACATGAGATGGGGATGGTGTTAGAGTGAGATAGTTATGGAGACCACTTTAACACCATCTGATAGAGCATCACTCCAGTGGTAGAGGCATTACATCATTGATGGAGTCCATCAGTGATGGAATGCCTACATCATTGACAAATCGTTTCTATAAGATGAAGGACTAGTCTCCATCACCATTTGATGAAGAGGGTTCAGGTGAAATGTTGAAAGCAATGAGAGAGTGAAGGGTTGTGTTAATGGTGGTGAGGAGGTCGTATGACTATGGTGAGCGGGTAATTACGATAGATGAAAAAAAAAAAACTCAACTATATTATTTAAAACTTAAGATTATGATATGTTTACAATGATTAAAATATTCCAATCGAAAGTATTTCAGGAAAAAAAAAAAATCGCAATAGCATACATGCTCTATTTGCTTATTGGTGCTATGATTGTGAATTTGTGATAATGCATGGGTTGTTTATTATCAAACTACAATTGACTTTTAAGATTCCCAAGGCATGCAATTTTGATAATTAAAGTAACAACATGCGACATGCAAGATGGTTGGCATGAGAAACTCCTAATTAATTAGAGGAAGTACAAAAATCTTCATTAATTTGTGGGTAAACTTAGGATTGGTTGACGGAAACATCCATAATCGATTGGATAGATTTTAATTTGTTTATTCAGTCAGGCCTTGACCTATTAGTTTCCCTAGGCTGACCTCAAGTTGCGGGATGTTTATATAATTGGTTTTATTAGATGTACGCACTTTAGTTTTTTTATGGCACAAATGCATCTTTTTAAACTGGGGTAATTTGCGGATTGGGTAAGCATAAGTTAATATAAAAAATGGATAATTGGCTGCACAGACATCGTTGTACTTCCTAGAAGGAGACAATGCAGGTTGACTAAGATAAAGAAAACCTAATAATGGATGCAATTTCTTACAGCTTGCAATAATGAAACAAAAACTTCAACTCAGAAAACCATAAAAGTATATATGAAGATTGTGAAAAGATAATTCCTAAGCTTAACTTTAATTTATTTGAAAATGGTATAAACAATATCTGTTTTGGGCAAATTAGATATCATTAGAAAGCTTAGCTTAAAAGGGATCCAATGCTACAAACAAGATAGGAAATGAAGGCTGAACGGAGTCGTCACACTCCCCAAGAAGCCGGTAGAGTCAGATTTAAATAGAATTAAGGTTTTTTTTTTTTTTATAGGATTTCTTATTCTAACCAATTCCGATTGCTTTAGAAGTGGAAAATGAAGCGTTTACTAAAGGGTTTTGGATTATTTTGCAAGCTCATGTATAGGGCTTATTCTTTGCTTAGAATGTTCACCAAGGTGTAGCAAAACACTTAGAGAGATAAAGATGATAGTTCAATTGTGAGCTCACGATATAATATTGAGTTTTGGACTTACTTGTAATTGAGATTTGGAGTTAGAGAGAGAGTATTAAGTGTGTATTTGTAACAATTTTCTACATATTAATTTTTTTCTTTTGTCATCCTAATAGCTGTGGTTTTTTCCTTATTTAGATTTTTCATATAAATTTTTGTGTTGCATGATTGGATTCATCTTATTTTTTTATTTTATATATTAGTAGTTTTGTGGTAACTATTAGGCTCACATTTGCATGTGTGTCTCCAACAAGTGTTGTCAAGACTTAATGGGAGAATGCTACAACAATAAGTTGAAGTTAGAATCAAAAGGAAATCATCCCTTTCAATGGAGTATGCAGATTGTTTAATTTTCATCTTAATTTGTTTTTACTTTGTATTCTTGTCTTAATTAGTAGGGACACTGCACGTTTCATTGACTAGCTAGAGATTTTTGTCCAATGCTTGTTCCCTTAACTGCCCTAATTATTGAGTGTTCTTGTCTCATCAACACAATTATACACTAATTAAATTCATTTTAAATCACGTTAGGATATCTTTTATAATCAGGTAAGTGGTCATGATTTCAAATCTCTTTTAAATGGGATTTAAAGAGAGACTGGTGGGCTTATAATAAAAATAACCACGACAATGTACAGCTAAATCTTATTTTTTTATAAAGAGAAATCCATACAACCAATATAAAATGCCATATTGTTCATGTTCTGGCTTCTTTCTTCGAACATGCATGCATGTTTTGAAAAATGATGATGATGATGATGATGATAAGCAAATGAATTTATATGTTAATTTAATTAATTGATATAAATGTGAATAGCAGAAAACGAAAAAATATTTTCAAGTGTTGAAATATCGATTGATCAATTAACTAATGAAATTTGAAGGCCAAGAAACTATGAAAAGAGAAAATAAACTATGCAAGTGATCTAATTAAAAGCTATATATATTTGTAGAAACACCAGAAACCCACATAAAATAATTTACGTATCTTACAGGAAAGGACATTGTTTTAACATAGTTTTGAGACATAATTAACAAGTTACACTCCCAAATTAAAAAAAAAAAAAAAAAAGAGTCCTCTCATTTGAATCATCAATCTAATTATAATGGCTCAGAGGAGCTGCATATGCTTGATAGGATGCAGCACAAGTGGGTGAGCCATTTCTGAGGCAAATCCAGGCCCTTGGCTCAGGTCAACCTTCTCACCATCCTTTACTTTCCAATCAAAGCACTGGACCATGGCTCCCACTGCTGCATGCATCACCAGCATTGCTAATGATGCACCCGCGCATCCTCGCCGTCCACTCCCAAATGGCAGGAACCGAAAATTCTGACCCTTGTATTCCATCTGATGCTCTCCGATTTTCTCACCAGAGCCATCCAGGAACCTCTCTGGCATGAACTCATCAGGATAGGGCCCACAGCTTTGGATCCCTCATAACCGCGTAGACGTTGACTATCGTCCGGGTCTTGGCCTTCACGACCCAACCGTTGATGGTGCAGTCATCTCTGCATTCTCTGATGATCAACGGTGCTGATGGGTGAAGCCTTAAGGTTTCCCTAATGACTGCTCGGAGATAAGGAAGGTTTGGGATGTCTGACTCTTTGACTATTCTGTTGGGACCCACAACTGAGTTGATCTCATCTCTGAGCTTCTTCGACGCCGTTGGATGGTTGATCAGTTCTCCCATGGCCCACTGCATGGCTGCTGATGACGTGTCCGGTGCCCGCCATAAACATATCCTGATTTAAAAAGTAGTAAATTGATGCAGTAGCAATTGAGAAGTGTAGTTTTAATTAAAATAATAGCAATAGTTATTTCACCAAAATTTGTTGTTCAAAAATTTTTCTTGGTCTTAAGTGTGTTTTCTAACGTAGATCATTATAAAAAGAAGCGATTTTGAAAACCATCTTTTATCAAAAATCTTATATATATGTATATATATATAATTTTTAGTCGAAATAAGCACTTTAATCTATACATCTAATAATTTCTATTTATATTATATTTGTACTGATCAAAATTATCAATTATCAATTATAACATAAAAATATTATAGCATTAACAATCTTACTTTAAGTCAACGCTGAACTCATAAATCTATTTAAGGGGGACATTTTTATATAATAATTATAACATCAAAAAACTAAGTTATGTAAAATTTTATTTGCAATGTTTACTTCAATTATCAGAAGGACTGTTATATGAAATAAAAATAGTTAAAATACATAATTATTAGAAGATATGTAGTTTTGCCCTCTACAAGACAGTAATATAATTCTTTTAAAATAACATTTTTGATACAAGATATGTAATTTGATAAAATATTTCAAATTTGAAGATCAGTTTATAATAATGAAAATATATATATATTTTATAGAAAATGACCGGAAAAAAAAGACATGGAAAGGGATTGAAAAATAAATGAGAAAAAGGAAGGAAAAGGCTTTCCTAGGGGAATGGATTGAGAAATCAAGAAAAGAAGAAAAGAAAAGAAAAGAAAGAAAAAAAAGAGATAACTGCAGAAACAATTTTTTTTCAAAATTAAAATTGAAAAGTGACTCTTTTTTTAGATTCCTTATTTTTACCAAGTATATTTTTATCAAAAAATTGTTTTTTTTTGCATAATTTTTAAAAATATATATATATATATATATATATATGATGTTAGTATTCAACTTGGATCTAAAAAAATGGTCATTTAAAAAAAGAAAAGGGAAGGGATTAAAAAAAAAAGAGAGAGAAAAATGAAGGAAAGGGGTAAAGAAAGGGTTTGAACCTTGGTAAGAGGGAAAACGAACACAAGACTTATGTCATCAAAGGCTTGCTATGTTTGTGATGACCTGTAGCCATTTTATTTATATATTTATACATCTGATGAATTGAAAAAATTAGGAAAAGAAGTTTTGAGGGGAATTGAACCTCGATGTGTGGACAACAACAAAGAAAAACAAGCCCCTCTCAATCAGCACCGCTCAAAGGTAGTAATGGACATTAGCATTGTTTTATATATATCTAAAGACATAATGACTAATATTGTAACCTTACTAAGCTGTAAAATGCCCCTCCTGATCTTAAGCTAGATTCATTTCTACTTTAAATATCAATAATGTATATTTTGACAATTATAATTACTATCACACTTTAAATTAAAGAGTATATTAAAAAATTATCAAAAAATATTAAAATTTAGATAATATATTATTCAACTAATATTATGATGAAAAAAAAAGTAAAATTTAAAAATTTTTAGTCAAATTTTATATTTAATTTATGAAATAAAGTTGTTACGTATATAATATTTGAATAAAAATATAAATATAAATGAGAAAATATAACAAGCAGTAGGTTTGCAACAAACATATTATACGAAACCGCTATCAAAGCAATTTTAACTACGATTAAGAGGTGTTAGTAGTATATCAGCGGAGGTTTTACTATAGTTGTATACAAATTGTAAGGCAGCTCTATTTGAACACCAAATTAGAAAAAAACTTACCAGCAAGAAAGATTTGATATCTTTTTTGGTTATCTTCAATTCAGCGCTTGGGTCATTGTATGCCTCCAACAAAATGTCCATCAAATCCTTCCTTTGATTTGGATCAAAACCCTTCACAGCCTTCTCTTCATGCTCCTTCAATATCTTCTCCAGAATCCGATCAAACTGGAGAAGTGCAGACATCAGCTTGTTTCCGTTTCCTGAGAAATCAAGAATTTTCAAAGGACCCAAAACGTCTCCTACACTCACCTTCCCTGCAAGCTGTAAACAAGTCCTAATCAGCTCTTGAATCTCCCTCGCTTCGTTGTCGGTCCCTGAACACCGTGTGCTCATCGCCATTCTACAGATGGTGTTGTTCGTAAAACTTGTGAATTCACTAGACAGATCACACGGGCGTCCTTCTCTGCAACACTTGATCACTGCTTCGACGAGCTTGAGCTTCTCCTCCTCGCGGACGTCAGCGAATTTATCGAGCTGAGGAACAGCTAAGAGCCTTGTCATGCATAGTTTCTTCATGAACCGCCAGTAGTCACCGTACTGGGCTAGAATGAATCTCGATCCTCGGTAGATAAAATACTCCGAGGAACCGAACTCGGGCCTGGAACAGAAGTTGAGCTCTTGGTTTTTGAATATTTCCTTAGCAACATCTGCACTGGAGGCTACAACACAAGTGGAAGCTCCAAGACGGATCTGCATGAGGGGACCGTAGCGGTGGGCTAGGGTTTGGAAGGACTTGGGCAGGACTTTGCCCACAAGGTGGAGGTGGCCGATGAAGGGCAGTGCTGGTGGGCTCGGTGGTGGTGGATTGGAGATTGTGGTGTGATGAGGTACTTTTGAGTTTGATTTGATGAAGTAGTGAACTATAAGAGCAGTGAAGAGCCATATTAAGAAGACAAGGTAGTATAGCATGTCACTCGCATTTGTGATCGCCATGGAAATTATGAGTAAGGCTGATTGGTTTTATGAGGTTTTGGGTAGTACGGAGAGTGAAGTTGTGACATGCTTATTTATAGCTTTTATTTTTATTATTTTAATTCAATTGGTAATTAAATACTAGTTGATAGGTGCATACCCCCTCTTAGTAGGAGCGGTTAAATACTTCTTTTGATTTTAAGAAATCAAATGATTAAAGTTTCATCTTTACCTTAAAATACAAAAAATGTGTAATTTTGTCTAAACTTAATTTCTCTTCACTGTATAAAATAAAATAAATAAAAAAGGAAGAAGAAGAAGGGGGAGGGGCTAGGTACTAGTAGGTAGGTACTGTGCATATACAAAACATGCAGATAAATTCCATTTACACCTTAAAAGTGAGAGCAGTTGTCTAAATAGGGGGTTTAATTTAAGTAAGCGGTAGGAGTACTGGCTGCTTCAATGCCTATTAATTTGAAATTGCTTTTCAAATGGACTTTTTAAGTGAATCTTTAAAAATTAAATTTTCACAAAATAGAAGTAGAGTTTTTAAGTGATTCCTTAAAAGTAAAATTTTCAACAAAAAGTTTAAAATTATATGATATTGTCAAATTAAAAAGTATTTTTAAGCTGATAAATGGTTTTAGAAAAAAGGGTGTCTAAAAGATAAACTAAAGTTTTGTATTTATAAGAGATTTGTTGAAATTTATAAAATATAACAAAGGCATTTTGAATAATTAATTAAAAAAAAAAAAACTTAAAATGAATGTATTGGAGAAGTGTCTAAGTTGAGTTTTTAGGTCACGAAATCAATTGCCATGGTCAAGTACTTAAGATCGTAGATCCATAATTGTGCCTACTTATATCTAGGCCTTACAATGAGAGCAATGTTATAAATAGCGTTCCAATTATTCAAGTGGTAAGACGTAAGAGCATTTGTTTAGATCATGAATGCAGTTGAATTGTTCAAGATCGTCAATCTAGTTGTCTATATCATTTATAAGAATTTCTATGTAATATATTAGAACATTGTATATTAAACTTGTACAATATTGTGTTGAACTTAAACCAATAAAAGTAGAGACTATGACAAATGAAAAAGGATGAATCTAATTTTCCGATTGTCTCATATGTTAAATATTTGTATACACAAAGATGTCCTCGTCATATATTATTATTTCATTTTTTATGTTAACGATTTGGGACATGAACTAGATTATGAATCTTTATAAATTATTTAAAATTTAAGAGATAAAATCATCATTAAGTCATTGCAAAATCTTTAGAATTAAATAGAAAATAATCCACGTAATTTGAGAGAAAACTGGGGCAATGTGGTCCATATATACGAATATATATAGTATGGTCCACTGCATTATTGAGCTCAATCTTGGATTTATTTCCTTGATTTGGCTGAATATTGCTTAATTGGATTCTCTCCGGAATTGATATTTGAATGCCCAATATGGTAGAAACAGCCTTCAATAACTCTTGGTTACACGTGACGTACGACTAGCTGATAATGATGTTAATTATTATGTGCTACAAGAGCTAAAAATATTTTAGATCTAAAACGGTAAAATACTCTATCTATACCATATTCTGGTTTAATACAGTAGATTCTAATAAAAATTATTTAGTTGATATAGAAGCATCCTAGCTTTGATAACTCATTCACGACTAGCTAATAATGATGTTTGTCGTCGTGTGCTACAAGGAGCCAAAAAATAGTTTAGAATATAATGAAGGACGTAAAACCTAATTTCGATCAATTTTGATTTACTAATTTTGATATATTTAACATCAAAATATAAACGATTTTGTTAATTAGTTAAGGGTTGGTTACAATTGTAATTAACAAATTTTATTAACACTTACGATTAATCTTACATGGCTTGAATTTTAAAGCCAAAATTACCATCCCATGAAAGTTGATATTCTAAATGAAATAGAAATTGATGTGAAATGAAAATTCGAAGTACTATTGCACCTCATCTACTATCAATCAAGTAATTCAACTTTAGGTAGACTAAAACCAGTCCATTTAATTAGTTTGACAGGAGCTCACACTCGATCCTGTCTGATCAATTAAATGAAATTTCTTTTCACATTAAGACTTAATTTAATTAATCAATATCCTAGATGGGCCTGAAAGCTCTTAATGCTAGCTCAAGTCAAAGAAAGCCCTGCTGTACTGTTGTGTTATAAGCCAAATTAGCCCCAACCGAATGGTCATTAAATGGCCCAATTTCTCATCGTGTGAGGCGCTAAAGAGATTGGTTGATACGATGATTATCAATTCAAATTGTGTCCGTACTTCTAAACCTTAAGCTATAAGGCTGCATTTGGCAGCTAGGATATTTCTTGGGTTTAGAAAAGAATATTTTTTCCAAATCAGAAATGCTTACTAGCTGTCTCTGCGCTGGTTGTAATGTTTCTGTTGTTTGAATGAAATATCAGTTTCAAAAAACAGAACGCAAAACTAATCAAGCCTTATGAGGGTCAAAATTTACAACAGGTAACAAACAAGTGGACGAGCAATGGCACCTGTATATCCACTCACTATATATCTATACCAGCCGTGTCTCCACCTTCAGGTTTCCAGTCAAAGCATTGAACCAAGGCTGCCACCGTCGTATGCATCACATACGATGCATGTGGTGACCCAAAACATTCTCTCCTTCCGCTCCCAAAAGGAAGGTAACGAAAATTCTGACCGTTGAAATCCATCATACGATCACCGTACGAAGAACCTCTCTGGTATGAATTTCTCAGGTTCTTTCCATGTGTTAGGGTCACGCATTATAAAATCTTTGATCCAATAAAATTCCCCTACAGCAAGACCTTCAAAGAATGAAGGCAGCAGACAATAGAATGCCCACTTATCAGTTATCACCAAACTTCTCAGCAGTGTTAGTAAGCAACCAGCCAAATTGCCCACTGATCTATGCATAAAACCTTAGGCTGGATGTTGAAAGCAAACAATAAAATTCTATAAAAATTGTCAGCTAAAATGCAGAACTAGAATCTAAAAATATCATCAGAGGATGATCCATATCTAAGATGATACCGATCATAAGAAGATGATCTTCAGAAGACAATGATCTAATAAACTATCATCAGAGAATGACCCAATTTATTGTTTGCTTTGGACATCCAGCTTAAGTGAACTCAATTGACAAAGTTGATAAAGTTGTGATGGAGGAATTGAAGAGACTCAAGAGGACTCCTAATGCTACTAAGGCTAAGAGGGAGAAAAGGGTTCGTACATTGATGTCATTCAACGCATCGACATCAGTGTACGAACCCTTTTCTCCCTCTCTGCCTTCTTAGCACTAGGAGTCTTCTTCAGTCTCTTCAATTCCTCCATCACAACTTTCTCAACTTTGTCAATTGAGTTCAAAAGTTTCGTCTGGGGTGTCGAAGACTCTAACTCTCCACCAGCATTATTTGTGACACTGAGCAAAATCTTGGGCACTTTGCCTGTAGAAGGTGGGCAGTGCCTTATGCTGGATGCTGGATTTGGGGACATCAAAGAAGCATCATGTTTAGGCCAAGCACCCAACAGTGACAAGGAAGAATCAAGTTCTGTCTGATGATCCTGGGCTATTGGTCTCTCCATCTGTTGGCCTTCAACTTCTCCGTGTGTTGGCCTCTTCAAACGAGCCCTTCTCCTCTCAATTGCCTAACGAAACATAAAGTTGCAATTATTTAATAATCCAACTTATAAAAACCTCCCACCGTAAGGATCAAATATAAGACACAACAGCATCTTGTAAGTTCACCTGATAATCAAGCACAAAAGCGTTGTGCTTTTACTCAGTTGACAGCCACTGAAAACTAACTCATGACTACAACCATGAGGACACTTTGGCACTTCGATTAAGCTAGTCACAGGGGCATCTCCCGACATGGTAAATCAACAACACTTTAGGAATGCCCACTACCCATTTTCGAATGCGTATGATACTAATGCAAATATCTCAACCAGACACTTGCTACAAGCAGCTCAGACCTCACCGAAAGAACTAAATCATCAACATCAAAACACTCAGACCAAAACAACAGAGCATGAAATGTTTCATTCCAGTTCCTCATGGTAAAAAACCTTCTGGCTTAACGTGAAACGAAAGCAGCAACAAAGTACTCAACTAAAAACAGAATCCTTTAAAAGACATAGATAATCACATGACATAAGAAATCCAAAATAGAAACGAAAAGAAAAGAAAACAAACCTAACTATATTCACATTTGAAGATGGTCTTATAAAACCAAATATCACAATTCTGATAATAACCCACTATGAATATGATGTTGAATTGAAAACAAACAGAAAAGGAGGGTTGGTTACCCTAACTACAGAAGTGACGTCCCTGAGAGGCGTCCTCGGGTACCAAGCAGGCAACACACTCCGTCCTCTCCGACTCAGCGGCGTGTTCTGTCTTGCCATTGGTCCACGCGTGGCCGACGGAGATCCCCCGGATGTGTTCATCATCCACACGATTCCGCCTCTGGGCGTGTTTTCTCTTCCCATTGGTGATCGTGTAGTGCCTTCTGGTTCGTCTTGGAAGACTCCTAGAGCACCGGAGCGTCTTCGAGCGAAGTTGGCAGCCAAATCTACCGGCTTCACGAGCCTGTCTCGTGACTCCGGCATTTTTTCTCTGCAACATACGTCAACATTCATTATAGTTTTCTTTTCATCCAACGTATTTTCCAAGAAAATTAGGACTTTCTTGCAAACCAAACAAACCGCTCAGATGCAAAATCAAACAAACAAAATGGGCATTTTAAGATGTAAAGCCATAATCGTAATGGAGAATCTTTTTCATTTTCCCTAGAAAGAAAACAGAGGATTTTCTTGCAAACCAAACAGCGAATAGTACCTTCAACTTCAAGTGATGGAGTGGCTAGGGTTTGGCTGCTCTGCTACTCACATAACAAGATGAGAGCTGCTTTTCATAGAGAGAGACAGAGAAGTGAATTTGGCAAATTTTCGAAATGAATATTTGGGCGGTTTTGCAGCAAATCTCACTTGGCACCCTGATTCAACCAAAAAAATGACACGTGTCAATCCACCGTGTAATTACCGTTGATTAAAATTTTAAATTTTGTTGAGAGCGGTAGGGTGGACTCGTGTGAAACTACTGTTTTACCCCTAGAGGTGATTGGGTCTCTTGGCCTTCCAAGAACGTTTCAAAAAAACAAAAAAAAAAAAAAAGGAATCATCCACCGTAGATCAAGAAGGCTTAATTTGGAATTTTAGGTTTTTCCTCTTTTTTTTTTTTTTTTTTTTTTTTTTTTTTTATTGGATCTGGAATTTGAACTTGATCACTTGATTATGGTAAATGGAGGTGTAATAATGCTGCACTTAATAAGAATTTAATCTAAAATTTTACTTAAATAAAGTGAGAAGTTAATTTATAACTAGTATAATAATTGTGGAATGATGTGATAATTACTCATAAGTTTGTAATATCGTTTAAAAAATAAATTTAGTCAATTTTTTAATAATGTAACATTACTCATGTGGGTGTTGATAATGTTGATTTATGATTAATAAAAAAATAAGAATAATGATACTCTTCCCAAAATCTTTTTCAAATTTTTACCCAAATAAAGTAGTAAGATAATTTGTAATAATTATTTTAATTATAAGATATTATACTGATGATGTGGTAGTTACAAATAAGTTTGTTACATTGTTTATATAATAATTTTGACAAAACTTTGGATAGTATAATATTACTTAAAAAAATAAGTGTTACCATTCCAAAATATAAAATAAAATTAAATAAAGTTTATATAGCATAAAAATTATGATGATGTAAGTTGTGATTTAATACATTTATCAAATTAAAAGTAATTTATATGTACGTAGAAATAATCGTGCTTAGTATATAATAGTTTATTAATAAAAGTTTAAAAATTTTCATTTATGGTATTATAAAATTATAAGATTATTTAAATTTCACTAACAAGCCAACTAACGCCAATTTAAATGAATTATAGTTGAATATTTAGTAATATATTGATAAACGTAACTTTTCAAAAGAGGAAAAAAAGACAATGATATACATATAACTTTTGGTAGGTTTCAATAAAATTTTTCAAAGTAATAATTGAAAAATTATTGTGATATAATAAAGTCTAGTTGTACCATCACTCAATATGGGCTTAATATTAGAGAGCGTCAATCAATTTGGCAATCTTTCAATTTGAATTACTAAATTGTAGGTAATATATACATATATATATTCTTATAGTATAATGTGTACATACAATATACATCATCCAACTGTCCTATTGAATTTAAATTGTATCAAATAACGTCTCATTTAACACCGTTGAATGTGATTTAATGGTAAAAAGTTATTATTCAACATGACAATAACTTATATTCAAGTAGGTACACCACTGATGATATTGAAAATAATAATAATAATAAAATCCTATTTCTTTATTAGTGGAAATATTATAAGTGTTCCAAAAATGTAATGAAAATTGTTAGTGACTAAAAATGAGGTTAATCATCTTTATCACTAAATGAAACTTCATTCGATTTTAACTCTTTTCGTCATACAAAACATTTTATATACATAAAATGTCATTTCACATATGCGGAAGTATTTCACTTCATTAGATAAAAATGGACAAAAAATTATTAAAATTTAGGAATTAATCAAAATTACCCCAAATACTCATTTGAATTACATAAGTACCCTTTGAGCAATTAAATTGCAAAACTACCCTTAATTTACTAAAATGCCCTTAACCATATTAGCCTCTTTCCTTCACACCTCACCACACCACACCAATACCAACCAACCCGAAACCCTACATTTAGAACACTTCAACACTAACTTGATAGCTTTCGTTCACACCACACCAACCCAAAGATTGCCTAAGCTGCACCAAAACTTAATCAACCGTCAGTTATAATGTTCAACATCGAGTTGCCAACTGTTGATCGAAGTCAACAAAGCTCCACCCAAACCCGTCCAAGCTCAACAAAACTCCACCAAACTCAAAGCTCAACCGCTGCCTACGCTTAGGCGTAACCACTCATATTAGCTTAAGCCAACCAAGCACGCCCACTAACCGTTCAACAAAAGTTCCTACCCAACAACAAGCCAAATCCAACCCATTCAAAGATATATTTCGCCCAAACTTACCCATTTTCATTTGGATTTTAAGTTTTATGGGTTTTCCTTAAATGATTCGTGGTGTGTTTTAATTGTTCATGTGGGTTTTTTGGGGTGGGTTTTGATTATTTGTGTTGGTTTTTGATTGTTTGTATCATGAAGTATTAGTGGGTTTTAATTATTTGTGTTGGTTTTTTATTGTTTGATGGACATAAAGTATTTGTGGGTTTTGATTGTCTGTTTTTGGAGTGGGTTTTAATTGTTTATATTGGTTTTTTATTGTTTGTGTGAACAAATGACAATTGATGTATGTTGTTTGCTTAGTATATGTTGCGTTATAATTGTTTTGATTATTTGTTTTTTGAGGTAGGTTTTGATTGTTTGTATTGGTTTTTGATTGTTTGTGTGAACAAATGACAATTGATGTATGTTGCTTGCTTAGAATATGTGGCGTTGTACTCACTAATACGTGGGTTTTGACTATTTATGTTGGTGTTTGATTGTTTGTGTGGACAAATGACATTTGATGTATGTTGCTTGCTGAGTATATGTGGTGTCATAATCATTAATACGTGTGGTTTTGATTGTCTGTGTTGGTTTTTAATTATTTTTGTGGTCAAATAACATTTTATGTATGTTGCTTGCTTAGTATATTTGGTGTTATAATCACTAATACATTTTTCAAACAATTTGCTTTTTATAGATGTAACATGGTCTCAGTTTGCTAAAACCATTTGTTAGTACACTTTAGTTTTGTTCAAGCTTAATTATTAGGTTTATGTTATATATAGGTCAATTAGTTATAGCTTATGTGTCATATATAGTTGGAAGGCACACATATTAGGTTTCCGAAGAATTTTACAATTTTTTATTTCGATGTTTGAGGATAAAGTTATACCCACCAAAACATTAGAATGTCTAATGTTCATAAGTGAACCATGTTACATATATGTCATTTGTTTAGGGTCAAACTTATATTCTCTATAGTGGTTTTTGATGGGTTCTAAGTTTATGCTAAAAAAGGGAAAGAAATGGTCAATTCAAACTCTTGTGGAACTAATGGAAACTCTAAAACTATTTATGAAAGTGCAACACAATTTTAACATAGTCCCTCACAAATCACTTAACTAATAAATAAAGTTAAATATCAATGTTATTATTAAACTAACTTTAAACATGTTATTAAATTAATCACTCATAAACACGTAATCGTAAATATTTAAATATTTAGTCAACTCAATTGTTTTAGTTAATTTGGTAATTATTTAGTGTAATTACTTATTAATTCAATCAATCATAGATGCAAATGAAAAGAGCATAAAGCAAAGTATGACACAAAGAATTTCTTGTGGAAAACCCAACAAATAAAAAAAAATGATGGGTTTTCATCATCAAGTGAAAAACAATTAACTAAAAAATCAAATTTACATTTTTTTTTTGTTTTTTTGGTATGTAAGTGGCTAACACAAAGTTTGACAAATTACTAAAACTAAAGAAAATAGCTCGAAATCAAAGCAAGTTAGTGACCACAATAATTGGGAAACTATACGATTGATAAAATCTTCTCTTATTGTTGATCAGCTCAATCTTTTTAGGGCACTTGCTTTGGTCATTTTTTTTATGTTAATGAGATGGTGTTATCTAGACATTTTTGTCACCATGTTCTTTCAAGAGAGTGTCACATCTAAAATGAAAACAAGTTAATAGATACTATTTGCTTTCATGTTGGAAATGACTTGATAAGGTTTAGCCTAGTGGAGTTCTGTTTAGTGATTAGACTTCAGTTTAGAGATGACTCCAAATTTAAAATGGAAGGATCTCATACAAATAATCAGAGGCTATAACAGAAATACTTTGGTATGGGTAAAGTATCAGCTACAATGGTGGCTGAATGGTTTAAAATGAGGCATTGGGCTAATAAAAATATCAACAACATAGATATGGTGAAGTTAGCTTTAGGTGCTTTTTTTTCTTTTTTCAAATAACTTTATGTGGAACGGATAAACATAATACCATCCATTACTTGGTTTTGCAATTGGTGGATAACTTAGATGCTTTTCAATAAGTTTCCTTAAAGGTCATTCATACATCGTAAGACTGTATAAGTATCTTTCTAGTTGTTTAAATGATGCACTTGATTCTTCCACAAAAGGAAAAGGAAAAGCAAATAAAATAAATTTATATGATTTTGTGACGGCCTTTCAGGTAAATACAATATAATCACTTTTTTAAGTTTAATAAATTATTTTATTAACCTTATTATTTTTCTATTTTTTAATATATGTTATTTGTTTCTTTCTTGAGGTGTGGGACAATTGAAGCAATAATAATGTGGTAGACGTTGGCTATGCAACAAGGGTCAACAATTTTGCCCCTTGAATCCTTAATTAGGATATGCACAGGAACCCCCAGTTATAATTCTTTACAGAAAAAATTATTTGACAAAATGGATGTAAATATTAACTAGTTTTGTGGCATTTAATTTTTTTATTGTAAATTTCCTCAGTTTTACACATGTAGATTGCTTCCTTTTTATTTTATATAGCTCACCATTTACAAAGTTCTAAGCCCTCTAATAATGAAGCAAAGAAATCATATTGGGAGAGTTTAAATTCTTGGATTGTTTTGAATGATATGAAGTTTGGAGTGCTAGTGGATGTTTTGATGATGATGGTAGTTTTGATGATGATGTTTCAGATGAATACATAAATAATGATGCCAAGTATCATGGTAATGATAATGATGATGTTCAAGGATGTAGAGATAATGTCCATGGAGATAATGATGCTCATTTAGAGGGGCGTTATGAGACGAAAGATGATGGTTTTTGTACCAAAAGGAAAAAAGATAATGATTGAGAGAACATAAAGTTTTTAGGTGATAGATTGGATAATCTTGAAGTTCAGCTTAAAACTCTCATTGCACGACAAAATGAACATTTAAGATAGTAAAGGATAATGTTGAAGTTTAGCTTAGAGCTCTCAGTGCATGACAAAATGAATAATTCAAGAAAGTAAAAGATGAAATAAGTAAAGTGTTTATCCAACTAACGAAGCTTGTTTGCAAGTTTACGATGCTTGATACTTCCAATATATCCTAATAAGGTAAAATCTATAATGATTTATACTTTAGTTAATATTGATATTTATTATTTAATAGGTGTATTAACCACTTAAATTTGAGTGCAAACATGTCAACAAATTCTTTACATCAAATGATAAATTTGATAGTGTAACTGTTGATGATGTGATTATATTAAATTTAAGTGACAACAATATCCATGATTTAGTTACATCATTAGTACATGATGTATCATCTCCTTCTATGCATATTAGTTCAGTAGATCTAGTAAAATTGCCAAGACTACCTAACCTTACTATCAAGTTGAACCAAGACCGCAAATAGTTGGCGTTCGTGATGAGCTCGTTTGTTGATCCCACGATTAAAAAGCCAAAAAAGTCCAAAATGCCAGATTTTGGACTTGAAAGCCAAGTAGAAAAAAATTCTTTACGTTCACTTAATAAATGGATATCTGACACTTGTAACAAGAAATATGAATATGCATAGCCACTATACTTGTTGTCAATAATATTCCACTATATATTGATGCTTAAATTTGTGTTGTATAGTGACTATACTTGTTGTTAACAATATTCCACTATATATTGTTGCTTGAATTTGTGCCAATACAGTTTGGACATGAGGTTACTTAAGATTGATCCTATATGGTGTAAGAAAATATTGTCCCCAACTGAGTGGTTAGAGGGTGATATAAATGATTAACTATAATTGTTCTAAACTTAGACTTCTAATTGAAAAATTAGCGTATTAATATTGTATACAACATGCAACATATAGAGACATATTGTTGTCTCATGCATCGTCGTGCGTATCATTATCCTAACCGATATTGTCATGATAAAGCTTTACTGAACTACAGTTTTATGATAATAACTACTACTAATCATGGGCAAACTTGTTATGTTAACTTCTTATGTAAACCTCATTTAAAAAATTATACAGATAAAAATTAAAGGGAGGTTATCGGTGTTTAATAAAAGTAAGAAACAAGTTAAGAATGATATGCATGATTGAGATAGTGATATATGCATGAGAGGATTGGAGTAAAGTCAATATTGTGAGCAAATCATTCAAAGTTCCATTCTTACTTACTTTTTCTCTTTTTCTTTTTGCATATCTTGCTAATAGGTTGTATTTATATTGGTTTTCAGCTACTATTTCCTACAAACATCAACAATATAAATTGGATTGCCATTGAAGTAAACTTGGTAGTGTGTATGATTAACATATATGATTCAAAGTTGGATATCACTATCGTCAATAATCTTATTACTTAGGCAACATGCCTTCGAAAGATGTTACATTCCTTGTTGGTTCGGACAATGCCAAACACTTATTCTAATACCACCCCATTTTGAATACAATGACCCAAGGTCAATGTTCCAAGATAAGATGGATGGTACAAATAAATCATATTTCCCAACCTTTTTACAATAACAATTGTTGATGATATTATAAATTATGACATTATATTTTTATTGTATGTCATTATATAGGTCGGATTGTGGGATTTTTACACTTAAATACTTGGAATGTCTATGAGCCAGACATCCATTTGAATTTGGGGTAGAAGATAGCTCACAGCTTACAGTACAAATCGTCATGGAAACTTTTCCAAAATTGTAAAGTTGCATATATAAAACCTATATCTATAAAAGATATGATTGATGTTGATAAACAAAAAATTAATGAACATAGAGTAACCTATATGAAATGTGCATTTTGGTTTCAAATTATGGTGCAATTTTGATTGCTTGCGTCATTTTATTTTGATATATTGGAAGTAAGTGTGAATATTTAGAATGTTTAAAGCAAGTGTGTTGTGTTGAATGGAAATATTGTACGCATGAGCAAAACTATGTCAAATTTTTTTTAACCTCACAAATCTAAGTGATTAGAATGTAGTAATATATTATATGGAATGTTTACAAGCTGCACATTGCTATTTAGAAACATTTAAGATAAAATTACAAAAAACCTAGAATAAAACATGCCGACTTATGGAAATATAACGTTTAAACCTATAAGGATCCAAATGAGAATATATATCAATAATGGTCATTTCAAATTGATTACAAGAGGCAATGTAGGTCACTAAAATTAAATTGCATGTCAATATTTAACTGGACTTAGATAGAAATGCATGTAAAGACAACATTGTTACTTTGATCCAAAACTAATATCCAGACAATATCAGATCATATAAAACAATCCAAGTTTAATCATTTTGCGACATTGTTATTGTAACTTGACTATCCCATACTCTTGGTGTTGTTTGTAGACTTTGGATGACTATTACGACCATGACATGAACAATTAGTGTATCTCCGAATAATTAGAGCATTTTTTTTCTATTAACTTCTTCCCCAATTGATAGAATGCGATTCTTTTTTGGTCTTCCTGGACGACGTCCATCTATTAGAAGGAGAATAACTTAGCCGCCACATCTTCTAAAACCAACCAATCGGATGGTTGTCTAGGTGGGTTTATTTCCCCACTATATGCTGTTATAAAAGACGTAGAAAAGTAATAGGGCAAACACTAGTTTGAATATGAAAATCCTCTAAGCCTAATGCGAGCCAAAGCATGCGCACATGGATATTGGTTTAGATTGAATTCTCGACAACTGTAAGTCTTTGTTGTTAAACCAACATGTTCATCCAATTATCCATCTCTAACAAAAAAATGTATAAAAATTAATTAGGTGAACTGTGTAATGCGAGCCAAGTCATCATTGAGGTCAATTGCTACATCTGCTATGATTGTCAACTGAGTTGCCACTTTAAGTGCATCCACTAGACGATCATGGAACCAATGCTGGAAAATCCCTTTAATATATTCAACAACTCTAATGACTGACAACTCTCGACAATCACTAATTGCATTATACATCGACTCTGCAATATTTGTTGACATTATCTTGTACATTTTTCTTGGACAATCCGTATGTGAACAACAATCAATACCAACTACAATGATAAATGTAGTGGCTTCCGGATTCAAGTTTACTAATTGTTCTATGGAACAGGTAAATTGATTCACCCACTACACATTAACTGTCTTCCAGTAGACATCTATTAATGTCTTACTTTTTCCACATTTTGCAACCATATTTCATTCTAAATGCATTGCACAAGCTACATGGAAGGAATTAGGGAACATTTTTTTCACACCATTGTTGATACTAGATTTTTTATCAGAAACTATAACCAAATCCTCAACCTCCCCAGTGGCATGACGTAATCATGTAAGCAACCACTTCCATGCATCATTATTTTCATAATCACCCACACCAAAGTTTAAAGTGAAAATTTGATCATTACCATCCATACACACAGTATAAGGCTCGAATCCAAATGTACCCAAAAAATTATTTTTGCCTAAATAAGTATTAATAGATGGGCCCAAATTGAGTGTAAGTCCAAGTTGTATAATAATATTAAACCAATTGGACAAAAGCCCAAATGGATGAATTTGAAGCCCATGCAAAGAGTAGAAAGAATTAAAAAGAAAAAGAAAAAAAAGGCAATATATATTTATGTATTTTCCCTAATTATTATTAGGGTTTGAAGTCATTCACATAAAGCTTAGTTATTTTTATTCATAGCAACCACATTTCATATATCATTCAAAATTCTCTTTTCCATCAACAGAGTTAAACTCTCAATCATAGCAAATTTGGGGTTCAAGGTTCATTGTAAAAGTTGATTGCGAATCAAGTAGTTTTATTCTCTTTCTTTCATATTTTTGTTTATTGATATTAGGATTTTATGGTATGATAGACTTATGATGTCATATTGTTATGTTTGGAGTTATTTCAAAATAATATTAAAATTTTATGGATTTCTTATGGAGGAAATAAAGGCTATTGGAAATTTGCTTCATAGTAGACCTGCTAGATTTGTTTAATTGGCTAAATAGGCAAATGAAGGTACAAAATTATTAAATTTGGTATGGATGCTCTTGAGGATGTTAGGTTATAGTCTGAAAAATTTTGTGGTCATATAATAAGTATGTAATTAATTATGAATTTTTATTTACCTCTAACTCGGTGAAATAAAAATCTGGACAGCACTGAACTAGGTTGAATCTTGAATTTTTGGACATGCGATTGATGTTATTTTGTAGTCATTAAATTTCTATATGAACCAATATGAGTCCTTTGTAAGCCATTAGAATTTGAAGGATTTTCATGAAGTGGTTTATTTTTAATAATTCAAATATCAAGGGTTATTCAGTTTTGAAAATGATGTTAATATAACATTGATTTGGATTCGAAAATTTAAGTTGATAGGTTAGCAGAGGTATTTAAGGCTGAAAATTTTTATGATATTTATTTTGAGTCTTTAGAACATATATATGAATTTTCGGGATGATTTTGTATACAATTTATTAAAAATGGAAAAAATAGGCTGCATCAATAGAGGTAGTGTTGACAATAGAGAATTTTAATAGTATTTGGATTTAAATTAATTTAGGAAGTTATGATTTCCTATTAATTTATGAGTTTTGTGATGTGATTTTAGGTTGATAAGAGGAATTAAATTCGTAAAGTTATTTTTTCTTTTAGGATAAGCGGAAAAGGTAAGTAAACCCTATATATTGCTTTAATATATTTTATGTTTAATTTCAAAAATACTTTAATTGGTTCTTTTAAATAATCAAATGAAACCTTAGATTTTTCGATGTTATTTTATTAAATTTAATAGAAATGATTTTGCATCCTCAATTATATGTTTTATGTATATTGTTCGATTATATTGAAAGTATTGCCTTTTTATTTGAAAAATATGATATGTTTTATTAAAAATATTCATCCACATTTGTAAAGAATAATACGTATCGAAATCGTAATTGTAATGAAAATGTTTTGGCCCATCTGTCTGTAGTTCATTTAATTATAATGGCCTAGGCACTGAGATTATATGTGTCATAACTGTATTATATTGGTCTTGTTGGAATATTTATTGTTATGCAACATTGATTGTATTGGCCCCGTACCGGGATTATAGGTGCTAATTATATTAGCTCCACACCGGGATTATAGATGCTAATTGTATTAACCTCGCATCGGGATTACAAGTGTAAATTATATTGGCCCCGCATTGAGATTATAGGTGTAAATGATATTACGTGACATGAGTCACTTTCACTTTACTTAAATTTGTATATAAAATATTTTCTATTTTATTGACTTCGATTTTGAAAATTAAATGTTTTCCATATTGTATCATTAAATGTTTTATTTGGTATTGTTATATTCTCTATTTTTTAATTACTAAGAAATTATGATTTTATTTTATTGTAGAGCTACTTTATAAAATTTCAATATCTCTTTCTGATTATATACTATATCGTAATATATACTGTTTACCTACTGAGTTGACAGCTCACCCCTCGTCTCTATCATTTTTATAGATTAGTAGACATTAATTGTCTTGAGGAAGGACTTCAAGTCATCAGTGTCTATTGGAGAATGATTTCAGTTTTGTTATTATGGTTATATCTCTTACTATTATTAAAGAATCATTTCAGTTTGTTTTAATGGTTATAACTTAAATGTAAGGATTGATTTCGAATTATCGTGGAGATGAATTATTTAAGAGCTTTATTGAGGTATTGAGACATGTTTATGTTATTGAATTAAATACTTTATAGAATTTTTTTTTTTTAATTGTGTTTTAGTTTTGGAGATATAAGTGATTAATTGAACATTGCATTATATTGATTTTTATGGCAAATTGGAGTGTTACACACAACCACAAATAAAACCTCACTGTGAGGATCTTTTAAAAATGTGTCATCACCAGCAATGATAACGTCAGGTCAAAAAGTGACCTAAAGTCATCATTCAAACTCGATGGGGGTCAGAATGATAACTTCAGGTCACTTCTTCATTTTTTTTTTCAAAAGGAAAATCATCTAATTCTCTAAAAACTCAAATATAGACACTAACTTTTATCAACACTCAAATTTCTTCAATTTTCCTTCATGTTTTCTTCTACTCAAAACTTTGTTTTTTTAAAAAAAAAAAAAAAAGTGATTGTTGTTAGAGTAAAATTGTGATGGAGGATAGATTAATGTGAGTTGATGATATTTATTTGATGATGTGTTTTGTTTATTTTATTGTAGTTTAATTAGGTAGGTAATAATTAATGATTTGTATTAATGAGTTGTTTTAATTTATTAGGGGTATTTTGGGTAACTTAGGGTAATTTTGCAATTTTTTTTGAGTGAGAGGGGAATTGTGTTAATAACGTGTCAAAAAGGATAATTTTGCTAAATTTCCTTAAAATTTCATGTGTGATTAAAAATTAATAACATTTTATTTTGAACTAAAAACAAATTGACATAAATTTATATAAGAGCAAAATGCACAAAACTCCTCTAAAGTAAGGTTTTAGAGATGTGGAAACAAAGTTTGAGTTTTCTAACAAGATAGCCCCAACTTAACAGTCAAAGTGTGTTAAATTTGATGGTCAACTTTGGTTTGAAGTGCAAAGACGTAAATGCTCTCAAATTTTAAAATTAATTTCTTTTTTTTAATTTAAAATAATAAAAATAATTTAATTAAAAATATAGTAAATTTTTATCATCCATCTGAAATAAGGAAAAAAACCGAAAAATAAAACCACAAAATATATATATATATTAATTAGTTCATCTGTTCACCCACCTTATTCTCCATATTTTCATCTTTAAACCTAGAAACTCAAACCTTTATTTCCTTAACCTAGAAACCTCTCTAATTCTCCAATGGCAGAACCAAACAACACAAAGCATCAAACAAATTCTCTACTAGTTCCTCTTCTTCCCCACTCCTCGCATCCCTCCTCTTATACATCGCCATTGCCAACAACAACAATCTGCAAAAACCCATACAGACATCAATTTGCAAAAACCCAAGCATATCATCAATCATCTGTAAAAACTTAAACACATTATCAATCAATCATCCACTACATTAACCCCAAGCACCCACCAACTGCAAACTCATCCAGACATCATCTTCAAACACATCCAAACCAAAAACCCCAAACATCATCTTCAAACACATCATCTGCAAAAACCACAAACATCATCTTTAATCAAACCCAAAAATAAAACCCAAATTAATGGGTTTTCATACCTAAAAATACCTAGAGAGAAAAGAGAAAGGGAGAAAGAAGTGCACTGTCCTCCATCACCGTCTTGCAACTCCAGTTGCTTTGTTTCTCCCTCCATCCAAATCAAATCTCTAGAAAAAAATCGATCAATTAAAAAAAAAAAAAAAAAAAAAAAAAAGCCAGAACTTGATCAATTAACTTAAAATTTTTTTTTAAAAAAAAAATCAATTTGACGGAGACCCTTCAGGTCTTCTTCGCCGAAGACAAGACCCGGGGGCCTCAGACAAAGGAGACCTAAAGGTCTCCATCTCCCTAAATGAACCGAACTCGCTTAGATGATGGATTGAACAAATGGTGAATGATCATAGGGTGATCGAAGAGAGAGAGCTGGGAATGAGCCAACATAATCTGGGTTTGTCCTAGACAATGGATTGGAACCTAGATGAGAAAAATCGAAGAAGGAAAGATCGAAAAGAAAAAGAGAGATTGCAGAGAGAAGGTAGAGACGAGAGAGAGATGACTGACGAGAACGAAAAAGAACAAAAAATTTTTTTTTTTTTTCTTGAGTTTTCCAAACACTTTGTTTTTATTTTTTTTATTATCTTTTATTAAAAAATTCAGATATAATTAATGTGATCTGACTTTTTTTAAAAATAAAAAAAGTGACTTGACATGTCACAGCCATAGACGATTTTCCCTAGCAAATTGATGAAACTACCCTTCGTCACATAAATGTAGACTAACAAACATTAACGGCGGGGGCTAACCTATTACAAAACTCAAACTTCGTTTCCGCGTCTTTAAAGCCTTACCTAGGCGGGGTTCTGTGTATTTCGCTCATTATATAATTATTTACTTAAAAGTGGTCTACTGTGTCATCCTAAGCTGACATGTCTTTGTCTCGTTGTATTGTATTGATCCAATGTTTCCAAAATTGACAGTCCAACATATTAAAGCATCATATTCATATGTACACGACAAATGAATCACGCTACATAAATAACTAAGATCTCACTTTGATGCAATCCACCTCACTAGTCCGATATGAAGGCCCCAATTTTTTATTTATTGTAGACATCCAACTACCACTAACACTTTATTTTATGCATAAGGACTTTAAACGTATGTAAACAAATTTACTTTTTTACCAACACGAAACACCCCCATTAATAACCTTTTCTTTTTATTGTTTTCCTAGCACTTTTTTAGGATCAAAAGGTGCTTCTAGATATCGACAAACAAAGCTACCCACACTTTTAAAAATAATAACACAAAGGGTGAAATTTATTTAGAACTCGAATCAAGTAGTGAGTGAAAGTGTCTAACCACTAAGCCACACCCCCATCAGCTAAAGTCTAGTAATTCTAATGATTGACCATACTTTTTGATCAAATGACGAAAATACCTCTTATCATTTATAAATGAAAATATCAATGGGAGCTTCTTGTGGCAAGAAAAAGCACTAATTCATGTAAATATTAAAATGATAATATGGTGTGCAGGGAGCATAACATTGTTAACAAAATGCACTAATTCATATAAATATTAAAATAATAATACAGTGCCTACAAAGCATAACATTGTTACATCAAAATCATGTTCTATTCTTCCCCAAAAAATTTCTCAAAACATAATGGGAAATAATTATTTTTCCAGCAATAAAAGTTTCGAAAGAAGCTTGAGTGTCAGATTCAACCAGCATTGAAAATTTTAAGGAAGGTTGCAAGCTAAGTGACCTTATTTAAAAATGAGAGCATCACGTCCAGGCCCGACACCAATGTAATGAATAGGCACACCAACAAGTTCCTCTACCCTCTCCACATATTGCCTTGCTGCTTTTGGAAGGTCTGAGTAGTTTCTGATTGAAGAAATATCAGACTGCCATCCTGGTAACACTTCGTATTCCACCTAAACAGAGAGAGTTTTTCATTAAAAGAAAGAATGAGTTAAGAGTTCTCCACTCTCTTTGGTATCAAAAGCGACCAGGAAGCTACCATTTATACATGAACAAGAAAGAGAGTGTGCATAGGTGAAGAAAAATTTAGTTTGCTGATTCCAAACAATGTATATCATATGTGAGATCTATTGGAAGTTACAAAAATAAAATAAGATAGAAGAACCTACCTTCACTTGCTCAAGGGTATGAAGATCTGAAGGGAATGATTTGATTGGTGTACCATCTATCCTTTTGTACTTAACTCCCAACTGAATTTCAGGAAGTTCTGATAAGACATCTAGTTTGGTGAGGTTAAGAGAAGAAAAGGAATTGATTTGGCAACTGTACTTCAGTGCAACTAAATCAAGCCAACCACAACGCCGAGGACGACCAGTAGTTGTGCCAAACTCCTGCCCCGCCAACCTTAGGCGGTCACCCCCTTGACCCAATATTTCCGTGGGGAAAGGACCAGAACCAACTCTTGTAGTGTATGCTTTTACCTGCAAGGAAGCATGTGCATGAGGAGCCCAAAAAAGCCACATTGAACAAATCCCTTTTTGCTAAAGATAATCTCCAAATAATAAAAACAGAGGTTTATGCACCTAGGAGATAGATGCCATCAAGAACAGACAAAACGATCTACTTCTTTCTCTATGTATATGCATTTATAGGAGAACTAAACAATAGAAAAGCTGGAATACAAGCACACGAATAAGTAAATTGCATTCTTCCACATTCAATTAAAATCACCCTCAGGCATGAAATTCTGAGGGCAATATACTTTGTGTATCTGTAATAAAGCATCACACACCTAACCAGAACACATCGACATACAAATGCATTACATATTTGCAACATTTTAAAAGAAAATTGATTTTAAAAAACAAGCATAGCCTCTCCAACTTCTAAAGAATCCACCATTTGAGAAAGGATGCTAGTCCCAAGAAAAGAAATATGGGATAGCCAACAATTCGCAACCAATGTTCGTAAATACATAGTACAGTGTGGTATGGGCACCCAGTCATAGTACTATACGGTACGCCCGGTACGGTTGATACCGGCGGATCAATGAAAATGGGTTTTTTTTTTTTTAAAAAAAAAAAAAACTAATTTTTAAATTTTTTTTAAAAAAATATTATTTATTTACATTTTTTTAATTTTTTAATATTTATTTTATATTAAACAAATATTTATTTTTTATTTTACTTAATTTTTTTAATTTTTTAATGTTTACATGTATTAAATAAATAAAAATCTACTTTATATTCACCAATCAACACATTTACTCTCCCATTACTATTCTTTCTGATCCATTTCTTCTTCTTCTTCTTCTCCTCCTCTCCAATTACTTTTCTTTTTCACCCATTCTTCTTCTTCTTCTTCTTCTCTCCTCTGCTTTCTATTTCCCTCCAATCCCATGTGAGAGAAGTCGCCGGAAAACTTCTAGTCGTGAAAGAACTCGTCGGAAATCAAAACTACAGTCGCCGATGAGGAGATAGGAGTGTCAATTTGAGAGAGAGGAGTGCCGATCATGTCTAGTTTGAGGGATTTCAGGGTTTTTCGATTTATATGACTGATTTTTTTAAAAATAAAATAAAATAAAAAGGTTTCCCCGACCCGACACTATATACCCATACACGGCCATATTGGTTCGAGACGACCATATACGGCCAGCTCGTACACAGGAGACAAATTTCGTTATCTTCCGACTCCGATACGGACGTACCAGTGCATGTCATTGCCGATACGCCCATAACGGCGTACATATGGCTATACGCGGCCGTATTTATGAACAATGTTCGCAACAAAGATGAAATTTGTGAATCTACATACAGATGTGACTTTTGAACTGACTCAATACTCACAAAGCAAAGAAGGAGAAACCAAGATGCATATAAAAATAAAGTGTCTACTTACAACTCCAATTAGATCACCCACAACTCTGGGACCAATCCCAAGACCAGTGCAAATACCACCAGCTGAAGGGCTAGAGGAAGTCACAAAGGGATAAGTTCCAAAGTCAATATCCAACATGGTTGCTTGACCACCTTCCACTAGGATTTTCCGCTGCTGTTCAATGGATTGATTCACAAAATCCACAGTATCAGTAATGTAAGGTTCCAACCTTTCAGCAAATCTCTTGTATCTTTCAACTTCTGTTTTGAGCATCTCCGGACTATATTTAAAATCTGGGAATCTTGCAGCCGCATCCAATAATAGCAGATCAAGCTTCTGAGGAAAAGTATCCATGTGCCTTAGGTCAGTTACCCTAATACCATTTCGAATGACCTTGCTAGAGTAAGCAGGTCCTATTCCTCTCTTTGTTGTGCCAATAAACGATTTAGCAAGCTCAGCTTCTCTAAGTCCATCTATTTCTTGATGGAAATCGAAAAGCAGATGAGCACGATCAGAAACCAATATTCTTCCTTTGCAAGAGACCCCATTCGCTTCAAGGCCATCAATTTCATTAAACATACCCGGTAAATGCACAACCACACCATTTCCAATAACACAAATAGTGCCCTCATTAAGGATACCCGACGGAACAAGGTGAAGTGCAAATTTCTTCCCCTCAGCATTGTAGATCGTGTGCCCAGCATTAGCTCCACCCTGCAATCAGCGTAATTACAGCTCAACTAAGAAAGCTCAAACCATCATCAATCATCAATCGCATAGTCTAGGTTCCTATAAACAACCCCAATCACAATTTAAAATAAAAAGTTAAAATGAAATTTATTCGACAAAAGTTTACAAACCAATGCTAACAAACATTCGATTGGCAATGCGAACCATACTCTGCAAGCATGCTCAGAAGTTGAAAAATACCAGAATTTCTATTTCTATATTATCAAAACAGTAGTCAAAAATACCAACTTAACCGGTAAAAACAAAAGCAGTCAGCAGTGAACTTATTTTTAATCAGTAACAGAGATTGTCACACTTAAATGCATAATTTTTTTAGCCTATAAACACAATTCTGTGTTTCCCAGAATCATGGTGGTGTGTGGATCCATTTTTTAAAAATGAATTTTCAATTTCGAAAACAAAAAATGAGAAAAATGTGATTGGATACATGTTTTGTAAAAATATGTTTTCGAAATCGAAAAACAACTTTTTCTCAACTATGACTAAATTCATCATTTTCAAAACAGATTCTCAAAATAATCCACTATTTTTTCCTCCAAACGATTATTTTATTCCTTTTCGAAAACAATAGCAGACACTTTTACATCATTTTTTGATTTTCGAAAACAACTTTTGAAAACTTTGAAAACTTTATTTTAAAAACATATTTTTCATTTTTAAAAATAATTTTAAAAAACACCATACTATAAGCACCAATAAGAACGCAATATCATCATCACAATAGCATCAATACCTTAACATGAAATCGAGTACTGGATAATAATAAATAAAGATAAAAGAGGTATATAAATATATACTTGGCAGCGAGCGACGATGTCAAAATGCTGGGCTAAGATGTCGACAAGTTTTCCTTTGCCTTCGTCACCCCACTGGCATCCCAAGACGCCTGAAACCTGACCAAGCGATTCAATGCGCTTGAGGGACTCATCGGCCGTGACGGCCAAAGTAGAAGCGGCGGCGGCGGAGGAGAGTGAAGGGCGTGGGTCGAAGTTGTACTTACGATGGAGGTGGAGAGAGGGTCTGTGGAGGG
This sequence comes from Nephelium lappaceum, assembly GCA_021234005.1. NCBI lineage: Eukaryota > Viridiplantae > Streptophyta > Magnoliopsida > Sapindales > Sapindaceae > Nephelium > Nephelium lappaceum. Next base: position 6,541,630 of record CM038005.1, read on the forward strand.
GGTGGTTGGGAGCATGTATAGGGCTTGAGCAAGTGAGCTTGATTGAAGTCAGGTTCATGGCTGTGTCACAGCAGAGGTACACTGGGTGGGTGATAATGAGAACGAGAGAGAGAGAGAGGGAGAAGAGAGAGAGAGGGGATTTTCTGGAGGTTTCGAGTGGGGACTGATAGAGTTACTGCGGGTGAGGAAGATTGCCCAATCAGGATGTCTATTGTTGGGATTGCGTTGAGTGCACGCCTGCTCTGCAATACTTTGCTGGGGAGGGGAGGGGCCGAGGGGGTTGGTTTGGTTCAGATTTTTTTTTTGACACCGATGGATAAGAAGACTGTTTGAGACTTGTTAAAATAGAGTATTGATAGGGTAGTTCAGACGATTATTTCCACTGTCAAAGATATGATAATTTATATTAAAAAAAACTTGTAACCCACACCCCATATTTTAAAGGATAATGATAAATTTGATCATTTAGAGGTAAGGATGATTTATAATTTGGTGCATAATCTTTTAATAAACAGTTGAGGATCTGGATGACTCGATTACCACTCAAACTAGTTATTAGTTGACCATTTTTAAAATTTATACTAATTATTAAAATTTAACGATTAAGATTTATTTGTTGTGTTCTTGCCGAGTCCGGGCTGCTTATAATATAAAGAAACGATTAAGCCCTAGTTTAACTAATTTTTTTTTGTTTTTCTCTGTCTACATCCTATCCGTTGATCTAATGCTTAGTCAAACAGGGACAGCAACCCTTAAATTATATATTAAAAAAATTGATCTTAAAGTTTTGGAATCAGGAAAAGTAATGTGAAATCAAATTTTAAAAGTCCAACTTCGATAAATCAACTTCTCTGGAGCGATACAAAATTGACTCTCCTTAAATCAATCTTCCCACGATTTTTTGACAAGAATGGTTGAGTGTCTCTTTCATCCTCCGCCCACAGAGATCAAGTATTTTACTCACACTATCATTTTATTAAAACATAGTATGTCAAAAATGTTATCCTTGTAATAGAAGTTGTTATCTTTTAAATATAGAAATTTTTATCCGAATAGTGTAAATCTTGATAGTCTTTCAAAGGAAGTATTTATTTGGATTATATAAGTTTTGACAATTTTTTGATTCGTAAATTGTTAGTGTTAAAATTATAAGTAATAAAAAAAGAATTTGGATATGGAAATACAACCCTTCTTTTGATTCATAAAGAATTTGGAAAATCTTTCTTCCGGGTAACACTCATCCATTTTAGGGTAAATTACACGTAATCCCTGAGGTTTAATGTAATTATAGGTATATGTAACTTTTGATATTTATTACACAAAATCCCATACTGTTAGTGGTCAACAATTAGATTTAACCATTGACTAAATTATTTATATAAAATGCCTAAATTGCCCCTAATTTTATTTAACTATTTTTATAATTATATTTTAAACATTTTTTACTTAATAAAAAGTTCAAGTAGAAAATTTTAAAAAAAAAAAAAAAAATCATCTTGTTCTTCAACATTCAAAGTAATCAACACAAACCCAAATCTTCATTAACACAAATTCATCTCTTGTTAATAAAACTAATATTTACAATTCAAAAACAGTAAAAATAAGACAAGTAAGAAAAAAAAATCTTTTCAATTTTTCAACCAACCACCTTCAACTACAACAAAAAAAATATAATCTTTTTCTTCATGAACAATGCCCATATCAAACACACAATCAACTGGAAAAAATGAACAAGAACTTAGAAAAAGACTGCAGCAAGCTGCTTTATCGGACCAAAAATCTCCATTGGTGGAAAAGATGGAGTCGCACTCCATCTCAGATGAAGTGGCTTTTATTTAGGATGGATTTACAACTCACTCTGATATGGAGTTGGGCCCTATCGATGATTGAACAAGGTTAGATGGAGCAAGTTAGGAGGGCTCCATCAAAGATGGAATTGGGTTCCATTTGAGATACAATTGGAGGTTCCACATCTAATAAAGGGTAGCTCTCTTATATAGTTCTGCCTATTTCACATTAAAACCTGTCAATTTAATCCTCAATGGACAAGTATGAATTTAATTTATGGGTTTGTGGATGAGATTGAATGCTAAATTTCAAATCCAAAGTGAGTTTGGGTTCGTGAACCCATAATATTAAACCTTTTATTAATAAAATATTAAGAGTTATTATCATTTTCTCTCTTAATAATTAACAAATCATCATTTTCTTCTCCCAATTGATTCAAAAAACATTATTTTACCCATTTTTTTTACTTAAATTAATACTATTTCAAGGGACTTTTTGGCCATTTTAAAATCATTAAGGAGAAAAACGATGTAATATCGTAATTATCAGGGGAGAAAATGATGATAACTTTGATATTAAATAAAATTTATATTTGTTGATTTCATGAAAGTTTTTGCATGTATTTGTTATATTGTTTTTTGAGTTCAAATTTATTATGCACTTAGCCTATGCTTTGATATTTCTTGAATTGTATTTGGATTTATGTGATTATGTTATTTATTTTGAATTTATTATGTTAGTTGTTAGAACTTAATTTTAGGTTGGATTATTAAGTTTAATTTTATTAATGGTTGATGCTATTGTTATGATTTGAAAATTATATCATTTGTGTGTTTATTAGATGATGTTTGAGGAAAAAACTTGAAAAAAAATTTGTAAGATTTTTTTTTTAAAATTGCGGGTTTATAAGTGGGATTTAGGTCCACCTGTATCTAAACTGGCAAAGTTTCATAGGTGCATATGTAATTTTTTTTTAAGGGTTGGGGTTTAGGGTTGGGCAAACCCACTTGCAATCGACTCGTTGCAATTCCTACTCTTATATATGGAGTGGGTCTTCATCCATCTTTGGTTTTTAGATCTTCCCTCATCTTTATCTCTATCATTTTTCTATATCTACGAACAGCCTTTTCAAATTTTTTTTTTTTTAATAATTTTAGTTTTTTATTTAAAAAACCAATTATTTTCCATAGGAAATATGGCTTTATGGAGGAGATCACATCTCCACCATTTGTTTATTTTTAATATTCAAAAGAAAAAAAAATCTATTTATTAAAAGTTAAATTGACCTTAATAACCTTGTCCAGTTAAACTCTAACACTAAGGCTACATTTGATACATAGAATTGAAATAAAATTGAATGAATTAGATTAGATTAGAATTGAATGAATTAGATTAAATAATTATTGTCTCATATTTGATAGAATTTGAGATTAGATTAAAATTATATCATATTATGTTTGATGTAGATTGGGATTAGATTGAAATAAAATTGATTTAAATAATTTATAATATATTTAAAATTAATCGAAACAAATATATAATTAAAATTGATCATTTTATTGTAGTTTATAATAAAATTAACATCATCAACGACCCGTTTCATCAACATCATCAATAACCAAGTTCATCAATATCATCATTTCTCACAATAACATTATTAACAACATCATGAACAATAACAACATCCATCAAATTCATTAACACATGAACTTATAAAAAAAAAAAAAAAAAAATCAGAATAGGCGATAGAAACCTAGAACCAGATGGTTTGTCGAACCTAGAACCACCCCAAACTCATAAAAAAAAAAAAATGAAATCAAAGGAGATGATGAAAAGGAGACTGTGAGAGAGAGAGAGAGAGAGATGGATGAGAAATGAAATCCCAAATCCATTGAATCCCACCAATTAGGTTGAGAATGACCATTCTCATGAGAATTGACATTTAGAGAGTTTGGGATTGTGAATGGAATCATTCTTATTGCTCTTTAAATATAGGATTTGAGAGTTTGAGATATTTTGAATCTCAAATCCATCTTAAATCTGATGTTACAAACATAGTCTAACTCACTAATAGCAGGGGATATTTATGTAATAAATACCAAAAGTCACATATAGTTACAATTACACCAAACCTCAGAGTTTGAGATATTTTGAATCTCAAATCCATCTTAAATCTGATGTTACAAACATAGTCTAACTCACTAATAGCAGGGGATATTTATGTAATAAATACCAAAAGTCACATATAGTTACAATTACACCAAACCTCATTGCATGTTTGTCCAATTTGCCCCTCCAAAAACCCTTCATCAAAGAGCATCCCGTAAAAACTTGGGTCTCCATTTGCTTTCGAAGTACAGTGATCGATTTTACTTATGGACCGGTCATATGAAGAAACATTAGATAGGTCAGGTTCGATTTGCAAAAAAAAACCGAAACTTGTGGAAGGATTTCCGGTTCAACCCGTCGAACCGGAAAGCCTAGCCGAGATAGATCCATGTACATGTTAAAAAAAAAAAAACCATCCCATACTCTCTTGTTTTTCTCTACTGATGCTCATCGATCCTCTCTCTGAATCAGATTCAATTCGTCTTTATGACTCCAAGCTCTAGGAGGATAATAAGGACTTGTGCAATCAAACGCATACAAACACACAACACACAAGAAGCTTCTCTTTTGTGTATTCTCAACGGCCGACTCTCACTACCACAACAACCGCAGATCTCCTCTCTCAACCGAATTGTACGCTTTCTGATCTGAGTTTATGATTCCAAAGTGTTTCTGATCTGGGTTTCGTTTCTTTTTCCTTGTCTTGTTTTTATGTGATTTTTAGGGTTTCCAATCGTTCTGTTTTTGGCTTTGTAGTGAATATGGGGGACGACCAATATATAAATGATGGCAAGGACGAGGGGGCAGAAGTAAGTTTTATATTAATTTTATTTATTTTAATTTTTCTTTTATTATTTGGATATAATGTAAAGATTTATGTGAAGAGCTTGAACTTGTGGTTTCTTAGATTGAGAACTTTTATAGTTGAGTATTTATCTGTGTGTTTGAAAGTGTGTTTATGATTATTGTTGTGTGTTTGAAAGTGTGATTTTGGGGTGTGTTGTGTGTTTGTGTTTGTCTTGGATTGAGCAGGTGTGTATAGTATTCTCTGTCATTTCGTCATAAGTTCTCTGGGTTTGTGAAACATAGTAGATTTGTTCCTAATTTTGTATTGAGAAACTATGTTGGTGTTTGGAATTGTGTTTTTCGTGGGGGGGGTTTGAAGTTGTAGATTGTGTACAGTTTGTGGTTTTCTTTAATTGAACTGATGTGTGGTATCAAATACTCCTGATTCAGTTTCTGACCGGATCGCTGTAAAAGTGAACCGATCCAGTACATGCTTATCACTAGTTAGCTGAGTGGAGATAAGTTGTGTGATATAGTCTGTAAAATTTTATACGGAAAAGAACTAAATTTGAATTAGAAAGTTGTCTGGTAGTGTAGAATTGTTAAGACTTTAGATAGAATGATGGTGATTGGATAAAGGTTTGTGTTATAGTTGTTTGAAGTGTGTACGTGAGAACCCTTTTCAACTTTAGATTCAATGAAGCCATAAACAAAGCTGAAGATGGAGAAAATTAAGCTGAGATAGAAAGTGTTGAGGTGAGAATTAGTGATTTAGCAAGATTCAAACTGTGAGGGATCTGGTTTGTTTAGGTGTTTTCTACTTAACACCTTGGATAATAGTTATAAGCAGTTAGAATAAGAATCAAATTCTCAAGTATTTGAGTATTCAAGAACATATTGGATATAGTGTTTTTATTTTTTAATTTTCAATTCAAATAACTAAAATTCTGACATTTAGCTCTCAACTGGCATTCTTGAATCTTGACATACTCCAGCTTCTTTCTTTTATTTTTCATTATTTTTTTTTTGTTCATTTTTGGCGGGATATATTTGGCTTTCCATTGTTTTATGTCTGTTTATTATGGGTGTTGATCAAAAGCTACTGAGCTATTATGAAATGAGTTTTATCAAAAGAATGAGTATTTATCTTGTTAGCCAAATGTTATGTTTCTTATTTTTGCAGGTTTAGCTCATGGAAACTTGATTGTAGTGGCTAGACCAAGTTTTTTTAATCAAATCCATGGGGACAGAAAATCCTGGACGTCCAAGCTTTCCTGCAAGACCTTCCTCTACACCTTTTGCCGCGGCTCCGCCGAATGTGACACCATTTTTGTCCTCTGGTCCAGTGGCTGGACCAGGGGCCTCTGGTTTTAGACCTACTCCACCAGCTGCGCCCCCAACTACATTATCTTCTGTGCCACCTGCACCACCAGTTGGATCAGATGGCTCTGGCTTTAGACCTACACAACCAGCCAGGTTTAGTGATCCATCTGTGTCTTCTCCACCGACAATGCAAATCCCACCCACTGGTGGACCTTTCCAGCGTATTCCAACACCACCATTCCCTTCAATGGCCCAAGCTCCCCCAGTACGTGGTCCGCCTGTAGGCCCACCACAGCCAGGTCAATATCTTCCAGGTCAAGTTTCAAACCCTCAAGTTTCCTTTCGTTCGCAGCCACCTCCAGTGCCAATGGGATCTCCACCTCAAAGGGCAACCTTTGTACCAGCCGGTGTTAATTTTCCTCAACCACCATCTGATTCTTCTTTCTCAGCTCCCAGACCAAATACTCAGCCTTCATTTTCTGCTGTGGATTCTTCTTATCCTTCAAGAGCCACTCCACTGCCACCTATGCCTGGATATGCATCCATGCCGCCTAATGCAGTTTCCCAATTGCCGCCTGTAGCATCTCCATTTCCTTCTCATCACGGAAGTTACGTGCCTGGTCCTCCTCCAGCAACTTCTCCATTTCCTGCTCAGGGAGGTTTTGCATCTTCGCCATTAGTAGCCACACCGGGCCTGCATTCTGCTCCTCCTGTTGGTGTAATGCAGAACTTAGCTGAAGATTTCAGCTACCTCTCTATGGGGTCTGTTCCAGGATCAATTGAACCTGGTCTTGATTTGAAAGCACTGCCAAGGCCATTGGATGGTGATGTGGAGCCAAATTCATTAGCTGAAATGTTCCCCTTGAATTGCCATTCTAGATATCTAAGGCTTACTACATCAGCTATACCGAATTCCTCTTCTTTGGTTTCAAGGTGGCATTTGCCACTTGGAGCAGTGGTCTGTCCTCTTGCTGAAGTTCCTGAGGGTGTAAGTTTCTCTGTAACTAAATTAGTTGAAATTAAGATGTGCTAAAAGTAACATGACTGGAGAATCAGTATTAAATTTTGCATTAATCGAAGCCCTTTTTGTACACAGGAGGAAGTGCCAATTGTTAATTTTGCTTCAACTGGCATTATTCGTTGCAGAAGATGTCGAACATATGTGAATCCATATGTGACATTTACCGATGCTGGACGAAAGTGGCGTTGCAACATATGTTCTCTACTCAATGATGGTAAATTTCATAAGATTCTTAGAATCAGAGATCGTACATGAAACGAAGAAAATGACTTTGAAACATCTTATTGCCTTTAGTTTGATTATTAGTTGGTTTAATTAGAATTGTTTCATGTGAATGGTTGTCACATACTCCATACTTGCTAGTTTAAATGTCAATTTTGGTGGAATTACTGGTTTTATCTTTTATGTTTGAATGCTATGAACATCAGGGTTTGCTATAAAGTATGATGAATTATTAGAGTAAATTGTTGTTACTAAATCAAATTTGTTTGTTCAAGAATCTTGACCATCTTTCCCATTTGTAAACCTGCAATTCAAGTTTTATGATTAAATTTATATTGGGATTTATTTTTCAACAGTAGATGTTTATGTCATTATGCTTTAAATGGGTTTATTCTGGTGTCAGTTTAAGAGGAACTACAAGTGAGTGTCAAGGGTTCTTTTTCATTTTTTTTGTTTATATTCCGAAATGTGCTGTCTGGTAGGACATGATTGGTAATGTTAGCTATGCTTATTAATTATTTTTAGTTGCATGCTTACCCTGGATTGTGGAATAAAGCTGACTTATGGCAGTTATCTTTCTTGTTATTTATGGGAAATAATTTTAAATAATTTAAGGGCAAGGAATAGATGCTTAGTGACTACTTTTTCTTTTTGTGCAGTTCCAGGTGATTATTTTGCCCATTTAGATGCTACTGGCAGAAGAATTGATATAGATCAACGACCTGAACTTATAAAAGGTAGTGTGGAGTTTGTTGCTCCAACCGAATATATGGTGCGGCCTCCAATGCCACCTCTGTACTTTTTTCTCATTGATGTATCAATATCTGCCGTTAGAAGTGGTATGATTGAGGTAAGCACTTTTGTCTTAGAAGTTTACCTTGTTTCAAGTGTTCTTGCCTTGGATAAATAGAAACTGCTGCTGTGAAACATAGGCAAATGTAATTCAAAGTCTACTTTGCATTATATATATGATTGTCCCATTTATGTGATGTTGTCATTCATGTAATCTGTGTTCATAAGCATCAACAAGTTAATTATTTCTCAATTAGTTACAGGCTTCTATAAGTCAGCTCTTACAAACAACCTAATAGTTTTAGGTTTTCAAGTATTCATTTACTGTGTATGATTGGCACTTTGCAAATGGTAAAAATAAGGGGATTGGTCTCAGTTTGGTAGCTTTTGGCAAATGCCTGGCACAGATAAAGGTTAGTACGCCCTTGGTCTTCCCAAATGTGGTAAAAGGTGGGGTTGGGTTCTAGTCAACCTTTGGTTTTATTCTTGGATATGGGCTAAAAGTATGGTCTGTGGCTACCTCATTGAGGGAGTTGTGTAATTGAAGTTCTTCCCTTGTTTTGGTAATATTTCATTATTGATCAAACATGCATGTCTTGAGTTCGGGCTTCTTTATGCAGGTTGTGGCCCAAACTATCAAATCATGTTTGGATGAGCTGCCTGGCTTTCCCAGAACACAGATTGGATTTATTACTTTTGACAGCACTATCCATTTTTACAATATGAAGGTAAGCAACTTGTCATCTGGAGACATACTTAAATATGTTTTGGACATACTTAAATATGTTTTGTTTTTCTCAGTCAGTAGAAGCTAACTAGCTTTTATTGCATGTGCAGTCATCTTTGACACAACCTCAGATGGTGGTGGTTTCCGATTTAGATGATATATTTGTCCCCTTGCCAGATGATCTCCTTGTCAACTTGTCTGAATCCAGAAGTGTGGTAGATGCATTTTTAGATTGCTTACCCACCATGTTTCAGGACAATGTGAATGTAGAATCTGCTTTTGGTCCAGCTCTTAAAGCGGCATTCATGGTTATGGTGTGTATTGTCCCCATCTTATCTCCTTGAAGATATGCAATTGATAAGATATACTTATGTTTCTTTATTTTATTTTGATTTTTTGTTTTATAGAGGTTTTTAAAGTGTTTTTCTTTAAAGAATTCATGGTTTGGTGACTTTGCTCATCCATTCTTTTTTTATTATTTTTTGTTCTCTCCTCTCTCTAGAGTCGACTTGGAGGAAAATTGCTAATATTTCAGAACACATTGCCTTCTCTTGGTATTGGCCGTTTAAAGTTAAGGGGAGATGATCTTCGTGTGTATGGGACTGATAAAGAACATGCATTAAGAATACCTGAAGATCCTTTCTATAAGCAAATGGCTGCTGATTTGACTAAGTTCCAGATAGGAGTGAATGTGTATGCATTCAGTGACAAGTACACAGATATAGCCTCCATAGGTACGTCGTAGTTGTTATGGCTTACATTGTTTTAAGTTAAGGGGACTAAGTGTGTGTCTGGGTCCTTTGGGATTGCTTCTATTTATGAAATAATCACTTATTTCATAATAAAAAGTCAATAATGCCACATCCCTGCTATATATAAATTATTATTAAAGAGCATTATCAATTTTTCATTATGAAATTAGTGATTATTTCATAAGTAGAAACAATCCCAAACAAAACCCAAGTCAGAGCTACAATTTCTGTTCAGTTTACTAGACATTCTGCTTAATGCATTTTCCAACTTAATACTTTTCTGTTGCTATGATATATTCTACTGTTTCTGTGGTAGGTGTTACTAGAAACCTTTAAAGCAGTATGTTTATCCTTTCAGGATTTCATTACTCGTTTCTTCATTTTTATCAACTTTTGGAATTAATTTGAGTCACAGTTTTTTCGAGGAATTTGTATCTTTTGCCCATTCCTGCAACTAGATACTGGACTTGATATTTTGAGGCTAATGAGTTGTATGTTGTAACTGCTAATATGATCGTATACTCTTATAAGTTTTGAACATCATTTTTGTCAAAATGTTTAGTCTCTGATATTTGTGACACTTATGATATCCAGAAACTCTTTTGTTTTCCTTTAAAAATTGGTCTTTAATCAGAGTGAGGAGACTTTGATGTTGCATATTTATTGATTTATTAGCTGAAAGAATTGTGCATTACATTTACTTCTCCTAAGTTATGTCTTCATTACTTGTTCCCTTTTTTTTTTTTTTTGTTTTTCAGAAAAGAGTTACGATTTTTTTTTTACATTAAGTTACCTATTCTTTTTGATACTACTGAGTTCTTATTTTTTTCAGCTGCAGAAAGCTATGCAAAGTACAAGTGACATAAGATCTATGAATATTTGATATGATTGAATTATATCTTCTTGTATAGGTACTTTAGCAAAATATACTGGTGGCCAAGTGTATTACTATCCAAGCTTCCAATCAGCCACTCAGGGAGAGAAACTCAAACATGAGTTATCACGAGATCTTACTAGGGAAACTGCTTGGGAAGCTGTAATGCGTATAAGATGTGGAAAAGGTGCCCGTTCTTCTCTTTGACTGTCTTTATTGTTGAAGCTTAAGCTCATAGGATGATTTATGATTCTTGTTTGAGTATAGCTGATTGCTATTGTCTTTGGTGATTCTAGGGATTCGTTTCACCTCTTATCATGGAAACTTTATGCTAAGATCGACTGATCTATTGGCACTTCCTGCTGTGGATTGTGATAAAGCTTATGCAATGCAGTTATCACTTGAGGAAACATTACTGACAACTCAGACAGTATATTTCCAAGTTGCTTTGCTGTATCCTTCAAGTTTGATTCAATTTTATCTTGATTTTGTGCTAGGTAATGTATCTTGTGTTAAAAATCAGTTTCTTCGTTTCCCTTTTTAGTCTTGCACTTTGAATTTTGAATTTGAATATTTTTTTAATGCTCCATAAGACATTTAGTCTGTGTCCTGGCATTCCTCCCACATTTTACTGCTATAACTTGAAGACTGATATCAGCTTTTACAGTAAAGGAAAAAATTTACTTTTGCCTATTGGTCTACATGTTAACTGATTTGTCAATATCAACAAGGTAATATCTTTTGGTGTGGGAAAGAGTGCAAATGCTTGGCATTTCTTTAACAGTCAAAAGATACACTGCATCTTGTGGAGAGAGACGTATCAGGGTACACACTTTAGCGGCTCCAGTTGTTGCGGATCTGAGTGAGATGTACCGCCAAGCCGACACTGGTGCCATTGTTTCTTTGTTCAGGTAGGTTAGGTAGGGTTGATCTGAACTTACTCACTGCTTCTGTCATAGATAATGCAATTCTGTTTTGAGTTGGGTCTCATTTATTTCTGTTGATTAACTGAAATAATTTGCAGCAATCGAGAAAACGTTGTCACATAAGCTGGAAGATGCACGAAACTCTGTGCAATTAAGGATTGTCAAAGCTCTGAAAGAATACCGAAATCTCTATGCTGTTCAGCATCGTTTGGGGGGCAGGATGATATATCCAGAATCCCTGAAGTATTTGCCTTTGTACGGATTGGCTCTCTGTAAATCAACACCTCTCCATGGAGGTTATGCTGATGCCCAGCTCGATGAACGCTGTGCAGCAGGTTACACTATGATGGCATTACCTGTCAAAAAGTTATTGAAGCTTTTGTATCCCAGCTTGATTAGAGTTGATGAATATCTGTTAAAGGTAAAGATCTTTGTGCATTTGAATTTCAGCCAGTAACTGCCTAGTTTACAAAATTGTAACAGTGGATCTGCATTTGATATGTACAGCCATCTGGTCAAGCTGATGAGTTGGAAAAATTCTTGAAGAGGTTACCACTGGTTGCAGAGAGCTTAGATTATAGAGGCCTTTATATATGCGATGATGGTTTCCATTTTGTTATATGGTTCGGTAAAATGCTCTCACCTGATATAGCTATGAATCTGCTTGGTCCAGACTTTGCTTCAGAATTGTCAAAGGTGTGCTTCACCTATATGGTTTTGTGGTCTATACTGAATGGTGTGAATACATTAGGAGTATTTCATGTTCAAGCTTGTTGTGATGACAATTTTATTGTTTTTTTGGGTTATTTCCTTTTAAAAAGAGTGGGTAACACACGTAGATGTTGATCTTTAATGTCAGTTAGTCTGTTAAACAAATTACTGTTAATATTTTTCTGTTTCGTATAAAAAAGTTACTGTTATTTGTGAAAACGAAGGTGGCATACATCAAAGTTCGAGAAACTAGAAGCTGTAATATTTAAATGGTATAAAGAAGCGAAAGCTTATATGTCACATCTTTAATGGCGGTGTTCAATGAAGTAAATACTGAAGTTGATGCAATGTAGTCATTCTTAAGTATCCTCATTATTCACGCTCTTTGTATATATCAATTTTCTCTAATGAAATTTTCTTTCTGATAAAATATAAGTATCCTCACTTTTTGTTTCAATTTAGAATGTGTTATCAGAATCTCAAATATATTTATCACTATAAATTTCTTATTTTTAATTGCAAAGCCTATCTGTGATTTGTCTCAAGGATAACTTGTTTTTATTGTTTCTACTTGCTGCTTCTCGATGAGGCTTTGGTTGATCTAATTTGTATCCTGATTCTTTTTTGTTCTTGAAAATCAGGTTACCCTTAGCGAGCAGGATAATGAGATGTCAAGAAAGCTACTGAAGGTAGTGAAGAAACTTAGAGATAACGATCCGTCCTATTATCAGCTGTGTTATCTTGTGAGACAAGGTGAACAGCCCAGAGAAGGCTACCTTCTGCTTGCAAACCTTGTTGAGGACCAGATAGGGGGTACGAATGGTTATGTCGATTGGCTTATGCAGATACACCGCCAAGTACAGCAAAACGCCTAATACACGGGTAATATTATTAATATTAAAGATTTTTCGGTGGACTTCTGGTTCATTTTTGTAATTTTTTCCTTTTTAATAAAGTTTCTGTTTCCTATCAAAAAACAATTATTAATGTTAAAGATCTGTTCCTTATTGATTAACCTATATTGTTTTACATTTTGGGTACAGTAGATACTCTTTTCCTCATAAATGGTTACAAGTAGCTGATTTAGTTTTTGATAAATTTAAATTTTATATGGCTGAAATTTAGTGTCTTATCAAAAGAACGTTCGACTGAATTGTAGATTTCTCTCACCAGTTTAGGTTGTCTTCTTAGGTCATTTAGATGAAAAATGAATTTTTGAGAATGTTTCACTTGCTAATCAGGACTTGATAAACCTTAATATCCTTATAATCTCAGGTCATGTTTCTTAATCAGATTAATGATTTCAAAAGCTTAGAGCTTAAACTATATATCTCAGTGGTTTTACGTCTCTGATCTATTTGAGAAACCAAGTTTAAACTCACATGATGTATGAAGATCATTCTGCAATCAAGTAGCTTTTTGGAAACCTTTGCATGTAGAAATGCTCGGGTATCGGTCCTACTGCTCCCTACCGAATTACCGTGTTCCATATAATGTGGGGGGATGCATAGTCTTGCAAACTTTTGAAAATTTTATTAGGATTCTTACATTTGACATATTGTTAATTTTACTTTTTTTGCAGAAGGTTATGAGTGGATCGTCCCATCCTTGGTTGATAAAAATCATCGGATCATTAGTTTCAACATCGTAAATAATCTTCTTTCATTTTGGCCACAAGTTCCCTGCAAAACGTGGATGTGCTTGATCTCAACAACAAAATTGTTGGTTTACTAGAGAGATTGAATAATAGGGGAGATGTACTTTTAGTGAACACTTCATCTTGGATCAGTTTTTCACATCAAAGCACACATAAAACATTAAATTTTTATATGATGGTTTAAATTATTGTCAGCAAATTCTTTTTTCAGTGTTACACATTTGAAGAATCGTTTAGGCATGTCTGTTTGGTGAGAGAGAGAGAGAGAGAGAGAGAGAGTAGGTGTGAGACTGAGATCATCTTGCTTGACATTGTTCATTATACTCCAAATTTTTGTTTTCACGTTTGAATCAATCTTTTGATTTTCGGCCTTTGCTGCTTTGGACTATGGTATAATTTTTTATAATTTGAGAAATATCAAATTTTCAGTTATTGTGTTACTTATGATTAAGTTTTGTTTTTGTTTTTTAATTTTTTTTTGAGCTAATTATATCTATTAGGACCACTATGGTGCATATTATGGTGGTGATCTGAATCATAGATCCCTATTTAAGGGGAAAATTGCTTTTATCGTAAGTTGTCGGGCATTCACACAGGAGGGGGGTCTAATGAAAATTGTTCGTATTGCTGCGGATGGTACTCAAACCCGCGTGCTTCATATGAGGCACAGGTGTGCTCTACCGTTGAGGCACAACAACTTGGAGTTTTGTTTATATATTTTATTTTAATTATATAATTATGAGTGATGTTATTATAGTCAAAAGTTTATTCAAATTTATGATCAAAATGACCGGTACATTATGATTTTCTATTAAGGTAGTATTGTGGTTAAATTAATATGGTGGTTATAAATTAATTTGACACGTAAAAGGTGTAGCCTGAATTTGAGTAATACTATTTGGATGCACTATTCAAACGGCAAACGGAAGTTCCAATTGGGTTTTAATTCTTTATAGAGAATTCCGGTTTGAGGTCATGTAACTATGTAGCTATATGATCTTAGCTTTCCTTTCCTTTTTCATTTTTTTTTTTTTTTAAATTTTTTTTAATTTTTTTTTTTAAATATTGTAATAGAAGTTTGAATTCCATTGTTGATGTTCATTTTCTTTTGCTATTCACGTGCCTGTATGTACGGTTGGAGAAATTTGGTTGACAAACAAGTTCAAGGGGACGAGCTGATGTATAAGATGTATGAAACGGTCGATGCATGTTGGCTTGGAGCCATTGCTCTTTTTAACTTATGTTTGAGAATGTATGTTGGAATAAAATAATGAGGGAGACTCACTCTCCAGATGGTTATTTATTATTCATTTTGGTACAATTAATTGTTTCAAAAAACAAACATTTAATTTGTAACATGATTTGAAAGCAAATAATTTGTCTTAAAATGCAAATATACAATAGAACACTGTCGTTGTCGCAAAATTTTCCATTCTTTTGTTTTGCTAAACTTGGTTGTAGTATCCATCTCGGCTGGAACATTCAAGGTCAGCCAATGCGAGTGCATGCCTCGAGGGTGCTCGGTTTTTCCTGATGATTACAGCATAATAAGCTTATCAAATGTTGGATGTGGCTACATGTGATTTAATGTTCATAAAAGTTTAATAAATAAATTAATGAATGAAGTCATTAAAATAAAATTAAGTTAAGGAATTCAAATGGTCATTCGTTTACGAAGATTAAATGATTTCAATTCAACAGAGATTTATGTATATTGATGGATATATATAAATTAAGTAAATAATTTTTTTTGAAATTGGTTCTCTCTCTATCTTATAAATAGTGGTTACACAATATCAATTTATTATCAATCAAGTGGGTGTTTACTAAAGGAAATTGATCAAGAAAGAGAAACACAACTTTCATTTCTTTATCTACATTATTCTAAGTTCTTGTATGAATTCAGCTATGTAATTAAATTACATTTGATTGTTGTGAAAATCATGAATTTCTAAGATCCTAATGCATTATGTCTATTGCTAAAAGCTTACATGTGGTATCGTAACTTTGAGATTAAGGATTTATGATTTTTCATTAATTATATATATTGTGTATTCTCTCTGAATTACAAATTGGAATTATTGATGATGCCTATAATGCTTTTGCTTAGGAATAATTCAAGGTTTTGTAGATGAAGAATATAATGTAGAACTATATAATTAATTTCTTCATTTCAACTTAATTTTCGTTTATGACTATATGTGAAATATATTAATATAATTTCTTTATTTGTATATATTGTACTTGATGTTTAACACATTGTTGTATACTGAAATATTAATGTTAATATTATATGCTTTAGATAAAGTATAATTGTTAAATTATATTTTACATGTATTACACTATGAATTCACGTTATTATTATTAATTCGTTAGTCATCAAAGTGACTGAATTTTGAGGATCTGTGAATTTTGAATTGTGTAATACAAAATTATATTCAATTACCCATTAACGTTGATGCATAAAATAATAGATGATATTATGATTATTATATGCATTATAAAAGGGTATATTGAAAAATCATTAATGATAAGATTGTTAGAAAAATTGGATAAGATAAGAAGAGGTAACAATCAAAATCAAAATCTGGAGACTCTCTAGACTACAATAATAAAACAAAGAATTTGCAGTGGGTAAAATAAAATAAAACAAATTATTTGTGTTCAGTCCCATAATAACTATGGTGTCATTCAGATAAATTCGTTGCTCATTCTCTGAGTTGATTGGTGTCAATTGCTTAATGTTTATCTCCAAAGATACAACGACACCAACGAGATATCGTTTAACGAACTGAATTATTTTTTAATCTCTATTACTCTGGAATTCTATGATTAGGAATAGTTCTTGAAAAAAAATAAATTGAAAACAAAATTGAATTCTCAGTTATCTTTCACAACTAAAAAGGATGTCAATATATAATTTTCATGTGGACGGTTACTAAACTGATTTTAAATCAACCATTAAACTAATAATGATTATATTTGAAAATTCAAATTTTCATTTAATACAAACGGTTACAAGTTGAATGTTCAATTTCGTAATTCATGGTGATTAAAATTGTAATTCAATTCTATAGTTAATGCTTGCAGTTACAATTTGAAAAATTAAATCCACAATTTAATTTTGCAGTTACATTTTTTCAAATTCAATAGTTGCATTCATGGTACTTAATCCACCAATTATATTTTGAAAATTAAATCTTTAATTCAATTTTCATTCATCTAAGTACCATTTTTTCTTTGAATCCATCTTGATTCATCTTAATCAAGATCTCTAACCCAATAAAAATGGGTCCTTAAAATGGATGTTTATCCCATTTTTCCAAAAATCCCCCACATGAATGAAATTGACAGAGGAAACAAAATCTATAACTCAAAGAACGCTTATAACTTGGTGGTAGAGTTCAATGGTAAGATTCTGCATAGGATAGGTAAGTTTTAGCCTTTGAACTTTCCCTTGTGAAAATATATATTCTTTACTGGCTAATCAGTAGATGCGAGGTCCTTGAATCGTTCTGTTGCTTGTGTAAACGATTATATATCTCACATAGAAATCTTTTCTAATACAATTCAATTCTCACTATTATGTTCGTTTTGACCATGAACATCTCTCTGGTTCTGCAAGAGTTTTTAAAGAACTGAACCCCCACAATTCTCGTTAGAAGCGACTCCACTTCTTTCTCACATAGGTGACCTCTTAATTTAGAGTAATGCACATTACTCCACTCAGATTCCTACGCATAAGGATTATTAAAAGTATAACTTATCCTAACTCTTACGGGCATCACTATTTGATCATAGGAATGAACATGAGGATAATCTTTAATGGATAGGAAGATATCCTTTATAGTGATACAACAAAGTCTTTACTGTTAGGGTGTCCTATTGAATCTAGATCTTGGGATCTCTAGTCACTAGGGATGACAACAAATCGGATCGGATCGGGTTTGGCCCTTACCAAACCTGACCCAAAAATTTTAAAGGGTGCCCTAAACTCAACCCATGTCCCAAACGAATCTCTACTTTCCTCCCCAAACCCAAACCCAATTAGAGGGACTTGCCCCAGACCCGACCCATTGGCCGAATTTAGTTTTTAACTAAATGATGTAATTAATATCAAAAAATTAATATACAAACAAAAAATGAGACAAATTGGCTTTGATATCTACGATCTTTTTAAAAGAATTCCAAATTCATATAAAACCTTTGACAGTTAAGAATGTAAGACTTGGAAATCATGTAATAAGTTTCTTTAATACAGAATTGTAAATTTAAAATTTTTTTATGTTTATATATAGACTGGGTTATCGGATCGGATCGAGGTAAAAAAGTTTGTCCCAAACTTGATTTGAAAATTTTAAGAGTTGCTCTAGACCCGATCCATGTCTCAAACAGGTTATTACATTTTGCCCCAAACCCGCTCTGAATAGACCGGGTTTGGGCAGGTTTGGATTGGATTCGGTAATTTTGTCATCCCTACCAATTACATAGGTTGAGTTTCCTTTGTAATGACTTATTATTTCATAGGCTTTAGTCTCATTCCCTTTGATGATTTTCAACTAACTCTCTATTTAACCTTTAGTTAGTAGATTCGCAATATTATCTTTTGACTTTACATAGTCAATAGAGATAACCCCAATTAAGAGTAGTTGTCTCATGGTATTATGTTTATGACGTATATGTCTAAACTTACCATTATTTATATTACTCTAAACCATTCCTATTACAAATTGGCTATCATAGTGGATGCAAATGACATGAATTGGCTTTGACTACATTAGAATATCCTCTAGAAAATGGGTTAACCATTTAGTCTCTTCAGATTCTATACTTATCCATATAGGCTTTGATGAATATTAAATTTTACATCAAATTTCTCCACATCAAGCGTCATAAGGCATAATAATTGTATATGAGATTAGTGTACGTAGTTTGTGAATAGTATATCAGGTAAGTTTTCAGGAAAAAGAGATTAATCACGATGGACATACTTAAATACTAAGTCTTTCCTAGCTAGAATATTTGCTAGACGTGCACTTCTACATCATCATACTTATTTCCAGCAATAAATTCATATTTCATTGTGGATCTAATTATACACTTTTATTTTGAGGATTTCTATAACTCCTTGGCTGTCTTTTTAAACGTGTATATATTGTACAAAACATTAGCCAAACCATTCATAATATAATTTCTAAAAAGGGAATCCGAATGGTTCTAGATACTAATGACTTGAATGTCTATATCGACATTTTTTTTTTCCCTTAGAAGCATCTTCGATTAAGAACCTTGCAAGGTTCAGGGTCGTCAAATAGCATCTCTTGCTGCCACCTCATGAACCACTGGTTTTTTCCAATGGTTCATAGAAATCGAAACCGGTATCATTAGATCATCCAGTTGTGCAATAGACAGAGTTATTTGTCATAGATGCACTCATAAAACCAAAAAATAATGATTTTTTAATCCATTATTAAATCTATTGATTTTGCAGTTACAAAATATTAATCCAAGAATTAATATTACAAATTCAATCTAGAATTAAACAAGACTGCAGTTACAAAATTTAAATTAATACTGTAGTTACAAATTCAAAATTAATTATGTAAATTCAAATCAGAATTAATGGTTGTAATTATTCATGTTTGCAGTTACAAAAATCAATGCAAATTTAATTCAGAATTAATCATATTTGTAATTACATATCATAATTGCCATTCAAACTTGCAATTGTTGAGATTTATTTCACCAATAATTCTTTCACATATAATCACAATTGCCATCTTGCAATTATTTCATTCAAAAGAAATCAATTGCAAATTTCAGTTACAATTGCAATTCAATAATGTTTATTTAATTCAAACTTTAATGAAATAATCAATGAATTCAATTACAATTGTCGTTCAAAATTTAAATAAAATTATTTATTTCATTCATAACTGAAATGAAATAAATAAGTTATTAATCCAACCAATTGCAATAATTCAAATGACATAAATTGCAATCATTCTATCATTATTTCAATCAAACAAATTTAAATTCAAATTTAGATTAATTTAAATTCTAACAGGTGATCTTTAAGCTTCAATTTCTCACTCACTCAAGAACCATTTTGGATTTATAATCAAATCAATTAGATGTCTTCCAAAACCGAGATCAAACCTCAATCAAAATAGTTCATAAAATTGGACTTTAATGTCTCAAATTTCTAACAATTGACCTAAACAAGCATTATAAAGTCAATTATCACAATTGCTTATTAATAATATAAAAGGCAATAAATTCAATTCGATTTTAGCATTTGAAATAAATCTAAAATCTCAAATTTAATATTTCAGTGCTTGTATCAAACCAAAATATAATTTTTAGTGTTTGACACAATCCTAAAACCTAAACAATAATCCGCAAGATTAATTTTAATGGTGTATCAAACTCAAAAACAAATGTTTCAGTGTTTGAAATTTTTCCAAAATTCAAACCCAATTTCTTTGAGTTAATTTTGAAACCAACCAAGAATCTCAAAATTCTTATCTTAAATTTAAATCCAACTAATTAGGATCTAATTTTAATATTCTAAAACTTCAAACCCAATTGATTTGAGTTGAATTTCCAATACTCACATAAAATTTCTCAAGCAATCACGAAGAATTTCCAAAACTCACATAACATTTAATATGCAAGTTTTGAAAAACCAAAATTGTTGTGAAATAATTAAAATAGATTATTGTTTCAACTGAATTTGAAAACAAATCTATTTTTTTATGCATATAACACAACTTTATTGGTTAAAAAACCTGTTACAAACAAATCAATAAAATGATTAAGTTTGTTAATACTGGTTTAAATATCAGATTCACCATTATCAATTAACAACCACATTGTTGTCACCATTGTTTTTAAGAAAACAAACACAATTTGTTTAATAAAACAAATTGAATCTCAATCACACCACCTTATCAAAACCATTTCAACAAACACACCACCTTATCAAAACCATTTCAACAAACTAGTTAAAAGAAATTGATTTTCTTTTAAACTTGTTGAATCAAAACCAATCAAATTTGTTGCAAAACAAAATTGCTAACACACATTTTCTCTCTTATTCAACAAAACAATTTCTTTGAGAAATTGTTTTCCAAAAATATATTCCAAACATTTTTTTTTCTTAAAAAAAAAAACTGTTTTGACATTAAACACATATAGTGAAGAATTCAGAGATTCAGAAATTGTTAAAACAATTAATATATATATATATATATATATTGAATTAACCAATTGCAACTGCTGCAATACCATATTCTTTATAATAGAAAAAAAAAAAAAAACAGACGAATTTGTCTTAAGATTGCTAGAAAATTTGGATAAAATAAGAAGAGGTAACAATTAAAATCAAGATTTGGAGACTCTCCAGATTACAATAATAAAACAAAGAATTTGCAGCAGGTAAAATAAAATAAAACAAATTATTTGTGTTGAGGCCCGTAATAACTATGGTGTCCTTAAAACAAATTCACTGTTCATTCTTTGAGTTGCTTAGCGTTTGTCTCCCAGAATACAACAACATCAACTATATATTGTCTGGCAAACTGAATTATTTTTGAATCTCTATCATTTTGGAATTCTATGACTAGGAATAGTGTTTGAGAGAAAATAAACAGAAAAAAAATTTGAATTCTCAGTTGTCTTTCACAATTAGAAATGATGTCGATATATAGTTTCCATGTGGCTGGTTAACAAACTAGTTTTAAATCAACCATTAAACCAATAATAGTTACATTTAAAAATTCAAAATTTCATTTAACACAAATGGTTACAATTTGAATACTCAATTTCGTAATTTATGGTAATTAAAACTGTAATTCAATTCTACAGTTAATGCTTGCAGTTACAGTTTGAAAAATTAAATTTGCAATTTAATTTTACAGTTACATTTTTTCAAATTCAATAGTTACATTTATGGTACTTAATCCATCGGTTACATTTTGAAAATTAAATTTTCAATTCAATTTTTATTCATCTAAGTACCATTTTTTCTATAAATCCATCTTGACTTATCTTAAGTAAGATCTCTAACCCAATAAAAATGAGTCCTTAGGGTGTTTATCCCATTTTTTCAACAAAGATATTTCAAAATTATCCAAAGGTATATCACATTCTTATTATTAATGAACATGAAGATGGTAATTGATATACTCAATTAGATTTGAATTGTATATCCAAAGATGTCATACAATCTTATTAGAGTGTATATAATTACTAATTAAAAGAAAAAAAAAATTAAAGTATCAGTATAAATTATGATCATATATCTTAGTATTACCCAAATGTGAACTTTGATATTAATTTATTCTTTCTAATGTTTGTAACTCAACATATAAATTTAAAATAGCATTTTTATTGATTTATTTTAGCATTATTGCATTTTCTCTTCATGGGATTGTTTCATCTGTTCCCAAGTTTAACGGATTAAATTTTTCTAATTGGAGTGAACAAGTTCAGTCTCACTTAGGTGTACTTATAACGGCTCTACCTCATGGTCTTGGGCCTTGGCCCTCATGGTCTTGGTAGGCCGGCTCACCTGCACCTCGGTGCACCATGGGCAGGTACTGTCCCCGGGCCCCTGGGGTTTTACTCGCCTCCCACATCCCTCGAACCCATGACCTAAGCCCCTGAAGCCAAATGGATTCTTAGAGCAAAGTGTGTACCAATTAAGCTAGTAGGTATAAGAGCTTGCTCAAATGGTACTTGCCATGCTTCCCATTTGACTATATGCCTTTGGTCTTGGGTTCAAGTGGCAAGGGAGGCATGGTTAAGCCAGTAAAATCCTTAGAAGGCAGAGGGACAATACCTGCTCATCAACTTTGTGGGGGATCCATCGTGGGCCGAGGCCCAGATGGGGTGAGCCGGCCTACCAAGACCATGAGGGTCGAGGCCCAAGATCGTGAGGTAGAGACGTTATATAAAAAGATGCCTTTTTATGCAACGGCCCTACCTCACGGTCTTGGTAGGCTGGCCCACCTGCACCTCGGTGCACCATGGGCAGGTATTGTCCCCGGGCCCGTGGGGTTTTACTTGCCTCCTACACCCCTCGAACCCATGACCTGAGCCCCTAAAGTCAAATGGATTCTTGCTCAATTGGTATACACCTTGCTCTAAGAATCCATTTGACTTTAGGGGCTCAGGTCATGGGTTCGAGGGGTGTGGGAGGCGAGTAAAACCCTAGGGGCCCGAGGACAGTACTTACCCATGATGCACTGAGGTGCAGGTGGGCTGGCCTACCAAGACCGTGAGGTAGGGCCATTACAGTACTGGATCTTGATGTTACATTTCGAGAAGACAAACCTTGTGATCTCACTAATAAAAGCAGTGAAGAAGAGAAATCTTACCCTAATGCATGGGAAAGATCGAACAGATTAAGCCTTATATTTATGTGAATTACTGTTGCAAATAATATTAAAGTAGCTCTTTCTACAACTGAAAATATTAAGAAATTTGTAGAGGGGCACTTCAAAAGTGCTGATAAGTCTTTGGCTGAGACAGTAATGGCTAACTTGACCACTATGAAATTTGATGGATCATGTAGTATGTATGAGCACATTATTGAAATGACAAGTATAACAGGAAGGTTAAGAATCTTGGGAATAAACGTGAATAAGTCTTTCGTTTTACAACTTATTTTGAATTCTTTGCCTCCTCAATATGGACCATTTTAGATTAATTATAACACTATGGATGATAAATGGAGTGTCAATCAATTGGTTAGTAAACTTGTTCAAAAGGAGACAAGACTTAAGTAATGAGGAACTCATACAGTTCATTATATTGGTTAAGAAGTTTGAAAGAAATTTTATAAGAAAGTGGAAAAAAGCAAAAAGAATGGACCAATAAAATAAAATGAGTTTTCTTCTTCTCAAATCCACAAGAAGGAACATAAAAAAAAAAAAAAGAAAGAAGTTATTTTTGTAAAAAAAAAAGGGGGCATTTTATGAAAGATTATCTTAAACGTAAGACATGATTTGAAAATAAGGTTAAGTCTGGTGCTTTCGTATGTTTCAAATCAAATTTAATTGAAGTTCCTTTTAATACTTGTTGGATTGATTTTTGTATAACCGTTCATGTTTCAAAAACATTATAGGGATTTCTTATGACTTAAAACATAAATTCAAATAAAGATTTTGTTTTTATGAGAAATTGAGTCAATGCTCCAATTGAAGCTGTTGGCACTTATCGTTTGATTTTGGATATTGGACATAATTTAGTTTTGTTTCAAACTCTTTATATACCTTTTGTTTATAGAAATTTAATTTCTTTGTCCAAATTTGTTACTACTGGTTTTGCCTTTAAATTTAAGAACAAAAGTTTCAGTTTTTTTTTTTTTTAAATAGTTGTTTTATTGGTTTTGGTATCTTATATGATGGTTTGTATAGGTTGAAACTTGATTTTTTTTTTTTTTTTCTGAAACTCTACTAACTATACATCATAATTTTGGTGTTAAACAAGATATAGTAGATGAACGTTTAGTTTTTCTGTGACATAAACGTTTAGAGCATGTTTCCAAAGAAAGGTTAGTACAGATGAAATTTTTTTAAATTTGGATTTTACTGATGTTAATATGTGTGGACTGTATTAAAGATAAATATATCATACACACAAAGAAATGAGCCACATAAAGTACACAACTTCTTGAAATTATACACACTAACATATGTGGACCTTTTGATACTCCATCTTTTGGTAGGAGAAGGGAATATTATAGAAAATATAGTGAATCAAGACAATGTTCTAGTCCATCTGCTAAATTTCTTGAAAAAACATGACATTTATGCACAATATACTATGCCAGGAACACCAAGTGTAGTAGAAAAGCGTAATTGTACCTTAATGGACATGGATAGGAGTATATTGAGCAATTTTTCTTTACCCGTATCATGATGAATGTATGCTTTAAAAACTGTCATATATTGGTTAAATAGGGTTCCTAGTAAAGTAATTCCAAAATCTCTTTTTGAGTTTTGGATTGGTAGGAAGCCTAGTTTAAGACATCTTTATATTTGGGGTTGCCCGACAAAAACTAGAATTTGTAATCCATATAAAAAGAAATTAGATTTAAGGATAACTATTGGTTATTTTATTGGCTATCCAGAAAAATCTAAAGGGTATATATTTTATGGTCCAAATCATAGTTCAAAAATTATTGAAACTGAAAATACTAGGTTCATTGAAAATGGTGAAACTAGTGGGAGTAATGAATCATGTAATGTGGTTATAAAAGAAGCTAGGGTGCAAGTTTCTATGCCCATAACTTCTGGAAATATTGTTCCTATAGTTGAACAATTTGACAATGTACAAGGACAACTTGATGATCAAACATTTTATAATGACAATTTTGCTAACGAATCTATTGTAGATATATCACAAGAAATAATATTAGGAAAGTTTGTTATTTCTAATGATTACATGGTATATTTACAAGAGTCAAATTTTGATATAGAGATTGATAAAAATCCAATTTCATTTTCATAAACCATAGAAAGTATTGATTCTGTTAAATAGAGTGATGCTATGATGGATGAATTGAAATCTATGGAACATAATTAAGTTTGAGATCTTGTTGATTTGCCTAAAAAAATGTAAAATGGTTGAATGTGAATAGGTTTTTTAAATTAAACATGACAAAATGGCAAAATCGAATAATATAAGGCCAGACTTCTTGCCAAAGATTTTTTACTTACGAAAAATAGCCTTGATTATAAAGAGGTTTTTTCACCTATTTCCAAAAGGACTCTTTTAGAATCATTAAGACATTAGTAGCTCATTGTAATCTTGAGTTACATTAAATGGATGTTAAAATCACTTTTTTTTTTTTTTTTAATGAGAATTTGGAAGAAGAGGTCTACATAGAACAACTTGAAGGATTCTCCACTGAAGGATTACATTCTCACTTATAGAAGATTTGAAAATCTTGAGATAATTGGATTTAAATTTTACTAGATGTTTTGATATTTAAAAAATCGAGCAAATTAGAATTTAGCTACCCCGTTGAAATTGTAATTCAAGCGGAGCAACTGTTTCGATTTTATTGCAATTAACTCTCTCGTCGTTAGTGAATCTCTGTTAGAGTTAATTGATTGAGAGATAAAATTATCTTTTAACTTTATTTTTAAATAAATTCTCAAAACTTTAAAATAAATTAAATAAAAAAAATTTTAATCAGATCTCCACCGTCCATTTTAAGATGGACGGTGGAGATTAATTATAAAATAAAATTAAGAGATTAAATAAAAATCAAACAGAATTCATCTTCTCCCTCATCCACCCACACACACACACTCACTCTCTCTCTCTCTTTCTTTTTCATCCCGCAGACCTCTCCTCTCTTTGTTGTCGCCGTCCTCTCTCTGTCGTCCATCTTCTTCTCTTCTCTTCTTCTTCTTCTTCTTCTTCTCTTCTTCTTCTTCTTCTTCTTCTTCTTGGTTCGATTTGATTGTTTGAATCGAACCCATCGAAGATTCTTTTGAACCCAGGAATCGAACCCGAAATTTTAGCTTCGATTCCTGGATTCGAATGAATCTTCAAATCGATTCTTGGGTCCGTTCGATTCATGGGTTCGAACGAACCCAGTGAATTGAACCCAGATTTCTGGGTTTGATTCACTGGGTTCGTTCGAACCCATGAATCGAACCTCTGGGTTTGATTAGAAGTGAACCCCATTGTAGATCTGGGTTGTGTTTTGTTTGATAATAGAAAAGGGAAGAGGGGATCGACAATGGTGATGATGGTGGATAAATTTTATAAAGAAGTTGAGTTTTTTTTTTTTTTTTTTTTGGTTTTGCTGGGATGACAGAAGTTCTGGGTTCATTCCCAGATTTCTACAATTTGTTTTTTCAATTTGTTTTTTTCCAATTTTTTTCTTCAATTTTTCTTCTGATTATTTGGGTTGAATTGATGATCTTTATTTTCTGACGATGGGGTTGAACTAGTGATTATTTGGCTTGATAATTTTTTTGACTGGTGACTGTTGGTGATTTTTTTATGACGATTATTTGGGGTTGAGCTGGTAATTTTTTTTATTGTGATTATTGGGGTTGATTTTTTGAACTGATGATTGTTGGAGAGAGATGGATATGAGAGGTTGAAGATGGTGATGATAATGATAATTAAGTTTTGTAAGTGAATTTTTTTTATTTAATTATTTAATTTTTAATTTTTTATTTGATGGTTGATGAGAGTGTTTGAAGAAAAAAAATTAGAAAAATAATTGAAAAAAAAAAAAGTGTGGAATGAACTCAGAATTCTGGGTTCATCAAATGAACCCACCAGAAAACTGGGTTCATTCGAATGAACCCAGTTCGCACCCATTAAACCCAAATTTTTGGGTTCTAAGAAGAAGAAGGAAAAAGAAGAAGAAGAAGAAGCGAAAGAAGAAAAGAATAAGAAGAATGAGAGAGAGACGGTGACAGGAGAGGGAGAAGAAATTTTTAATTTTTTATTTGGTCAATTGGGTCAACTTCAATCATCAAGGGTAATTTCATCTTTTCATCGATTTGATACTGTTCACCATCAAATATAATGGAATCTTCCTAACGGCAGAGGGGTAAATTGCAATAACATCGAAACAGTTACTTCGCTTGAATTAAAATTTCAACGGGGTAGTTAAATTGTAATTTGCTCTTAAAAAATCTGTTTTGGGCTCTTTGTATCTTTTAACTGAAAGGGCTATTTCATGAAAGAGTGCGAAACAAGCTGTCATTGTTGCGTTCACTATGAAGGTTGAGTCTGTGGCATGTTTTGAAGCCATGATTCGTGGTTTATGATTGCAGACTTTTATTTCAAAGCTTGGAGTTGTTGATAGTATTGCCAAGCCCTTGAAAATTTAGTGTGATAATGTCGTAACAGATTTCTTCTCTAAAGAACGACATATATTCTAAAGGTGTTAAACATATGGAATTGAAATATTTTATCGTCAAAGAAGAAGTTCAAAAACAAAGAGTGTCAATTAAGTATATAAGTACTGAATTTATGGTTGTAGACCCTTTAACTAAAGGTCTATCACCAAAATTGTTTAGAGAACTTATCGAAAGAATGAGATTATTAACTATGATGGTTGATTTTAAAGTACCTTGCATTTTTTTCAATCAATTATCATTGACACTTTGAGTTCACTTATGTATTTCTGATAGATCATATTTTTATATTTTATATATATAAATGGTTCGAAGACAGGAAAGTCTATTTAAAAACATTATTATTGGATCATTATTGTTGATGAAAGTAAAACCTAATGTTATAGTACTTGGAAAGAACCATATCAAAATGATAATATAGAATCGCCATGACTCACATTGGAGTTTTACTTAATTATGATATATATATATATTTGACCAATATAAATTGACTTATTACTGTATTGCGCGTCTGATATTATTTATTAAACTATTAAGAATGATATCTCACATGAGCTAAATGAGAGATTGTTGGATGTGACTGCATGTGATTTAATATTCATAAATGTTTAATAAATTAATTAATGAAGAAAGTCATTAAAATAAAATTAAGGAATTCAAATGATCATTCGTTTCAAAAGATTAAATGGTTCAGTTTGATGGAAAGTTATGTACATTGATGGATATACATTAATTAAATAAATGAATTCTTTTGAAACTGATCCTCTCTCTATCTTATAAATAGTGGTTACACATTATCAATTTACTATCAACCAAGTGGGTGTTTACCGAATGAAATGGATCAAGAGAGAGAAACACGATTTTCATTTCTTCATCTTCATCATTCTAAGTTTTTGTATGGATTCATGTATGTAATTAAATTACATTTAATTGTTGTGAAAATCATGAATTTCTAAGATCCTAATGCATTATGTCTATTGCTAAAAGCTTATATCAAGCAGAAGTGCTTTACTCATTTCAGCTAAATGTTACAAAATAGCAATACAAGTGTTCCTAGCTCTTCGAAAAGGACTTTCGAAATAGTCTGAAAATTATAGATGCATCATACATGGGGGAAAAACATTAACGAAGAGCCACAACTGCAACACAGGAGAGAATTGACATGAAAATGAGAACTAGAAGTCTGACCAAATTCACATAATGTTGCAAGTAGATGGGTGAACATCTTCATAAACAACTTTATACAATTGATACTCGCATGAAGATGACGATGGACATGGATCCTCTTGTAATTGACTTGGTGATGGAGTTGGTTTTTTATCTGGCACATTTTCCTTCACTTCTTCTACACTTACCAACTGTGCAAAGCCAAGTTTCTTCTTCAAGCGTTTGGACAAGGTAGCCGCATCAACTCCATCACCAGTCACCACCACTTTGCCCTTCTCATCCCCTTCCCATGTCACTGACATAACACCTACACACCATCATAGAATCTGTGAGAACATAAAAAATGGACAAATGAGGTTGCATTTCAGATAATTTTTTGGTTTGAAATTCAACGTATGGTGCATCTAACTTTAAACTATCTACCGTCCAATAAGGTTAGGTGATAGTGAGTGCTTATTCAATCTAATAATATCATAGGTTTGAACGGTGCCCTAAAAACTAACCAGCTGCTCCAGTTGCTATCTCCATTGCCTGGGACCGGCATTTGTCACATCGAACTTGTACCTTAATCACTATCTTTTGCTGCACCATTGAATCAAAATAACAATTCAAAATTTAGTTTCATATATAGGTTCGCCGCACATGTTAACAAGACAACACTAGCACTCAAGCATGAAAGTGAGGCAACCAAACTATCAAAGAGGCACTGAATTGTTTCGTGTTTCTACTATTTTGCATGAGAAAAAAAGATACCATATGAAGAAGAAAGCTTCTTGTTTTAAGGTTAAATAACTCACCTTCATGGCTACA
This sequence comes from Nephelium lappaceum, assembly GCA_021234005.1. NCBI lineage: Eukaryota > Viridiplantae > Streptophyta > Magnoliopsida > Sapindales > Sapindaceae > Nephelium > Nephelium lappaceum. The sequence continues at coordinate 6,571,196 of CM038005.1, forward strand.
AGCTGCAGACGAAAATGCTGCTAGATCTAGAATTGAATGGCTAGAATCCCATATTATACATAGATATATATATATTTATTTATATACACAGAGACACAGAGTGAGAACAGATGAGGAAAATCTACAAGCAATCTCTGCATATGATGAAAGTCAATGTTGGGGCATATGCGATCCACGTTTTATGGGTTCAACGTACCAAACACATTAAACAGACAAATTTAAAATAACTTTTAAACATGTGGTTGCCTGATGTTGGCCTGTTGGGGTAGAGTAAATTGTTATGGTATTGTTGAGTCAACGATGAACTGTATACAGAACGTCGGAATCATCAAGAGTCAAAACCTGGTTGCAAACTTACAATACTCTTTTTTCTATATATAATTCTATGGTTATTGTCTCTTAACTTTATAAAGTTAGGACGAACCAATTAAATTCATTCATTGCATTCACTCTCTTAAAACAAATTCTCCCTCCTATTCAATTTAAATGTGATGAATAAATTTGATTGATTGATCTTAACTTTTTAAATTAAGGAGATACTGATCATAAAAGTTTTGTATATATACAGAACTTATATATATATATAGTGATTCTACTATCAGTATCTCTTAACTTTAAAAAGTTAGGATGAATCAATCAAATTCATCCATTGTATTCTCTCTACTAAAACAAATTATCTATTCTATTCAATTCAAATGCAATGAACGAATTTGATTGGTTCTTTTTAACTTTTTAAAGTTAAGAGGCACTCATGGTAGAATTATTCTATATATATAGTAATTTTACTATCAAAGTCTTCTAATTTTAAAAACTTAGGACGGACCAATCAAATTTATTTATTGCATTCTCTATCATATTTAATTCAAATGCAATGAATGAACTTAATTGGTTCGTCCTAACTTTAAAAAGTTAGGAGACACTGATGATAGAATTATTCTATATATATATATATTGCAGTAAATTTTAGGAATTAGAGGACAGAGAAATGCCTAGAAACTCTCAGCCTCTAGAGTATGAATGAGTATGGGTTTGAAGAACCATACCAACCTATTTTGTCGATTGCAATACTTTTTTCACAACGTCCATAGTATGTTTAAATCAATTTGAAGGGTGTTCGTAACGGATTTTTGTTTTTTTTTTTAAATTTCTTATCAATCAATTAATTATGGGATTTCTTCATTTTAACCTAAGCAGACCCAAAAATTTGGGCTACAATAAATGAAGTGATTGAAGGAAGTCAAATTGAAAATAGGACATTTATTTCTTAATCAATACAATTAGGGTTTGAAGCCATGTATTTATTTTCTCTATTCATAATAGCCAACTCTCAACCTAGAAAACATATATATATTATTACAAAATTTTATTCTTCATTAACATATTTGAACCATCAACTATAGCAATACCAAATATCAAGATTGATTTAGAAAGTGTTTAGGAATTAAGTATGTTTTCTTTCTTTCTTTCATTTTCTTTTTATTAATATTAGAAGTTTACGGTATGATAGGATTACGGTATCATACTATTGAAGTTTTGAGTTATTTCAAGGTTAGATTAAAATCTTATGGATTATTATTTTAGATGGATTAGAGGCTGTAGGAAATTTTGTTTCCTAGTACATCTGTTAGATTCGTTTGATTGTTTGAATAGACAAATCAAGGTATAAAATCATGAAATTTGGTATGAATGCTCCTTAGGACATGTTTGAAAAATTTTGTTGTCATGTGCTAAGTATACAATTAATTAGAAAATTTTGTTTACCTCTGACTTAAGGAAACAAAAATCTAAATAGTGCTTAACTAAACAAGTTTTTTGAACATGCATTTGATGTTATTTGGGTCTTATTAAATTTTTTTAAATAACCATCATGAGTCTTCTTTAAGCCATTAAAATTTCAAGGATTTTTTTAGAGTAATTTAATTTTCAAAATTCAAACATTTAAGGCTATTCAGTTTTGAAACTGATGTCTGTACAACTTTGGCTTGGATTTGAAGGTTTAAATTGATAGGTTAACAAAATATTTAAATGTTTTAAAGACCCAGCCAAAGCTATCAATTTAAATCTCCAAATCCAAGCCAAAACTATACAAACATCTTTTTTGAAACTGAATAACCCTAAATGTCCGAATTTTTAAATAAATCGCTCCATAAAAATCATTGAAATTTTAATGGTTTAAAGAAGACTCATAATGGTTCCTATAGAAATTTAATGAGACCAAAATAACATCAAATACATGTCCCAAAAAAATCGACACCGAAATTTTTTGGACTATAACATAACATCCTAAAGGGCATTCACACTAACTTTCATAATTTTATACATTGATTTGCCTATTCAAACAATCGAACAAAATTGACAGGTCTAATAAGAAGCAAAATTTCCAATAGCTTCTAATTCCTTTAAAACAATCTATGCAATTTTAATAACCTTGAAATAACTCAAAACCTAAACAATATGATATTTTAAGCCTATGATTCCTTAAACATCTAATATTAATAAAAAAAAAATGAAAGAAAGAGAAGAAAACCTATTTGATTCTTAAATACTTTCAAAATCAACCTTGATCTCCGATGTTGTTATGGTTGAGTGTTCAAATTTGTTGATGAAGAAGAAATGTATATATGTTTTTGAGAGGGACAATTGGCTGTTGTGAATAGAGAGAAAAAAAAAAAATTATATATGTGGTTTCAAACCGTAATTATAGTGACTATGAAATATATGTTTTGCTAAATTTACTTCCATCAATTAATCCCTTAATTGCAGTCCAAATTTAATTAATTGATTGATAGGAAATTTTAAAAAAACTTCCATTACATTTCATTGTATTGATTTTTATGTCAAACTGGGGTGTTACAACATTTGAATTAGTCGAGCCAGGTTTATTAGTTATGATAACCTCTCAACCAAGATTGAATTCAATTTTTCAAAGATCACTTTAGTAAAAAGGTTCTTTGAAGGAATTAAATTCTATTAATCACAAATCACTGTTAGTTTACTCGAAGGAATATGATTACAAATTTACAAGAATTTGTATCTCATAGAAAACAAGACGCTTCATTAAAACCATAGTTTTTATAAATAAACTTACGTACAAATTGATTATAAATAAATATATATATATATATATATATTAAATTGGTATTGATTAAAAATATATATTATACACCTCTAAAACTAATCTTTCTAATAAAATTACATTTTATTTATTTTAATGGTAAAAATATTTCTACATTTCTTATTTTACATTCAATCAAATTAAAAAAAAAAAAGGTGCCCAAACACTTACAATTTCTTAATCTTTGTAGGTTTCTTATAAATTACTTGTTTTGATCGTCTCTTAAATAAAGGATTTACATTTGTGTGGATAATTTGTTAGGCTTAAGTATGATTCCACTTTTAGTTGTTTAACCGGCATGAGATGGAGCTTTATGACGATAATTTGAAAACTTTTTTATAATATTTTTGAATTACAAAATAATTAAATTTATTATCATACAAAATCATGCAGGTCAATTTATTAGGTACACTTTGGCCCTCAATTTAATCCTCTTGTTTTGCTCCCAATTAAAACAATCTAAAATATGAAGAGAGAGCCTCACAAAGAAAAAGAACTCTAGGAGTGAAACTCTTACCATCAAAATGAAAAATTTGGGGCAACTTATGGAATAATCATGGGATTATCCATATAACAATCCATGGCATCAAATTGTAATCTAAAGTGAAAACAGCCCTTGACTTGACTCAATCAAGAACAAGAAGAATATTCAGATCAATATACAATTTTAGGCTCCAGGAATCATCCAAACAATGCCAGAATTTATAAGTAACATATCCAAAGATAAATTTACATGTAACAAACAACCCTCCCCTCTGTGTTCTATTTCTACATACAAAATCACAAATCTAAGAATTCAACTCACAATTTCTCTAAAAGTACAACATGAAATATATTACAAAACAATATACTTGTCATCACCAACTACATGTTGTCATAGAGAATTGGTTTAGTAATATTCATTTCTGCTGAATGCTGAGTTTCAGAAGAGGTGTAATGACTAGCATGATCAGTTGCCTTAGTCGCTGCGTCACTGCTTATGAAGCTAGTAATGTCGTCAAAGTTCCAATCAGTCAAGTATGCTGGCTTGGTAGTTACTTTGCTCACTTCAATATCTCCACATAGCATAGCAACTACACGGGACATTGGTGGCCGCAGAGATGGCACTGTTTGAGTACATAATAGAGCTACTCCTATCATCCGCTGTACCTCCTCCTCATTGAATTCTGATAATCTTGGGTCCACTAGTTCAACTTCACAGTTGTTCTCATGTAGGTGCCAAGTCTACAATGCAAGAAAATATCAGGAAAAGTTTTTAAGTGATTGACGTATGATATGTAAATGGGGTACTAAAATATCATTCATACCCATTCAAGGAGATATATCTGATCTTTATCACAGCTTGGATCTGAGTTTGGTCTCCCACTTACAATCTCTAGGGCCAGAACTCCAAAGGCAAACACATCTGTCTTCTCTGTAAGATGTCCACGCATGGCATACTCTGGTGCAACATATCCACTGCAGGGTGACAAGAGATTATTATATGTAACGTACGTTGAAGGAAGATAAGATACACCAAAATTAACATATCTAGGTAGAAAAACTGAGATGAACTTTTCAGAATCTTACATTGTTCCTGCAACACGAGTGCTTATGTGGGTTTTCTTGTCATCGTATAATTTGGCCAAACCAAAATCTGAAATTTTTGGATTGAGTTCAGAATCAAGTAGAATATTGCTGGCCTTCACATCCCTGTGTATGATTCGAAGCCTGGACTCCTCGTGAAGATAAGATAGACCTCTTGCCACTCCCAAGCAAATTTCATAACGTGTTGACCAGTTGACATTCAAGCTTCTTTCTCCTGATTCATGACAGCCACGTAGAAAATTCAACATACTTTTCCACACTGAAAATGTACACCTCTTGCTATTCCAATGTAAATCAATCACACAACAGAAATGCTATGCTCTTACCAAACAATGCTTGATCAAGACTCTTGTTCTCCAAATACTCGTAAACAAGGAGTTGTTCTGATCCCTCAATGCAACATCCATACAGTTTGACAAGGTTACGCTGCTGCACAGCAGATATGGCAACAATTTCTGCCACAAATTGGCTCTTCCCTTGGTGGGATGCTACAGACAGCTGTTTTACCGCGATCACCCTTCCATCACCAAGTTTTCCCTATGGAGTGCAAGAGTCCAATTGAATAGGTCAGACAAATTGTGATGTGGAAGATCTGCCACATATTCACCAGCTTCTCATAATCATACCTTATAAACGGGTCCAAACCCTCCCTCTCCAAGTTTATTCGCAGGACTGAAGTCTTCTGTAGCAGTCTTCAGTTCTGCATAACTGAAAGTGTATGGTCTAGCTTCTATTCCTAGAAGCACTGCAAATTCAACAGGAAATGCAGTTAACCATCGTGAATCCATTTGGCTAACAAATACATGATGGAATGTTATGAAAAGTTAAATATGAGAGATTGCTCAAATTGAATTCAATTTTATAATCAGGGTACATTAACATTCATGTAACCTGAAGGAACAGAAAGCAATTTGGTTAAGAACATTTTGTGATTTAGGAAACCTTGGCAAGTCTTGAAGTTACAAATCTCGAGTTTGAACAACGCATGTGTTGAAATTAGGAATCCTGAGTTTAACACATCTTGCCAAGTCCTAACCTTGACAAGGACTAGAATTCACAAGCAGGGAAACAACAGCATATTTATATCCAGAAAAGAAAATGTTTCGGAGTTTGGAAATTGAACTGTTTGCATACAAGTAGAGCAAGTAATCTTGCTTTACCTTCATCTTTGTCATTGCTTGGTCCCTTCCTTCTTCGAACAATCCAGAAACTTGAGAGAACCAATAGAAAGCTTACAAGTCCAATGCCAACAACAATCCCCACAATCAGACCGGTTCTATTCTTCTTACTGCTGGCAGGGGGATTGTTACTTACAGTCGGTATGAAATCTGTATCAGAGTTTAGTAGTCATAACTTTAATATGATATTGCGATGAAACTTTACAAGGACAGGGAAGGAAGAAATTTGCATACCCGGTGTAGCACTGATGGCGGAAATAGAAGGTCCATAGGTACCTTGCTCAGGAATGCAGCAAGTCCCTTTTCCAGCCCAAAAGAAGTGGATTTCAAGGTAGTTTTCTAGTACCTGAGCCTTAAATTCTCTCCTAATAGCACTTTTTGGGACTCCACCTGCTTCCTTTTTTATGTCAAAGTCCTTTAAAACGCGATTACCCTGCAATAAACAGATTCAGGACTCAAAAAAAAGATCAGTAACAATCAAAAGGAGTAACATATTAGGATTTAGGAAACAAAATTACAATATTGCCCTACAATAGACAGATTCATGAAGTCCATTCATCATTCTTAACGTAAGCATTACCCTTGGTGGATACATCCATAACAGTTGCCAGGACAGATTCTTGCAAATAATTTGTCAATACATTACTATACTTAAACTAGTAGTGGAAACGAAAACTTTGATTATTCATTATATTCTACCAGTACAGTAATGAGCACCTGACTTCAATGTTCACCAACCTGTTTTACTGCATTGGTGGCTTGGTATATAAATGATGTTAATGTAAAGGAATTAAAGTAGGTAAAGAGGCAAAGAACAGAAGAAAATTCATAGTATTATACATACCTGAATGTAGATATCAAATATACGCCTCCCAATACTTCTCCAGCCTGTGGTTTCAATGATGGTTATTTCAGCAAACTGGAGGGTCACAGTGTAGTTGCCATTTTCAAGGCCTAAACCATAGTATCTTAGTGATGAAGCTGAGATTCTTGCTGTCTGAAAAAGCTCTGAGTCCAGTGTATTTAAGAATTGAGATTGAGAAAAACTTGTGTACTGGGGATTATTGCTTGCAGTAAAATATCCAACGTTACTAACCCCCCATCTGCTTGTGTCCAGTCACAAAATATGATGCTGGACCAAGAGTTGCATTGTCTCTCTCATATACTACACCATTAGAAGACGTAATCTGTGGACCGCCACACTTAATTGAAAAGGTATAATCTGCACAGCAATAACTCCTTATCAAAGCTAATCCAGATAAAAAGGTTATAATTCCTATTTTGGTTCAAATGATTATAGAAAATTTTTCATATCATAAAAATTCTCACTCAACCTGATCAATAAATCAATGTTGACACTAAAATTCTTTGATGCACATTTTTTTTCTCCTTCAAAATAATGTACTCTCCCATCAAGAAGATTACACATCATATTTTCTTAAAACACAAGAAGGCGAAAGTTGTACTTACAGATTCCAGGACCTCGATTGCAAGGAAAGTTCCGTTGGAGACAGTTCAGCCCAAATGGTAAGGCACTGAGGGAAGAAGAGGAATGCAATAAGATGGATAGCTTGGATATTATGTCAGAAACTAATAACTGGCCACTAAAGCAGCTCTTTCTGCTGATGCATGCATCTTTATGATATAACGGTGTGCCTTAGGATGACACAGTCCTATGAAAAAACAATATCTCCTGATTGTAGCACATTAATAGGTATAGCCATTAAAAAGGACTCAACATGATTGATTATAGTTTCTGGTTTTCAAGAGTGAAAGAGAGATTGCAATTACTTAATACGTGAACTTCCATTAAAAAGCATCATATCTTTTTGGATTGAGAGGACAGAGAGTCTTAAAATCAGCATTGTGCCGCCATGATGTATGACAACAACTTAACTATATGTCAATATTCAGATTACAGTATCATATCTAATAAATGAATGCAAAAAAGAGGTTCAAGCATTAGAACAAAACATAGAAACAAGAAATTACCCGCGGTTGGAATTGTCTAATGTTAAGTTGTTGGCAACTAAGTTCCTGCATATTGCAACCAGATATCTGAATGTTAGTTTCATTATGGCAAAATGAATGCAATTCTTGGTTAGACATGAAAGTACCGAATAACTGTTGGAGAGAAGTTACTAGCTAGATACTGCTTTGAAGGGTTAAAAGAACATTATGTTAGAGAAATCAAATTTAAGTATAAAATGTGATACAAAATGATACATTTAATACAATTTAAAGACTTACACTTGTAAATTTTGTTCATTGATCCAAGAAGGTAAGCTGCCAATTAAATTGTTGTATGACACATCTCTGCAAGCATAGAAAGGAGATTTTCAACACAAGCTGCGGATTAGTAAAAGTTCAGGCATTGCTCTAATCACACTGGTCTTTTACTACATGAAAATTTCCTCATTGAAAATGATGCATTCAAGATTATAAACTCCATGTTTGGAGCACTTAATAACGTTGAATACATATATGTTAGAAGTACTTACATGTTAAGAAGAGATTTACTCTTTTGTGCAGGCAGGGTACCATTTAACTTATTGTTTCCAAGAAACCTAAGAATGAAAGCAACATTACATGTTTCAATATAAGTAAAGAGTACATGTTAAGAAGAAAAAGATTGTAAATTGGAGATGGTATTACAGGTGAGTTAGCGAACTCAAATTGAAAAGCGCGTCAGGAATGCCTCCACCTATATTGTTTGAAACTCCAATCCCTAAAGAAAATTATTACAAACCTGAGTTGTATGATATATGAAAAATGTTACAAGTTTACAACACAACTTGTGACAGAGAGAGAGAGGAAAAAAACACACAAACTAGGATTTTTGTTGAATTAAAGTATCAATATACAAGCCACATCCACAGCAATAGATATAATCAAATATGCAGAGCATTGGTACATCACAATGTATCATAGTTACAAACCAAACCAACCAATCTGATAGAATCAAGCACAGCAGAAGATAAGAAATTAAGAAGAATGATAAGATGAGGTGATACTAATAATATTACTATAAAAGCTTGTGCAAGGGGCAACCCCGTGAAATGGCTTGCTATCAACCATCGGCTAGGATTTTCTAGACCAATTGTCAATAAAAGCCAACCCAAATTCAACCAAAAGCATGCTGACCGAAAATGTACTTGAAGAGTTGACCATCAAAGTGAATAACTTACAGGTGCTTCAAACTCTGGTATTCTCCAATATTGGAGGGAATTGAATCAGAAATGTTGTTATTCCGTAGTTCCCTGTGGAACACGTAACCACTGTCTTATGAGGGGTAACAACACATCAAATAGGAACTTGTAACAGTATTTGCTTACAATTCACTTAAAGACTTCATTTCCCTTATGAATTCCAATGATGAGCTCCCGTTGGACAAATCACTTATTCTCCTACATTTTGATTTTCACTTTGATGATTAGCATTGGGTGTTGTAAAATATATATAAAAGGAAAAGATGCAGATACTCACAACTCCGTCAAACTAATCAGGCTGGAAAAGGATGATGGTATTGGACCTTCAAAAGCGTTTCCTTGAAACCTCCTACAATAACATATTGGAATAGAAATTTATCATATGTGCAGACTTTGCATTAATGGTAGATTATATAAATAATCATCAGATTTCCCACAATGATAAAAGCTTAGTCCAGTTTCCTATGAACTCAGGAATCCTCCCTGTGAGTGCTACATCAGAAGCCCGCCTGAAAACAAAACAAGTATTTGATTCATGGCATTTTCCAGTCAGCAGAATCATATATCTTAGTCCTAGTTCAAAATCTGTATTAGAAATTAACAGAGTCATAAAGTACTTACATTGTTTGAAGGTTCCGTAGATTAGCAAAACTTGAAGGAATCTCACCAGTAAGTCCAGAACTACTAATATAACTGTCAAGGTGAAGAGTAGTCATTAATCCTTCACTGTTTAGGTATTTTCTATTCAATACAATAGAACAACGAAAAGACAAATAACAATTGAATATCATGCAGAGCATCTGCATATTTAACATATAATGGTACTGTAGGGTTCAAGTTATGAGTGACTGAATGATATTGTAGAATGCACCTTGGTGACAATAGCCTGCATTCATGGAACTCAACTTCCGTACTTACAACTATTTAAACTTCAAACTGCACTGCTATAAGTTTCATTTGAAGAAAGTTCATCTAAACTCATATAGTTCGCTTTGCATTTGTCAAAAAAGAGTCTTGGCCTAACTCCACCACAAAAGTGAGCTTGTCTCTTTGCTGAAAAGAAGATATGATCCTGCAGGTGGATCAACATTCTGCTGCTTCTTCTTCTGACGTTTCTCTTTGTTTTTCTTGATTATGTTGTCAGTCTTTTCCTTCTTCTTGAGTAATTGCTAGGCTTTGGACATGGCCTTTCTTCTCAGGACAGCCCTTCTTCTTCTTCTCCTGCACCTTGTTTATCAAAGATTGAACAAATGGGAAACTCATGTTAGACTTGAACTCCTTCATTTTCTGCAAAAGAAGCCTTAGGAGGAGAAGTATCAGGCTGAGAAGGAAGCCTATTTGCAAGTAATGGCCAAGAAGAAGGGCGAAAGCGAAGCCATGAAGCTCTTAGAGGAAGATCACCGACAAAAGAGAGCTATGGAGCTGCTTGACCAATATCCCCAGTTCATGCAGGAAGCAGAGAAGGACAACAAGAAGACCAAGAAAGAGAAGGATCCAGTGAAGCCAAAGCAACCCATGCCAGCATATTTCCTTTTCTCAAATGAGAAAAGGGCAGCTCTTGCAGCAGAGAACAAGAACTTTTCAATCATTTAGTTTCTTTGTTGAAGATGTTGAAGATGAAGGAGGAGGAGCTTGAAGTGAAGGGCAAAGAGCAAGAGAAGCTTCAAACGGAGTTGAAGTAGTTGCAGAAAATATGATCATTTGAACAAGCTTCCCATTGGATTTCAACATTTCAAATATTCATTAAATCTTATAGTATATTATTTCATAATCCGTTTATAAAAAGTTTTAATATGAAATAAATTGTATTTAGAGATTAAAGTGATATTTTAAAAACTCATAAAATTTCAAATTACATCATAAGAAAGCATAAATTAGTGATTTATAGACCTAGATCCATAAAATTTTAGTACAAAAAACTTTAAAGATATTTATTCATGGGCAAGATTGCAAATAAAATTGAGTGATATCTTTCAATGAATATTTTAGTACTATAAATATATTTATAAATCGGGTTCAGTCTTTGGTTGTTAGGTGTGGAAATTCTGGCATGGAAGTCAGCTTGGACCTCCGTAGACGCAATGCAATCCTCTGCATGGTTGTTGAAAACCGTGTACATGTTATGCCTAGAGAGATGTTTGGTTTTTCAATATTTGGTATAGCCATGACACTATTAAAATGGTTGTCTTTAAAGCTAGTAGACAAGGTCCTACCATTAATAGCAAGCTTCACTTTAGGCAACACAGACCAATTGGGCCTCTGGCGATTGAAACCGGCCCAATTGAGCTAAAAAATGTCACCGATAAGACACAGTGCTTGATGTTGGAGCTCCGTCTCAGTTAAAATGAAGCAAAATTAAGATGATGGAAAATTATGAAGGAGACAACAAGAAATGGAGCCAGATTCGTAGATGGACAAAAGAAGGAGACTGATGCTATAGTCTTGGCAACTGGGTATAAAAGTAACGTGTCTAGTAGTGTCATGGCTATTCCAAATGTTGGAAAAACAAACATCTCTATAGGCAAAACATGTAAAGTGTTTCTAACAAGTAACAACAATTTGAGGGATTGCATTGTATCTACAAAGATCCAAGCTGACTTTCATGTCAGAATTTCCACACCCAACAACCAAGACTCATTGGTTCCTGAACATAAAACCAGACTTGTAAATAAATATCTTTAAAGTTTTTTTTTTTTTTAAAAAAAAAAAATGTGAAATTTCATTAAACCATCCTAAATTTGGGAACAACAAATATATAATCACTAAGAGCTTAATCAAATTTGGGACAACAACAAAACAAACCACAATTTACTAGATTAATCCTCAAATATAAAGAATCACAGATGGCTAGATGTGGAATATCAAGCGGTTTCCAAATAAGGAAATGGCCTGATACGCTGAATCCAGCCCATCCATAGACAAACTAACCCATAAGATTCAATCAACAATACATAAACAAACAACAACAACAAAACAAAAGAACAACATCAACATCACAAAGTAAAATACATCAACCTCCACCTTCCACTACAGTCGAAAGCTTCAAAGAATTGCAACCTGAAAATCTTCGAAGGATTTGAAAAGTCGTCAATAAAATTGATGAGGGACCCTACTTGTTCTGGTATATCTTAATGAAAAGACCAGGAATTGTCAAAAACTATGATCATCAAAGAGGCTTGAGAGCTACTGATCTTCTCCCAAACTCCAGTCACCGACCCACCAAACCACAAAACCAAAAGGTTTTTAGAGGTTGAATCTAGAAATCATCTAGATCCACCCTATAAAAACCCTAAAACCCCCTCAAAAATCGAAGAGGAGGAGATGAAAAAAAAAAAAAAAGAGATCGATCGACCAACATTCCAAGCAAAACCTAAATACTGTACATTAGTTTAGGTTTTAACGGATGAATCCAAAAATCACCGGATTCCTCCCTTAAAACCCTAGATCTAGAGAAACCGAGAAGAAATAAGAAACAAAAGGAAAACAGCACGAATGGAAAAGTTCTTTCTCTTTAGTGCGTTCTAGAAAGAACTCCAGAAGACACATAAATATCTTTAAAGTTTTTAGTACTAAAATATTCATTAAAAATATTCATCAATTTTATTTACAATCTTGCTTGTGAATAAACACAAAAGGATGATAAAATGAGAGAAAACAAAAACACTCTATTTTCAAATTTCAATCATTGATGAATAAGGAGTAGAGAACAAGAACTTTTTAATCATTTAGTTTCTTTGTTGAAGATGTTACAGATTAAGGAGCAAGAGCTTGAAGTGAAGGGTAAAGAGCAAGGGAAGCTTCAAATGGAGTTAAAGAAATTGCAGAAAATGAAGGAGTTCAAGCATAATATGAGTTTCCCATTTGTTCAATCATTGATGAACAAAGAGCAGAAGAAGAAGAAGAAGAAGAAAGACTGTCTTAAGAAGAAAAGGCCATGTCCACCTCACATTTGTGGTTTAAAGATTACTAGTGAGGAATGGAAGAATATGACTAAAAAACAAAAAGCCCCTTATGAACAGATGAGAAAGAAGAACAAGGAGCAATATAACCAAAAAATGAAGGCTTACAAGCAGATGAAGGAAGAAGAAGCTACGAATCACAAGAAGGAAGAAGAGGAGCAAATGAAACTTCAAATACAAGAAGGCTAACAGTTGGCCAAGAAAAAAGAAAAGACCGACAACATAATAAAGAAAAACAAAGAGAAACATCAGAAGAAGAAGCAATAGAATGTCGATCCGCCTACAGGATCACATCTTCTTTTCAAAATGTTGATCCGTCTGCAGGATTAAACTTCTCTCTTTCTCTCTCTCTCTAATTTTCTTTTTGTAATGTACTATTCTCTGTTTTGTTCACTCTTCTCATATAGTTTTTTTTTTTCTTTTTGTTTTTTAATTTTCTATTTTCATGTTTTTCAATTTTTTATTAGTATGTAATTCTGTCGAGAACTAACACCTTTTTGAAGGAAAAAACTCCATTGTTTTTGGTGAAATTATGTAGAATAAAATCAATTGGATGGAGACTTGAGAGTAGAAAACTATGTGTTCACTAATGGTGTGAGTTGGAGACTAGTAAAATAAGTATGCTAAGGCCTCTTCCAATTGCCATTGTTTTGGCTATTTTTAGCTTACGCACATGAGTCTCATGATTTCTACTTACACTTTTCGTTTCAAGTCAAATCTACATTGCTACCTACTATCTCCTCATCTTTGATTGTTTTCCTTTTCACTGATCAGGATCTTATATATATATATAATATTTTAATTAATAATTTATGACTGTATTTATAAAATATTTATCCTTTTAGTAATTTTATTATAAGGTAATATTATATATTTAAAAAATACCAATTTGGGGTGTACATACAATTTGTGAAGGGTAGGAATATTATCATTTTTTATGGTAAACTAGCTTTTGTAGTGGAGTTAATCCCAAGATTTTTTTCTGACATGGTACGAGAGCTAACTTATGAGTAGAAGTTTACCCACACTTTATAAACCAATATAAATTCATTTCTTCAATCAATGTGGGACTATCTAATGTCCTCAGCACCTGCACCTATGTTACTGAGTTTAGGTCATGCACAACTTAACACTCGACAGCGTCTGCATTTATACAGTTGGGTTTAGGCCATACAACTTAGATAGTGTTTAACCCAAGCTCTGATACCATATCAGAAAAGTGTTTTGGGTCTACTTCTACCACAAAAGCTAGCTTATAAGTGAAGGTTTATTCTTACTTTATAAACCAAAATAAATTCACTTCTTCAACTAATGTGTGACTATCTAATAATATGTATCTACTTAAGCTGCTCAATAAAGTTAACCACTGAAAAATAAAGCAATTGGTTTTGGACGAATTGTGGTTTTGCTTTTGGAATATATCTTGTATCCCTTACAATCAAATGTCATAAAACGTTTTTGACTAAAGAATGACATTACTTTGTACTATGTTACTAAACATTTCGTCAAAAACTTCACCTAAATGGTATGGCAAGTGACCTATAATTGTTACATTATCCCATGATCTTTATGGCAACCACAAATCACTTATCATGTTATTTATACTACATTTTGGGATAAACTTTAAAACACTGTAGCATTGTTCTATCACAAATGTAACAAAATGTCTCTTAGAACTTACAGTTGCTCTAATTTTGTCAAATTACCCAGTGCAGATGGCAAAGAACCTGAGAAATTGTTTGATGCAACAGAGCTGCAAAAAATTAAAAAGTAAATTATATAATGAATAATATAACTAAGTTTATAGTGATTTGAAACATTTAAAATAAATTTTTGTAAATTAGAAAAATTGTGTAAAACAATTTCAAAGTTCAAATCTAAAATCCATTTTGTTTTTTAGAATAAAATGACAAGATGATTAAAGTGAAGGGGTGCTCACCAAATAACTTCTCATATTCTAACAATGTGCTTACAATACATAGCATATATTTTTTGATTAACTTAACATTTCGACTTAGACTTGTGACCTTCAACTTCGTGTCTTCTCATAAAATGATTTAGACAATTAAATAAACTAAGAGCAATTAATAACTATTAATTTAAGAGTAAATAAATAAACGTTGAAGTCACAGATTTAAGTTAATATACCCTTAACTTTTAATTAAAATATTCATTAATATTTTCTAATCATCGGTTATGGATATGTATTTTTCTATCACTAATATATACAACTAATTTTAAAGAACCTACATTTCATTATAACATTAGGATCATTATATTGCAATGTTTGTGGAAACAACCATCTAGAATTCTTATAATCTAATAATTACCAGACAATCAAACCAAAAGATCACAAAGGGAAGTTGCAGACAGAGGAGGTGGCCAATATTCTGAAAAGTAAACAGTAGTTGACCCTTGCATAACATATAGAGTAAGAATGGTGTAGATGTTATTACTTACAGTGATCTTAAATCAGTCAGCATTCCAAGTTCTATTGGTAGCTCCCCTGATAATGCATTTATGCCAAAGCTCCTGATCAGAATGAGAAGTAAACATCAGAAAAAGAAATAATTACAGTACATTTGTCATGCCCTATAAGTCCAGAATAAAAATCTTCAGCAGCCTACAGGTATTGCAAGGCAGTTAGATTCCGAATTGATGCAGACAGAGGACCTGTCAAGTAATTTTGACCCAAGTTCCTGTTCGAAGAAAAACAACATCAGAGTATTCAAGAACAGACTATGCAGGTTCAGTCATGGAGGAAAATTACCAATCTGGTGCAGTGCAACTCCAACATAGAAGTAATCAATAAAATGCAGAACTCAAGTAAATATATATACACAACATGAAACCATACAGATCGTCGAGGTAAGTCAAAGTCCATAGCTCATCTGGGATCACGCCAACAGCGTCCAGAGCGTAAACTTTTCTGCCAGGAAAATCTAAACAGTTAGCAAGAACGGTAAGAAAGAATTATATATTCTACAGCCATGTCACGTCTCTAGTAGCCGAATGCACAGCTCTGCAATGCAATTGATATTCAATTCTCTAGGAATGCAATAGCTCACAAGCCTGAAATTGCGAGGGAAACTGAATTTGAAGCCATCAGAGCTAATTAAGTGAAGCCATTTTACTTGTTGCTCCTAATTCTACACTGGAACAGCAAAGTAACTTTTGGTTTGGACATGTCCACACTAGTATATCAGGTGCTGCACTGATACTTGTCTGAGTAACATGTATACAGAAATTAAGTATTTGTACACGAGGATCATACTCTTATTGGTTGCTGAAACTTGTTAATCTCCACTATATACGAAACTAAAGTTGGGAAATTGAAACTTTAACAAAGTTGTAAGCTGAAACTAGAAACATTTTGACCCATTATAAACAATATCTGCTTTGGACACAAAATTCCTCATGGATTTGCTTAAGGATTTCGCAGTCCAAAACACGTCTACACTCTAAGGAACTCACACAATATATAGACTAGTTAGAACCATCTCTTCCTAGCCATGTGGGAAATGATGACTCAAACTAATATTACGGGTTTCTCATATCAACAACTACATGCATATGCAAACATCATATATGCATGATCAACAATGAGAATAAATGCATTTGTTTTCATACACTAAAAATGTATGCAAACATCATATATACAGTTATTATTGAAGGGTCCTCTTAACTTAGTGCATTGAATAGAGATCTTTACGTTAATGATCTGTCCTATGTTTGAGATAATTAAATACAAAATTATACAAGTTTTCACGTCAAATATCGGTGTAGTACTTGATATTAACCTATGCATGTGGCAAAAAGTAAAGAAAACTTACAATTTGGTAATGCGACAAAGAGTGTTGTTATTGTAAGAACACTCGCATTTTATAAGAGGGTTGTAAACGTTATTATCAATGGTGGTGGAATCAATGGCAGCTCCACTGCATGGCTCTCCACTAATATTCCACTGATCCTGATTAGCTTGTATCCCCCATTGTTGAAATATAGAATTCAATGCTCTCACTGTCACCATTATTTTCAAGTGGCAGTCATTTTCCCAAACTTTTGAGCAAAAAAGGCTAACAACTTCCTCAAACTTTAACATCAGTTGAACTTGATAAACATTCATCATTACTTAAAAGTTATATATTTATAGAATTATGATACATACGATAACGACTCCAGACTAGAAGATTGTCATACTTAACTGAATAAGAGCACTCGATCACCAAACCATAATAATCATTCTCAATTTCTATCTTAATTAAACTCCACATTTTAGAACCCATCAAATTAATAAGCTTCAATCTAGTGATTTTTAAAGTATTTCTCATTAAAAATCAACTAGAAATAAAATATATATATAAAAAAAAAAGAGATCAAAGGTTTGAATTACTGTTAAGTAGACATCAGTTAGTGTCAATTATCACGGGGTTTAGGAACATTTATTATCCAAAATCAACCAAAAAAATCAGAAAAATCATAAATTGCTATTTGTGTTCGTTAATGTCGATCAATTAGTATCAGTAAGGGAACATTTCTCATCCAAAAATCAGTAAGAAAACAAGAAAAAATCACAATTTTCACTGGTATTAGTTAGCGTCAATTAACATTTGTAAGTGTTAATTAACATCAATTATGGGGCAGCGCTCATCCAACGTCAACTAAACTATCATAAAAATATAGGTTCAATTATTGTCAGTTAATATTAATCAGAGTCAACTAGCGTACGTCAATAGTGTTGATTAGCATCGATGAGTGTCAATTAGCATTGGTTAGGGAGCATTTCTCATCCAAAAATCATATCACGGGTTTCGATAAGTCTCCCAATCGCGTTGGTTAGTGTCAAATAGCATAGGTTAGATAACATTTCATTTAAATCATTAAGAAATTTGAAAAATCACATGTTTCAGTTGTTTGTTAGCATTGGTTGCTGTCAGATAGTGTCGATTAGCGTTGGTTAGTATTATTTAGTATAGATTAACATAAATTAGTAAGCATTTCTCATCCAAAAATCAGAAATATTACCTATTGTTCTTTAGTGTTAATTCGTGTTGATTAGCATTAGTTAGTATCAATTAGTATTGATTAGTGTTGGTTAAGGTATGTTGAACGAAGTTTGAAGAACCAAGAGATAATTGAAAATGAAGGTTATGGAAGACGAGGATGACGACAATGGCTTATTAAACAATTTTTAAATATTAAAACGATGCCGTACTGGTGTAATAGTAGAGCCCATTTACAGTGATTTTGGTTTGGCCACGTGAAAGTGGTCCACTTCTCTCTGTTACTTTATAATCTCTCATTCATAAACAATTTATTATAAATTATCTTTCATGCAAATTTTTAAATTAAATTAATAATTTTTCATTTCTCAAAAAAAAAAAATAATTTTTCATACAACGGCAATAATTTTAGGATCTAAATCCTCTCTTAATCTAAGTTTTTTTTTTTAAGCATGTGATTGGAGATTGCAAAATAAATATGAAAATTGATCACATCTTAATCATTTATTAATTATAATGTCTCGTAAAATTAAATTAGATCAGTTAAAGGCTCAAATTAGGATGAGTTTCCCATATAAAATTTAGTAAGCATGTATTTAGAAACCGTTGAGATGGAAAGGAACATCTAATAACTCAAAAACAGACTTCAATTAAGTACAATTTTTGTAAGAAAAAATATTCGCGCCATGTAGAAAAAGCAATCATTAAGTAACTAATTAACTCATAAGTTCGAGTATATAGACAGAATCAATTTGCCAAGAAATACAAATTTAATTGCAGGGAAGATTTCGAAAAAAATTCCAACATGAAAAAACCTATCATTACATAACTGTTCAACTTAAAAAAAAAAATCAAAAAAACAATAAACAATAAACAAAACAAACAAAGCTCTAGCCAACATAAAATTAATAGAAAAATATATAGATGTTGTTACGGAAAAAGACTCGAATTAATGTTTTAGTAAAACAAGCACTGAATCACTGATAACATGTATACTATATGCTAATTCGAAGCTTCATCATTCATGCATGCATATTGCATACCTTCATTAGGATCAGTAGCAGCTTGAGTTTGATTATTCTGAGCTTGAATTACTTGAACAAAGCCAGAGATGCATACCCAATAAACAAAACCAAAAATCACTAGAACTAATGGTGGTGGTGGTGGTGGTGATCCCAACTTGATCATCATCAGCATAGAATTATGTATTGTTGTTCTGCAACACTTGATCCTTTAAAGATGGTTTATTGATCAAACTATACATTATAAATTTGTGGAATATGAGATATGTGAGGTTGGTGAGGCAGAAACAAATAAGAGAGAGACATCTCAACGCATGAAAAGGACAGGACCGTAGACCGTTTACATTAGTTATGTCCCTTTCAGGATTAATTCTACCATAGAATGTCCAAATCTTTCACCATCAATGATCTTTAGATTTCTGTTTTCCAAAAAAGAAGGGAGAAAAAAGGAGAAATAGATTTCGTCATGAATGATCATATATCAAAACAGTAAGTCGTTTTGATGAAAATTGTCCTGGTCGTTAATTTGAATAATCTTCTTGTGCATGTTTTGACTTATTTTTCCTTCTTATTTCTATATTTATTATATTTATATATGACTATGTACATGTAAAGTCTAAAAGTTAAATTTAATTTTGACAACAATTATTATGGTCATGAAATGATGTTCCACGTATGTTCTCTCTCTGTCTCCCTCTCTTTTTTTTTTTTTTTCAAGATTATTTCTAATTTATTGCATTTCAATGTGAAGATGTGCATATAAAGCTTAAAAGATAATTCTGTTCTATGTCATGTTTGTTGATAAAATATCATTATTCGAAAACTATTTTGTGGAAATGTTTCTAAAAAAATTTATTATAAATTAAGAGTTGAAAAAGGAGATATAATTCAAATATAGGATTTCATTAATATGGACATTAAACCGTTACAAGTATATATTGAGACCTTGCTAATTATTAATTACAGTTGAAATTTAGGATTTCTTTTTTTAAAGGATTACAAGGTATTCTACCAATAATGGTCAAGTCAATAGTTGCCTTTATTTATCCTAACATGTGCTATTCAAAAATATACTTCCATAATATCAATATACATCCTACAATAAGATGAGAAAACTCGCCACATATATTGGTAAATACACATGGTAGGACCTATCACGAATATGAAAGGGAAAAACGCAAATCACTTAAATTATAAGTGAACATGCAAAGTAAGGATAATTAGAAATAAGAATGAATTGCACAACACCTCCTTGAGATTTGCCTAAAAAACAAACGAAACCATATTTGCTATTTTATTACACAACACCCCTATTATGTTAGTCAAATTCTGTTAACTTTAACCGTTGACTAATGTCTTTAGTCAAATGACCATTTTGCCCATGGATTAGATTAAAAAAAATTAAAAAAGAAAAGAAAAACATCATTTCTCATGAAAAATACAAAGGATGAAAAATAAATAAATAATAAAAACAAAAACTGATAAAAAATAAAAACAAAAGGCCATTTCCAGACATGAAACCAAAAGGCCACTTCTTTCTCCAACACTGACGATGGTGATGGAGTAATGGGTTTCTATCGCCGACGTTTGTCATCGATGATAGGGACCCATATCTGTCATCTCCATTGCACGATGGAGACTACGGAGGGTCTCTATGTACGATCTGGTCTTCATCGCATATAGAGACTAGTTCGAGTCTCCATGTGAAGGAGACTACCTCTTTCGAGTCTTTGATGATGGAGAATCAAGGCTCTTCTTCGCTAGAAACCCCTGGTCTGAAATTTTTTTTTTTTTAAAAAAAAAAATTGGTTTTTCATTTTTGTGTTTTGTTCTTCTTATTTCATCCATTATTTTTTATATGTTCTTATTGTTTCATCCAATTGTGTTCTCTTCTTCTTCTTCTTCTTCTTTTTCTTGTGATGGTGATAGATTGGTCGATGATTGGTGACACATCTGGGTTAGTGATAGATTGGTTGATAATGGTGGATGATGATAGATTGGGATTGGTGTTGAACTGTTTTTTTTTTTTTAATTCTTTGACTTCAATCTAGTGTTTGATGGGTTGTAATGGCTTCTGGTTAAGGTTGAAGATGAAGTCACTAGGTTAAGGTTGTTGGGTTGAAGTTATTGGTGATTATGGTTATGGTTGAAGATGAAGTTGTCGGTGGTTATGATTGCTGGTCATTATGACTGGGTTATTGGGTTAGTAATGGCATCTGGGTATTCGGCAATTGGATTTGGATATGGAGATAATGATAGATTAATGGAGATAATAGATTGGTGTTGGTTGTGGTTGATGATGATACATTGGTCATTATGGTTACTAGGTTGTGATAGCATTTGGGTCTCTGGTTGTTGGTGCGTATGGTATGATAATAGATTGGTGGAGATCAATATTTTTTTTTTTAATTTTTTTCAGATTTTTCTAATTCTTTAATCTCTACCATCCATCTTTGTCCATCGTTTTTATTTTTAAGAAAATTTTAAAAATTAATTTTTAAAAAATAAAATTATTAAATTTAATTTTTAAATTAATCTCCATTGTCCATTATATGGTAAACGGTGTAAATCTCTTTTTTTTAATTATTTATTATTTTTAATTCTTATTTTTTTTATAGTTTTAGATTTTAAAAGAAAACAATATTTAAAATAAATTTGCACAGTTATTTTATTTTATTTTTATTTTTAATTATTTTTTGTCTTATTGATGAATAAAATGGTCATTTGATCAACATTTCTAGTTAACCGTTAAAGTTGATAAAAGTTAACCAACAACATAAGGGTTTGGCGTAATAAAATAGTAAATGTATTTCCATTTATTTTTAGACAAATCTTATGAGGGTGTTGTGCAATTCGTTCATAGAAATAATTACCTTTGTACATGTCAATATAAAAATTATATAAATGAATTAGCTGATATAATAATTTTATAAATGATTTGAAGATAATTCCATTAATTTATACTAAAGTTAAGATTGGTTGAATTATTCAAATAAATTCTCAAATAGCAAAGTTAACTGAAAAAAAGTCCTCTGTCTATATTGAAAATTTAAGGTTCAGATTTTAGCATTTATACTTACCAAAAACTTTCATTAATTTTCCACAAAAGATATGATATGATATGCCTATCCACATTGTATCTCAACAACTAAAGGTATTAAATCATCTTCTCGTTCAAATTTAATGCAAAAAATTCAAACTATGACTATATACAAAGCATGTAGTAGATGATTTGCATTGTACGTCAACAAACACCAAAAGTCACAAATCATCCTCTCATTCAACATAAATGCATAAAATTAAAACAATTTAAAATTGAGGTATAATGAGTCGACCCAATTGAAGTAATAACTTATACATGCCTCAACATGTGTCGAAATTTCTCTGTCTTGTCAAATATTTCATTATTAATTCATGAATGATCACCATCAAATTTGTCATGGTTCTAACTAGGACCAATGGCAACACATGGGTGGGAAGGCTACCCACATAAATTGATGAGGAAATGTTATCATATTGTTTAGAACCTACACCAAGAGGTGTGAGAGCTGTGGCTTTTAACCAAAAACACCAACAACCAGCTACTCTTTTCCAATATTTTTTTATTGTTTCACTTAAAAGCTTTTTTCATTAATTTAATAATATAATTTATGTAAATAATTGATCCCTTCCTTTTTAAAGACTTAGACAAAATCATCCTTTTCTGATATACTTCCATAAATTACTTTACTAGTTAATGTTAAGCAAATTTAGGGTTAATTTGGTATCTCAACAGCATCACTCTTTAAAATTAATAAAACCAAACAATCTATAATTTGAAAAAATGCTTTTAATGAACAACCAAGCTATCAACAACTTTTATTTAAAAACTTTAATTGTAGAACCTCTATTTTTTAAATATGTATTTGTAAAACTCTATTTGCATAAGTTCTCCCCGACTAATCCTTATTGCTCTAAAACTCTTTCACTTTTTTTTTTTTTTTAAACAAAATACACTTTCACTTATATTCATTTATTACTCATATATTAAAAGCATGCTCACAAATCACAAAGCTAAAGACAGCCAAGATATGAATATCGTCTCATAACACCAATATACATATCAATATCATTTTTTAAGATATGGCATTTAAGAAAAATTTACTCTGTATTCATTTATTTCTCATATATTAAAAGCATGTTCACAAATCACTATGATAAAGACGGCCAAGGTATGAATATCGTCTCATAACACCAATGTACACATCTATTTCTTGTTTTTAAGATATGGCATTTAAGAAAAATTTACACCTTTTAAGATCAAATGATAAGAGAAAATTCTAATTGCCATGATCCAATTCAAAGTACCTCAAACAAGAAACCCAATCACATGAAAAAATTCAGTTGAAAAATTGAAAGAAATCATCAATTCTTTGGCAAACAAACGGTGTCTACATGGTGGTTGATGTTATGTACTCAAAATATCTAGCTTTTGTAATGATTCTTCGAGTGAAATATGTCAATTATTTAATGATCTTATTTGTTTTATCTAGGTGAGTCATGCAGGTGGGTGATGAGTAATCCATGGTATTTTCAAGGCAAAACCATGCATTACATGGGCTGAAATGATTGCAAGAAACAATTGCATGGGCTGAGGTAAGAATGTGAGTTTAATTTAAAACCATGTCCAGGCCATGCCGTGAGAAGAGATATTCAGCCCATGTTTCAAGCCCAGGCAATCAGCGTGAAAAGAAGGAAGTCAAGTAGCAGCTGTCATACGAATGAGGCCAAATCTACACGCAGCCCATGCGAGCTGTCACATGGATAATTGATCAATGCAGCAGCCTTGAAACTTCATGCATCCGTACACCACACAAGCAGAGCACCAGCAGCTGTCACAAGGAGTACAGTTCGAACAGTAGCTGTCGCATAAAGAAGGAAGCGAGAACAAAGTGCGCGCAGGTCATGAAGCCACGTACCCATGCAGTATCGAACCTCGTCCAGCCCATTAAACAATTACAAGCAGAACGTCCAGCCCATGCACGAGCAGCAGAGGCCATGCACCAGAACAGTCGCGATTCGGTAGCGGTTCATTCGTGATTCTGCAGAGAATTTTTCGCGATCTTGCAGCGATTTTTGGAGAGATCCTTGGCATGAGTTGAAACCTTATTTGGCAACTTATAAAATATGTTTTCAGTCACATAATAGGGGGGATCCAGTAGCCGCACAACCACAGCCTTTGAGAGAGGACGAAGATGAGCTTGAACATTGCTGTTGAGGGCTGTACTTGGAAGACACGAGCTGCACATTTTTGACAGCCCTCCATCATCGTTCTTGGCAGGTTTCAACACCGTTTTAGGAGAGCTTTTGGCTGCCGTTTACAGTCTTTAGAGAGGGCTTGAGAGTGAGGTTGAAGGGAGGCTAAAAACATTTCTTTTGCAACGTTTAAACCAGCCCGTAACGCAGTTCTTTGGGAGAATTCTGCAGCAGATTTTCGCTTGGCTTTCGGTCACCATGTTCAGATCTTTGTGAAGAGTTTTGGACGCGGATTTAGAAGCTGGTTTTGTAACACATAAACCACAAATTTTCAGCAGCCTCCAAGCGTATTTCGTAGCAATTTGAGCAGCCTTTGGAGACACCGTTGCGGCCGAACATCAACTCATTGTCAACGTTTGAAGGTTTAGCAGTTCATCAACATCAACATTGATGATTCATGGTGTAAGCAAGAGAAAGAAAATTGGATGTTTAATAGTGAGAAAGCCGAGTTCAAGCAAGAGACAAGGGGATTCACACTTTCAAATAAGAATTTCTTTTTACTGTTCAACTTTATTTAATTAAACAATGTTGATTGATTTATTTTGTGGATTGATGATGGACTAAATCCTAGATCTAGGGTGCCTACGTAACCCTAACCCATAAACTCACCTTATTGATATTGTTTTAATTGATTTCTCATTATTTTGTAATCCATTCTATTTTGATCTTAATTCGTCTAAATTAATGGATCATTGATTTAGATGACTTGATAAACATTAATGTACTTGACAAAGGTAGTCATATGTTTTGATACGAAATAGAATGGCAAGAATTACATGTGTTTAGGTTAATTAATTGTCATAGATATATAGTTGGTTAATTAATTTAAGTAAGTCCTCAATCAATCATATGATGGGAATAAATTAATAATGGTAGAAATATAGGTTGGGTGAATTGGTATAGTACAATTGTAACTCTAGAATCTCATTCTCCTTGGTTGTGATTTATTTTATAATTTGTTTTCATTATTTATTTTATTTTCAATTAATTTTTATAATTTATTATTTTACGAGTTTGGATAAGTTATTATTTTATGGTTTAGTACTTGACATAAGCAATTTAGACAATCCTCATGGGAACGATAATTTACTTATCAATGTATTACTTGTGAGTTTTGTATACTTGGTACGGATCTCTAGTATGAATTTTGTATTGTGTTTTTATTGAGTGTATTGCACACTAGAAATTTGTTATCAGTACTCCATAGCTATTACACTCATTTACTACCCAATTAACTATTATCTTCCTCATGTAATCATTTTAATCATGTTTTAATAACAAGTGAAACGAAACTATCCAAATAAAGATTATGTTAAAAGAATACTATAGATACATCTAAATTCAAAAGTTAAGATTACTAGTCATTGAATTTTAATGTAAGGATCCATACAATTTTAAAATGCTAAAATAAAAAATATATATTTATAAGAAAATAAGTAATATTAGGTTTTTTTAAAATTTTATTCAAATTCATACTCAAATGATGTGATATATGAGTTATTAAAATCTTGTAAATCATGAAATAATGTAAAAATTAATAGGATCTTGATAACTCACATCCTATATCATTTGGATATAAATTTTGACAAATTTTTTAGGAAGTCTAACATCACTCTAAGAAAATATATTGCTCTCATAATAAACTATCATGTAATTATACAAATCCTGTATAAATGTTAAATCTGTATCCACAAACAGAATTAACATGCCTACATCAGTCTTTATGGAAAAACTATGTCCTATAAGGTGTGGGCCAAACGACATGACGTTTTCGACAAGGCGTGCCATCTTTGATTCTCAAACAAAGTGACTGCGTAGCTTCTCTATCGCAATTCAAGACCTATGATCATCTCAAGCTCCACCTCCCAAAACATTTCTGCGAGCTCCCACTTCTTGGTTTCCCTTGAAACTTCCCAAAGGACCCAACAATGCATCAATTCATTGAATACATAGAGTCCTACGCTTCACATTTCAAAATCCATCCAAAGTTCAAGCAAGTTGTGTAAAAAGCTGAGTTCAATCATGGTTGTGAGTCCTGGAGGATCCAGACTCAGATTGTCAGTACATTTCATGGTGGCTGATTGTTGCCACTGGCGAGAATGTCGAGCTCGTCGAGCCTGATATCTTTGGCATTGATAGGTTTGATGGATTTGTTGTGCACATAAGTAAATACAAGTCTGGTTCTGTATTCAAGAACCAGCGAGTCATGGTTGATGGGTGTGGAAATTCTGGCATAGAAGTCAGTTTGGTTTTGTGTTCAGTACATTTCAAGGTGGCTGATTGATGCCACTGGCGAGAATGTCGAGTCCATCGAGCCTATGTCATGTCCATCAAGCGTGATATCTTTGGCATTGATAGGTTTGATGGACCTGTAGCGCACACAAGTGAACACAAGTCTGGTTCTATGTTCAGGAACCAGCGGGTCATGGTTGATGGATGTAAAAATTCTAACATGGAAGTCAGCTTGGACCCACGATGCAATCCCCCACATGGTTGTTAGAAACACTATACATGTTCTGCCTAGAGAGATGTTTGGTTTTTCAACATTTGGTATAGCCATGACACTACTGAAATGGTTGCCTTTAAAGCTAGTAGGCAAGGTCCCACTATTAATGGCAAACTTCACTTTAGGAAGCACAGACCAATGGGGTATCCGGCGATCGAAAACCGATCTAATTGAGCTAAAAAATGCCACCGGAAAGACACCAGTGCTTGATGTTAGAGCTTTGTCCTAGATAAAATTAGGCAAAACTAAGGTGATGAAAAATGTGCAGGAGATAACAAGAAATGGAGCCAAATTCACAGATGGACAAGAGAAGAAGATTGATGCTATAGTCTTGGCAACTGGGGTCAAAAGTACCGTGCCTACTTGGCTCAAGGTAAAAACATTTTTACATGACTTGTTAACATTCATTTTGTTTTTAGTTCTGTCATGTTGTGTATCGCCTATCAATTTTGTTTAGTGAGAGAGAGAGCCAGAAGCCTACAAATCCCTTTTTTCTTCCATGCAAAAAGGAATAAAATTAGTTGTATTTTGTTTGGATTATTCTACTTTTTTGAATATTACACCCAAAAAAATGATTTATTATTTTATGGGGTTTTTTTTTGTTATAATGTGTAACTCTCATCAAAAGTTGTGTTTTCTGAGACTCCGTTTTGCTTGGTCAAACCCATAAAATGTCCCCCTTTCTGCTATTTTCTAGAGGGATAAAAAAACATCTGCAAAATGGGTTCTAGGTGCTACAGATTTTTTCTTCTAATTTTTATTTATTTGTTTATTTATTTTTGAAACCTTTTTTTTTTTTAAATATGGATTGCAGGGATGTGACTTTTTCAACAAAGAAGGCATGCCAAAAACCCCATTTTCCAATGGTTGGAGGGAGATAGTGGACTCTACACAGGTGGTTTTACAAGAAAAGGACTTCTAGGAACTGCCTCTAATGCTGTTAAAATTGCAAAAGACATTTTCAAGGCAATGGAGGACAATCAATGACTACAATAAATCCTCATTATCATGATTCATGATTTGATTTCAATTTTTCTCTTCAGAATTTCTTCAACTCTTTTGGTTCCTGTAAATGCACCACTTGTGCCGATCGAAGAAGCTATCAGGTGCATTGTGTCGTTGTGTTTTCTAATTGCCATGCATTTGCTTCCAATTTAATATGCTTTCAAACAATCCTAGTTCCACGTATCTATTTCGCAAGAATTATGCTTCTAAGGCCAAAAAAACATACAAACCCTTGATGTACGTTAGGAAAAATTTTTACACTTATGAGAAAGAACTCTTTTAATTCCAAATGCTCATTTTTAATTGTTTTTGTATTGTTTGGTTATCACTTCAATAAATCTTTGGAATAAATAAAAAAGTTGTTTTTACTTTTAAATACTAAAATATTTAATATAAGTTTATTATATTTTATTAATTTCACAATATCCTTTTAACGTAAAATCCTAACAAACTACTTCTTTAACATTATCTTTTTGATAATTTAATCATTTAAAAGAGTTTTATTAAAAAAAAAAAAAAAAAGAGAGAGAGAGAGAGAATTCTTCTTACAATCCCTTTTTTTTTTTCCTTTTCACATTTATTCTCTAAAGAAAGTTTAATTAATAATAAAATTTGTAACGATATTTATTTTGTTCCAAAATGGCTTTTTATTGCAAATGATTGTCTTTAAAGTTGGTAGACAAAGTCCTACTATTAAATACAAACATCACTTTAGGCAATATAGGCCAATGGGGCATCTGGTGACCGAGAACCAGTCCAATTGAGCTCAAGACTATGATTTAACCATGGTCATGAGTCCTGGAAGGTCCATAGTTGACCATGGTTGCGTGTGCCTTTAAAGTTGTGCTCGAAATATTGGAGCCAAATTTAGGTGATGAAAAATGCGCAGGAGATCATAAGAAATGGAGCCAAATTCACAGATGGAGAAGGAGATTGATTCTATAGTCTTGGCAATTGGGTAAAAAAGTAACGTGCCTCCCTGGCTCAAGATAAAAACATTTTTACGTGACTTGTTAACATATATTTAGTTCTTAATTCTACGACGCTGTGTATCACCTATCACTTTTGCGCAGTCAGAGAGAAAGAGTCGGAAGCCTATAAATCCTTCTTTACCCCAAGCAAAAAAGAAAAAAATTAGTTGTATTCTGTTTGCATTATTCTACTTTTTTTAATATTATACTCCAAAAATTCAAATGTTGTGTTTTCTGAGGCTCCATTTTGCTTGAGCAAACCCATAAAATGCCTCCCTTTTTGTTGTTTTCTAGAGGAAAAAATATTATCTGCAAAATGGGTTCTAGGGGCTGCAGATTTTTTTTCTTCTAATTTTTATTTATTTGTTTATTTGTTTTTAAACTAATTTTTATATATTTTTATGTGGATTGCAGGGATGTGATTTTTTTCACCAAAGAAGGCATACCAAAAGCCCATTTCCCAATGGCTGCAAGGGAGATAGTGGACTCTACACAGTTAGCTTTACAAGAAGAGGACTTTTAGGACCCGTCTCTGATGCTGTTAAAATTCAAAAGACATTTTTAGAGCTATGGAGGACAATCAATAACTGTAACAAATCCTGTCTTCCTTAAAAAATCATGAAAAACTACCATCATCATCATCATGATTCATGATTGGACTTCAAGTTTTCTCTTTAGAATTTCCTCAACTCTTTTGGTTCCAGCAAATGCGCCAATTTTGCTAGAGAAGTATCAGGTGCATTGTGTGGTTGTGTTTCCTAATTTCCATGCATTTGCTTCCAATTTAATATGCTTTCAGACAATCCTAGTTCCATGTATCTATTTCTCAAGAATTATACTTCTAAGACCAAAAATAACATACAAACCCTTTATGTACGTTTGGAAAAACTTTTGCACTTATGAAAAAGATTTTTTTTTTTTTGTAATTCTAAACGTTCATTTTAATTGTTTTTGTATTGTTTAGTTATCTCTCCAATAAATCTTTCGAACAATTTAAAAAGTTATTTTTATTTTTAAATACTAAAATATTTAATATAAGTTTGTTATATTTTGTTAATTTCACAATACCCTTTTAATGTAGAATCCTAATAAAAAAACTTCTTTACTATTGTCCTTTCAATAATTTTATCACTTAAAAGATTTTCATTTAAAAAAAAAAAACTAAATAAATAAAGAGATTTCTTCTTACAATCCTTTTTTTCTTCTTTTCACATTGATTGTCAAAAGACACTTTATTTTTAATAGTAAAATTTGTGAAGATATTTATTTTGTTCCAAAATACCCTTTTGTTATTTCACAATTCTTTTTTACAAACATTTTATTTTATTTTAAAATAAATAGGCTTATTTGGAAAACTTTTTTTTTCTCATAAGAAATTGCATTTTCTTAAAATAATTAAACTCATTTCCATGAAGTTCTATTTATCCTAAAAAAAATAAAAATTAAAAATTGCAAGTCAGAACTCGTAAAACCTACTTTTGGTTATTATCTTGTTTTGAATGGCATATATTCACCACAACTTTTTAATGAAGTGGAGGATAAAAAATGTTAAAAAATCGATAAAAATTTTATTGTTATGAGTTAACAAAATATTAAATAGATGAAGAAGCAATAAGATGTTATGTATTCTAAAAATTTTGTTTTATTTAATAATTTTAATTAAGAATAAATTTATCATTAATAAAAAAAAATTGAAATGTGGATAGAGATATTTAATGGATTCTCAACAGCATCACTTTTTAAAATTAATAAAACCAAACAATCTATAACTTGAAAGAGTGTTTTTAATTAACAACCAAGCTATCAACAACTTTTATAAAAAACTTTAATTGTTGAAGCTATATTTTTAAAATATATATTTGTAAAAGAGTTATTATCATTTTTTCCTTTGATATTTGAGATATTATTATTTTCCCCATTGATGTTTGAGGAAACATCAAAATACCATTTGTTGTTACATTGATGTTAAAAAAATTGTGTTCTGATATTATCAATCTTTTAAAAGATAAATTTAACATTTACTTTCATCATTATGAAATTCATTAAAATAACATTACAATTTAAGCGAATGTTGAATTTATCTTTTAAAGGGCTAATGATATCTGAACACCATTTTTTTTTTAACATCAATGTAACAATAGGGGTTGTTTTGATGTTTTTTCAAATATTAAAAAAGAAAATGACGATTTTTCAAATATCAGAGAGAAAATTGATAATAACTGTTTGTAAAACTCTATTTGAATAAGCTCTCCCAAACTCATCCTTATTGCTCTAAAAGTCTTTCAATTTTTTTTTTTTTTTTACGAAAAACTCTTTCACTCTATATTCATTTATTACTCATATATTGAAAGCATGCTCACAAATCACAAAGAAAAAGACAGCCAAGATATGAATATCGTCTCATAAGACCAATATGCACATCAATTTTTTTTTTTTTTTTAAGAAATGGTATTTAAGAAAAATTTACTCTGTATTCATTTATTACTCATATATTAAAAGCATGCTCACAAATCACAATGATAAAAACAGCCAAGATATGAATATCGTCTCATAACACCAATAAATTTTTTTTTAGGATATGGCATTTAAGAAAAATTTACACCTTTTAAGATCAAATGATAAGACAAAATTCTAATTGCCATCATCCAATTCAAAGTACCTCAAACAAGAAACCCAATCACATGAAAAAAGTCAATTAAAAAATTGAAAGAAATCATCAATTCTTTGTCAAACAAACGGTGTCTGCACGGTGGTCCATGGCTATTACACTCATTTACTACCCAATCAGTTATTATCTTCCTCATGTAATCATTTTAATCATGTTTAATAGTAGGAGAAACAAAACTATCCACATAAAAAGTAATTTAAAAAGATGTCAGAGATATATCTAAATTCAAAAGTTAAGATTTCTTATCATTGAATTTTAATATAAGGATCCATACAATTTTAAAATATTAATATATATATATAAGAAAATTTATTGCACTCATAATAAACCATCATATAATTATACAAATTCTGTATAGATATTAAATCTGTACATACAAATAGAATTAACATGCCTGCATCAATCGCTGTGGAAAAACTATGTCGGTTAAGGTGTGGGCCAAACGGCATTACGTTTTCGACAACACACGCTGAAACACATACAAACCACCTAAATCACACAAATTTATATGTGACCCAAAAGGAGCCAACGTGGCCCAATTTAAACGAGTCATTTTCTCTCAAGACAATTGTATTACATTACTCAAATGTTAATGCGTCTCTCCGCAGTATGTTTTTCATCGACATGGAAGCTACTTTTATCTCTCCTCCATGTCTCTTCAGTACTGCCATTCCTATATCAAACATTTTCACCAACTTTTCAAAATCAAGAGTCGGTTTCGCTTGCCGTGGAAGAAGATGCAGCAATTCGATTCGAAAACAGGGATCATTTGCCACCATTGCATCCATTAACAATGATGCTTCTAGCTTAGCGGATCCTGTTCGGGCTGAAGTCACGTGGCAGATTATCGTTGGTGCTATTGGTATTCTCTTGTCAAGAGGGAAAAAAAAATGATAATTATAATCACTGTATTCATTTACGGATTTGACTACCTTACTGGTTGGATAATCTTATTCATCACTAATAACCCTTCGATATGTATATATAGTTGTGTTGCTAAAATAATTTATTTATATGGTGCATGCAGCTGGGGTCACACCTTTTGTGGTTGCTGGAGTTGAATTCAGCAAAAGAATTGTAAGTAAATATTAATTTCGTGGCCTTAAATTTTATTAAATTGGAGAAAATTAAGTAGGTACTTGTAGCGTTTGATTTCCGTTTTGAAAATTGCTTTTGAAGTAACTTGTGTGGCTGCAGATAGCACAAAGAAGATGTGAGGTGTGTGGAGGGCCTGGACTTGTATTAAGAGAGAAAGACTATTACAAGTGTCCCGAATGTGGTAATATATATGATTTATGATTTAATATCAATTGCTTTTAACTTTTTAAAATCTTTAATTTTTTCTGCAATTAATTTGCAGTAATAATCCTTATAATATAACATCAAAGAATGAATTTTGAATCAGCTTAAAACAATAAAATAAAATAAAATAAGCTTTTTGACACCGTTCGTATTTACGAACAAAGGTCGTGTGTGCTATGGTATTTTGTGATATATTATTCGATTATAGTTCACAAATAGTAATTGTAGTGAGGTAACTCATTTTATTTGTTCGATGCTAGTTCGAAAAGTTTGCATTTTTTTTTTTTTTCAAACACTTAATTTTGTTGTTTATTTTCATTTAATAATTGCTTCAATTTTTATCTTTTATTCCACATTTGTTGATCAATTTGCAGGTGGATTTCTTCCATGGCAGTCTTGGAAAAGATTCTTCACCGGTTAATAACTATAACGTGAAAACCCTTCACTCGAGCAAATTTTATCTTGCAGCTGGTTGAATCACAATTGAAATATTTGGATGATCTTGTAAAAATATTGTTTTTATAGTTCACAAACAAAATCAGTAATTTAAGTACACATAATTCAAGTCATGATACTAGTTTTCAAAGGAGTTTATGAATCAAATTAGTTCATGATTGTATCATATTATATAAAACTTATCAATAATCTTTAAATTATATGTCATATCATTAATATGGTCGTATTTGTAATACCCTTGAAGTGAGTTAGACTTGCTAGAAAATGAATTAGAAAATTAGTATCCAAGAGCCCATAATTTAAGATCCAAATTCGGTTATTTGGAAATATTATTAATTAAGTTCGAATTAAATGGTTATTAAATTGATTTTCTTCTTTAAAAGCTAAATTTCATTCGTTGGAAATATTTGAGTCCGAGATTAGTTAAGCCCAATTGTTGTTAAATGGAAGAAAATCAATACTAAATGAACCCATAGGACTTACTAAGTACTCCTATAATTTGAAAAGTTAATTTGCTCTAACCCCACTCCACAGTTTTTCTAAATACAGCCATTAAATTTTGGTGTCCACTAACTAATACAATGGCGAGAGGTGGTACTAACTGATACAAAGAAGGTAAAAAAAATAATAATAATAAATTTGAATGTTGTCCCTAAATTTTAATAATATTACATTAATTATAAAATGTAAAGATTAATTAAGTTAAATAAAGTATAAACAAATTATTAAATATTCTTGAAATTGATTACAAAATAAAATGTTATAAATGTTAAAACATATATATTAATTTTAAAAATATAATACAAAATATATATTTTATAATAATATTTTATATTTTAAAAAAGTACCAATTTTATTATGTAATAAAATATTTGAAAACAAATTATATGCAAACATTGCATAGCTTAATACAATCTAATACGAAATTTCACCGAATACAGAAATATATAAGAATAGTGCACTCTAATATAATATAATATAATCAAATCTAATACAATACAATGTGCCAAAAATGGCCTAAATATCTTTGTTCAATTCAGGTCTTATCTCAAAGGTTTTTTTTATTATATTATATAAAAGTTGTTTCTAATAGAAAATATTTATAAACTTATATAGTAATTTGGTTAACATTATTAAATATTAATCATAATATTCAAGTTTATTCCTAAAAAAACAAAAACAAAAGTCTATAATATAATAAATACCAAAATAATTTTATTTTGGAATCTATTATAGTTGTTTGTTTTTAATTGTATCTAATATATTAAAATGTCAAAACATTCAACTACTGGTTTAAAGTATATGAATGTAAGAATCTTTGTTTTCATATGTTTCTATATAATAAAAACAAACAACTTAATGTTATAAACATATGTTTTTTCATATATGAATGAATGTCGGTCCATTCATAGAAGTAAGTTTCATCTTTTCAGCTTCCCACTAGCTCTGTCATCATGATCCGTTTTATTATTCATTATAATTTAGGGCAAAAGACAAAAATTAACCATATAATTAAGTGAATTATCATTTTAGTCACTTTCATTAGTTTTTTTTTGACATTTGAGTCACAAAAGTTTTCCGAATGGATATATCATATAAGTGCCCATAAAATATTTCAAAAACAAAAAATTGTTTAACTGGTTAAATGCCTATTAAATGTTTGAAAAACAAAACCGTCAAATGGTCCCATTTACACTTAAGCAACTCAGTTTCACTCTCAAATTGAAATAGAAGTTGGAAGATAATTTGGTTTTCAGACAAGTTACATATAAGTCACATGAAAGTCACTACGATCACCACCAATCATAGTAGTTTACCCTCTATAATCACAACATCATAAAAGGTCTTGACAAATGATTTGCTCATCAAAAAATAACAAAGTCACTAATTACGACAGTTTATCTTTATTAATCATATTATCATAATTACTATGATTAGTGAAACACAATTGAAAAATTACGAAGTCACTAATCATAATAATTTACCCTCATTAATCATAATATCATAACTGTCATGACAAGTGATATACTCATTAGAAAATCACCAAAGCATTGATCATGACAATTTACTCTCACTAATCACGACATCTTAACTACCATAAAATGTGTTTTGCTCATTGGAAAATCACTAAGTCACTAATTATGACAGTTTACCCTCACTAATCACGATATCATAACTGTCATCAAGACAAGTGATTTGCTCAGCCAAAAATCACCAAATCACTAATCATGGCAGTTTTGCTGCATTGATAACGTCATCATAACTACCATGATAAGTGATTTGCTCATTAAAAAATCACATATTTTAACTAAGTGCAAAATCTTTTCAAACCTGGAACAAGTATAATACCATAACACCCAAAATCCAAATTTACATAACAGTAAACCCACAACATCTAAACTGAACAATCAAATTGCACTATAATCAAACAATATATCCAACAAGATTCAATCGAATGAAGGTCAATATGCTATTAGGAAGATGATAGTGTCAAATGTCGATGTTAGTTCAAAATCACCTAGCTTTTGAAGGCAATTGCAACGATGAGAGGGAGAGAGAGGGAGACGACAGATATCAAGAGGGGTTCACCCGGTCTCAGCTACCTTTCACTCACAAACCAGCCAATTTTCAATTAAGTTAATTAAAGGGCAATTTGTCCATTCAATTGGCTTTTGTGATTGAAATGTTAAAAATCTAAAATAATGAGGAGTACCTTAAATGTTAACTTAGTTGTTTTTTGTGACTATCTCATAACATTTTCACTAAAATTTATGTTCACTTAATGTACTTTATGATAGTAAGCCTATACAAAGCAACTTTTACTACTGTATTAATGTGATAAGAACGAGATTGATGAATAAAAGATCTCTGTTCTTTTTGGAGTTATATTTTCTCTTCTTAAGTTTTATGTTTTTTTTTTTCAACTATTTCATAATATATTATAAACATGAGTCTCTAACCATTGTTTGTTTCAAGTTTCAGATTTGAAAGACGCTTGTAGACAACTTAATATATAATCAAAGTTTGAAGCCTGGAGTTCTGAGAAATTGAAAGGTTTCAAGGATTTGTAAAGTATTTTTATTTGTAATCTTGATCCACAAAATAATTGACTTATATTACCTATTGTTTTGAAAAATTTTGTTCTCAATATTTATTTGGGTTGCCAAGAAATAAAAATATAAATTATTTGATTGCATTACAACCAGAAGATTGCAAATTGTAAGATAACACGGAACTTATTAAATAAAATTAATTTTTTCTTATGAAATAAACTAGAGAGATTATTGTAGAAATCTAGTTTGATTATGAACTAAAATCCTCGAAGGATTTAAAATGCTACAAGCAAGTATTTCCAGGTTATTGGAATTTTTGTATATATTAGATTAAACTAACACCATGCATATGTAGTGCATGCACATGGATTAATATTTCACTAAAAGAATCACTAAATTCGAAGTCAAGAAAATAAATATTAATTGTTTAAATTTTAAAACTCCTTGGATTCAAAAGAAAAAGTTTCAAAAAATATTTTGGAAAATGAATTTTAATCTCGGTCGACGGATTGAGTAGTTTTTAATTAACAAAACAATCAACCTATGTTGCAAAAAGTCCTGAAGCACTTTTACATGGAAAAAATTTCTCCAATATATACTTTGATGATTATTTTATATCTCAAAGTGATTCCCTCTTTCATTTAAGAGAGACAACGAGGAACTTTATGACCCTTCAGTGCAAAATTTAAATATAATTGGTGTTTGATGTTGTATTTGGTAAAATATATAAAGTTGCACTAATCAAAAAGTAGTTGAACATCTTACTAAAGTTCATCTTAATTCTTTTCTTCAAAATGTGGTGATATAGTATGCTCAAATCGCAGTCTTGTAAGTTTATGCATTACTGATTGCTAGAAATATAATCTTGATATATGATACTGAGATATGATGTATCAAAATACCTTATCAAGAATATTGAAATATGCACGAGAGAATGAGAGGGAGGGCATTTAATATGGGGAGTTATTATTTGAAGAAAATATTATGCATTGTACTTTTTTTATTCTTGGCTAGGTTTTTATTTCAGTGGGTTTGCACCCTGTACCACCAAAATTTAATATAAAAGAGGCAATGTATTTTTTTTTTCTCAGTCAAGGTTTTTTCTCTTCGTTCTATGAGGTTTTTACTAGCAAAAGTTTCAATGAAACGTTTTCATTGAAGATGAACATTCAATGAGCAGTGTTGTAAATATATACTTCTTGTATGAATGAATGTTCATCAATCCATGGAAGTAAGTTTCACCTTTTCATCTTCCCACTAGCTCCAGCATCAAGATATATTTTATAATTCATTATGTTTGTAATTTATATCAACTTACTGTAATTTGTGAACCTATATAAAGGAATCCTTACCATTGTAGTTATGTGATATGATAGAAATTGATGAATAATGGATCTCTTCTCTTTGAGGATTATGCTATCTCTTCTATTATCTTGAGTTTTATGTTTTTGTTATTTTATTTTTAAATTATTTCATAAGACTTAACAATTGTTCATCTTTTAGTTTATAAAAAACAAAAGACATTGTTAAATACATCAAACAAATAAAAATTGCTAATCCCTTTGTGTTGTTTCAATCATTTTGAACAATGTGCAAGATAAAAAATAAATAAATAGATCATGCCAACCAAATACATCTAACAATTAAAAATTAAAAATCTAACACAAAACAACAACAACAATAATAACTTGCATTATTTTGAACAAAATACAACACAAAAGATATGTAGATCTCGTCAAAAAAAAAAAAAATGATCACATCATTTTGAACTAACATACAAGATAATCAAAGCTGGTCAATTAAATGCATCTAACAATTAACAACACAAAATAATAAGAATATATTTGATTAATTACAAAGGCTTATAAAGAAAAGAAAAACAATTTAAGTAGCAAAAGCCTTTATACTAAATTGGTCATTAATGAATTAAACCAAGAGGAGAATACATGATAATCTTTTCCGAAGTCCACTGTTTTTTGACTTAATGTAATATATTCTTTATCTTATAGTCCTTTAAAGTGATGTGAGCACTATAAAAATTGATATGAATCCCTAATCACAAGAAAAAATAAGTATTAAGTTTTGAATTCTTTACAAAATCTCACAATGTTGCTAGACAAATACACTTTTCACACCTATGTATAAATTTTAAGAGAAAAGAAAGAAAATAAATCAATGGTATTGTTTGACCTCTCTTATCTAATTAAAAAAATTGGATGTAGATTATCAAACTAACCAGGCAATCTGGCTTCCAGGGCAGTATTCAACTATATTTTCAGGCTGTGCAGGAAGCAGTGCTTGTCAAGGTTCATGCTCTAAAGAAAGTAGAACACCTCTTGAGCCTTTCATCCATTTGGCATCTGTTTCAGAGTCCTATGAAATTGTATTGTAGCTCTTTAATTTGTTTTCAATAAACATTCTTGTGGTAGGCCAAAATCTTTCTTTGAATGAGCAAGTTGTTGCCGCCAAGGGTCATTGTGCAACTTGTAATGGAGAATCTGCAAAGAGATGGATCATACATCAATCAGCTTGAAATAGACACATCACATGCAATACATGTATAACTTGCTAGGAGGATTGCATGAAAAATCTCCTATAAATATGTTTTGAGCTAGAAAGAGCTTTAGAAGGGTGAATACCTGTACAATGGTCGTAAAGACGTCATCTTCACTTAATTGCAAGAATTGTTCTGCCCAATCATCCAAGCGACTGAAAGAAGCTTTCTGTCTCTCAGCTTCAAGCAAAGCAGAATAGCGATACAAGAACCTCTGCCAAATTTTTTGAACATTTGCCAACCTAAATTGTATTTCTGTCTCATTGAATCCCTACAAGACATAAGGCCACAAGTCAATTAATACTACCAACTTCCAGTTTTTGGATGCCAAATTGCTAACAAGTGCATAAAAGGTAATTACCCGAAGTATATTTATCAAATTTGGAATTTCATCCTCACGTATCCGAACAGCAAAGCTGTCATAGTTGAGCACATTCTCATATGGCAGGAAAATCCCATCCTAAACAACAGGAAATGATAATAACAAAACATGAATGTATGTAGGTATCAAATTCTGTCAGGTCCAATTTGTTTAAAGGTTCATTAGACTACCTGAATAACCACAGGAATGCACCCTTGCAAAATACTATCTTCCATTCGACCACTCCATCCATCTCCAGGTAACACACCGCAAAAAACAGAGCTTGCTAGATCCTCATGATAGAACTCAGAACGTAGCAGAGTAACTATTACATCTTCTGCATGCTGTTTCCCAAGCTTTCCTTCCTTGTTAGGGCTTGAACCAAACTCTTCGGCCAACTTCTGTCTAATACCCATGCTATACCTATATGTATCCCATGTAACTAATTAGATCGTTTGCAGTACATAAAATGTATATTATCAGCTATTTGGAAAATTGACAACCCAATGACACC
Organism: Nephelium lappaceum; assembly: GCA_021234005.1. Classification (NCBI taxonomy): domain Eukaryota; kingdom Viridiplantae; phylum Streptophyta; class Magnoliopsida; order Sapindales; family Sapindaceae; genus Nephelium; species Nephelium lappaceum. The sequence continues at coordinate 6,610,954 of CM038005.1, forward strand.
AGAGGACTACTGCCAGATCACTCACTACCAGTTTGTTTCACTTGGAGGAAAAATGACCAAGGTGTATAGATTTGACTGTTTTTCCAATATCATCCATATATGTTAAACTGCTTTCTTCAAATATCATCAACATACAAAATTTTATGATTAAGTTCATTTGGGCAAGCCACAGATATTTTAAATGACCCATCTCGAAATGAACAAACAACTCTTTAGTTCTACTTACGAAGCTTCTGGTCTTCCGTCCAGGTAAGCAGGTCCTAGATTTCCGTTGAAGAAAAACAGTGTCTTCCGCTTCTCACGGGGACTGAAATAAATATATCCATTTTAGATCTTATGCTTTGCAATATCAATTTTATTCATCAAGCAAAAATAAATAAATAAATATTGAAATGCTATAAAGCTGAAATACTTAGACAACAATAAGAAATTTACTTAGCCCAGAGTTTTGATCTTAAGGAAGCGACGTCAGGACGTTTCCAAGCAGGAAGCACAAGATCTTTATCAGGGTCAAAGCATGAATGGTTGCCTCTTCTTATGGAAGAAATTGTATCCCAGTTATCACCCCAATAGGCTGTTGTAGAGTGGTTATGCTTTGAATTTGTATTACCCCAATGAACCAACATCATGCTGTTCCATATCTCCTTAGGGGCATAGCAAGCACCTTCATCCCATGAAAAAAACTGCCCTCAGATATAAAGGCGACATTATTAGCATAGACAATAGTAAATGATGTTATATTTCTTTAATAAAAAATGATGTTGTATTAGCAAAAGACAATTACAATCTCTTTAATATTCTCCAAACCAGGAATAAGTGAAACCCTTAGTATGTCATACCCAAATATGGTCTCTTCCTGAAGAACGGTTCCAATAAGGAAATTGCTCTTTAATGTGATCATGTGCCTTCTTATAAAATTCTAGAGTGAGAGAACTCCTCAAGCCCATGTGTTCCTGAAATCATTAGAAGACAAAAATATCCTGTAAATAACCATCAGTCAAATATTATATGATGCTCTTATAAAAATCTGGATACAGGATTTTTCATAATTTAAGTATTAAGATGAAATACGTGAACTCCACACGATGGTCAAATACTATTATTATGTGCATGGATGCACAGTCACATACACAGTCGTCTTCATAAACACAAAGACATTCATCATCTTTTATGATAAAAATATGCACAGTAAAATCCATACATCTATAAAACACACATGGATAACAGTTTTAAGATGTAGACCTGCATATTGAAGTGCGGTGCATCGTCAGCACGTGTTATGATACACGAATCAAGAACAGGAACAAAGAAAAAATCAGCTTCTTCACCATTTAGAGTTCGATGTGGACTAGCTAAAATACTTTCGTAGAATGCTATCTGCAAACGAATAGCATGACAAGACCAAAACAAAATATAAGATAATGAGCATATTTAGCAATATACATTGCTCCATGTTAACCTCAGTTCATCCAATACCTGGGAACCATAAAGCTGTTCTGTCCATAATGTTGCATTCCTTTCATCATATATTCTGTTCACACACTCAAACTTAAAATGTCTTCCCTACAACACACAAACAAATTCAATGACAAGGTAACTTTGTCGTTGGCATGCAAGGATATTAATCTGGATTAGAAGAAGTTTAATAAAGAAAGCAATCTGCCGTTCTAACCTCAAGGAGTAGACTGTTGAACTCTGGTGGCAAATCATAAACATAAATAAGGGGTCTCTTCTTTTTCACTACAGCATTAAGATTGACAAGATTTCCTGTGATAGTCGCATTACTAGGAATATCAAGTTGAGCTGGTCGAAGCCATTGAGGCCAGTCTCTTACAGATGATACAACAGATGGAATACTGCAATCTATTCCATACCAGCCATTGTCACACTGAAGACAGACAGCAATTTCAATCATGATAACAGATTGCAATAAAGATGGAAGTAATATTAAAGTCATAATATCAAATGTCATTGAAATAAGCAATGAACTTAAATTGATAAGAGAACTTAGCATAAAACGAGGTGCTACTTAAACATACAAGCAGTTCTCTAGTAGTGGTTTTCTCCCTCGGAGAATTTATAATTGATATTATCCGAATTACAAATCGGGAAAACCTAATGTTTAGGTTGTGAGGGATCCAAATGCATGCTAACATTTGGCAAGGCATTAAGTTGGTCTAATATATCGAACGAAACTAAAGCATGCATTTCTCAAAAAGGGACAGCAAGAAAAACATAGAAAGCAGAGAATAATGAAGCATGTTGCTTTTAGAAAATTTTTCAAAGTTAACAAACTCAGTACAATCAAACATATTTAATTCAAAGTTCTGGAAGTCAGTTTTTATGACATCTAAAAAATATTGATTGATACTAATGAATGATTGACACTAATGAATGATTGACCTCAGTTAGAGTCTTAAACATAAGTGTTAGTTAGCGCCTTAAAGTGGGTATTTGCTCTTAACTTTTATGAAAAAACTTATGGTTGGCTGACACTTATAGACATAACCTTTTAGTCTTGAGAACCATTTTCCCAGCTACAAACCTTTCAAACTTTGAATTAGGAACATATTATGTGGCTTGCAGGTAATCTAACCTAAATCAAAGAAAATTGTCAGCATTTGTTACTGAAGACCAAATAATAATAATAATAAAAGGTCTACCCTGGAAGTCTTCAAAATGACACAGGAGAACCAGCTGAATACTTTTATACCATATGCTTTTAAAAAAGAAAATAGCAATATATTTTATAATTCCAATTTTCTCACTATAACAAAGACTGACAATTCGTATAAGTGCGACTGCCAATTCTCTACTTTTGACAATTTATGTGGGATGCCACAAGTCATAATTTCAAAGGGAAAAAGAAAAGAACAGTTACCTGGCAAAATCCACCACGGCAATGTCCATGCTCAGAGCATTGGTTAACACAAGTGCATAGCACAGGCACTTCACAAAAACGCCCCGAAAGACAATCATATTTACAGTGACAATCTTCTTTAAACTTGACCTTCCCAGCATATGCTTCCTGCGGGTCCACATTACACCAACCCAGCTTGCTAGCATTTGTTGTGAAAATATTATCGAAGTCAGGTTTTGCCCAGTCAGTCAATTCGGGAACACCAGGTTCAGAAGCTGTTCTGAAACAAAGATTAAATACTATTAGCATTTTGGGATAAAGAAAAGGTACATTAAAATCTAAACCAACCTAAGTTGGGTTAAAAGTGCTTACTTCATTTGAAAGCCACACCCCTCAGCAGCAGGACGATTTGGATATTTTGTTCCTTCTCCGCAGAAGCACATTGCTCTAGTTGTGTCACAATAGGCAGGACAAATTGAAACAACCCATCGCCCATACGGTAGCTCTGGTGTTTTAGGGTGATTGCAGTCCAGCTGCAGTCTATCAGAGCAGCTTTCTCCTGCTCCGTTAGAAAAGAATGTTTAGCTTGTGACAATGACCAAGAAAGCGTCTTATGAAGATAATCTAATTTCTTTGATTGCCTTATGTACTTCAGTTCTTTATAATTTTATCCAACCTCTAAAAAATTTCAAAAACCTTCAAATTAATGAAAATTTTGATATTTCCTTAAATTTATAATTAACCAAAAAGTTCTCAACGAGTTTTGACATTGATCATCTTGGAATTCCACTGAGTTGACTTGCCATCAGAGCGATGAACTTCATAGATGATATAAACTAACATTTAGTATAACAGTTTTATATACAATTACTTAGTCAATAGAAACATTGAATTGGATGGAACAGTCACTAATTTATATATCAAAGTACAAATGGGGATGATAGACATAAATCATTGTCAATGTTTAGATTCAACTTCTGAACTGAAATTTACTTTTAGGACCGTTACTGCAACTGGTGCACAACTTATCAGTTCACCAAATCATTTATATGATAAAATTGTTTCATTGGAAGACAAGAAACTTCTACTATAGAAACCCATCAACTTTCAATTCCCATAACGAAAATATTAAACAGACAAAAATAACTAGTAACGATGAAGTTGTTGGAAAAGGGTCCAAATTCACCACTAAATCAACCAAACTGTGAGTCAGTGAATGTAGACAAAAATAGAAAATAATTTACTGACCAGTATATCCATGAAAGCAACGACATTGACCCAATTCATTGTTACAAACCCCTTGACCACTACAATCCTTTTTGCAGCTCTTTCCACCTATAATCTGCCAAAAGACAGATTAATTAAGAACATATAAAACTACAAGCAGGAAGTGAATTCAATGCAACCGTAAGCTTTAAATATCACATGAAGCTTAATTAGATGTATAATAGAATGTTGAGGAAGCTTCAAATCTAGACTCAAAGGCTAATGAATTCTACCAAAATGTGTATGCACACCACACGAAGATCTGTTTAAAAGCATAAAAAAATGAATGTAACCACAGTACCAAAAACCAAAAAGATAAAAACAATAAATAAAGATGAAAGCATATGCCATCACTATGATTACCTCAACTACACTGACTTCCTGAGCAACCACATCACAACCAGAAAGCCAGCGTCCAATCTCGGTCTTCCAGGGTGCATTACGATAAACCACAGCCTTGTGCAAGTCAGCCGGAAACCTATGATCTAAATCAAGATGCGGGGGTGAGTTCTCCCACACACGGTTGCTTCCTCCTTGAATCGATCCGTTAAGCGGGACACAAGGGCTCTGAACTTGTCGCACACTAAAGGAATCAAAAGAAGGCACCACAGGTACAACAAACAAATGAACTACTGAAACCAATGCCAGAACAGAAGCAACTGCGGCTACTAAAAACCAGGACCACTTCCATTTCTGAAACGAAAACATCATCTCTTTCGCATTAAACCCAATAACAAGTGAATTCCCCACAAACCAACCTCTTCCTCTTTGACCCCTTTAAGCTCTACATAAACACTACAAAATAAAAAACAAATTCCCCTTTAAAAAAAAAAAAAAACACATGCCAAGTTTATAGAATTTCAGTAATTTGCTGTCTATAAAAGGAAAGAAACACCATATATACTCCAAATAAATGCATTGCCATATTCAAAAGCTGAAATTGAATGAAATATAGCAAGTTTTGGACAACAGAGAGCAGACACTAACCTTTCACCAGATCTGTGATTGCATTTGTTGAAAATTCAACACCCTGTGATATCAAACAGACAGAATTGAATACTTTTAATTATAAAAAAAAAAAAAAAAATCAGAGAGAGAGAGAGAGGGCTCACCAGAGAATCAAGAATGGACATGCCAACTAAAACCCCATATTAAAAATATTAAAATACAACGACAAACTGATTTTGTTGAGACATGAGCGAGTGAGAGAGAGAGAGAGAGAGAGAGAGAGTGAGAGGCGCCAAGGCTCTCGCTGAGAGGCTTGAACAGTTTCTGTCTTCATAACTGTTATAATGACTTTAACTGCCCTTCATTTTGGATTATACACGCTTGTTTTCGTGGGAAAAAAACCGTTGATTTCGAGGGTGTTTTTGTCATTTTGTTACCTTCGTTATTTTTTGGAATCTTTTTCAGTTCCTGTCCACGCTGCCAACTGGAAGTAGACAATTTTGTTTTGGGACCAAGCCACTTGTTGTGAGGTCTCATTTGCTTTTAAATAATTTATTTATTTAATAATTTAAAAAAAAAAAAAGACATTAAACATTGGGTGGCATTGCGTGGATTATGATATCCACCAGGATTCTTGCAAATTTATCACAAGTTCACATCCGAAAAGTAAATTTACCATTCTAGAGTCTGTAACAAGGTTGAACATGCCCTCGCTACTCATGCCTTTTCGTCCATGGAGGACAGAATTTGGCAGCCTGTTTGTGTCTCTTTCCTCTTATGAAAAGTTTTTTATTTCAAAAAAAAAAAAAAAAAGTAAATTTATCCTTTCAAAAATTTTGATTATTTTTAGGGAAGTGATGTGACAAATAATTCAAATAAAGAAAAAATAATTGTAAAGAACTGGGACACTTACATGCCATAACCATGATAGATAGTAGATAAATTGAAGAATAACCATGATATATAATGGAGAGTTTATATCTAGGTTATAGTGAAAGAAACAAATCAAGGAATGAAATCTCTAGTACATGCTGACTAGCATAATAGAAATGTCACATTTTGCTCATATGATAACAAAATTAGAGAAAATATATGGAGTACCATCCATTTTTCAAGGTGGACCTAATTGATACGGTTACAAAATCAAAGAAAATAAAGGGCGTGGGGTCTGTTTTTAGATTTTTTTTTTTCCCACATTAATTCCTCGTATGTGATGTCCAATTTGGATAAGCTTGCTCCGTTTTTCATATTTGCTTTTTACGTAATTTACTTATTACTTTTATTAAAAAAAAAAACAAAGAATAGTAAATTTGTTTAATGGTTAATTATATGATTATTATTAATATTTGTTAGTATTTATTTGTGTATTTGTAAATGAGCTATGATTTTGTTAATATCAGTTGAAGATTGCGGGTCAATATATATATATTAATTTTTTAATTTTATTTTTAAAATTTTTATTTCATTTTAAATCATTAAATCAAAATCTAATCCATGCATGACTTTGCTTGTTGTTTATTGATTTATTTTTTGAAAATGACTTTGCATGTTATTTATAATAAGACAGAGAGGAACTAGTTTGGACTGTGGAGGGGGAAATCAAGTGGCAACTGGCAAGGTAGAATCCGGCTGGCAAGCGAGCGCCGACTATCGTTTCTTTGTTTCGAGTCAAATTAAGGCTTCTCTGCCTGTGAATCTTCTACATTACTGCATTTTCATTCTTTTCAATATTTATAATGCATTTGATTAGTTTATAATATTTTATTTCAATTCATTTTTATAGATTTTAAAAAATAATAGCAACAATATTAATAGTAATAGTATGTGTGTGAGAGACTTTGAGAACCAGAATGCCTAAGATTCCAATCTTTAACCAGTCTGATTTGACAAATATGAAGTGCAATCTGCAGATCATAGACGTCACTATTTTTTTTTTTTAATCAATATAGTTTACTACGATTCCTTCAAAAGTGGTGTAAACATTCTCAAAAGCTTAAACTGGTAAGTGGTCATGTCCATGCATGTGCAAGCTACTTCCTTCAAAAAAAAAATTAATTAATTAATTGGTCATGTCCATGCATGTGGCAAGCTAGCTAGCATGGGGGGCCATCGTGAACCAAGAGCCGCCTCAACATTATTAGAAGCTTTACACGAAAAATCTTAAAGGGGAAATTACACTGAGCCCCTTTAGATTTGACGTTAGAAACACCTTGTTGGATAGGTTTTGGCATTCTACACATAAACCCTTGAAGCTACACTATAACATCTAACGTTACGAGGGTAGTTGAGTTTTCCAACATTTTGTTGAAAACAATTATCAGAATTTATAATAAACAAATAATTATATTAATAAATTAATGAATCATTTTAGATAAACGCACTCTATCTTCATTTTATATTTAGTATTGAAAATAAAGTTAACTTCAAAAAAAAAATATTAAAAATAAAGTTGGGATTTAGGAATGGAAGACGCTCCAATTTCTCTAATCCACCATTGATAGATGAATTATGTAGACTCCATTTTTCTATTTGCTAACTTTGTTATATCATGTTTGATTTTTTATTTGTTATATATAAAGTGTTTTAAGGTCAAACCTAAGGACCTCTGTCTAATTTCTCCAATCTTAAATGAGGTCTTTTCAATATTTATTAATTTCTTTATTCATCCTAGATTTTCTCAGCAAGTTCTTCATATTTCTCCAGGAAGTGTGGTATTGAATATTTCCCTTTTTTTGTATTTTGTCTTTTTACCATTTTAATATCTATATGTTACTTCTTTTTAAATCCATATTGCAACTTGCAAGAGCTCTTTCTATTTTTTGTTAGATTGAACTAGTTTCTAACCTTCTTTTACTTTTTAAGTTTTTTCACTTCCTACATAACTTGGTTATTAACTTATTATAACCAAATCAATAAAATAAAATAAAAATAAAAATAAAAACCATCTATATAAGTTTTTCCTTATATGAAAACTCCAATTTCCTACCTGACATGTTTATTGTAATGAGGGTTTAGCTGCTATACAAAATATGAAAGGTGAAACTTCATTATAGTCCTTTAGGTTTCGAAAAATATCAAAATTTTAAAAATCTTTTGGAACAGCTATTTTTCATCCCTAACTTTTTTAAAACTTTTCAAAAAAAAATCCAAACGTTAGTCAACTAATGGTCAAACAAAACAGAAAAATTCAAAAGACTTAATTGCTCTCATCACCTAAAACAACCATTTTGCCCCTAATAAAACGAAAATAGTACATACTTTTCGTCCAATAAAAAATCAACACGTGAATATATGAATATTGTTTTTTTTTAAATGATTATTTTTGAAATTAAAAATAATAAAAAAATCAAAAAAATAATAGTGTCTTTTCTTTAATCTGATTATTGCTTTTTAAAAAAATATATATGATTTTTTTTTAATTCAAAAAATAACAAATTGCAGAAAAACAACATTATCTTTTTAGTAAACTCTTATTTCTTCTCTGAGATTGCAAGAAAAACATAAACAAAAATAATAATAATAAAAATAATAATGACAAGGGCCTTCATCATGGCAGAGGCGATACACCAGATCGTCGATGAACCAGATCAACAATCTGGTGCGTCAATCTAGTTTGCACTAAATCAATCGACGATCGGTTCGAACTAGATCGACGAGTTAGTGCATTGATTTGGTTCGCACTAGATCGTCGCACGTGCAAAACAGGTCGACCTACCAGATCGCGTATCTGGTTCGAACCAGATCGACGATCTAGTGGGTCGACCTGTTTCGCACCACCAGATCGTCGATCTAGTGTGAACCAGACATTGTTATGGTTCGTCGATTTGGTTTGAACTAGATTGTTCGAATTCGGTGTCGCCTCTATTGCATGAAGACCCGATTCATATTTTTAGTGATTAATTTCTGGTGATTGATTTTGTAGAAAAAGAAGAAGAAGAGAGAGTTTTGGTTTCTGGGTGTTTCAAATTGGTGGCTATTGATAATGTTTAGATTGATTGGGTGTTAATGACTTTTTGTGGATTGTTGAACAGGTGATTGTGTGGACTATTTAACCGGTGATTGAGTGTTGGTGATTTTCAGATTGGGTGTAATCATTGATAATGATGGCTATTGCAGCAGGGGATTGCGATGGTGGTTAAGGATGTTGAAGATCTGAGAGGTTTATCTAGGTTCCAATCCAAATGTTGAAGATTGAAGGATTTAGGTTTTTTTTTTTGTTGTTTTTTTGGTGATGAAGATGAGTTTTTGTTTGTGTTAATGATGATGATTCAGGACTAGGTTTGTGTTGATGATGAATGGTGATTTTGCTGGTGAAGAAAATACATTATTTTTGTTTAATTTCTTTTTTAAAAATTAGTTATTTACTAAAATATTCTCACCTAAAACCTCCATTTTCGATCTAAATCCAACCAAATTTAATCCTAAACATCAGTACTTAACATCCAAAATACAAAAAAAACCCTCAAAAAATCACAAAAAATCTCAACAAAATTCAAGCAATCAACAAAGAAAGGCAAAGATTGCATATCATGAGCTATGAAGGAGAAGAACAAGGTAGGCAGAACCAATTTGGTAAAGTGGGTATATTGTATAATTAATTTGTTTGAGGGGTTAAAAACTAATATTTTTAAAAATATTGCTAAAAATGAATTTGAAATTTTTATATTGGTTTTGTGTTTCTTTTTGTATTTTTCACATAACTCAATGAAGTTTATTCTTAGTGCTCTTGGGAACACCCTCGAAATAAGGAGTTGCAACTCTCGTCATGCCAAATAGGATGAGATAATGCGCTTGTACTGTGACACTTGTTAGTTAGTGCCCCTACTCTGTGGTACTTGCTTATGGAGGCATGGCTTAATATTTAAAAGACACTTAATATATGTGGTTAATAAATATCTTGATTTTTTTATGAGTGCATATTATATGCTTGGCATTTATTTGAATTGGAATGGAAATGACTATGCAATATATACTCAATGTTGATACTTAGATTATGTTATTTGTTACGTTTGTGCATGGATGTATACACTACTTTGATGATATAAAAATTATTATGCATGATAGAACATTGAAATAATTATGTTGCTTATATTTATATATGAGATTCATGCATATCAACAAAGATTTTTATATGATTGATATTATTTGGAATTAGAATACTCCCTATAAGGTTTTATAAGCTCATCCCAAAATTTTCCCCTAATTGCAGTGGCAAGTACTCAATTTAGATTTATGCGGAATAGAGGCTTTGGTTTAAAGGTTGAGAAGATAAATAGTTAATTGTATAGTCTTCCTCTTGATGTATATGTGGAGTGTAGTTATAGATGTATATATTTAGGTTAGAATTAGTAATATCACAAATCTAGAAACGAGAGTCCTGGTGCTGTATTTATGGTAATTGAAATGTTGAGTTATTATTTTATGAGAGACAGAGTCTCTCATTGAGATGAATACAATCTATGGACATTATATTTTGTAAGTATGGGTGAAATATATTTTTGGAAAGTTCTAGAAATAGTTAAAACTTTGGCGAAAATTTTGTAAGAATGGGTTTCATTGAAAAATTGAATTATAAAGTGGAGAATTCTTAGATGCATTACCTACTTTCCCTAATTAATTCTAATATTTTATTCACGTATCTAATTTTAAAATATGACAACTCATATTATTTTTACACTTTTTGTTTTTCCCTTAAATATGTTCTGTATTTGAGAGTAAGGTGCATTATGTCCTTCCTAACTATGTATATCTTTTATTTATCTTAATGAAACTGTTATCATACCATTAAGATTTGACAATTTAAAAAAAAAAAAAAAGCTTTTAGAAAAATATTACAAGTTTTAAATTTGCAAATAAAACCTGCAAAAATGATTTTAACTATGCCTCTCGTGTCTCTGTGTATGTGTGCAAGACATTGAATTATATAATCCAATATAGCTTGATAATAGAGAATCCATATTTAACCTAATAATGATCTAAGTTTAAATTAAAAAATAAAATAAAACAATCGAATCACAATAACTTAAACCATAAATATACAATCAACGTTTTTATAACATGCAATACATAAATTCACATGCCATGCTTCATATATGAATATATGAAATACATCTACATTTTCATATCTTTCACAATGATAACCATTGTTTCATATGATTAGTATATTATTACTATTTTTCTTTTTTTAACAAATTACAACAATTAAGGGTTCGAAGAACAAGAACACTGACTCGAACTCACACAATGAGTATAAATGTGAAGGGTGTACAATTAGATCAACCTCATATTGCCTTTATTATTTTTTATTTTTGAAGTACATATTGCCATTATTATTACTATCTTATTAAAGAAGTATTTGTTCAATAATTAATAACCAAAGTTATAAACTTATAAATTGTTGAGTGGCAATATTTACACCCCACTAAAGCTGTGTGCGAACCCCTTTTGTAATTACACCCCATTAAATATAATTTTAAAAAATTAAAACTTAACAGGGTGAACTTTTTTTTCTTTATCACACAGGTATTATATATATGATATATTGCGTAGCTTAGTGACACTCTTGATCAAAATCTTTTAGGTGTGGTCCGAAACTGGGCTTCTAAATTAGGAGAGAAAACCTACATCACATGGAAAATTATGCTCGTTTTCAAGGTTTTACATACAGATCGAACCATAGACATTTGGTTGATAGACTAAACTCCATGGGCTAAAATGCCACTGCAGCCACTAGGGTTGAACTTGGTTTTAGAGAATATCGATCCTCTAAATTGTTTTGGGTCTAGATTTTTGAGCCCAAATGCTTTTTGCTTGGGTACAAATTATTACCCCAATTGGGTCTTAAGTTTGAGTTTAATGAGGACTACATCATTTTAATAGACCTGGCCCTTTTAAAGGTTATTAGAATACTCATTAAAATGGTATACTCAAAGTATAAAATTTTCATTTTCCAAAAAATTTATCAACATATTTTAAGCTCAAAATAATTAGGGCTACTTCTATATTTTTTACCATTGATTTTGATTTGTTATTTTTAGTTTTTTAAACATGGTTTAACATTTTATTACAATCAATAACTGTGAAATAATATTCTCAAATTATAAATTTTTTTTTCCTTTTTTTTAAAAAAAATTTACTTTCTTAAAAATTTATTAATAAATTTTAAGCTCAAAATGACCTAAAAGCACTTGTATATGTTTTATTATTGATTTTGACTTTTTTTGTAAGTCTCTAACACAATTAAACATAATAATAGCAAACAAAAAAATTTTTGTAGTTCAACTAATTTGTAGATTGCATATATTAGTAAGCTACATAGCCTATAAATTTAGCACTAATTTCTGTCAGAAGGAAAAAAAACATTAATTTATAGTAAGGTGCCGTTAATGTCATCGAGAAAACTTATTAGTACACCCGATAGGTTATTACACTCACTATAAAAATGTAAAATCCAAATTTAGTATAAGCACCCCGCACCCGCAAAAATACAACATATAGCCTTATGCAAAATTCAAAGACGTAAATGGAAACGAGCGGCTAGGGATCGGGAGGTTATGCGGACAGGATCAAGTCCGTTTGAACGGCTGCTGACTTTCCAATATATTAGGAAGGAGGGAGGTAGTAGCAAAAGCATTTCGCCAGGGAGTTTGTTAAAGCTGAAAGGTAAAGCTGAGAGTTGCTCCCCGATAGGAGGTACCTTGCAGATGGACCTGGACGTAGAGGGAGGGACTTACCTAAAGCGAAAGAAGCTGACTTTCACAGACGAGGGGGGAGGAGTAACGAAGAGAGTGAGGAGATTGGTAACTAGTGATTCGGAGATGAATGTTGTATCGGTGGAGCCTGCGTGTCAGGCCCGCCGGGAGCCATGAGTCTGCTATGCTGGAATGTGCACGGGATGGGGAACCCGCGTACGTTCACAGCCCTTAAAAGGGTGCTACAGCAGTATTCCCCTAGCTTAGTGTTTCTATGTAAGACTAAGTTATATGGTGATAAGGTTAATAGATTGAAGGAATTAATGGGGTATCAAGGAGGATTGGTTGTGGAAAGTGCAGGCAAGAGTGGTGGCTTAGTTATGTTATGGAAGGATGATGGGGAGGTGAGCCTCACGTCCTATTCTAAAGGGCATATTGATGTTAGGGTCAGCTTGGGGTGCGGAGGGAGCTGGCGGTGTACAGGGTTTTACGGTAATCCATTGCCAGGACAAAGAAAGAGCTCGTGGGAGCTAATGAGAAGACTCAGGGGGATAGACAATCTGCCCTGGTTGATGGGAGGCGATTTTAATGAGCTTTTGAAAGCTTCGGAGAAGTGTGGGGGATCATCAAAAGAAGTGAATGGGATGCTGAGTTTTAGGCAAGCTCTTTCAGACTGCGGCCTCGGGGATCTAGGCTACAATGAGCCTATGTTTACATGGAATAACAGGAGGGATGGCTTGGCAAATGTGCAGGAACGCTTGGATCGTTTTATAGGCGACCGGAGGTGGCGAGAGACATTCCCATGGGCGAAGGTGGATCATTTGGGTTTTAATGGGTCAGACCATAGACCGATTCTGTTAACTCTCAAAGGCAGGACTTATGCAGTTGCGGGACATATCCGGAGGTTCAGGTTCGAACCTTTTTGGTTAAAAGAGGAGGATTGCAGTGCAGTGGTGCAGGGTATTTGGACAAGTTCTAGTACAGTATACGATGTGCATGGCCTATGGTACAAATTGGGGAGGTGTGCGGCGAGGCTGATGGGGTGGAGTAAAAGTCGGTTTGGATCTTTGCGGAAGCGTATTGAGGGTCAGACGTGTTTGGTGGAGCGCTTGTACAGAAGGTGCGGCTGGCCAGGGGTGATGCAACAGATAAGGAAGGCAGAACGAATTCTCGAAGATCTTCTGTCAAATGAGGAGTTATATTGGAAGCAGCGAGCCCGGGTAGAATCAATGTTCGTAAATACGTTATACGGTACGGTACGGGCACCCCGATATGGTGCGATACGGTACGCCCGGTACGGTTGGTACGGGCGTATCGGCCAAAAATGGTTAAAAATATATATATATATATATATATATATAAAATATCATAAATTTGTAAAACAACAATATATTTAAAATTAATTGTCCAAAAGTAATATAACCAAACCAAACTATCAAAGTCCAAACAAAAAATAATACAAAAGTCACTAGAAGAAAAGATAATCTAATCAGTATCATAAAAAGGGTCGCCTGTTTCAAATGGTCGAAAATTAGGATCAAAATGGAATGTATCATCTCCCCTATTATCCTCCTCCTCCTCCTCCTCCTCCTCAAGGATGTCATCCCTCTCTGATTCATCGTCCAATGATTGAACACGCTTTCCTTTCCCTATACCAAATTATTTAAAGTAATAGAATTAAAAACTTTAAAAACTTTAATGTATATTCAAGTTACTCCATTAAATTATTGATAAACTTACGTGCATCTCTACTCCTCTTTTGTCTTTGTTGTGTTGCTTGTGTACTTCCACTCGGTTCACTTATGTCTATACTCGGTGCATAATGTGTGGGCATTTGCCCAACATCATCTTCTCCCATCACCCATTCATCATCGGAAGGTAGGTCAGTAGAAACTAAAAGCTCATCATCATTAGTTGAACTCCGGTGCTTAAGGAATTTTTTATGCAACTTTCTATTGTACATTATGTACACCAATGAGTTCAACTTCTCCGCGGCCAACCGATTTCTTCTCTTAGTATGAACCTATAATTGTTAATAATGAAAAAATTAATATCAACAAATAAATAATTTTATAATAAGTATCGATATATTCTAAGTTTCTAACTAGACTCATACCATATTAAATGAACTCCAATTTCGCTCACAAGCGGAGGATGAGCAAGTAAGACTTAAAATTTTCACAGCAAAAGATGTTAACTCTGGGGTTTGATCTCCCCATTGAATCCACCAATCAACTACAATGCCAATAACAATCCTTTTAGCAAGAAAACACATAAACAATTGAAGAACACTTAAAAGGAAACTTCACATACCAGGACTACGTTTTGTGGCAGATGTTCTTGCCAACTCAAATGCAAACATTCCTTCCCTTTTTCTAAACTCATCAAGCTGTAAATCTGCCTTCTCTCGCTCGTTATAATCCGGAATAAGCTTCTCCATGCACTTTATCAACCCAAACTTAATCTCTGGATGAGTGGACCTTTTTTCTGAATATTGGAATTGAGGATTCAAAAAATAAGCAGCTGCATGCAAATCACGATGCATCTGGAACTCCCATTTCTCATCAATTATCTTCCAGATCTCATGGTAAGCTCCAACTTCATCCCCTAAATTTTTGGCTATTTCCTACTTCGCCAAATCCATTGCTCCATAAATGAATCCCATTCCAGGCACCTTTTCTGAATCCGCTAACCTTAACATGCGAACAAGAGGTGCAGTAGTCTTCAATGCATAGGACATACTAGGCCAGAAACTCGGATCCCTTAGTATGATTCTCTTGACTTCCTTTCCTTCCGGTTTCTTTGCATATGTACATCCACTCCACTCCGGTGAAGTTAACATTTGCTCCAAAAATCGCTTCAGTTCAAACATACGTTGCAATGTCAAATATGCAGTAGCAAACCTCGTAGGAGCAGGTTGGAGCAATTCTTTATTTGTAAACTTTCTCAACAATGCCAACACCCATCCGTGATTATAAATGAAATTACTCACCTATTAAAGGATAAAATTTTTTTAATTAACATATGAGTTAAGTTAAAAACAAAATGTGGTAAGAAATATTATGACTATAAGTCTATAATAGTACCTTTTTTGCTTTTCTCAATACATTTTTGTGTTGGGGTAGTTCGCCAAGTTTTTCAAGTATTAAATCTATGCAATGAGCAGCACATGGCGTCCACCACAACCGTTTCCTCTTTTGCATCAACATTTCCCCAGCTTTCTTATAATTGGAGGCATTATATGTTACCACCTGAACAACAATATTCTCTCCAACCTCTTCAACCACATCATCAAGTAGCTTGAACAACAATGTTGCATCTTTCACCAAATCACTAGCATCAATCGAGCGAAGAAAAACTGTACCATATGGATTGTTTACAAGGAAGTTGATCAATTGTCTACCTCTCATATCTTTTCACCCATCCGATAATATGGATACTCCTGTTTGTTTCCACGTCTTCATCACTTCAGCTACAATAGCTTTAATGCTTTCTTCCTCCTTTTTTAATATGGTAGTCCTCAACTAATAGCTATTTGGTGGTTTTAAACCTGTCCCATAACGCCCAACTGCTCGAATCATATTCACAAAAGATGGACTATCAGCAACATTAAATGCAAGGTCATTCTCAAAGAAAAATCGACCTATGTCCTCACACGTTCGATCACGTAGCTCCTTATCAAATCCTGTCGTTCTAGTCTCCCCTAATTCCCCCGTTTGTAAAGCATCAGTTTCCGCATCCCTAAAAAACCTATCCATAGGTCCCCTAATCCCCCTCTGAGTCTGAGTAGCACTATCACTATTTGACCCTTCCTTGAATCGACTATTCAATGTCGTACATTTATCAATTCTTTCCTCCCTCACTAATTGATTCATTCTTTTTGTCTCATCCAAATTCTCCATATATCTTTTGATGTCCTCCTTAACTTCCGGTGGAACATTTGGACATGCGGAAACGTTCCCTTGAATACCCGCAAGGTGTTCTTTCATCCTAAACACTCCCTCATTACTTTCTCACATAAAACACACCGCATAAACCTTTTCCTATTTGCTTCCATCTCAACCCCATATTTCCAAGCCGGATCTTTTTTATTAGCCATCACAAATTCACAATCACAACAATTAGTTTATTCTAACTTTGATAAATTATCAAAGCCCCTGCAATTTATAAGTGAATAAATAAATTAAAATGAAAGCTATTGCATGTCTATTTAAAAAAAAATTAATTAACAAATAAAAAAAAACAGAAAGCTGCCTACTGCCGTGCAGCTGTGCAAGGAAAAAAAAAATTATTTCAAAACTTCAACTACTATGACAGTGTTGAAAAACAAAAAAGAGCAAGAGTGTGTGTAGATCGAGCAAGAAGAGTTCAAGAGATGAAGAGAAAGAAGAGTTCAAGAGAGAGAAAGCACCGTTCTAGAGAGAGGAAGCTGTTGTCGCCAGTGACGTCGCCGGTTTTGTCTTCACAGTCGCCGGAAAGCTTGTGTTTGTGAGATAAATGGCCGAAAATGGGGCTTTGGTCGCCGGGGAGGAGCGAGGAGCGGCGATTCGCGCGGAGAGAGAGTAGATCGAGCAGCAAAACGATGATTTTAGGGTTTGTTTTTCATTTTATTTCAGTTTTTTTTCCGGGTTTTTTACTTGACCCGACCCGGCCGTATAACTGCATATACGGCTGTATCGGGTCGGGACGGCCATATACGGCCGTCCGGTACGCCGAAAACGGCATTTGTCTGGATCTGCGTCCGGTACGGGGGCACCAGTACGTTTCGCCGCCGGTACGCCCGTACCAACGTATATACGGCCGTACCGTACCGTTTTTACGAACACTGGGTAGAATGGCTTGCAGCGGGAGACCGGAATACTAAATATTTTCATGCCAAGGCTTCAGCGCGTAAAAAGAAGAATGATATCGTCCGAGTCATGGATTCGAATGGTAGGGTGGAGGTGTCGAAACCTGGGATGGTTAGAATAATAGGTGACTTCTTTTTGGAGATGTTTCGCTCGTCTAATCCGTCAAAGAGAGATATTGTTAGATCATGTGATCCAATTCAGTCGTCGCTTTCAAGTGAACAAAGTGAGGAGTTGCGCGAGCCTTATAGGGAGGAAGAAATCAGATGGGCAGTGTTTCAGCTTGGCCCTTCGAAAGCGCCAGGACCGGATGGTTTCCATGCTTTGTTTTTCCAAAAATTCTGGGAGGTGGTGGGCAAGGAATTCACGGAAGTGTGCCTCAGGATTCTGAATGGTAATGGCCCGTTGCTAGACTTTAATCGAACGAACGTCGTCCTCATCTAAAAAAAGAAGCAGGCAGTGGCCTTGAAGGACGTTCGTCCGATCAGTCTGAGTAGTGTTGTGTATAAGGTAGTGACAAAAGTTATTGCCTAGAGAGTGAAAAAGGTGTTGCCAATGCTTATCTCATCAAATCAGTCAGCCTTCGTTCCTAGTAGGCAGATTGTGGACAATATTTTGCTCTCATTTGAATTACTGCATTCCCTTAATCAGCGGCGGAAGGGAAAGAATGGTTGGATGGCTTTGAAGTTAGATATGTCAAAAGCATATGATAGGGTGGAGTGGGGTTTTCTAGAGGCGGTGCTTTCGAAGATGTGCTTCCCGCAATCGTTGGTCAGTCTCATAATGAGGTGTGTGACCACGGCGAGTATGTCTGTTCTCCTGAATGGGGAGTCGGCGATCGATATTAAACCAACAAGGGGTCTTCGACAGGGATGTCCGTTATCGCCCTACCTTTTTCTCTTATGTGCGGAGGCCTTCTCAAGTGGCCTTTGGAAAGCAGAGAGAGGGGGGTAGAGGCCTTGGGATGAGTTGCGTTAGGCGAGCTCCTCTCATTAGCCACCTCTTCTTTGCAGATAACAGTATCTTGTTTTGTAAGGCGTCAATCACCAACTGTGGCTTAATTGAAAAAGTTATCAGGTCGTATGGGCAAGGTTCGAGGCAGTGCGTCAACTTAGAGAAATCCTCGATTGTTTTCAGTCCAAATGTGGGTGAACGGTTAAGGAGGGATATCCTGAGCAATCTTAGGGTGGCAGATGGGAAAGGGTACGACAAGTATCTTGGGATGCCGGCTCTTGTTGGTAAGAATAAGTGGAAAACTTTTAATGTGATCAAGGAAAAGGTGTGGGAGAAGCTGTGTGGTTGGAAAGGAGGGTTGTTCTCGTTAGGTGGCAAGGAGGTTCTAATCAAAGCCGTTACCCAAGCGATTCCTATCTACGTTATGAACTTGTTTAGGCTGCCAGGGAGTTTATGTAAGGAGTTAGGGGCGCTTACGTCTAGATTCTGGTGGGGTGCCAGAGGTGAGAAGAGGAAAATTAGTTGGGTGAGTTGGGAGAAGATGTGTCTTCCTAAGCGTAAGGGTGGGCTAGGTTTTAAAGATCTGGGGGCTTTCAACCAGGCCCTTCTGGCGAAGCAGGCCTGACGTATCTTCAAAGATCCTGAATCATTGGTATCTCGTCTCCTGAAGGCCAAGTATTTCCCGAACGATGAGTTTTTGGTTGCTGGTCAGAAACGGGGAGGCGGGGGGGGGGGGGGGGGTTCCCATGTGTGGCAGAGTATCTTGTGGGGTAAGGTATTGCTTTGGAAGGGGCTAAGATGGCAGGTTGGATATGGCAGTTCGATTAGAGTCTTCAGGGACCCGTGGTTGCCTCGTAAGTTCAATTTCAGGCCTATCTCAAGTGGTGGGGGTATGGATGTGAGAGCTTCTGACTTAATTGATAAAAGGAATAAATGTTGGAACTTGTCAGCTCTCAACCATCTCTTCCTTCCGGTGGACGTAGAGGTGATCCTGGAGGTTCCCCTTAGTGTGAGACAAACGAACGATAGGCTCCGGTGGCATTACGATAAAAAAGGGCTTTACTCGGTCAAGAGTGGCTACCACCTTGCGAGGCAACTCTCAAAGGATGTCTCACCAGCTTCCAGTACGGGGGGGGGGAGGAGAGTGGTGGCAGTTGTTGTGGAACCTTGCTATTCCTCCTAAGGTCAAGATTTTTGTTTGGCGTGCATGCAACAACGCCCTTCTGGTCAAAGTGAATTTGGCAAGGAGGGGTGTGATTGCGGAGGCTGGATGTTTTCTGTGTTGCGAGGAGGTTAAGTCGACTGAGCATTCTTTATTGAGGTGTATTGCGGTTCGGCCTGTCTGGGAAGAGTTTCAGGGGATTAAGGGTGGTGTGGTGCTGGATTCAGGTTCCATTTTGGATTTGGTGGATGCGGTTAGGAGTGAGGGGTGTAAGGAGGTGGTCGAGCTGATGTGTTTTACTTTTTGGTGTATTTGGAATAATAGAAATGTCGTTCTCCAGGGTCTTAGGTCTCTCTCTTCGGCTGAAGTTGTGGAGTGGGCTGGTACGGTTCTTGCTGAATTCCAGTCTACTGCTAAAGCCTCCTCTGCTCCCCAGGCAGGGGTGCCAACTCTGCGTGATCCTCCGGAGTGGTGCCCTCCATCAGCTGGGTGTCTGAAGTTGAACACTGATGCAGCGGTAATTCCTGGTAAGTGCTGGTTTGGTGTGGGAATTGCTATCAGGGATCATTTGGGGTTTGTGGTGGCTGCGGAATCTCGGCAGATGCAGGGATGTTTTTCACCTGCAATTGAGGAGTTACTGGCTGTTAAAGAAGGGCTGTCTTTGGCGAAGGAGTTTGGGCTTAGTATTCATACTGTCGAAGTTGATGCTTCTAATGTGGTTTTGGATATAAACTCAGATTGTGACCAGTGGGGAGACAATGGTCTGATTATTGGAGATATCAAATCTCTAAGTAGTGAGGTAGGCGTGTCGTTATGCCAAGCCATCCCTAGGTTGGGGAATCACTTGGCCCATTATCTCGCCTCTTTTGCTTTGTCCTCTTCTGAGGTTTGTCGGTGGCACGACGTCACTGTAGACTGTATTTGTTCTGGTTGTGTTTAATTGACAGTTATTTCAAAAAAAACAAAAAAACAAAAAAAACAAATCTATTTAATTTCATTAGCACTATCTTCATCCTTGTCTATAACCTAATTCTTGTATCTTTATGGTTAATTTTGTTGAACATAATTAACCAACTCTAAATTACTAGTGAGGATAAAACAGTTAATTATATTAAAATATCAAAGTTATCTCTAGAATTTAGTGGAACCAATAAATTTCAAAGAAAATGAACAACGCAGTTTAAAAAATGAACAACAGAGTTTAAACCAAGATAAAATTTAGGGGTAAATTTAATATATTAATTAAAATAATTAATTGTTTTATCCTAATTAGTAATTTCACTAATGGAATATTTTATAATATACTTTGAATTAAACTTAGGTGTAAAAATTATTATTATTATTTTGTGGCAATATCCACACCCTGACCTCAAATATCAGTTACCTTTTATTCCGAAACTTCATATGCATATATTTCAATCATGTATTATTTGTGTCTTTCAC
Organism: Nephelium lappaceum; assembly: GCA_021234005.1. Classification (NCBI taxonomy): domain Eukaryota; kingdom Viridiplantae; phylum Streptophyta; class Magnoliopsida; order Sapindales; family Sapindaceae; genus Nephelium; species Nephelium lappaceum. Next base: position 6,632,125 of record CM038005.1, read on the forward strand.
ATTTTCAGAAGTTCATAATAATAATTATTGAATATTATTAAATATTTTAATAATATTTTTTAGAATTTGTCAATATGAGGTTGGTCCAATATTATATCTCTCATACCTATACCACACGATAGAGTCATGTCTCCCTTATGAAATTTCAAATTAATTATAATATTTGAAAAAAAAATCTAAATTACTAAATTAATTTAGTTGTTGTTTGGAATCATTTTCAAAAATGGTTTTTCATTTTCAAATACAAAAAAAAATAAATAAATAAATAAAAGAAATGTGTTTGGATGCACCTTTTATAAAATATGTTTTCAAAAATGAAAAATAACTTTTTCTCAATTATAACTAAAAAGTAAAACGAAAAACTTTTTCATGTTTTTCATAAACAAACCATTACTTTTTTTTTCTGTAAACAACTACTTTTTGTTTATTTTACAAGACAATATCAAATATTTTTATATTACCTTTACTTTTTAAAAATAACTTTCAAAAAATTTAACTAAAACATCATTTTTAAAACATAATTTTTATTTTTAAAAACACCACTTTAAAAACGATCTAAATGCATCATCAATTTTCTAAAAAATCATATTTAATATTGTAGATTATTGTTACAAATTATCGCCCCTCAATTTCAATCTTTTGGTTCCTCTATCGGGTAGCATGCTCAAGAAACAGGAAACCAAAAATTTTAGAGAAGTCTAGTTTCAAAGAAAAAAATGAAGTTAGAGAACTGATATATTTCCAGGAGTTCATAGCTCTAATACAGTACTAGTAATACCTAAAACCTTGAATTGTCAGATCAAACACAACATCTAATTACTGTATTTAAAACATAGGTTAATTGGAATTGATACATCAAACACACAGGAGAACACTAAATTCCATTCATTGTCCTGTGTTTTGAGACTTTTCTTGTCCAACTCTGTGTGTTTTTGCAACTCACTCGGTCTTCAACACCCCATCTGAAACCTTCTCCGACGATCCTTTCTTCAACCCATTTCTCGCGAGTCTCTTCAACTCCCCACAGAACCCTGTTATCTGGTTCACAACCTCTCTTCGTGACCATGCATTTGCGTCTGAATCATCTCTTTGTTTCTTCTCCTCCTTGCCTAGTTTGATATAATGATTCGGGTTCTGATTCTCATTGTCATTGTCTTCACTCAACTTGTTTTCTTTTTGCTTCACATCCCTGGTTAGACAAGAAAAATCATATAGAGCACTAACATTCTTTAACTGGGTAGTTCTCTTTAGTTATTTAACCATATGTACCTGCGGAAAGGAAGGATTTCAGAGATGGACATTGATCTTAGAAGCTTCATCTGAGAAACCAAAATGAATTTGATAGAATTGTTGTTAACTTATACAATCATATACATTGAAATTTGATAAAAAGTGAGTACTAAACAACCTTCAAATTACGAGTTGGTTTAAGAGAATCTTCAACGTTCATATGATGCTTGCAATCTGCTACAGCAAACAGACACAAAATTAGTAAATGTCAATCGTAACCAAAAAATATATATATCATAAATACATAAAATTTATCAGGTTCGAGATTTTCAACTATTTTTTCATGTGGGAGTCCTTGAATTACTCCTGTAATTTAAGAGTCATCTGGATTTCAATGCAAAAAAACATATGGCGTCCCACCTCTTATCAAAACTCAATAAATAATTTTTTTTGACAGATTTTTAAGATCAAAAAATTATCGAGATTAATCTAAATAAGATTCTAATAGTACAACTCAAATGATTACTCAACAAATAGATTTTGATACACAATTTTTATATAGAAATTTTAAATTATATCGATACAAATCCAACTCATAACTCGAAATTTGTACCGACATAAAGTAGAGTATTAAAAAAATATGTAGGATTTTATACAAATGCATTCTGGTTTTCTTTTACTATTATTTATTTGAACAAGAGAAAGTGGGAGAAAAGGCTGTAACTTACTGGGATTGCAAAACCAGGTTTGGTCGTCATCGACAGATTCGGTTGGGGCAGAGAGATCGACCCATTTGGGTGCGTTGATGTTCTCGTACGTGTAGTCTTCTTCGAAGGTGGACTCAATGGTGGTCCAGTCTATGTTCTCTGGCTCCATTACCCTACAAAAGAAAAATAAAATGTAAATTATGAGGAAGCGAAAGTAGCTCTGGTGTATAATAAAAATCAGTAAGAATAATTAAGTTGTAGCGTTGTTGAGAGTCAGAAAAAGAGACTCAAAATCCTGTGGAGTTGCAGAGATTGAAGGTGTGTGTGAGGTTGATAATAGACTTAACACTTCAAAAGAAGCTCTAGAGATTTTGTAACGTCCAGATATGGTTTTTAAGACTCTTTTCGACCGTTAGGGCTATCAACGTTTTTCTACTCCACGCACCACCCCCCCCAACTTCTTTTTGAAAACCACTGTTTTTCTACTCTTAATTCTTTTTAAAACTTGTTAATTACACAAACTTGCCCTGAATTTATTATTTTGAGCGAAAATTCAAACAATTACCGCAAATTAACATATACATTCCTAGCCGTTAAATCAAACTGTCAAAATAACAGTTGACTTACTTGGATTTATGAAAAACCTAAATTGCCCTTACTATATCGTATCGAATTAATTAGTAAATAAATAAATTTAATTAATTAAAAAAGACAAAAATTTTATTGATTAATAAAGGGTACTCTTTGATGGAGAAGACTCTCGATCTCCTCTGTGATAGAGTTTTAAGATTTTCTTTTTTTCAATTAATTAACTGAAAAAATTGATAGAATGTTTGATAGGGTTAGACCTAAATCATTCAATATTCTTGCAATTGGTGGGATTTACAAGAAGAATGATTATGAAAAGGTTTGAAGAAAGAAAATTTCAGTGTGATAATTGGAAAACATCATTGCCACCATGTATAAACACAAGAATTGTGAGAGCAAGCAAGGAGGGTAGGGATTTTAAGTTGTTAGAAGCAGGTATTGGGCAGTTTGAAATATAGGGAGGATGACAAGCCACCTCAGTACAAATATTGGGATTCATCCCGTCTTAGATCAATGTCTATGACCTGATGTCAACGCAGAACTTGTCCTGCCACCTCCACTCAAAAGCAAACCTGGTAGACCTAAGCTTCAAAAAAAAAAAAAGGAACCACATGAGAAACCTAAAGAAGCAAGGTCTAATAGTGTTGTATGCACTACTTGTCATTGCGCTGGGCATAACAATAGAACACACAATGGGGTCTCAAATTCTATGGGAAAGAAAAATGTACTTTTTTTAAGTTAATAAATTTTGTATACCATTTTATTGACATGATTCTTTCTCAATTAACTGTGAAAATTGTTGAAATTGTGTAGAAATTGAGCAAAAGTGGACAAGCTTCATCCTCACAAGTTGCAACATCATCTCCCCAGTATAGCGGTGCCTACAACCAGACCTAGACAATGGTGGATAGCAACTGACTGCAGAAAAATACTGACTACCTATATAAGTCGGCATGTTTAGTTTGGATTTGTCATGATGCATTTTTGTGTTATTGTTATGTGTTTTTTGTTGTCGAACTTTTTGTTATACTTTCATTGGCGAAGTCAGCATGTTTACCAATAGAACTTTTTGTCAGCAGATGCTGTCATATTCATGTTTGCGAAGTTATAAGATTATTTTTGCTAGCATGATGAACGTGTTAACTTAGATTGGTGGGGACATTTTATTTTTAGCACGATGAAAAATTAATGTAGTCCTCTAAACGAATTTCTAATCAATTTAACGTCAACCATTAAGTACCAAGTTATAGTTCTTTTTTGACAAACAATTGTTATATGAAATACATAATCATAACTTAAGTGATTAGAGTTTTTTTTCTTTTTCTTTTTTTTTTTTTTTTTTTATGGAAAAACTTCATTTTAGTTCTTACAGTTTTGAAAAATATCAGGTCTTTAAAACTCTTTTGAAAAAAACTCTTTTCATCCCTAACTTTTCAAAAACTTTTCAAAAAGGCCCAAAACCGTTAATTAACTAACGGTAAATATAATGAAATGCGCAAAAAATATTTTTATCCTTGATAGTTGTTAATTTTACATAAATTATTGGATTATCCTAGTAAAATAATAAATTTATAAGTTAAATTATCTAAATCGTTTCTGAATTTAAGTTATTAAAAATGGCTAAAGTCACAATTAATTGACCGTTAGCTAACTAACAGTTTGGATTTTTTTGAAGAGTTTTGAAAAAGTTAGAGATGAAAAAAGCTATTTCCAAAAAAACTTTAAAAACTAAATATTTTTCGAAATTTTGAAGAATAAATGAAGTGCTTTTTTTATATACATGACAGGAGTTCGAGTCTCATGCTTAGTTTTTTATATCAATTGAACTTTCAATTTCTAATCAATTTAATGTCAACCAAAAAGTACAAATTCATAGTTATTTTGTGACAGAAAATTGTAAGTAATAAAAAACATAAAATCATAATCCAACTAGTTAGTACATTTTTCCTTCACATCTGTAATAGGAGTTCAATTTTACCATATGTACATATGAAGGGACTCGAACCCCTAGCTCGGAAGCAAAGGAAAAATTCACGAGCCATTCAAGCTATAGGCAAATGTTGTTAAAAATGATTAGTTTTTTAATTTATTTGCAGCAAAATACAAGCAATTTTTAATTACACCATAACAAAACTACAAATTTAGATACATTTCAAAAAGTGATGGCAGGTGAGTAAATGTCATTTATTACGAACGAAAATAGCCTACTTACCATTGGAGCCCTAATAGAGGTTAATCGAGCATCAGGTAATCAAGTCAACATAAGCCCTTACAACGCATAAAGTAGGGCTTTTTTTTTTTTTTTTTTTTTTTTTTTTTTTTTTTTTTTTTAAGTTTAAAGCATGCAGTTTTTTTGGTCCTCGATAGGATTGATTACTTAAAAAATGAAAATTATACTAAAGTACTTTAACTATGGCAATATAGCTTAATATTTCAGGTTCGAGATTTATTAAACAAAGTTACATATTTAAAGAACGCTAATAAAGCACATGCCCTTTATCATATGGTGTAGATGAGGGTATTTTTTTTTTTTTTTCGTTTTATTTTTTCTTATTGTATGATGACAAAGATGAAGATTTTATGGTTTGCTGATGAAGATGAAGATTTTGTGTTTTAATGACGAAGCTGAAGGTTTTGTGTTTTGATGGTGAAGATGTGGATGAAGAGATTTTATTTATTCTTCTCTTTTTAATTTTTCATTTTTGCAAATACTATTGAATTTTCAAATGAGGTTTTTTTTTTTCTTTTTTTTTTTAATTTTCTTTTTTTAAATTTTTTTATAGCAAATTGCAAATTAGTTACTTATTTCAAACATTTTCTCAGACGGAGTAAATGTTATCGATTTATTACAATTCGACCACCCACCATTAGTAAAAAAACTGTTAATTTTAACAGTAGACCAAGTCAAACGATGAAAAGATCATAATACCCTTTAAATATAAATTAAATTAAATTAATTTTTTTAAAAAATAAATAGCCGACCTAGTCAAAATAAATTTGGCTATTCACCATTGCCGATTCTTCTTCTTTACCCAACCACTTCATCATCTTCTTGCTTATTGTCAACCTCTACTTTTTCCTCTTTTCCATTTGTCGTTGTTTGAAAACATCATCTTTTTCATCTCTTCGCCATCGTTCATCTTCTTCATCTCTTCTTTTTCTCCATCGCTATCCACCATTGCTAATTCCAAAAATGGCAGTGCTTCCCTCTTCCCTTCCTTTTCCATCATTCAAAAGTAAATTATAAGAAGGGTTTGTTTTGGTGGTGGGTGGATGGTTTTTGAGTGTTCTAGGTGGGTGTTTGATGTTGGTTGCTATCCATGGATGTGTTTGATGTTTGATGGGTGGGTGTCGGTGGGTGTGGTTAGTGTTTGATGTTAGTCGTTGTCCATGGATGTGTTTGATGTTTGATGAGTTTGATGGTGGCTGTCCATCCATAGAGATGAACAAAGATGACCGGATATGTTTGATGTTTGATCTCAAATCTCCATCTTCATGGAGACGGGTGGAGATCCCACTCATTTTTTTAAAAAATTTTTTAGTTTTTTAAAATTAAAAAATTCAAAATACAATCAGAAGACAAAAATGTGTTGAAATTGACTAATCATTAATTAACCTAAATCAATGACAAGTAGCGAAATCGTAATAAATCTATAAAGTTGATTTCACTCGAGAAAAGTTTGAATTGTGTAGCTGATTTGCAATTTACTCTTATTTTAAATTTCAAAGCTCTAAATAAAATTCTCCCTAAAATTATTGGACAACAAATTCTTTTATACATTTAATTATAATAATAAAACGACTTAATTGCTTCTCTGCATGTACTGATTACCCGTGATCAATAGTTTATTAACTATTAATGTAATTGTAATTAAGTAGATGGTTTAGAGTTGAATGTAATCATAAATAAAGTCAGGGAGAGTGTGCAATTTATCCTTAAAATAGAATACATGTGCCGTCGCCCACGGGGCGGTGGATGGAAGTTGTTAGACGTTGGGAGTTGGGTGAGATTAATTGCCTGAATGGCCAACATTTTGGTAGCCTCCCTCCACCATGTATTAAGGCCGAAAATAGTTGACCTACTCTAACAAAACAAGTACTTAGAAATGCGTACATATTTATTTTTCAACTTCAATCCTTGGCAACCATAATGTTGACCCTTTTCCTTTATTAATGCAATGGTGTTTAAATGAATAACGATGGACCCCATTAACCTTTTTTTTTTTTTTTTTTTGTATTAATTGAGTCATGCTATCTTATTGGATCTAACGATATTATTAGGAAAAGAAAACTAGCTATTGGATTCAAATTGAAAGGTCCATAAGAATCAAGCATTTAAAAATACAACAAATTTAAAAATATAATTTATTCTCGTAACTGTCTTTCAAGATTACTATATATTGTAGCTATACCATAATAATAAAGTAAAATTAATTCGACTTACACCCATGGTCGAAATTAAATACTATACATGATCTGAAAATTGAAAGATATTGATATCTACTGTCAAATATTTTGCTAAACTTAAATATCTATTCTCATTAATAAGAAGAGAGACTCCCGACGCATGTTGGTGTATACGGATAGTAGGACTCAAACTTTTATAACAAATTTAATAGGGGAAATGCACTAATTAACCGAGTTGATGCTCGAATTTTGTCATTTTTTTACTATTAGATTTTATTTCCTTTTTTCAAATCTAGCATCAATCTTGTTAATGATATGTTGATAGTCGGGACCAATTGAGATATAACTTTAGTGGTGCAGCCCCACAAATAGCTCCCAAGAAGTGGGATAAAGCAATCCGCATCAAATAGGGGGGAGGGGGGGAGTGAAGTGGGAGAGAGTAATCTACATCAAGTAGACGGGACGACAATCCACAGCGTATGGAGAAAGGAATCCATAAATTTGTGAAGGACGAGTGTAGAACCAACTACCTCATAAAAGTAAAGGGCGGCAATGGTCTTAACATTAGATCACTGCTCGAAGTTTAAAAGTATAATAACCCTTGTTATAGATGTGAAATAGGAAGCGTATAACCAGTTAACCACTCTGTAACAGTATGAATATGATTAATTTGTGAGATGTATTAACTTATGAACTGTTTGTGTGGACCTGTGTGGACCTAGGACCTATATCATGGATTCAATTGCTTAAGTCAAGGTCAAAGTTGTTGGGTCGAACAAAAATCATGTTAACCAAATCCACCTTATAATGCTTAATTGAATTTCAATCAAACAAGAAATTGATTGTCCAATAATATTATTAAATTAATATACAGCACAAACCTATGTTACACTCTACATAGTCTAACTTTACCTCAATGATCATGTTAGGTACGATAACATTATAAATCTCAACTAGCATTCCAACTCATACAATAAATTCCATCATTAAATGGTAACATGCCGTAACACGACATTACTTATGACATCTCTCAGTCATCGTGTTACGGTTCATACAAATTGTGTTACCTCAATTCCAGTTCCAGGTCAGGAGATATACTATTAATATGCATAGATAATATATATGTAAAAGTTATCACACACTTCGTTGATGTCAATAATAAATATTAGCATGTTTTTTAAATACATGTATTCAGGTAATATATGCTTGGTACTGATTAGTGTTTGCTGTCTAGTCGGTATCAGCAATCCAACCCAAGCCACGTGGCAGATTGGGGGGGTTGGGATTCTGAATTCTCATATCTTGTTGCCAAGTGGGTTTATGGTTTTAGCAAGCCTAACACGTCAAGATAAGGTGACTCATCATTCTATTTGGTGGCCCAACATGGACACCCGTATCGTGACCGCTCCAATAATGTCAAACGGCTTTAGATAAACACTTCACTGATCTCTGTTGGCTTGATTGAAATGCTTTTAAACTTGAATGTAACTGTATCTGAGGCATACTGAGGTTGAGGTTGATTTATCCAAGTGATATGCTTAAATAAATATCTATGATCTGACATATCTACTTTCAGTTTAGGGTCGTTTATAGTCTTCGGAGCAACAGTCACGATAAATTAGTAAGTTGACTAAATATGAGTTAGAATTAGAAAAATATCTGTAATTATTACTGTTTTGAGGTTATCTTTAAAATTCTTTTTGCAATTCTAAATATTTGACTTGATGCATATCCTTTTTCATTATAGGTAATTGTGTATCCCCGTATAGAGAAGGTTGTAGTTCACCAACTACATTTTGTTATTTTGTGTGTAGGTTTTTATTTTTTATTTTAAATTTTTTTTTTTTTATGATTATAGGAACGGATTCGGATGGGAGTACACACTTGGACAATATAAATTACTGATCTTAACAGTTCTTGTAGACTTTTGATCTATATCCTGATTCTACAATACAAATAGTTTCAGATCTCATTATATACAGATGGATATATATGTATCCGTCTTGTGTCAACCAAAAGAAAGCAAAAGAATTGACACGGTAGGGGGGTTTTTATAGTATATCATTGTTTAGACGATTGTGATTTGGGAATCCAACATTGTTTGTTGTTTGTAACCGCCCCTTTTCATCCAAATTCCAAACAAGGAGAACCTCCTATGAAACTATTGTTCCTCGTTTAATCCGCTTGGATTTGTTTTTGGTCAATTCTTCGTACTCTAGGCTCCAGCTTTGTGCCATAATAAATTGACTTCACCAATCTTTTTTTCATCATTTCCAATGAAAGTTGAACTCTCGTTGTTTCCCAACAATAAAGAGAACCCATCCCTTCAACTCTGTATCATAATAGTTTGCATTTAATGTGTCATTGTCGGTCCGCAACTATTTTTATTCCAGTTATTCTCCGAACTAGTCTTAATAACTTAAAAAAGAGTGTCATTTTCAGTTGCTAAACCTGGATCGATTATATAGTCTCATTAATCTAAATTTTACACAGCTTAACATTAAGAGCGACAAATAAAAATAAGAGTAATCCTGAAATTTTATCTAAATTTATTATATAAATGATACAATAAATTTATGTGTAACAATCAAACCATCAATATATATCATTCTATAATTAAAGTGGTCGTTACAAATCATTTTATTATATCGTTTGAGTAAAAAATTTGAATTTCTTTTTGTAAAATGTAGTATTATTCTAAAAATAATGTGAATGATTTTGACTTTCGACGATGTAAAAACCAAAAAAAAAAAAAAGGTAGGATTAAATAAAAGATATAATTATAAGCTTATAACAATGTATACTTCTCTATATACTTATTATTAAGTTTTATTGTATACATTTATCAATCAGTAATGTTAGATTTTTTAAATTTTTTATTTAAATTTATGCTCAAATGATATAATATGTGAATTATTAATATCATATCAATTATTACATTATTTTATGATTTATAATATATTTGTAACTCACCTGTTAGCTACGACATTTGAACAAAGATTTAGATAAAAAATTTAAAAAATTTAGAATTATTTATTTATCAATATATATAATAAGTTTGTAAAATATGTATTGATTAATCTCGTAGTTTTAAAAAATATATAATAAATTTGGTGACCACGTTGTACCAAGACAAAACCCATAAAAAAACCCAGATGTGACCTTACCCGACGCAATACTGCAGACTAATTAATAAATTTGTTGCAGGAAGTAAATCCCTGGATTTGGAGAGCAGGCTTTAAAATTCACACAATCTGCACTCTCCTCTCCTCTCCTCTCCATCCATCACTAAAATTATTAAATAATAATTATTATTGTTTTTATATCTTCAATTTTGTATGGTATTTAAATCGATTGTATAAATCATTTGATCTACCGGCGTGGCTTCAACTTCAAAGCTAATAAACTCTCTCTCTGTCTCACGAGTCTGACGCACACTCTACAATCTACAATCCAAAAACAAAGCAATCGAAGCAAACTCCAAACCAGACCACTGCAGAGTCCATGGCGGTAGTAGCAGCAGCTGTGGTCGTGCCATTAGGTCTTCTCTTCTTCATTTCCGGCCTCGTCGTCAATCTCATTCAGGTATTCCTTCTGGATTCGATTCGATTTCCATCGATTCCTGCTATTTGTTCCACTTCTAGCTCTGTTGTTCTAGGTTTCACCGATTTCTGTTTGCTTCTCGAGAAAATTTGTTGATTGAGCTTATCTGAGTTGTGTGTTGTGGTTTTATCTCATAGATTGATTGCTGTGGTTATGAGTAGTTAATATAAGGTGTTGATTTGTCGTTTCAGGCAGTTTGCTTTGTGACGATTAGTCCTCTGTCGAAGAACCTGTACAGGAGGATCAATAGAGTGCTGGCCGAATTGTTGTGGCTGGAGCTTGTGTGGATCATTGATTGGTGGGCGGGAGTTAAGGTATTGTGTCAATTTTGTTATTTCTATTAATTTCATGGTTGTTAGTTGAGTAGTTTATAATTGATTTTTAGGTGGCGTCTACATGGATTCCGGTTTGAGACGTTCCTTAGGCAAACGTATATATACTAGTGATGGTTTTCTTTTCTTTTTTTTTTTTTTTTTTGCATTTACGTGGCAGTTAGTTTGAGATGTTTGTCAGAAAAAGGGCATGTGAGTAGTGATTGAATGTGTGAGGCTCTGTTTTGTTAGTGGTTGTGAATGATTTGTTTGTTTGCTTTTGAGAGTTAAAGTAGAACGACGAAAGGTACCTGTTGGTTATGTGTTTGGAAAACGATTTTGTAGAGGTGCAAAGCGGAAGAAAAGAATGTTTTTCTAGAAAAATGAAAAATCTATTGGTTTGTGTGAGCAAAGTTTTTGTTTTTATAGATGTTAGTAAGTTCTAGTTAGCTAAAGAGATTATTCATTAGTGATATGGAAATGCAGGTATGTTGCAAATCATAGCTTGTTGTGGATTGTCAACGGAACTAGTTTCTTACTATTTTGAATTCTTTTCGCTGCAGATCAAACTTTACACAGACAGTGAAACATTTCATTTAATGGGTAAGGCCAAACATCTTGGTGTCATGTACGTGTAGGTTTGGTGCTCCTAAGGGTTAGGTAGATGATGATGTTTGGTATTTATCAGCTCATGTTGTGTAATATTCCATATGCAGGTAAAGAACATGCGCTTGTGGTTGCTAATCACAGAAGTGACATTGATTGGCTTGTTGGATGGGTCTTGGCTCAGGTACATAATTTATATATTGCAATCTTGTTCTCATATATGTGCCATCTGTAAAAAGAATGACCAAAAATATTGATGTTAATGAATAATTTGTCTTTATACGATACTCATATATGAAACAAAACTTTAATTATGAAGTCATTGAAAATGTGCTCAACATGAAAATTTATGGTATTTCAAATTTTGAGAATTGTCATATCTGATCTCACATTGGGTATGAAGCTCTAATGCTTTGTTGTTGTCTAATTGCTTATGGCAGCGGTCCGGTTGTCTTGGCAGTGCGTTAGCTGTAATGAAGAAATCATCAAAATTCCTTCCAGTATGTTCCGATCTTGCAAATCTACCAGTGCATATTCATTTATATTGTTAATTAGAATTAAATTCATTTCACTATTTATATTTAATTCTCTACACTCTAATGACACTACTGCCTATTAAGACTATATTAGCATTATTAATGAGAATCCAGTGTGGTGTATTTGCTTTGTGACCTATTGTACCTGGGGATTTAGACACAATTGTCAGTCATTGGTATTTCAAAGGAAAGGAGAATCAAGGGTGTGTATCTTTTTCGTTTTTTGAGGACAAAATTATAAAATGAAAACAAGGGAAACAATTTGATGTTTTCAAGAATGAAAACACGTATGATAGAATTGATTGAAAAGTGTTTTTTGGAAACAAAAGTAGTAAAGATTAATTTGATAGACTACTATGTACTGAAACTTTTATTTTATGACTAAAAAATATATTTTTTTTCTGAATTTGGCAATTGCACTAACAATTAAAAAAAATGAGGAAAGAATTCAAAATGATGGACACATATGTATATATAATCCTAAAAGTCTATCCCTTGTCAGTATTTTTCCAATATCCTGACATTTTTCTACTGTAAAATATCTTAGCTCTAGCTCAAATAGATCTGAGAAGAGGCCAAGTATAGATTTGCTTTCTTCTATTTATTGCTATCACACGATTATAAACATCTAGTTTTGTTTCATATGATGCATTCTTGAATGGTTGGGTGGTGTCAACCAGAGCACATTGAGAAGCAAAAGAGACACCGAAAAAAAAAATCTGATGGTTTTGTGTCAATTGGTTTTTGTGTCTGTTGTGAAAAGAAGTGATGATGACAACTGGGTTGAAAGGCCATCTTTTTATCTTTCAATAGATGGTTGGGATGAAAACAACAAAATCGTAGTTGGGATGTTTTCTGCTTCTTTCCGCTTTTACCTTAAAAAAGCGAAAACATTGTTTTTTGTTTTCCTAAGAATGAAAATAAATTGTTTCTAGTGAACACCTTTCACATATTTTTTGGATTAAAAGAAAAAAACAAAAAACACTTATTTGAAATGGTACCAAATGCCACCTAAATTTGCACATAATCATTGGGTTTGATCTAGGATATAAGATAAGCCCATTCTGTTCCCAGAGTAGTATCACTATTTTTCAGTAAAGGTGTTTGTCCTCTGATGTCTGACACTTGAGATAAAGCAATAAATGTTTTTTTACCTTGGCAACTAGTTCTTGTTAGCCAGATTCTATAAAAATCTTTGCATGGTACATGAAATTATAGAAGTCCAAATATTGTTTTGTTGTACTACCACTCTGTTTTCATATGTCTGTTCTCCTCTCATATAGCTAAATATTCTCATTTTCCTTTTCTCTGTATCTGTGAAGGATGTATAATACAAGCAATATATGTGCAGGTCATAGGTTGGTCAATGTGGTTTTCTGAGTATCTTTTTCTGGAAAGAAACTGGGCCAAGGACGAAAGCACTTTAAAGGTATGGTTGTAAAGTTTGTTCTGAATTTATGTAATGTTTGTTTCATTAACACATGCATTTATGGTGATTTGTGCATATTGTTTTTAGTATATCTCTTACTGTGTCTATCTTTATTGTGTGCCTACATTTGGACGCTCATTATTGCTGTGCTTTGAATCTTGCGGGACTCTATCTGCAGTCAGGTCTTCGACGGCTAAAGGACTTCCCTAAGCCCTTTTGGTTGGCTCTATTTGTAGAAGGAACTCGCTTCACACAGGCAAAGCTTTTAGCAGCTCAGGAATATGCAACTTCTACAGGATTGCCTATTCCTAGAAATGTTCTGATTCCTCGTACCAAGGTCAAATTCTCAAACCAACCCTACCCCTCCCTTGCTTATTTATATTTTCTTTAAGAACTTATGATCATTATTTTTGTTTAGTTATCCATTATGTGCCCTAGTTGTCGCCAAGTTTTTAAATATTCTCCAATCTGTAGTTGAAAACAAATTCTAAAACAATTAGAGGCGGACTTGGGATATTTTGAAAATATGGTAAGAGGCCTCTATCAATGTCTTTCAAATTCTTGACAATAGATTTGATTGAAGAATTCCTATTATTCATACTGAAAATTAATACAAATTAGGTGTAATTCCAACTGACTGTTGTTGGTTTATGCATGAATGCATTCTAGTTGTAAGAATTTTTGTTCATACTGAATCAATTGTTGTATCATTGTTGGCCTATTTTTCAGGATTTACATGCAAGCCCTTAGCTTTAGTCTGTTTGGCACTCCTGCACGACAAAAAGAAAAAACAAAGCTAAATATCAAGTTTTACCTTTTCCTTCTTTATATCGACATTTTTGTTACTGTGCTGTGAATAGCTCCTTAAAATGAAGTGAGCATTGTAGTTAATTATTCTCATATTGGCCTGTGGTATATAGGCTTTTATCTTATGACTTGTGTTACTGCATGTTATATGTTAGGCCTGAAATTGCAACCAATTGGTGTGGTTTGCAGGGGTTTGTTGCTGCAGTGAGTCAGATGCGCTCATTTGTCCCAGCCATATATGATACAACAGTAGCAATCCCTAAAGGGTCACCTGCACCAACAATGCTCAGACTTTTCAAGGGGCAATCTTCTGTGGTAAGCCAAATAAGATCGAGGTTTTTAAGTAATTGTTTCAAATCTTATAAATAGAAAGCAACTGTACAAGGTATATTACATGTCTCTTTGCAATTACGTATATCTGTGGGCTTGTAATTTGGTTATGTTGACATATTGTTAGTGTATGCATAAGGTAATGTTTTTGTCCTTTCTCTTCAAAATTTTGCTTTAGTTATTTTCTGATATGAATTTTGGTATCCCAATGTGCATTAAAAAAAGTGACCGTGACAGAGTTTAAGTCATTTAATTATTTTGCTGTCAATTTTTAGTTCTTACCATAAAATGTTAGTTAATCTCTTCTTCATTTTGGCCGACATGAGCATAGGTCTTCTAAGTCAATTTGCAGTTTTTTGGGTCAATATGCAATTTAACCTTTGGATTTACAAATTTTGGGTGTTTTCAAAAATGCTAGGTGAGATATGCAAATTTGCTCAGAAATAATGTAAAAACACCTAAAATTTGTAAATTCAAAGGTCAAATTGCATATTGACCCAAAAATTTGCAAATTAACTTAAAACCTATGTTTATGTTGGCCAAAATAAAGAAAAGATTCACTAATGGTTGGGCCTTGGGGTTTGCTTCCTCAAGGTCAAAGGTTCAAACCCTTATGGATACTTACATAGTCAAAGGCTATAGTTTGTTGCTTCCTAAAGATTGTAGGGTTTAGTGGGGGCTCCTATTTCAAATTCGAATTCGCTAAGCGGTTTTAAGAGATTTTTGGATTATCAGAAAAAAGGAGAAAAAATTATATGTAAGAACTAAAACTTGATAACGAAATTATTACATGACTTAGCTTTGCAGTTGAGAATTCGAACTGAGTTGAGGTCAACCACGTTGCAATCCTGATGCAGTTGAGACAACCTAATGAAGTTGAGTTTCCTAATACATCTTGCAAGAATGCATGAAATGTGTTGATTCACAGTGAAAATTGCGGATTTACCATTATAACACACAAATTGATTCAAAAACCTTTGTAACTTGCAATTGATTTCTAGAAATGTTTGGCGAAGAACGGATTTCTTAGATATAGAGACAAATTAGGGATGTTCAATATTTGGAACAAATGGAGAGAGAGAGAGAGAGAGAGAGAGAGGAATGGGAGTGGGAGCGGTCTCTTTTCATGGAGAAGAGAGAGAAAACATTTGTTGTTAGTAATGGTAAGATAAACTATCTAGGTTAGGTTTTTACTCTGGTTTCCTAAATGGGTTACTTCTCAATAAAATCCTGATTTCTATGTGAGCATAATGCAGTTGAAATGTTAAATTTTATTTGTTTTTTTCTTTTTTCACTTAATTGAAGATACCTTGTTTATATCTTGCAGGTGCATGTACACCTCAAGCGACGTTTGATGAAGGACTTGCCTGAAACAGATGATGCTGTTGCACAGTGGTGTAGAGATATGTTTGTGGCCAAGGTGAGTTCTACATTCTACTGGTCCTGCTCTGAGCCGTGTTTGTGCAGCAATGCAATGTTTACATGTTTGAAAGAATTATCTTTGACATAGAAAAGCGAAACTGATGCATGTTTAACAAAGCTGTTAGCTGTATATACACTTCTGCATGTGTGTAGAACAGACTAATCTGGGTTGTTGTAATATATGAATCGGTATCAGTTTCCTTCTGATTGTCTTGCCATTTGATTATTGTACAATAGGATGAACTTTTGGACAAACATAAAGCAGAAGACACCTTTAGTGATGGAGAGCTGCAAGATACTGGTCGGCCAGTAAAGTCCCTTTTGGTGAGTTTACTAGTCTTGTAAAACAGTGGATTACTGACACGATTTTGTTTTAAATCTGGGTTGTGCAATGCCCCCTGATCTAATTGTTGTCTCCAATTGGGAATAGGTTGTTACCTCTTGGGCGTGTCTGGTTGTTTTGGGGGCCCTGAAGTTTCTCCAGTGGTCTTCACTTTTATCCTCATGGAAGGGTATTGCATTCTCAGCATTAGGTTTGGGCGTTGTTACAGTTCTTATGCACATCTTGATACTCTTCTCTCAGTCGGACCGTTCTACCCCTGCCAAGGTCGCCCCAGCAAAGCCAAAGAAAGATGGAGAACCTTCAGAGAGAAGTCAAGACAAACGAAAGTAGAGGTTATTCCTCAATTTGATATAAAACTGCTAGCTCAATCAAAAATCATATTTTTGTCAACTTATGATAGATGTAGGTTGCTACCTTTCCTCGAGCATCTCAGCGTGTTTCTATATAAAGCTTGTTTTTCTAGCCATGGCTTTGATCTGTGTATGACAGTTTGTATGCATGTCAATTCATTATTTACTGGTTAATCTGGGTAACTTTGTATAGACTGTAACTGAACTGGCTGTTGTAGCAATGCTGAGACTAGCTAGTGCTTTCCACTTCTTTCTTCTTTTAGTTTTTTATTTTATTTTTATTATGTCTACACTTGTGGATTATAATATCTAAAAGCATTTTTCTTGTTTACTGTGAAGGACTTCCATTCCAATGAGCTTTGCATGTATGGTTTCAAGTCCACTGTTATTGATTGCTGGAAGTTCATGAAACGAAGTCATCTTGATAGGATGTGTATACTTCTAATTCAATTTTAAATGAAATTATGACGTGCATGGAGCAATATAATTTTCTTTCTGGACAGTATCTTTAAACATTGTAAAAGTCATTACGTGTACCTCTAGTTTTGGTTAAAACACAAAAAGCTTTACGATGATGTTTTGAATTTATGGTTATTGGTTTTGAAGCAGCTTATGCTCATTGAACGCCAATTCGAGGAGAACGGTACCTTCAAAAGGTTCCTTGCAGGTCTTTGAGCCTCAGGAGTCGGGAATTAAAAACTCAGAAACTGGTTTGGATCAGGTAGTTTCTTCTCCTCGGATATTGCAAGTAGTAGCACCAACACGCATATATTAAGATGTCCTTATTAACAGCTGCTGCATCAGTATTGAGTTCCGTGAGAGGAGAAGGCTTCCCTTAGAATATTTGGATGATTTCTCCTTGGAATTCAAAGCTTGTTGGGTAATACTAATATACTACAGCCCAGTCAACCGAATCATTGTGCAGAGAGAGATATATATATATATATATATATATATATTTTTGATAATTGGTATTTAGCCTAAGGGTAGTCGAGATCAATAGGGATATGATTCTGAGGTGCGATTTGAGAAATAGCTTTCAAGATGGGATATGACTCTGGGGCGTGATCCAGAGAATGACTTCCAAGAGGGGAGGAAATAACTCACATCGAGTGGGGAAAGCAACCCACAAAGTTGTGGGGGAAGGAACCCATAAATTGTGGAGAGAAGCGGATGTAGAACTCATAATCTCTAAGCCAGAAAGTAGGTGGATAACGTTATTTATCACTACACTGCTATCCCAGCCACGAATAGAGGATTTGTTATCGTGCTTAAAACATTATCTTATAAAGTAAGTATCACACGACTACGCGGATCAACTCAAAATCATCTTTTGATATCTCTTGCAAATGGATTGGGAAGCCACCTTTATATGACAAATTAAATTAGACAAAGTTTTGATTTTTTTTTTTTCCTTTTCTTTTTCCTTCCTTTAAATTGCACTAACTCACCATTTATTTCTTTGTTAAAATGAAATATTCAATAAATAACCTTATTACACGAACAAACCCTGAAGTTAATAGTCGACAAAAAAATAAATAACATCTCTCACTAATCACACCAAATCTCGTTTCTTTTTCAGCTACCATAACCAATCAAATGCCACCTATACCAAATCCTCTCTTCACTCCCAAATCCTTCTCCTTCCTTCCTTGCTCTCATCCTCACTCTCTCAAGCCAAGACTAAAACCCCTAAATCTTCTATTCTCCTCCAAAACTAGATAACCACATTATTTTTGCCTTCATTTTTGGCTACAACAAGCTCCTTAATGCCACACCCTCCCACTTTAACTCCATCGGGGAGGTCCAAACCATCAATATTCTCTCTCACCATTTTTTGATGGAGTAGCAGCGCTTGACTGATGTGGTTGCCATCATTCCATTTGATTGGAGTGGCATTGCTCTATTAGATGGTGTGTTGCTCCTTCTATTCAATTTTCTACAAGACGCTAGACGCTAGTCGGGCGGTAGCCTAACAGAGTGCCTAGGGTGTCTAGATAATTAATCGTTGACTACCGATCAACCTATAAAATATTAAAAAAAAAAAAAATTAGGCCAATTAATTGGTCTAGGTGACCGATTAATCGGCTTAGGCAACCCTAGTCGACTGCCTAGGAGGAGCTAAAGGAGTCTCGACTTTGAACCCCCGATTAAAGGCTTTTCAGGGTGTCCAACGGTCGCTTTGATTGATTTTTAGAATAATGCTTCTAATGTAGATTGTCGCTTCTTCTATCGTCATATAGAGTGGTAATATGCTTTGTGTGATAACGTGGAGTTCTGCTCCTCCAAATGGGTTGGAGTTTTTCTTAGATTTTTTTATTTTTTTTTATTTAATGCTCATAACATGGTTATAGAAAATTATGGGTTCATGTATATTTTTATGTAGCTAGATATATAATTATATTAAGGTTTTGAGATTATTTCAAAAAATTTTAGTTTTTTTTTTTTTTTTTTGAAGTACAAAAAATTTTAGTTTTATTTAATAAGCAAAATGATTGTTTTTGCATTTGAACTTTAAAGTTGACCATTCAATGGACAAGTTATTTTAAACTAAAACCAGTAATTTTAGTGGAAATGATAAAATACAAACTTAAAATTTATTATTACTTAAAAAAGATATCAATAACATACTAAACACAAACAAACTAAACCTTTAAATAATATATCAAATCCTAAAATTATTAAAATTAGGAATTCTAATTGAATCTTAATTTTCTAATTTGAAATTACTCCTAAACTAAAAAGATTTAATAATAGGAAGTTCAATAATAACATAAAATAAGGAATCCTAAACTAGTAGAAATTCCTAATATTGTCTTACATTAATCCCCTCCGCTTGAAAAAAAAAACTCGCTTTTGAGTTTTGTGATTGCAAAGATAACTTATCTGAAGATAAATACTCGAAGATTTCAGCAACACTAGATCCCACTGATCGTGCCATCGAAAAACACCTTGGTTGCCTCTCTTATACACATGAATCAAGTCGGGTCAGTATGGTTAAGGTCGGGTCATGACTATCGGGTCACAAAATCCCTTAAACCAGCCTTGTTCGTCGTCAGTTTGAGGTCTGTTGCCTTTGATTTGGGGTTGTTAGCCCTCGTCATCTTTGTTTCAGCCTTTACCAGCTTCGATTTAGGTCGAGTTATGCCAATATGAAGTTCTAGGGTTGCAAAAAGGGTCACAAAGGTCTGGGTCTTTAGGGTTTTGAAATAGGTCGCGTGGGTTCCAGTGATTTCGAGGCAGATCGACTAGATTTTGAAAGCCTAGGTAGTGAATTGGACCTATATGCAGGTCTAGTAACAATTGAACCTATGTGCGGGTCGAACAAGTTGCGCGGGTTTGGCGATTCTCTTCTGTCTATATTTGGGTTGTATGGGTCACGGTCGTCTAGGTTCCAACCTCCTCGCCATCTACAGTCATCTCCGGTGTCCTTATTGGTGGTCGCCGTTTGGTCACCTGTCAATTCAAGTTGTTGTGGCACATACCCACTTTCATGAACCATCACAACAATCATTTGTGGAAAGGTTTCAATGTGTTTCTTCAATCCAATCTAGTCGTTGTTCGACTCTATCGAATTGTTCATCGACTCTAATTAATCATTCATAAAAAATTATGAGTCATCGTTCGTTGTTAAGGGTTCGTTGTCCACTCGAACCAATTTTAGCCATCAGCCAAGAGTAGGCTTGGCTTTAATACTAATTTTGGTGCAACAGATGGATTGTTTCAAAAAGAAACGAATAATTTTAGTAGAAACAATAAAACACAAACTTAAAATTTATTATTATTGAAGAAACAAATAAAAAACGTATTAAACACAAACAAATCAAACTTTTAAATTATATATCTAATCCTAAAATTATTAGAAATAAGAATCCTAATTGAATCTTAATTTCCTAATTTAAAACTAATTATAAACTAAAATGATTTAATAATTGTAAGTTTAATGATAACATAGAATAAGAAATCCTTAACTAGGAGGAATCCTAAACTAGTAGGAATTCCTAATCTTGTCCTATATAATTCATCTAACTGTTCATAAGTAAATATTGTTCACGTAATCAGAGTCATTCGTTGAACATTTTGTTTTAGTAGAAAAAGTCGGAAAAAACTTTTTGCGATTAATGCTTATTTAAAAGGGCACATAGATTTTTAATTTTTAATATTTTTTTAAAAGGACAGATAGATTCAATTGCCCTTTCGACCAACTGTTAAAGAGCCCAGTAGTATCAAGCCCCAAGTCCAGGCCATACATGTCCAATTATACGCTAAAACAAGATTTTTATTTATTTATTTATTTTTTATAGTAAAAAAGAAAAGATTAATTTAAGAGAAACTACCAACACTTAGTATATTAAGATAAAGATGAGATCTAAACTTTTGACATTTTAAAAAAATATGTTTCATCACTCCTACCAAGTGATGTGGTGTGCACACTAAAACCAGGTAACACATCAATTAATAACATAACAAAAATTACTAAATCTTGCACAAAAAAATAATTAAATTCCATTTGAAAAATAATTTCTTTTCCTTTTGAGTTTCTGTCCTAATAGGAATTGCATTTATGGAAATATGGGCCCACTTAGCACAAATCTCAATTTTTAGTGTACTATTACATTCCGGTTTTTAGTAAACACCAAATATTTTCCTTATTTCCTTAGATATCCTTACTATACATGGATTTCAAACTCCACCAACCAAGAAATCAAAATAGGATTCGGGCATGAAGTGACAGACCCCTTTTCCTAGGCGATCTGCTAGCACCCTACGGTGACCCTCCAGTTAGCCCTTACGCTCAACTAAAGAATCCCCAGCAGAGCTAAGCCATATTCTTTCTCAACATTTACGAAAACAGCGGAAACGAGGGGAAATTTTTTCATTTTTATTTTAAAACCTTTACAAAATATTTTATAAAAATTTGGACAGCATCCCGTCTGTTTTTCGGACTTGCCACCCTGTAAATAGTAAAATTTAACACTTCTAAAATCATAAAAACAATTTCCCCCAAACTACGGAGCCTCAGGCTCTCATTTTCCAACACAATCACAACCACAATTTCATGTTTCAATTTATGAACTAATTATCAATAAAATCTCATGTCATGCATCCATTTACTTCAAAACATAATCTAAATCCACAAAAGAATATTTACAAAACATATGGATATAACAAAATATATACATCACTTAGTATTTAACCAAAAATATAATTGGGAAATCACATTAGCACTGACGCCGCGGTTGCCTAGTATCGTCCGGGGAATTCCGCAGCTATGGTACCTGTGCCTGGGAGGTTTATTTAAAAAAATACAGAAAACGTTGGGTGAGCTTTAAAAGCCCAGTGAGTGTCATAATGTATCATTTAAACCATACTTTATAAAAACCTCCCTAAAACATTTTTAAATTCATTATTTACAATCAAGTTTCATGCATTAATAATATAAAACATATATTGCACGGTTTTCCATTTCATAAACGAATCATCTATGGTTGCGGGGTTTTTGTTCTAAAACCCTTTTTCTTTTTAATGAAACGAACTGGTCCGACTCCGCTCGAATGTGTCCTGCCAACCAATCGTTTTCATTATCATAAACCGGATATGGTCCGACTCCGCTCGTAGGTGTCCTGCCAACCAATCCGGCTCCCGCCAACCTATAGTGACCCGCACCACATGACACCCTAGTATAGAGCGGGATCCTGAAACGCTCTCTATCCGGTTCATGTAGCGGAATCCTGCATCGCTACAGAGCGGAACTCTGTCTCGCTCGGGTAAGCTAGCAAATAATATACCTTTCACGCGCATTGGGCTAATCTCTCAGACATCTGACTGACACGACATCTTGCGGGTATCTCCCGCGGTTAGTTTAGTTAGTGACATACTGACAGTACTAACTCTACCAATGCGCGCTTCGGGTACTCAACCCAGACCGGTACTAATATGATACTATCGTGGGTAAGCCATAGGTTTTCTTTTTCACTTTTTAAAACTAAAATCCATTTCACATATAAGCAATTCAAACATGAAACCATTATTTCACGAAATCACAAAATCATATCATCAGTTACCGTGCTATTTATCATTTAAATCATATTTCATTTTCATCAAAAATATCAAAACATGCATGAAACATCCATTCATTTATTAAATCAACAAAAACGTATAAAAATCAGTTTGACACTCACCTTCCGCTATCAATTCCAAGCGGATTTCCGGAAGCCTCTAAAACTGCGCTCTAGCGCTCTTCCCTGGCTCCACCGGATTGCTCGTCACCTACACAACATATATATACGTAAATTTACGCTCGCATCAACTTCCGTAAACTCAAAATACTTAAAAATTACATCATCGTCTCTAATTGACCATTTTTAGGCGTAATCTCTCCATTTTGATTCCTTAATCAAATTTCCGACTTTTATTAATCCCAATACGCCTAATCAAACTCATTAGGGTCATCCGAACTCTCAACGGACGCGTATGGGTCAATTTACAAAATTGCCCATTAAACTAGTTTACTCGCGATTTTGATTTCTCTTTGAATCTATGGTATTTTCTTGGTTTTCTAAACTCCTTATCAACCTCAAATACTTATTTTTCAACTTGTTTTCACTCAAAAATAACCAACCAACAAATCACAACAAAATCCATCTCAAATCAACTTATATACCAACAAAAATCATCATTTTCGAACTCAACAACTCACCCCTTTTTCTATCGCGCTAGCTTCGCTTTTGGGATGGTTTTGGACTGATTTTGGGATGGATCTGAGCTGGGTTTGGGCTGGTTTCCTTCCTCTTTTCTTCCCCTCTCTTCCTCTCTCTCTTTCCCCCTTGGTTCTGCCGCGATTTGCGGCTGTTCTGGCCGTAAGTCTGCTGTCCGATCTGCACGCGCGGGAGCTGTTTTGGCCGCTGGATCAGCTTCGTTTCAGCTCCATTCACGTCTAGCTTGAGCTGATCTTGGTGCAGGTTGGGATGGGGCAGCTCATCGGCGTCGATTGGGGCTGTTTCGCGACAATTTCAGCTTGCTCTGTCACGGTTCTGCTGCACGTTTCTGCTTCGGTTTGCGGCTGGATAGCGACGTTGAACGGTGGGGGTGCACGGCTGGTCGGCGTTGGTGGCTTCTCCTTCTTCTTCTTCTTCTCCTTCTCTTCTTTCTTCTCTCTTTTCTTTCTTCCTTTTTTTTTTTCTCCTTTGCGCGAGAGAGAAAAGCCACTGGTTTTTGTGCTTTTCACTTTGAAAAGTCAACCAACATTTTCTTGGCTTCTAATTCCTCCACACAAGTCTCATTAATTCCACTTATTCCCTAAAACAATTTCATTCTCCTCCCTTAGATTCTAGCTTAATCTCACTACGACCACAATTATTAAAAATTATCTTCACTTTAATCCATTTCTACCTTAAAAATTATTCAACTTCCTTTATCATTTTAACTTCCCGTTTAATCTTCAATTGAGTTCTCTATGACCTTAAGCGTCTCCATAATTAATTTAGATCTCTAATCACCACTTAGGGACGATTCCTAGGTATCCGTACAATAATAAAAATAGAGGGTTTACAATTCTCCCCTCCTTATAAAATTTCGTCCTCGAAATTAAATTACATACCTTACTCAAACAGATGAGGATACTGAGTACGCATCTGCTCCTCATGCTCCCATGTAGCTTCCTCAGATTCATAATTCCTCCACAAAACTTTAACCAACGGTATTGCTCTACGGCGCAACACCTGCTCTCTACGATCCAAGATCTCAACAGGTTGCTCTTCATAGGACAAATTCTCTCTAAGTTGCACCGGCTGCTCTCTAAGAATATGTGAAGGATCTGCTACATATTTCCGTAACATGGAAACATGGAATACATCGTGAATATTCGCTAACTCTGGTGGTAGTTCCAATCTATAAGCCACCTCTCCAATCCTTTCCACAATCTCATACGGCCCTATATACCGCGGACTCAGCTTGCCTCGCTTCGCAAATCTTAATACTCCTTTCCAAGGCGAAATCCGCAGAAACACTCTATCACCCACCTGGAATTCCAAATCTCTTCTTCGATTGTCCACATAGCTTTTCTGCCTATCATTGGCTATCTTCAGCTTTTCTCTGATCACATTTACTTTTTCTGTAGTGATCTGGACAATCTCTGGGCCAATCAATTTCCTCTCACCTACCTCATCCCAACAAACTAGGGTTCTACATTTCCTGCCATACAACGCTTCATAAGGTGCCATCTCTATACTGGATTGATAGCTATTGTTGTAGGCAAACTCTATCAATGGTAGGTGAATATCCCAGCTTCCCCTGAATTCCATAACACAAACTCTCAATATATCCTCAAGGGTCTGGATAGTCCTCTCGGATTGGCCATCCGTCTGTGGGTGAAATGCTGTACTGAAATGCAATATGGTGCCTAAAGCTTCCTGCAACTTAGGCCAGAATCTCGATGTAAATCGAGGATCTCTATCTGATACAATAGACACTGGGGCGCCATGTAATCTAATGATCTCATTCACATATAACCGCGCCAATCTATCCAGAGAATAGGTAGTCTTGATTGCTAAAAAGTGAGCAGACTTCGTCAATCGATCAACAATTACCCATATAGCATCATGCCCACTCTGTGTCCTCGGTAGCCCTACCACAAAATCCATAGTAATCCTCTCCCATTTCCACTCAGGGATCGGTAGGGGCTGCAGTAAACCTGCCGGTTTCTGATGTTCTGCTTTAATCTGTTGACAAGTCAAACATCTAGAAACGAACTCTGCTATTTCTTTCTTCATTCCTCTCCACCAGTAGTGATCTCTCAGAGTCCGATACATCTTTGTACTCCCTGGGTGCATGGCATAAGCGGATGAATGTGCTTCTTCCATAATTTCTTTCCTCAAATCTCCCACATCTGGCACACATAATCTCTGATCCAACACTAGTGTCCCATCTTCTCTCATTGCAAAATTACCTTCTTGCCCAGTTTCAATTCTACCCTTGAGTTTCATCAATTCTGGATCCTGCAACTGTAGTTCTCTGATACGATCTACTAGAACTGGACGGACGTGAAATGCTGCTACCAATGCTCCTGAGTCCGTCGTCTCCAATCTGACACCCATGGATCTCAACTCCATAGTAAGGGTAGATACTCCACCTTCAACTGAGCTAATGAATGAGTAGACTTGCGACTCAAGGCGTCTGCAACTATATTCGCCTTGCCTGGATGATACTCTATGGTGCAGTCATATCTTTAATAAGTTCTATCCACCTCCTCTGTCTCATATTCAATTCCTTCTGGGTGAATAAATACTGCAGACTCTTGTGATCAGTAAAGATCCTGCATGATACACCATATAGATAATGCCTCCATATCCTCAAAGCAAACACTACTGCAGCAAGTTCAAGGTCGTGTGTTGGGTAGTTCTTCTCATGATTTTTCAACTGTCGCGATGCATAAGCCACTACCCTATCATTCTGCATCAACACACACCCTAA